>JBAJHX010000035.1:18411137-18441604 GCA_037176925.1 Amniataba percoides | reverse complement strand
TGTTTTTTTTCCTTTGTGGGTTCGGATGTTTTGCGGTTTTTTTGTGGGAGGGGGGGGGGGGAGGGTTTGTTCAGGGGGGGGGCTTGTCAACCAACTCCACACCCCCCCCCCCCCCCCCCCCCCCATCCCTCTTTCCATAAGTGGAGAAAGAGAGGGGGAGAAAGCGAGCGAGACAGCCAGGAGGATAATATGGTGATTATCAGACGAGCAGATCGAAACAGACACGGCGAGCGTACGTATGAAAGCAGAGGGCAGCAAACAGGGTAATGAGACAGGCAGGAGAAGTTTTCACTACAAATTACAAGCGACGGGGAACAAAATGTCTCCATACGTTTCTCCAGTTTATGCTGTATGTAGATGACAACAGAGGCACAAAGAAAAGGTGTTTCATCGTCTCCTTTCTGATACTGCCACGCGATCATCGATGGTTGGAGTAATTGTGTTTACAGGACGTTTGTTCTTTCGTGCACTGAGATAAAAGGCTTCGCTATATGGGCCTTTGTTCAGCTTTCTAATCGCTGTCATCAACAATCATCCTCCCCCTGGTTGTGGGAGAAAACACAAGTCATCGTATCTTCTGTGAGATACTGCGTATACGTGACATAAACCTTAAACTGAACCATCATCTTGAAACAAACATCTTTTCTGTGCTGAGTTTAATGTGAAATTTTTAATATGCACTTTGCCTTAAAAGACGAGCTTTCATGTTTTCAATCCGACCTGAGGGGGCAAAAGCTGGTGCAATAAGGAAAGTGAGTGTGTGTGTGTGTGTGTGTGTGTGTGTGTACCTTCTCTCCGTTGGGGTTGCCGAGGACGTAGCATCCCATTATGTGGATGAGGTTGGGTTCGGGGTTGACTTTACTCATGAAGCGACTGAGCCTCCTCCAGAATCTGAGCAAAGACAAAACGCTGCACTTAGACGGGCCTCGTTTTTTTTTCTCACCTCGTAAACATTTACAAATGTCACTTTCATATTTTAATTTTCTGATCTTACAGCCATACATATAACCATAACACACAACATACCATATTTCTAGTAAAGTGCTTTGAAGCGGGCCTGTATTAGAGAGAGACATTTTTATTCCTAACTCACTTTATTTGAGTATATTTGCTCCTATTTTAGTCCAAAGCTCCCTTGTTTTTTGGGGGTTTTTTTGATTGAAATGTACGTTATGCTTAGCCACGTTTTTATCCTTTATTTTTTTCAGCCTCGTCAATCTGATCCGCTCCGTGAAATTAGATACACAAAATAAAACAGTCCCATGCTGTTTACTTTCACCACGAGAAGACATCATAAAAAAACTGAGCTCTAACACGCAACACCGAATATATCTTCTAAAAAGATTATGCACTTGTCACTTTTTATTAGTTAGCTGCTGTTTTTAACTGAATATTTTCACCTTGAGTTATTGAGCAGAAGGCGAGCCGTGTGTTTCTGTCTCCAAACAAACAAACACCACCTTTTCAAAGATGGTCCCTCTGGGAGAGACGCGTCACTCCAAAAAACTTGTAGATTTTGCTCATAAATGACAAACAAGCGCGGAGAGAGCGTCGAACCATCCCAGTGGAAAATCTTTGATGTAAATCGAGTCAGAGATCATTCACAAAAACAGTATTAGTCCTCCTAAAATAGAGTAAAGAACATTTTACACGACTAATTTGTGACACAATCTTTGATCCTTTTTAAATCCTTTTAAAATGAAATTAAGATTTCTTTGGGAACGAGCCAGCTGATGAATTTCTATCGTTGGTGGAATAAAAGGCTCAAAGATAAAATAGTTCTCTATTTTCACATCTCGCTCGAGGCCAAGTTTCTGTTTGTTCTCCGTCACGTTTTTCATGTCTTGTGAAGCACAGACAAGACGGAAAATATGAGCTGTCGTGATATTTGACAACTTAAACTGATATTGACCAAACAGAGATACTCACTGGCTCATGTCCTCCTCCTTCTCCACTTTAGCAAAGGTTGCCACTTTATTCTTCAGTAAATACAGGTGACCGGGGCCTCCCTGAGAAACACACACAGGGATAAAACACATTAGTGCTTTGCCGATTGCTCATTTGCTTCTTCTTAATTAGGATCTTTAGAGCTGAGATCCCCAAGGAAGTTACTTAACGCTGCCTGGTTACTCGTGGATTTCCATACGTGGTGTATAAATGAATCCATAGCGTCACATATCTCGAATCCTTAAAGAAAATACAGCATTGCTTTTATTCTTCGTGTCCTCACCTGACAGAAGATGAGCATCCTCCAGAACTTGCTTCCTCTCCTGTAAGCTGTGAGCTTCTTCTCTATTTCCTCTGTGAGAAAAAAACAAGGGTTGGATTGATGTGAGCGACAGAGAAGGGGAAGAGAAATCGGTAATGAAAAGAGACGAGAGGAGAACTGCGGAGGGAAAAATGTGAACGGCGAACACAAAGAACCCTCCAGAGGGCGAGTTCAAGTGCAGGCGCAATAATAATGGCAGACGTAGTTTAATTCAACAGCGTGTACTTAAGATATCAGGAGATGTCACAGCAAAATAAAACAAGTCAATGAAAGACGGCTAAATGGAAAGCTGAGATCTATACAAATTATTCTTTGACGTCCGTTCAATAACTCTGCGTGAGCTTGTTCATCGTGATCTCGGGGAAGCTCCGGGGAGCGTTTACTGAAAGTGCCTCTGTCACAGGTGATCATTTTCAGCTGATTTTAAAAACAGGAATTATGATGTTTTTGCAGGGTTTTAACTGGCGCTGAATGAAGTCAGATTTAAGATTTCTTTTAGGGACTCGGCTGCGGGTAAGATGTAGCCTGCAGTTGTTTTTCTGACCTTTCTCTCCCACAGTACGAGTCAGAGTTCAGCCTCAGGCGAACCACGCCGCAGACTAAAGGTGATTTTTCCTTTTAGCTGAGGGAGCTGACATAAATCTATCCGTGGCTTGATAGTTTTAGCAGTAATTATATGTCCTTTATTACTTATTCAGCTAACTTTGTCTTTATACTCCACTATTCGTTATCTGGGCTGTAGTGTGCACATTCATTCCTCACCTCATAAATATTTGCAATTGTCGCTTTCATATTTTAATAGTCTGTTCTTGCAACCATACATCTTACTATAACATGCAACACACTATATTTCTGTAAATACTGACAACTGCAGATGGTACCAGGTCTTAATTTGAAGCAGATTTGTATTAGAGAGAGATCTTTTCAGTCTAACTCGCTATTTTAATACAAAGCGTCCTTGTTTTTTTATAGAAATGTATATATAGTTGGCATGCACATTATATAACAGGCACTGGAGGTTTATCCACCTTTGCATTTATACCCGACCTTTATTTGTTCTTTTGGACCAGGCCCCCGGAAATGATCTGTGACAAGGTTTTTATTTTAGTAAATACAGTAAATAAGAGTATTCACTCACCCAAGATATCATCAAAAGTTGCATGTTCATGGTCCTAAAGAGAAAGAGAGTCACATAAAACTGATCATTTAACGTTGTAAAGTGCTTTATTTCACATTGCAACCTTCTTTATCATATAAAGTTCTTTGAAAGATATATATAAGGACTTATATCCATATAAGTCCCCTCAGTCGACTGCTTTTCATCAAGTTGTGCAGTTGTTTTTTTTGTCAGTGTGCATTACGATAAAAAGATTAAGCAGCACTTCCCACACAGAGCCACTAAAGTAGCTTACATTAAGACCTGACCAGGTCAATAAAATACGACTGAACTGGCTGATTTCAAGTTGCTAAAGCACGTCACAAACTAAAGGTCTTTCTGGAGAGCTGCTCCTGATTTAAAAAAAAAGAAAGTCTAGAGTAAGAGGAGACAGCTGAAGGTCGTCACCGTTCAATATAAGCCAATTTCATTTGCTTATTCATGTTGTTTTTAATCTTTAATGTGGAAAAAAGGCAATAAAGGGCTTTATTTAAATGCATATGCTGCATATAGTAGCCCAACATTATATAATGGAAATTCAGATCTCATATCACATGCAGCTGTCTTTGATTAGTCTCTGATTTTAGTTTAAATGCTCAAAAATATATTGCCATGACTCATGCCAATTGACTTTTTTCTGATTGCAACACAGAGTGTGATAAAATAAACGAACGAATAGTTGAATTTTCAGCCAAATCTTTGCGTGCAGCTGGAGTTTTTATGCCCGTGTGTTGCGATGTGTCTTCCACTCACGTAGAGGATGGGAATGATGGATGGGTCATCCCTGCGGATTATAGTGGGAACGTACTCCGCCTTGGGGACCTTCGAAGAGATCAGCTAAAGGTGAAGGAGAAGCAGAAAGAGGGAGAGGAAGATTTAGGAGGCTGCGATGGAAGGAGAGAGCGGATGATAAGATAAGATGTGATAACACTTTATTCATCCCGAGCGGGAAAAAAAGGGCAGCAGTTTCCATACAAAGTAGGAAAGAGTGCAAATATAAAACAATAACTAAATAAAGTGTAAGATTAAAGTATAAAGATGTAAAGATCATCAGTCAGGTATAAGATGAGAGGACGACTGGAGCTGCAGGGAATGTGCAGTTTTATACGGTATTCACAGAGGTATGGTGAGAATGAGTTACTCCACCTGCATATCAATTTACCTTCCTGAGATTAAGATATTTTTAACGCAGATCTGCTATCAACATGTAACCAAAGTAACCATTTCCTCAAGCAACCATGGTGAAATATCTCTCTTAAGATCATTTATTTTTAACTCTTCTCAGAATATTCAGCCTATAAAGCCAACAAAAACAGGTGTATGATGTCTGTGGATGCACCTCGGTAATCTTTTAGCATAAAGCCTACATCACAAAGACTGAATTGCATTGTGGGAAATGTAGGATCCATTGTTTTCAGGGACTTGATCTCTACTTCAGACTAAAAGTCAGAATAATTTGGCCTCTGTCAATCTTTTCTCTTACCTCTTTTCTGCAAACTTCATTGAATATTAAACTGGTAAGACTCATTCAAGCAGGCATATATTTCAGAATAATAACATTTCTTTTCTGTTGAATGGGTTAAATAGCTGAACTGAGTTGCAGACACATTCACTTTACTAAACCTGTGAGGCTGAAAAGAGGAAAAACGAGGATTTCCCTCCTGCAGTTGTACGCCTCCGCCAGCCAGTCAAGTTGCAGTTTATATCCACGTCAAAAGGTCTAAGTGAGTTTTAATGACTTATAGTTTTGCAGCATCCGTTGCAATAATCGGTTATTGCAGATATGTTTTTGGACCGTTTATCATGTGGAGATGTTTCATTTTTTTGTTTTGTTGTTGGGCCATCTTAACCTTTTACACATGTTGGGCAACGTCGGCAAAAAAACACTGAGCTTGTGGCAAAAGAGGAAATGAGTGAGATGGATTCATAAGTACCTTGGAGGACCTTTTTACCACTAAATTATAATCAGTTCATTCTTGAGTCCAAATGGATTTTGTGTCAAATGTGAAGAAATGTCCTCAAGGCGTTCCTCAGATATCGTGTTCACGAAAATGTGATAAAGGGAAAACCAAAAGCATAAAGCCTCTGATCGTGACTATTGCATAAAAAAGACATAGAAACATGGATCATCATCATCACATCAGCAGGGATTAAACTTAATCCAGCTAAGATTTCACAGATTTCAAATAATTGGTTTAGTTTTGATGTTTCTGATGTTTTGTTTTTGATGATTCTTCGTCCAATAACTCGCACAAACCTTAAATTCTGAATGAATTAAAAGAGGTTTGCATTTGATTTAACACTCAGTCCTCTCACCATGATCTTCGGAGGCACGAAGTCGTCTCCTTCACACGCCAGCCGCTCCATCTCCCTCTCCTCCTCCCAGTCCACGTTGTCATCGACGCCTCCTTCATCCAGCGTACCACAGGAGGCCTGCAGGTCTCCGCCTAGAAGAGAACATAACGCGACGGTGAGGGAAAAAAAACACCCCGAGATAATGGGGTGTAGGCAGAAGTGTGGGGTGGGAGGCAAGAAAGGTGACAGAGTTAGAGAGGAAAAAGTTGAAAGGTGAGTGTGGAGGAGAGGAGAGGAGGATGGAGTTGTTAATAATGGCGGTGACATAAGAAAATGACAGATGGAGCAGGAAAGAGCAGAGACAGCTGGCAGAGGCAGAATGAAAAAGAAATGACTGATGGAGAGTGTGACAGCGGGAGTTTTGGCATCACGTAAACCAGGGGAGCCGTGAAAACCAAACTCTGATCGGGGTGCGGCTTTTCTACGTGGGGGAGGGACGGCTTTATATTTTAATAGTTATTAAAGGATGAAGTTTGTGTTCAAAGCTTCAAGTTACAGCATAAGTGCTAAAATATAATAGTATTACATAAAATAAATAGTATTTTTAAGATGGCAATCCTATTCCATGTGTGTTTTAAAGACTTGATAAAAGCCTTAAAAATATAAAGCTCATCATTCAGTTGAACTGTGCGGGGCCTGCTGGAGTACAATAAGAAGCAGCTGTTGGTTTGTTTCACAGTAAGAAGGAGGTTTATTAATGTGTGCTGTCGAACTCATTCATCCTACAGAGCAAACACTGACTCTGTTGTTTAACTTATTAACAGCAGAGTTTCTGATTTGTCATGGCAGCAAGACGCCGGTGAAACTAATGACATTAACGAGGCTCGCTGACACGGCTTAAACGGGACGGAGAGATTGTTTTTCCTGCCGCGAGAAGTCAGTCCGTGTTGGCAGTGAGAAGAGTTGGTTTACGTTGCAGCACCACGAGAAAACGACGCGAAACCCATCAGATTTTTTCTCTTCTGTTTCATCAGACGATTTTGGTGTCAGAAGTCCGTTGTGTCCTCTTGTGGTTGAGACGTCGTTATTGATGCTTCAGACGGGCACTGTGGATGCCAAGAGTCAGTGTATTGAGCCTCTTTGTGTGTGTATATATGTGTGTGTGTCTTGCAATTTTTAACATTTTAGACAGTTAAGTTATTCTGTCAGTGCAACAAGCAGAGTGTGTTTGTGTCACAGCAGACATTTGGACATGTTGGAGCAGGAAAAGCAGCGTATCACAGGTTTTTTTATTACATGCACTCATTTTACTAACAGCGACAATTACATGTCCACCAGAGAGTTTGTTTTTTATAAAATTGTGACTTTTTTTGTAAAAGTGAAGAGATCCTTATTCAAAGTGTTTGTTAAGGAGGATTATTGGCTGGTATCAACCTCAAAAATCCATTATCAGTGAAGTTATAGTTCAGAGACTTTGTCCATGGGTCTAATAAAACACACTATAGGTACTGGGAGGGTGGGGCAGCAGAAGAGTATGAAAAAGAGGGAAATGATGAGAAAGATCAGCAATTAAAGTCAGTGCTCTGGAGAACAATACCTTTCCCTCAGGAAAGAGGAGGAACAAGGCATCAAGCAAACCATTAGACTGTCATCAACAGATCATTTATCTCTCATCACACTCTGAAACACAAACACTGAGGATGGAGGTGGAGAAAAAAAAAACATAAAACCAAAGACACTCGACGCAGACAGACGAACGGCACATGCAGACAGTGTGTGTGTGTGTTGCTTCAAGCCTCTTTAAGAAACACTGAGACGCACTTCACACTCGCGTTAACATTTCGTAGCAGCTGACGCACTCGGACTGAGACGCACACTCCGGTTTGGGAAGACATACTCACAGAGAGAGAGAGAGAGAGCATCACAAAGTCGAGGAAAGACCCACGGTCATAAGGAGACAGATGGACAGAGTCAGAGTCAACAGCAGACAGTCACTTTGTACGTGTGATGGTGTGTTTCCTGTGAATTGTGTCGCTTGTTCTCGAGCCTGAGCCTGCGTGTGCAGGCTGCAGGAAGTGGCTTTAACTTTCAGGTAACTGAATCGCAGCTAAAAAACACATCAGAGTCAGATTATGGCGCCTTCCAGCTGGCCGACTGTGGAACGAGTTAAATTAGCGGCGTCACTTCTGTTTAGCTTTGACTTCCTGTTTTGGGATTTTTGGTTGTTTGAAATCAGCTGAGGAAGAAAATAAATAAAAGACAAAAACTGAATTAGAAACTAATAACAGGCTTTTAATTAATTCAATATGTTGTTGAATTAAAGTAGGAAATCTCTCAAAATGGGTTTTATTGTACAAAAGTACTTAGTTACTCTATTTTTAGACTCTCAACGTTGTGTGCTGTACTTTGTATAATTGTCATGATCTTCCTCTTTATCAGTGCAGTTTGTATTTTTTTTTTTTTTTTTTACTCGACTCACCTTTATTTAAGATGACTTGGCCTCGTTCCAGCTGTACTGGAAGTCGTAAATCAAAGTGCTGATTAATAAACCCCCTTTTTTCCTCTTTTTTTTTAATAGCTGACAAATGCTGTTTAAGTGGTTTTCAACTCGGCATGAGCCACCTGTGTGAGCAAATTAATTGACGACAAAAGCACCGAGCGAGCACAAAGCTACCTCGAGTCGTAATCAATCCGCCAGTCGTGACGCGAGGCCGCGCCGGGTCTGACGGCTAATTTACGACCGCACACGAACTGTAGTGCGTAACTCTCACCGCGGCTGTTTGGCAGATTAGAAACACTTGAAGAGGAGGCTTCTGATTAACCTCTTTAAAATGTTTGTGAGGGGCAGTTATTGTTTTTCATTTACAGCTAATGAGACCTCTCAGTTTACTGCAGCACAAAGTAGTCTGACGTTATTTTAAAAGGTGAAATCTTGCAGGTCCATGTTAATTTTCTTTACTTTTTCTTCTCTTAGGTGAAGCATCCGTGCTAGAAAATACAAACTGACAAGTTACTAAGCTCACTCACACGTGATAAAATCCCTCTTGAAAGCTTAAAATCCTTTCGTGCTCACTGAAGAACGTCCTTACATGCTCTGAAAACTCGTATCTGTCCCCGGCTGCTCTTCTGATAATGCAAAATAGTTTCGTTGCACTCAAATTTCAGCTCAGACTTTGAAAAATGTTTTCAGAGTTAAAGCCTTTTCCTGTCAGTTTTTAATTGCACCAATTTGTTTACAACCCCCTGCAGCTGTATGAAACTGTGTGTGTGTGTGTGTGCGTGAGTCTGCGTTTTAACTCACTGTCTTTGGGTTCGTGAGGAGAGTCAGTCTTGACAGGGGTGGGGTCACTCCAGGAACGGCTGAAACTCTTCGATCTACGCTCAGCGAACGCTAGTGCAGGTGGGGGAGAGATAGTCACACACACACACACACCAACAAAGCCTCAAACCGGCCGTCTCCTCGACACACACACACTCGCCATCTAAAACACACAAGTGCAAAAGGCAGATGCAGCTACATGTTCACAAAGATAGTGTGCACACAGAGCCGTCCTTCGTCTGCACAGACGCACAAACAAACGCCTGCAAACCGTCGAACAAACACACACTTGTATTTTTCATTCTCAAAGATCCCATTTCTGCATCAGTGTGGATTTTAAGGGGCTCTTCTTGTTGCTCGTCGATGAAACTGCTTTGAACAGTTAACCACGGCGAATATTTTTAGACCACTTGAAAGTGTTTGACACGGTTAATCAACAGCGTCCCTCAAGGCGCCGTCTTTTTCGGCCTCTGTAGTTTCTGGGCTGACGGATCCTCGCTGATGTTCGTTTGGCTGCTCGTACCAACTCGTCCTTTTCAAGTACAAATGTCTTCTCATTAGCTGAAGCATTCGTAAGGTTGAATTTTTCAAATGTTTTCTCGTCATTGAAAGGACATTTTTTAGTGATGTAGACTTTACAAGGCTTCCCTATAATATAATTTTTATATCAAAAGCTGCTTTGTGATCTCAAACATCACAAACACTCTTGACATGTGCTTTGATTTTTATAATCAGAGCCGCATTGATGGGGGTCAAATGTCTCTGAAGGTTCAGGTTTTATTGCTTATATCATTTATTTGATTTAATCGATGCCACCAGATTCTGTGATGTTTGAGGAAAGTCCATCCAAAGCTACGCTGACAAAGAAATTTGCTCCAGAAGAACTCGTTCCGCCTCACAGCTGGGGGTGTCTGAACTTTCACATCCTGTCAGTGGATTTTTATTTTTGCACCATAAATATTTACTAAAAAAAAACTAATCTTGGTGCTGCTAAAGTAAAAATATGTGCAGTCGGTCTCTGCAGCGATAGGTGACACATTTGGGTTTCATTGCCTTCAGGCTCTGTCAAAACATTTTTTTTTTGTTCAAATTGCTAAATAATTGTTTGGCTTAACTTTTGCACAAATGGCATTTTCACCTCACAGCAGCGAACCACAAAGTACTGGCACAAAGTTTCCCAGCAAACGGCCCAACAGAGTCCCCACAACTGTGTTTAAACGTGAAAATAAAGAAAACTGCTGGACTCATAAAGTCATAATCTGTGGAGAGGTGTTTCACTCGAGCTTTCATGATTGCTATAAGGTTTGCATAATCTTAATTAGATCACTTTGTCCTTCACCGTGTCCTGTCACTGGATAGCAAAGGGATTACAGACCACAAGTCCACTCATTCATTAAACACATATTTAACACACAACCAGGAATCTGTGGGTTTAGTTTTTTTATCAGTGATTTCTAACACTCACACAGACACACACCAGTCCACCGTGACCGATTGTCACTTTGCTTTTTGCGTCTAATTCGGCATCTTTGCCTTTAAACTTTACAACCAACCCGACGACGACAACGCACATTCAAAGCGGTGCAACAGAAAAAGGCCACCTACAGTTAAACACACACACACATGCATACACACACATGCACGGACTCGTATCGCCTGCTTATCACACACACACACACACACACATAATCCTCCAGGAAGGAATTAATGCAACAGAGCGTTACAAAGTCCCAACAAAGCAGCGAAGTTTTGGTGCTGCACACACATGCAGAAACACACCAGGGGAAAAAATAAAATAAATAACAAAAAAAAAACACGGATGATGGTGGGGTGAACAGCATCACAGTCAATATGAGCAAACATATCAACCACACACACACACACACATCTCTGACTCACTCTGCGCTTTAATCCTTCTGCTGCCCACCATCCGAAGATGCTTCCGGAAGTTCCTGTGGGTAAAAAAATCAAAGCAGAGGAGGGATGAGAGAGGACAGAGGAAGGACCAAACGTAAAAGAAGAGAGAGGAGGAAAGAGGGAGGGGTGGGCGGGAAATAACAAAGCGAGGCAAGACACACACACACACAAAAAAGAAGAGTTTAATGTCTATATCTACTGAGAGAGGTTTTTAAAAAAGAGATAATTATAGGCAAATACACACATTTCCTTGTCAGTGTGAGTGGAAAATACTCGTCAGAGGAGCGTTGTGGGTGTAAAGCAGCACATTACCAAAGTAGCTCTTTTCTTTCTTTTTATAGTTCAGATTTTATGAGACGCAGGAGATTCATTCATGTAGCAGCAGCCAAAAGGGAAACCCTGCTTTAGCACTTTGTGTGCATCAGAGGGAGGTTATTTCGCCAAACTGGTGCAGAAAGGTGCAGATTTTTTATTTATTTATTCATTTACATTATTCCAGGCAGATGGGATGCTGCTGCGTTGATGGTGCTCGACACAGGTGGAATTTAGCAAAGACGCTCATGCCTGATGGACTTTATTTAAATCTGAGGCTTAATCCCAACGGATATCAGATTCTGAGGCAGACAGGATAACGATTTTTGAGATTGTTTATCAGCCAATGTTTTTTTAAACATAAATGCTCAAACTAATCAAACATTTTTGATAAGGATGGTTCAGAGTAGCAACACTGAACATCCTGCTCTGCAGTAAATACGTCCTGCAGAACCTGTTAAATGTTAAAAACACACTCGGCGAATACTTTTTAAATTGAACAAACTTGTGCGCTTCCACAGATGCTAACTTCCTCCCTACACTGGGCTGACAGTGAGCCACCACTGTGCATTTTTATTGGCATGTATTTGTTATTAGATCATCACATGTATTCTGATTTAAGTGCAAGAAATCATCCTTTTTGCTTTAAAAATAACGAGGCTGCACAAAGACTTTTTCCTCATCTTCATTATCCAGATTATGCAGCTCTGAAGAATCTCGACTACTGTATCTCAAGCTAATCGCAGACTAATGACGCCCTCCAATGAAAAATATTTCGTCTGCTGACATCTTTATTCATCAGAAGACTCGCAGGTGCAGAGCGGCGGCGTCAGCCAGATTGTAATTGTTATAGATCTGCTTTATGCTAATGCAAGCAGCGATTTACTCGCTTTGTATAATCATCATTTGTTTCCCCCCCAGAAATGTGCTCTGACATATGCGGATATACTTGGAAAACAAGCGATTTAGTGGAAGAGCAGCGCGGTATTCATTTTTATGATTTAATTATCTCTTCAAACGTTTAAAACATTTATCGTGTTACAGCTCACAGCAACATGTTTGAGTAGTTTATGTGTTTTTTATGGAGCTCCTGGAAGTCAACAAGGGTCTCCTAGCAACAATCAAACGTCATCCACATCTCCATCATCTATAAGTCATTAAAAAAAAGGGGCTTTGCATGACCATGTTCCACTTGAAACCCTTTTAGTGTCTTTAATAACAACAAAGCATGTAGGTCTGTATGTGTTTTGTTTTTTTCTTTTCTCTTCTCTGCAACTTCTCCGCCTGATCCTGACATGATGTTCTATGCAAGAGTCCCAGATAAACATCGTTTTATCTCCCTGCCTCCCTCCCATGTCGCGTCTCCGCACAGTCTCAGTACACCGAGCTACCAGTCAACACTCATGATTAATGATCTCTGCATGTGGTTTGTGTGTGTGTGTGTGTGTGTGTGTGTGTGCGTGCAAGTGTGTCCATGTTTATCTGTGGAGGATGGTGGAGAAGCACGTAAAAATAGAAGCAACATAAAAGGAGAAGAAATGGTCTCTCTGTCCTTGGTTTACCTCCATAAAAATGTCAGTGGAAGAGTTCATTTGCAACATCAGACAATGAACTTTATTGCTGATTTTATTTTTTTTATGAGAAACACAAATTGCATCACTCCAAAATGGTCCAGCAGCGGCTAACTTGGTGTTATTTACTCATCTGTTGTTTGCTTTGTGCTTTTTAAGTTCTCTTTATCAGAGGCTGACAGATCTTTTCACCCCGAACGGCCTGAGCTCAAACCTCGGCCGACCACAGAGGAGAGGTGTGGAGACGGTTAATGAGATTTAGACAAAAAGAGAGGAAAAGTGACGGAAACGCCTCCACTCCCAACCAAAGACAATCTGCCCTCCCTTTCTTCTTCTTTCTTTCTGTTACCCGCTATAACCTGTTTCTATTTTCCCATTTATGTTGCTCATTATCTCCATATTATACTTCTGTTTTTACATTAGACTTATTTTTAATCTGTCTTCCTGCTTCACCAGCTAATTACTGCTGTGGGTGTACTGAAACTGTTCACGTGGACATTATTTCATATCATTATTATTTATTAGGTTTTTTTACTGTTGATTTTTTTGAAGTATGCAGATAGAATAAAACACAAATAAGTGTTTTTCAAATTCTTACTTTGGTAAAAGTGTATATATAAATATACTTAAAGTATTATTTTGTGCAGCTGATAGAGGTTAGTTTAAAATAGATACATACTGCAGGGTACTTACAGCAGCACATTGTAATTCCTTTCAGTATATTTCATTATTTCTAAATCTACAAAGTAACTCCTAACTAAAGCTCTCAAATAAATGTAGTTTAGTAAAAAGTCTTTACTTGGAGGTGTAAATTTGCATGAAATAGAAATTCTCAAGTGAAGTAAAAGTACCTCAGAATTGTATTAAAGTAAAACCAGACTTCAGAAAATCCAAAGAAATGAACGAGATTCATCAGTTAGTGAAAATAATGCACGATAAGAAAAAGGAAAGTGAACGCCTCTCCTCAAAGAAGACAGTAAAATCTACTTGTTTATGATGAAAAGTGCTCAGAGTGATGCTGAAGCAGCTTTTTTTACTTTTCTCTGAACATCCTGTTGTTTGTAACTTTGGTTAAAATCGCCTTCTACGTGGGGATGAGGATCATCCTCCGTCTTCGTTCATACTTGACAGACACACCGCCTGCAAACTGCTGTATGAAAATAATCATTTCTGCTCCGCTTGTGGCTTAGACCATGTCTGTACCGATGCAGATACGTTTACATTTAAAAAGGTTTTTCATCCACACTGCTTTTATATGTTTTTATGACTTTCTTAAAGTGTTTCTCTCTAAAATTGAAATAAAATAACATAATAATGCTTCAATCTTGAGTTAGCAGCTCCACATCATATCTAAAAAAAACTAAGCTAACAAATAGTTTGTTATCTGCAGAGAAATGAGGGTGAAGAACAAAGTGTTCCAGCAAGGCGGGAATAAATCACATAGTGTAACATCAAGAAATCTCAGGTCTCCTGTGTAATTTTCTCCGTCCACACTGAACACGAGTGCTGCTTTTACTAATTTATTCACTCTGACTACCAAACACAGATCAAACAGAAAAGAGCTGAAACACTCAGCTCAGAGAGGAAAAAAGACCAAATATAAGTCTGAGCTCCTTCAGGGTGGACGTGGCCTTACTGTGATAAGATATCATCTTTTTTTTGTGTTTTTTTTTAAGTTACAGGTGGATGCAGGATTTTTTCTTTTTTGTGGATTTAGTGCTTGGAGGCAAAGTGTCCCTAATAAGTTTGTTCAGCTATTTTTTTTTTTTTCTTTCCTCATGGTCAGATCAGTCATTTTGATGAAATAACGTGTGGTGTTAATGCGCTGACACTGCAGATGGATGACACCGAGATGTCAAAGGAATTGAGATGTACTGCGCGGTGTCACATGCACCATCTGCCCCTGTGTGACGGAGCATCTGGGCGCGAGTGGGACGGTCTCTGAACTTGTTACTGATGTCATTACTCTTGCAAGTGTTACAGAATCTCACGCGTTTATTTTTTTTTTTCATTTTTTCAAACTCCTGCCTAGTTTTCAGGGACAGAATCCTGCAGGAATGCACCAACTTGTATCGTAGGTTTGCACATTTCTAATGTCATATTTTGCATCCCAACGTCTCCACTTTTTACAAAAACATTATTACAGATCAGGTGCAAGTTTGCAACCAAGATGTGTGAGTTAAAACAGCTGTAGGTGGATTTATCAGAGGTCTTTTCACCCATTTTGACCTTTTTTAGTTTTTTCAAAGAATAAAAATCCGATTCACTGTGGTTGGATGTGCAAATGTGTCCTAGAAATCTGAGTGCTGTAGATCCTTTCTGAAAGGTGCTGACGTCCTCGCACCTTCAGGTGCCACGTTGTGCCTCTTTTAGGCTCAGTCAGATTAGACATGGCTGTAAATAAAGCGACAGCGGAGCTAGAATAGCCAGAAACGAGCGCAGACGGCGCTCCAGCAAAGCACACACCCTAGCGGAGGGACGCTTCGTACCTCTGGATGACTTCTGCCGAATTCTGCTCCCTCTCTCTCCTTTTTCTCTGCACAAATCCCCGGAAAGCCCTGCCAGGACGTGGCACAGTATTAAAGGGATGAGAGAGGGAGAATGCTGGCGTAGCGAAGGGTAGGACAGTGCAGGGAGGCTAATGCCGGGGCTCTTAGCTGCGGGGTTTTATGTGGCTGCGAAGGGGAGGCTGTTGTCTGTAGGCAGCAGCTAGCACAGAGTCGAATCACATCACCAGCGCAAATCTTATTCTCTGTTTACCCCTGAACAGATGTGCCAGTCTGCATGGGATATAATCCATCTTCCAAGAGAGACGCTGATCTTCTGACTTTACTCGTCTTTTCGGTTCCACTTGTAATTGTAATTCCTCTAAGAATAGTTTGTTTTGGGGAAATTTTTATCACTCTTGATTGAATCGTTCATGCTTTATTTGTATCTGTATGTGCAGTTGTAAGAGATTTTTTCATAATTATTTTTCATTCAGCTCCTGGATGTCTGTGGGCAGCGGCACGATGAAACTTTACCATTCGCCAGTGCTCTGGGTTTAACATTTCCTATTCATAGCCTGGCCTTCATTTTTCATGGATGCAAATTTGTATGTTAAAGCTGTAATCCGTTAGCAAGAGGTCGACAGCAAAGCCTGACGTTCATTTAGATCAGCCTTTGTGAAACTTTGAAAATGTTCCTGCGAGCATGAAGTGATGCCACTGTGCTCGAGCTGGACTTTCATGTGTCAAAACACGACCGTGGTGTGAAACGCACCACGGTCGATGTGCGATCGTGTCCTCGACAGACTTGATTGTCGTTAACGGAGGAAGGTGCGACTCAAGAATCCTGTGAAGCTGATTAACATTTGTCTGAAAAGCATCTCCAGGCGCCGCAAACATAATCGTGTGTTTGTAGCTTTGTGAAGTTCCCCCAAAACAAAATGTTCTCTTTTTTGTTTGTCTTACTGTCAACAAATTAAAAAAAACAGACCAAAACCAAAATCTCTTCTGAATTTTCTGACTCCTGTTTTATGGCACTGCGAAGCCCTCAACTACCTGTAAAATGACAAACAAAGATGTTGAATAAGGTAAAGATCAGTGTTGGCATCGTCACTATGATGATGTTAATATTTTAGCCAAAGCACTGCTGTGTCTAAGTTCAGCCCGCAGATTTATTAAGACCACTATTATAAAAAGGATGTCTGTAAATCTGTTGGCACGACCCCTCCAGCTGCGAACAAGGTCAATTATTACACTTTGTAAAAATAATTCATACAGTGATGTCTGATTAAAAATGGATGTGATTCATTAGACATAAATGCATGATGTGTATTTTGGGCCTGTTTTACGAAAATTGATTACAATGAATGATTTCTCGGAAAATTCTTATTTTCTTAAATGAAGTCAGATTAAAGTGCCTCACAATCATCCTTTTGTAAAGTCTGAGGGCTGAGTGGGAAACACACAAAATGCAAGATATTCATTCAAGTGAGTAGTCACCATTTTGGATTCATATGTCCAGATCTTATAATCCATCGATGGTGTGGTCTTTTAAAAGAGTTCATGTGGCTGTAAAGACTTTTATGGCACAAAGGAATAAGCTTCATCAGACTTTTGCTACACAGACACCGTCGTTTGTTTTGGTCTTTTCATTGGATTTGTTGACAGCAAGAAAAATATAAAACACCACCTTTAGCGTCATCAGTTTTATTACTGTAAGATGTTTTTTTAATGAACCCTCAACATCTGCTTTAAGCCGGCAGCCAGAGGTTAGCTTGGCCAACATAAAGGACAACTTGAAAACGATGAAGAGCAGCTCGGGTTAGTTGGGTTTAGTTAGTCGAGGTGTGACTGGAGCAGGGTGGTGTGCAGTATGAAATGTCAAGGCTTTGCTTAATGCACTTTTACGGTGATCAATATTTATCTGATTTATCCTCTTATGGTTCTTCTCAGCTCGCCTGTGCACTCAGGAAACCTTTTTTCGCAGCAGTGTGCACACAACAAATGTCATCCTGGATATTTATCGAACTTATAGAACATACACACGAGTCCTTTTAAAGCCACAGCTGATGAAGTAGTTTTACCAGAAGGCACTCGGGATCGCGTGTTAGCACTATAAATACTTGTTCTTAACTAATCTCTGCGGAGCCAGTCGCCACCGTCGCTTCCAAACACGTCTAAAGTCAGCCAGAACAGATTCAGTGATAATTGGCGGTGGCTGTGGAGCGGGATTAGAGCACTAACACGACCGCCACAGAAATCTTCAACGGCCAAACTCTTATCTGTCGCGGTGTCCTGGGCGAGGGCGTTTTGTCTGTGCCAAACTTACAGGACTGCTGGGAGGACGCGAGCTGACAGGCTTTGGGTCAGCCAACACAGAGATGGACGTTTTTCTGACTCGAGCTTGGCAGACTCACTCAGCTGCAGTGGATTACACTGGACTTTATCCCCGCTGTTGCACAAAAATCCCACATCTCATTTTTTTCCCTTCCTTTTTGGCTTTTTTGACTTAATTAAAATGATTATTTGCGCTGACTTGGCTCCTATCTGATGCCCGTAACTGTCTGTCAGATGATGATTGATGCCGTCTTTGTTAGTAAGGCCGGGATAACCAAAAGGTCTCAACTTGATAAGGAGAAACACACACATATATACACACAGATCTCACCAGTCAGCCTGAGAATGAAGGTTAAATGGTGGACATCAAAGTTAAGGAACAGCAGTTTAAGAGGTAAGCTAAGAAAAGAAGGAAGCGGGCGGGCGAGTATACTCACGATATCCTGTTTGAGTGTCCCGTGATTAATTAGCATGCAAGGAGAGAGGAGAGACAGGAAAAAACAGTTTAAGCACCAATGAGCAATCAGTCCAGAAAAAAAACAAAAAAACTGAAAGGCATAATAAGATAGAGACTAAAAAGCAGTGTGTCATAGTTGACCTCCATGAATACAAAGTCTGCTCGCAACAGCACATAACTGCTGCCGGTCTGCGCTTATTTAACAGGCCAAATGAACATCCGCTTTCCTGAACTGAGTCTGAGCTCTGAACGTGATTTAACCAGTGTCCAGTGCAAGAGAAATCTATATTAAAAGGAGGCAGTGAGAGTCGGGCAGAAAACTGATTCCTGGAAGCTGCTTGAGATTCGACATTTTGATGCAAAGTGGTTTTGACACTTTTTTTTTCTTTTTTTCTTTTAAGAGCTGCAGGTGATCTGAAATCTGAATCTCAGATCGATATCATACCTGCACAGATGCTCAGATGCACTTTAATACTGACACACACCAATGCTGACACACATGTATTTAGACTGCAGGTTTTGCATGTTTAAGCTCATGAACTGCATATAATGTTACCGCCAGTCTCCTTTTAAAGCATGCTTTGGCATTTCTGAAATGTCTCAACAATTATTGGATGGATCGCTTGTAAATGCTGTGCAGACTTTCATGTTCTCCACAGAAGAAACCTTACTCTCTATATTTAATAATATTAAATATAAATATGGTGCACACATGGATGGTGCATAAAGGATAAAGTCTAGTAACTTTGATGATCCTCTCTGTCTCTTTGTAATGATAGTTAAACTGTCTGTTGTAATTTATTAGACAAAAGGGGATTATTGGTTTCTGTCAGCACGCTATGAAAAATCAACTCGCAGATACTTGAAACTTGCAGGAGTCAACAGCTTATCACCTTTTCTTTTACTGACAAAAACAAATCTAAAAGATCAACGGTCGACCTCCAGTGTCGTGGCAGTCATTAGCAGCATTTGGTCATGTTTTGTTGTTCAGCTCCCAGCAATCAAATTTCAGATGTCAAAAGGTCCTTGAAATGCACGATGCACAAAGAGAGCTTTCAAAGCAAGCCCCACTTTCAACAGCGTTTTTGTGCATCAATTATTTAACCTTAACAACAACAAAAAGGCAAAATTGGCAAAATATTCACTGTGATGTTGAGAGATTGTTCTCCTCGAGCAAGCTGGTTTTATATAGCTCACTGAAATGAAAATCAACGGATGCCAAGATCAGTCTGAAAACCTATAGCATGCTATGTTTTAATGATAAGCTAAAACATGCAGAAACCCCAGTGCGGCCTGGTTATATGGTTACATACCAGCCTGGCCTTTCAGACAGAAGATACACAGACTGTGTGTGTGTGTGTAAAGAGCACATGTAAGATTTATGTGTGTGCTTGAAGGTCGGACACTCACGCCTGCATGGTGGTTGTGGCAGTTTGAAAGCTGAACATATTTTCCTTGGGGAACCAGTTGGTGTCCTCTGCAATTAGAGAGAAAAATGATGATTCCAGGGTGAAGTGACAAAAAAACAGTGCCATATTGGCAAATGCTGTTATGAATATATTGGAAATATGAATGCACGAAACCAGCGAAAGCACCACCAGCACTTCACAGTCCACCACTCCACAAATGGAGAGAGGGAGACACACAGGAGGAGGAGACAGCAGAGGAGAGAGACGGGGGGGACGAAGAGTCAGAAATACAGACCACCACGTCACATCCAACATCAAACCCTCCACCCCACCAGACGTGAGAGGAAATAGATTTGAAAAAGGGGTGTTGAAACAGTTCAGGGTAACACTAGCTCACATTTAGAAGATGTTTCATCCAAATCTAGGTCTAAGTTCTGTGCGTGATTGATTTCATTCGACTGATTTTTCAAACTAAAATGACTTAAAATGAAATGTGAACTGTAAAGCTTTAAAGGGTTAAGAATTATTTGTTGGTTGTTTTTCACTGAAGTGGTCCTAAAACCTCCACAAGGCCTGAAATTACAGCTTGTAAACAAAATATAATTACACTGTCACAAACAGTAGACTAATTGGGGAGCCACTTTAAACAGATCTTTTAGTCCTTAACAAAAAAAATGCATTCGGGGGATGGTGACATTTCTGTTGAGTTTGTTTAAGTGGGCTGTTGTTTCAGCTCTGAAGTGAAGTTTTTCCATTGCTCTTATCCATCTTTCAATCAGTGCTGGAGAAGAAAAGTTGCACATTATGAACTTGACAGTAGAAATGTGTTTTTATTTGCATGCTGTTTCAAACATGGCGTTGCCCTTGTTTTCACTCTGCGTATGTTCCCTACAAAATTAGTCAAATGCTATTTCATCTCTGGTCTGGTACCAAACCCTCCAACCCCAGCCACAGGGTCTCATCACCAAACCCCCTCCCGCCCTCGTTTGGAAGTCAGCGCCTCTCCCTGCCTCTGTGTCCTCCGCCCTCTCACCTCTCTCCAGCCCAGTCACCCGGTCCACACTCCACATCCGCTCTAGGCGTCGGTGCTGCTTGCCTGCCTCTCGGGACGTGCTCTCCAGGTCCAGGGAGCCCTGACTCCGCGAGGGGGCGCCGCTGCACGAGTCGCAGGCCAGGCCGCTGCACTCCGCCTCCCCTTTCCCGCCCTCGCCCCAGCTGCGGATGTTGTGCGCGCTGACGGAGGTCTGCAGCGGGGGTTGGGACAGGTGATGGTGGTGGGAGTGGTGCGAGCCGTGGTGGGAGTGGGATCCGGCGACTGTTAAAGCCTGCTGCTGGTTTCCGCCGCCGCTTCCGCTCGCCCCGCTGCTTCCTCCGCTGCCGGAGGCCGCGTTGGAGATGGCGTGGTGGTGGTGGTTGCCGTGGTGGTGGTTCCCATGGTGATGGTGGCTGCCGCCACGGCCGCTGCTGGCGTGGTGGTACTGAGTCGGAGACGATGAGGTGGAGGAAGGGGAAGTGGAGGGCTGGATCAGGCCACCTCTGGATCCCACCCCGCCGCTCCCCGACTTCTCCTTCAGGACGTCCAGTTCTAGGCTCTCCTTGCTGCCCCGGCCGCTGCTCATCAGCATGCCGCGCTGGCTGGTGATGGTGTAGACGCGGGCGGGCTGCAGGGTGCACTCCACGCACTTCTGCTGGTCCTCCTCCGCCGAGAAGCTGCGCTCGAGGGACAGGCGCGCCGGCTTGCTGGAGATGGTGATGGAAGGGGGAGGCGGCTGGACTGAGCCCAGCGGGGGTTTCACCAGGCCGGCCTCCTGGGTGTCCTCACCGCCCTTGGTGGCGTCGGAGCAGGGATGCAAGTGGTTGTTGTTGCTGGGGCCAATGGAGTCACTTGGCGACTCCGGCTCGGGACCCACCAAGGTTTCGCACAACAGATGAGCTAGTTTGATGGTGAAAGAAGACAAATACGAGTGTTAGAGAATGAGAGAAACACCCAGGTGCTAAAGAGCAGGGACAAGAGAGAAGGAGCGTTCAGAAGCACTAAGGATGGCACAGATATTATCATCTTTCTTCAGTTATCAGCTGTGGCAGTGATGCACTGAATGATCGCAGCGTGGCATTTCAGCAGAGAGGATGGAGGTTGAAGCAGGTGGAGGAGGAAGGCCCACAAAGGAGGACACAGAGGGAAATGAACAAATGGCTGGATGACAGAGACGCTGACCTGATCCGTTTCGGTTTTCAGGGTGTGTGTGGGACAGGTACTCTCCAAATGCTCGCGCTGCTCTGTGGACACACACACACACACGACACACACATAAAAAACATTAATTCACGGGTGGAGAGGGAGAGGAGGGGGGGCAGGGGTGAGCGAGGAAAGGAGAGGAAATGGACAGGCAGAGAAGAGAGAAAGGCGAGGGAATTGTAAATTATAAACCCTAATTGCCTTCTTTGTAGGCTTGTGCCACCCACAGATTAAGATGCAGCTGTTTTATCTCCGCACTTCAGGCGGCCTCAGACTGAAAGAGAGACAGACTATGAGACAGCCAGAGGAGATAGAGGGAAGGATTGTTTGACTTAATTTCTCAGTATGACCTCAGTTTGCGTCGGCGGATGTAATTGCAGCTGGCAGACCACGAGTGTGTTTGTTTCTCTCACACAAATACACACAGACTGTATGTGTGGATGTATATACTGTATCTGAGTATCAAGGAAAATGCTTAACCTCGACAGCGACTGAAGAAGATTGTTAGTGGCTGTTTTGAAACCGGTGAATGGGTTGCATTTATGTCCAGCTCTTCTACCAGAAAAAGTGCTTTACAACGTTGCCATTCATTCGCCCATTCACACACACTGACACCTGGGCATTAAAGGACGACCCGATCTACCTCCTGAGCTGCAGAAAATAGATGCTGTGAAGCTCCGTAACCACAGCAGCACTGCATCTGGTGCTTGGCTTTTTCTCTCTCTCTCCTGGTCTTTCTCTTACCTGCACACAGAAATAGAAATACGCTGCAGACGCCCATTCAGCCACACGTAGCTCAAATTCAATATCACAGAGGGCTTCGTTTTTTAATAAAACCGCCCCAGGCCTCGCGGTTGAATGACACTGACCTCCTAATGTTCCCCCAGTCAGTGTGTGACAAGGGTAGAAAATGAGTAAAGAGACATGGGGTAGAGGAAAGATGCGCTTCCAGTGTCAATCTGTGCGCTAACTAGGAGAAAATGTACCGCAGCAGTGACTATTAGGAGTAACGATTCACGATTGCAATTAAGACTGAGAGGAGAGAGACAATGGGAGTACTGTATGCAATTAATATTAATGTATTCCTATAGAAAGGATCATCATTAGATAGTCATTTCTGCAACTCATTGGAAGAGACTGTGTCTTTTTGTGAAAGCAATTACAAACCACATCTTTTTCATATGTGCTTCAGAGCCACTGGTACGAGCGATTAGTTTCATTTTGTGAGACTTAAGACTTGGAAATAGTGCCGCCTTTATCTGTTATTTAACAGCAGTACTTTAACGCACCAAACAGCATATGAAGACCGGCAGCTAAATGCATATTAAGACAATTTAACACATTTAATCAGTATTCAGGAGGAATGAGAATACTGTGACACCTTGTTCTCTTGTTGTTCATTTTACTCAAATAGTTATTTCACAGCTGGCTATTTATTACATGAGGATACTAATGCATGCAAACAGACTTTTAACTGAGCTTTCTCTTAGTTTATCACTAACGATCTACTGTCACAGATCGACTAATTGCTTGAAGGTGAGTCAGCGAGTTCGTTTTGTTTTTGAAAAGCTGGTGTAAAAAGCATTCGGAAAAGTTTATATCAATGTGACACTGGAAAAAAAATAGCCTGATGTGTTTACAATTTTTTTTTTCCATTGCAGCTAATGTCGCTCATGCTGCTCACACACAGACACACACACACACACACACACACACACAAGCCTGTGCAGAAGAATCCCTTGTATACAGGGGAATCTGTGGGTGTACGCCTCCTCCTTGGCAGTGCTGTCAATTATTTAAGGCTGTCCAACACACACACACACACACACACACACACACACACACTCACTGAGAGAGCAGGAGTGCAACGAAAACAGACTTTTTTTCAGACACTTCTCTGATGCATCAGCTTTCCCTCTGTTTTACGCAGAGTATCTTATTTATACCCAGCCCTGTATTTTTGCTTCCTCACCCCTCCTCCTCCTCCTCCTCCTCCTCCTCCTCTTCCTCTCCAGAGCTGGATTCCTCCAGAGACGACTTATATGAACAAAGCTGCGTCACATGTTTAAAGGAAACACCCTGAGAGGGAAGTGAGCAAATGGCCTCGTGTTACAAGTCGAGCAACATTAAACGATTCGCCTCCGACGTGACAGGAAGTCGAGGACAAATGAAGAGGCTGAATTTTACCTGCAGCTCCTTTAAACAACAACTCAATTACAACACTGCATGTTTGACTAGAGGAGGTGTCATAAATAGAAAGCTATTATTCAAGTTGATAACCCCAATCAATTCTCAATACATATTATTTATTGTTGGTTGACTAAAAACTTCAGCTGTAACTTATTTGGAGAAACTATTCATCAGCATGAATCCTTTTGAATGCATCAGCTCTTCCACGATTGCGCTCCTTTTTTAAATCAATATGTAGGCTGTAGGGACTTTCTGTGGACCTCCACAGGGAAAGACTAAAGCGAAGACACAAATCACAAGCAGTAATTGGACGTTCTGCTTGTGTACATGATACTGTGTGTGACATTTTCGCACACATGCATGATAAATCCACTACTTGGCAAACATGCATCCTCCCCTCTGTTGTCTTTAATGTCCCTTGAGTAACAGCAGCCTGCATGTTTCAGCGTCACGCTGTACTTTGCCTCCAGTTTCTTTTGCTGAAATACTGCCTCACCATGTAGGTTGTAATCCCTGTGATTTGGTGTGTGTGTGTGAGTGTGTGAGTTAGTGTCTTTATAATATATTCAAGGGAAAAAGTAAAGAAAGGAAAGAGAGGAAATGTATGTTTGAGCATGTGTGTGTCTTCTTGTGGCGATGGAACAAACTACCGGCTGCGTTAAGGACGGTTGTGATAAATGAAGTCTACGCTCTAATCAGCAGGTGTCCCTCTGAAGCTCTCAGACATTTTCATTTTGCCCTCCTGTTTTATTATTCAACAGGCCGTGCACTCTGATTAGAATAAAAAATAAATAAAAAAAACAATGGTGCAAGAGACTCATATCATCCATTATACATGAGAGATAACTGAGTTGGTGACAGATTGAGAGAAACGCCTCTCAATCCATCCATTAAAGCTCTCTTCTCTGTTCTCTCCTATCGCTGTTTTGCACCCACTCCAGATGTGATATGTGAGCACGACACATGAGGGACACAGGTGCCGGAGGTGGCGGGTGGGGAGATAGTGTGCAAATTTGAGGAGGAGGAGAAGTTGGGGAAGGAGACGACGAAGAAGAAGAAGCGCTTGACAGGCAGATATGAAATCCGTCCTGCATGCTCTCAGACATGTGACGAGAGAGAGAGAGAGAGAGGCGAGTTGGGGAGGGGAGTTTCTCGGGGAAGGAGAGACGGGATTACAGCAGAGAGGAAGACAGAAAAATGGGGGCATATTAAAAATGAAAGGTGGCGTAAACTTGAGGAAACGAGAGGCAGACAAAGAGCACCGTCAGGATAATGAGAGAGAGGAAACTGACAACAGACTCCACGGGACAAATGCATCTTTGAAAATCAACTCAACCCTGAAATCCTTTGTGCCACTTGAAGGGCTTTTTGAGGGTTTTTACAGGCCCATAAGTACATTATGCATGCTGAGAAACATGGCTAACAGGAGTGACGAGGGTGGCAAAGGTTCAAGTTCAGTGTCCTGGATTCAGATCAGATATTCTGACAGTGACAGAGTGTGTGATGGGACTGGCTGTGTGAGATTTAACATAAAGGCAAAGAAAAACTCTTTCTTGGATGTGTTTTCCCAGCAAGTCGACTGTAAAGGTTGTATTTTACAACACTTACATTCAAACTTAATTTTTGACCTTGGAAAAAGTGTAAAAGTAGACGATGTCATTGCAAGGCTCATGTAGTTTGGAAGTGACTTTCTGTCACGTGATCTTCCTCTGCAGATTGTTTTAGTGGATTTGTGAGTCTTCAATTTTATTTTCTCAGCACTCTTTAAAGGTGAAATCCAGACTTCATTATTCATCTTGAAAAAAGCACCTTTCAAGGCCCACAGCTAGTGATCACATCTCATCAGCAGTGTTTGTTATTGATTTGTAGACGTTCAAAATTCATCAGTTATTATGATTGTAGCTCGGTTAGCTTTAGGAAAGTCCTGCAGCAGTGATGATTTATCCAAAGTAACCCAGCTCACCGTCTGTTACGTAAACCGCCGCAGGTACAACGTGAAGCCTGAACTTTCTGTGGTCGTCTGTTTTGTTTCCTTGCGAGTGAGCGAGCGAGAGTGAATATGAGCATATTTCACCTTTGTCTGGGTCTATAGTTGGGCAGATACTCTAGTGTACTTTTCACAATGCTGAATGAGTCAGACACAATTACACACACGCTGCTGAGCACTTTGCGCATCTTCAACAACAGGAAAGATGTTCCTCAGCTCTTCAGCTCTTTTAATAGATTTAGACTGAACGATGCAGAAGTAGATACCCTGCAGATGGGAATATTACAAAACTGCAGAGCATTTGTATTATCTGTATGTAATTGGCTCCCATAAAGCCAAGGGCAGTGAATCGTGCTTCGCAGGTGTCAGCTGCCTGACGTATTGTGGAAGTGGATCAGATGATTGATTGCAGAATGATTTGTTTTTCTTGTGTGATTTTCTCTTCTTTTGCTGTGGCAGCAGAAATTTTGCTGTGGCTGCCCGCCAGCAGAAGCATTGTGCTTATAAATGGATGCAAATGGTGAAACATTACTCATGACTTATTCCAATGTTACTTTATCTGAATTGTTTTGTGTTTTTTTAGGGTGCTTTTTACGCCTACGTGTTTAGTTCTCATCAATCAAACTTTTTTCCTGGTTGGGTTTTCTCTGACAGGTGTAAAATGTCCACCCACGTTTGGATATGTGTCTCACAGGAAAACTATGTTTGCTAAAAATCAGGGGACTTTGTCTTCTTCCAAGCACAAAGGCAATGTAATTAGATGTTAAATATACCCAAATTTCTATAAAATAAATAGAGAAATATTTCTTAATCTTATCTTTTTTAAAATATATAGATGGGAAAGTGGTGCTTATTTGTGTAGTTGTAGTAAAGGGCCATCACGTTGATTTGTTGACAATACAAACTATTTAATCTTTTTCTTTCCTTTTTATTGAATTTTTCTGATACTGTAATTAACATTCACATATGAAGCTTTTTCATTCATTTTTCATCCATGACTCTTAAAAGTGCTCCATGGAGTTTTTAGCTGGTTATGAAACAGTCTCAATTTAATACAGTATATGACCCAGATAAGCAAACGAGTGAGATTGTCTTTTTCTATTAGTTTCTATTCTCAATGCCGCCACTGGATTGGATGTTTCCGCGAAATCAGTGCTGTCAAAGTGCTGTCGGGGTTCGTTCTGCTTGATTTTGTCTACGGGGACCGCCAAAATCAACACAAAATGAAAAGTTTCACCGTTCTATACTCAGATTTGGAGTAAAAGTAGAACCTGAAAATGGCAAAGATAGAAAAATATACAACCCCAACTCAAAAAGTGCTCTCCAATATCAGAAGAAGAGCTGATGGTGGAAAACCTCGTTCAATCATGACACATCTCGTCCACACTCTCAATTACCAGAGTTATACTTTGTCAAATTATAAAAATGAGAGATCTAAAATATAATGGGGGAAAAAAGTAATTATCATAAGTTTTTCCTAAATTTAAGCAGTAATTTTTACCAACAAGATTATCTTAATGGCTGCAACCTGAGTGCCCTGAAGTTAAAGAACTCACATAAAAAGAGGCACATAACAGGTTATAAGGTTATAACGCTGCTTCAAACACTGTTTAATTTCATTATTGATCCCTCTCTAATAATGTCAAGCCTTGTTCCCCTCTGGATTTGGATGCCATTTAACACTGTGACCACGTATCTTTAGAGGACAAGCAGCTCATGGATGAAAAACAAAAAAACAGGGCATCGCTCCCCTGGCAGTGCGCCCACTGATCTGAATATCATCAGAGCTGATGTGTGTCTCTCAACTGTAAACAACGAGCTGCCCGGCACAGAGATTCCTCGCTCTTAATGCTCCTTAATCGAATCCACCTCTCAGATGGTCTAATTGAATCGGGTTCTCCTACAAACACACACACACAGACACAGCAGCCAGCCGGGGTGATGAGAGCCTGTTGAGGCCTGTTGCGTGTGCTTGGGAGCCGAAGGGAGTTGGGTACGTTAATTGAATTCCTGAAAGTGTGGTGCATTATGGGACATGCGGGAATGGGGCACCTGATCGGGAAGCTGATTAAAATGTCAGTGACTCGCCGCAGCTACAACCACATACAGCGCCGAGTGATGCAACTGGTTCACACACCCACACACACACACACACACTAACACGCGGCGCTCGCCTATCTTACACGTATTTAATGTTGTAAATGTATTTTTAATGAATAGCAGATCTTTTCTCTGAACAGTTTGAGTAAAAGTAAAAGAGCTTCTGCTTTAAGTGTCCACGAGAGTCATGACAGTGAGCCACAGCATGCACGATAGCAAGAGCCCGAAAAGTTCAAGTACCATAAAAATGGAAAATAATACGAATTTTGTAAAGTGCAAATGTAAAAGCACAAAACAAAAACATCAAAATATGTAAGAAATTTGTTGACAAATTGACATGACGTCTGTTGGCAAAGTTTGTTCAGGAGCTTTTGACCAAACCACAAAATTCTCATCAGCAAATGAAGCTTCTTCACTGAACTGTAGAAAAAATGTGAACATCTACCTCTCTGGGACTTGACAAAAGATAATAATAAAAAGAATAAATATTCATGGCAGCAGACAGACGACAACAAACAATCAGATAACACCGCCGGAGTCCTAATCACTCCTCAGACTGTAATCAATAAAATCTGCCTCATTCAGCGTATATGTGGCAACGACTTCACACCGTCTGATTGAACCGAGGGGGAGGAGAGAGAGGGATGTGATAGAAAAATATTTGCTTTGCTCAAATGTGGGCGTAGACTAAAAATTAACAAATTGATTCGACAAAAAAAAAGACCAAATTCTCAGAAAAGCCATCTCTTAATGTGCATTTATAAAAAAACGAAACAGAAAACAATTACGTAAGAGCTGCTGACCCCGTGAACAGAGCAACTGCAGACACCTGCCGACTAACACACAATAGTTCATTTGCATCCGTCTGTGGAGAAACCAATCCTTTCATCTTTCCACGCCGGGCCTTCACACCCCCTCAGCCTCGTGAGCGCTGTTGTCCGATGCCCTTCAGCCGAAAGCAGCGCGGCCGTCCTCTCCGGCTGATGGGAGATCAAAGCGTTTGCTTTTTCACTCAGTGTCGCAGAATTGTGGTGTGTAAATTGGAGGTAATCTCTCCTCTCTCTCTCTGTCTCCCCTTTTTTTCCTCTCTCTCTCTCTCTCTCTCTCTCTCCCAGTCGCTCCCTTCTTCTCATGAGCTGCTGGAGGGGAGAGTGTGACCTGTTTCATAACCAGCAATCCATAAACATGCATAAGATGACACAGATGCAGACAGACACGGGGAAACGAGACTCCGGCGTCTCTTTAGTTTCTGACGTGACGTTTGGACGTGTTGCTTTTTAATTTGGTCGTTCATCCAAGTCCTCACAGCTCAATGACAAAGTGGGTCACGTGCCAAAGCTTTGCAAAATGAACCTCATGAGGGCTTTCTGATCTGGCACACCCGTCAGTGAGACACAAAACAAAAATAACGTTAAATTCAGCCTGTCCAACACTTTGGTCTCAACAACTGCTGGATTTATTACCATCAGACCTTTCACAGCCATGAGTGGATCACTCCTACAGGCTTTGCTGATCCTCAAACTTAACCTTTAGCACCGACAGCAGGCTGACATTTTTATTTTTCAGCACCGTGTCTTGACAACTTTGGTACAAACTGCCATTAAATTTGTCATATTCGGGGTCCACAAAGGGCAAAAGCTTCATCCCCCAACTCCTACTCCTGCTGGTGGCACCATCTGGGACAGAGATGGTAGAAAATGATGTGAAATGAGTAAAAGAGCTTCTGGAAAAATCATATTCATAGTTACGGATAGCAAACTCTGGCCTCGCTTTGTCAAACCTGGATGCTTTCTATGCCCACCTCTGCATATATTTAGACTATAACTGCAATATTATTTATATTTATAATAATTTTTATTTATAATATTAACACCTGCAGCCAAATATAAAACTAACTGGACTGCACTATTTGGTGCTAGTTTATATTTCTAAATAAAGTGAGGAATAGTGTTTAGCTGCTGATGTTAATGCTACAGCAGGTAAAAGTTATGGATGTAGTGTTAATAGTTATGAAGAGGAAGCTGTGGGAACTTTAGAAAGTCAGAAAGGATGACGTGTGTTTGATGGAGAGAAAAAAAAGACGTTTGTATGATGAGGAGTTACGTCCGGATGTGTTGGCACAGGATGATGACTCAGACTTACAGACAGATACACCTGCTATCGTTTGCCTGTAGGATTCAGAGTGTGAGGGAAGGTGTGTGTGTGTGTGTGTGTGTGTGTGTGTCTGTGTGTGTGTGTGTGTTCATATTATGGCATGGCCTCCAATATGATGTGATGCTATATTAAGTCACAAACTGGAAACTAGCTACAGTTGCAGATGAGAAATTGATGAGTCAAAAATCAGCTGTGACCGTGTGTGTGTGTGTGTGTGTGTGTGTGTGTGTGTGTGTGTGTGTGTGTGTGTGTGTGTGTGTGTGTGTGTGTGT
>JBAJHX010000035.1:18396986-18411037 GCA_037176925.1 Amniataba percoides | reverse complement strand
TGTGTGTGTGTGTGTGTGTGTGTGTGTGTGTGTGTGTGTGTGTGTGTGTGTGTGTGTGTGTGTGTGTGTGTGCATTAACAGAGATATGCCATTTGGTGGTCATATTAACGTTTCTGATCTTCCATCTTCTGAATGTACGTTAACAGCACATAAAATGCTGATTTAGCTCATGAGTTGCAGTTCAGTCTCATAAATTTAATATGAAGCAGGCGCAGATTGAACAGTACAGCAGGACCTTACAGTCGATGCCCTCATGAGGGCGCCCCCCGGTGTTTCTGTGTGTACTGCAGCATACAGTGCTTTTGCATTAACACCTCTGTGTGTGCTCGTAGTTCAAGTGTCATCTGTTTTAAAGCCTCCTGAGGATTTGATCCAGGAGTTTCGTGTTTGTTTTGAAAGGCCGATAAGTGACCGATGGATGAGCTTCATCAGACTTTAGCAGCAAAGCGTTTGCTTTGCAGTGCAGCCAATAATAAGCTGAGTAGCTTTGTAGCAACAAAGACTTTGAGGAAGGGAAAAAGTCTTAAACCTCAGCAAATACTAAGCAGTTAAGTCCAGTTGTTTCCAGATGTTTCTCTCATGGATTTCTGTTGTGTATCCGGCTGCTCAGTTTGCTTGTTGCCAAAAGAGTTTTCTGGCACAAGGTGAGCACAAAATGTTCTGAATAGATGGAAGCACGTGAAGCAGATCCTCCAAAAATACGAGCGACAAAAGGAGAAACACAAACACTGCTTGAGGATCTGCAGAGGCGACTCGGAGTCCGGCCTGCCCTTCAGACAGAGAGGAGAAGAGAGAGCAGCTTTGTTTGTGAAGGTGGAGCCGCGGAGAGAAAACCTCTCTGTATGGCTGCTTCCACATTCATGGGGTCGTGTGCAGGTGAGCGGGCTGATCAATATTGGATGCGATTCAGCTGCGTTTCTTTCTACATGCAGGCAAAGTTCACTCTGCCGTTAACTCCGAACAATTAAACTCTGGATTGTGTGTTTTGGGGCCTCGGCGTGTGACAGGAAGGATGTAAATGGCTAAAGTGTATCTGAGTGTGTGTGAAGGCGAGGATCTTATAGTGAGAGCCACATGTGTAGTAGTGTTCCAGTATTTCAGTTCCAGCTGGACTCTCTTCTGCACACACACACACACACACACTGCAGAGGAAGTTACATTGACTTGCATTCATTTTTTGCTAGAGATTTACCAAAACCACAACCTGCCCAAACAAACACACACACATTTATATCCCCACAACATGAGTAACACACACACACACACACACACACACACACACACTCTTACAGTGAGCTACCTGCTCAAGACTCCCTCTGTAGTCTGTTGCCTTTTTGTGCATGAGCATCGCATCTTCATTTCAAGGTGGCACACACACACACACACACACACACACCCTTCTTTACATGCACTGCACTGTGTGTGTGTGCGTGTGTTGTATGGAAAACACACACGTACGCCGAGAGAATGACGTAATAGTACATCAGCCCACATCTGTGCACGAGTCAAGGTCATTCATTGATCGAGCCGAGCGGCCCTGCTGCGGGACCGCCCCGGTCCAGATCCCGGACCCGGACCCGGATCTGGATCCGCGCGCACTTCACGCGTGGACGCACACACGTCACACGTGCTCCACCGCCGGCTGCAGCTCCAGCAGCCTGATGCGGATCCAGACACACTCAGACCCCCTTTTGGAGACTCGTGAAGTGCTTTAACGAGCTGGACTCCGGCCAAGCTGTCTGCCTGCCCCCCCCCCTCTTCTGAGCGCCACAATAACTGACCCTGATCGCTGATCGATGGCACTGATCGATCCACTGACGGTCCTCGCGCAGCAAGTGATGGTCTGCCCGACCCACAGAGTCCCATCGGCCCCCGCGTCGCCTCTGCGTGACTTTGATTACACAATGATGCCCCCTCCATTCACAAGATCAGTGGAGACACGCTGCGGCGCGCCACGGGGCACCAACACCTCCATCTATATATAAACCCATAACCTCCCCCACACACATACACCTCCGAGCAGCCACACGCAGCCCCCCCCCCCCCCCCACCAGGTGGGCTGCATGCGGCTCATGGTGGGGGGGTAAAGGGGGTCAGGAAGGCGGACGGGACAGTCGGCGGCGCAAAAGAGCCGCTGTGCGCAGCGCAAAGACGAGCCAGTGCCCGGGACAACACACACACACACACACACACACACAGGCGCACGCTGCTGCTCACCGAACTTTTGCTGCCACAGAGGAAATCGCATCGTTTCTCAGGTTCTTCCTTTTGGACGCGGCGGTTCCCATGCTGGCATGGAAACGACGCAGGCAGGAAAACAGTTCATTCCAGGAGTGTGTGTGGACGGAGGAATGCGACAGTGAGGACGGCGTGAAGAACCGCAAAAATAAATAAGAAATAAAAATAAACCCAGAAAAAGGAAAAAAAGTTAAAAGGAGAGAGAGAGGTGGGGAGAAAATCCGGGAGGAGATGCGATGCACGAAAGAGTCTGCAGAGCAAAAGATGCAAAAAAAGAAACAACCCGGAGGAGCTTCAGTCTCCTTCTCTCTCTCTCCCTCTCTGTCTCTCTCTCTGTCTCTCTCTCTGTCTCTCTCTCTGTCTCTCTCTCTCTCTCTCTCCGGATATGAGCACGTACGTGGGGTTGCTGCACAGCTGTCAGCGTGTCTGAAAATACACAGACCTCTCTCTCCTCTCTCTCTCTTTCTCTCTCTCTCTCATTGATCTGAAAATGCAATGGGAGGAAGGTGGTGATATCACCATCATCATCATCACCATAGAGTGGTGGGAAGGAGGGAGGAAGGAGGGGTGAGGAGGAGGAGGGTGACACTGATGCCATCCATGCAGGAACCTCTGCCTTTCATCTCGTCCATTTTGGGTCTATTATCTGTGTCTTTTTATTTATTTATTGTGCGTTATGTAATTGGTCATTTTGGAAAGAGCCTCCTCCCTCCACTCCTCTCTGCTCCCTCTCCTTCCCTCTCTCTCTCTTTTTTAACACACAACCCACCTCGAAATGGAGAGTCTCTCATCCACAGCCAAGGACGATGAGATTGGGGGGGGCAGTGAGGTTGAGGTGCTGCAGTGCTGTGCGATCATCACTTCAAACGGTGGCCTGATAACAATGTCTGCGAGGTTTTTTCTGGAGTTTGGATGTTTGTTTTTTCCAGGCGGTTCCTGCAGACCCTTCAGTGTTATCAGCATTCAGAGGAGAGCAGGAGACCGACACATCATAAAGGGCAGTGCATGTGCGGTTAAAGCTGAAATGTCTCTCTCTGTTTTCAGCCACAGACCCACAATATTCCCTTTTTTTTCTTCTTGTGCAATTGCATGAGTTGACTCAGTGTCCTAACTGGCTGATGATGATTTATGACCTGTGAGCGGGAAAAGTAGGCTACTATCATCCCTCACTGAAGTCAAAATGGCGTGGAGATTTTCCAGAACAGCGTCCACAGCAAGTCACTGTTTCAGGGGAGTTGTAATCTGCTCACCTCTCTGAGCACTTAGAAGCAGTTATTAATGTGATAGAAGAGAAGAAAGAAACACGTCTGCTAAACAAGAGTTATTTACTCTCCCTGCTTCTCTGCGTTTTCACCTCACAACTTCATTTTAATGGTATAATGTGGCATTTTTGCAAATTCCGATGCTGGACAGCTCGTGTAATCTGTGATGAGAGACGTGTAGCCCCCCCCCGCTTTGTTGGAAGGAGGTTGTGCATAGGCGCTGTGCAAAAAGTACAATGGAGCTTTGGTTTGAGATGCATGTTTAAAACAAGGATGCAAAATTCAAGTGGCGCTTTAGTCCAGGATGGACTGAGTTGGCATTTCGGTGCATCCTCTTATTAGAAATAAGATCTGACATAAGAGCGATGCAAAATAAGCCTCTGAACATTTAAAGTCCTTAACTTTTTAACAAAGGTCGCCGGTTTAGCATTGCATGGTTTGAAGAAAAAGGCTTAAGCTGGAGTGAAAGTCTGACTGCATTTGGTGTGGCGGAGACTTACCAAGTGATTTAAAATCTAATTTATAGTTCTGACACATTTTCCTCTTGTTGTGCTCACCTTGCCTCATCAGTAGATCATAAAAGAGAAATGCACTGTTCACTTGTAAATACTGGATTACATTATCATGTTACGAATCTTACAGGCAGGCAGACAAGGCAGGTAGGACCCAAATGCAGGACACACACCGCTCAGGATCAAAGTTCAAAACGGAAGGTTTATTAACAAAAAGAGTCCTTTTCCATAAGGCAAAATCCAAAAACTCAAAAGCACTCCAACGTGGCAAAATCCAAAAAAGGCATTAACACAAACAAACTCAAAAACTCAAAACTTACTTGGCTCTTCCAAGACAGAACAAGACATGAAGCATGGCATGAGTACATGAAAACATGGGAACCTGAGGCACAGAAACATAACTCGACGATCTGGCAACAAGACAGGGGAGACACGGACTATATATGCACAAGAGGTAATAAGGAACAGGTGGACACAATCAGAGCGGGGCAGACAATCAGACATGAGGGGAAACACACTGTGGCAGGAAGTCAAGGGACCTGAAACATGAGGGAGAGTGGATTTCAAAATAAAACATGACACGCCAGAACAAGGGAACCGGAAACATGACAAAACATGGAACTTGACAAGACGAGACATAACCGAAACCAGACAGACGAGAAAACTAAACATGACAAGACATAACTAAACCACATGACACATGAACACTTAAAGACAAATCAAAACAGAACAGACATGAAAACCACACACAGGACAGATCATGACATATCAGCAATAATTACAACTATGTGATCCCCGGTCAGTGATGGAAGATGGCGAGTGTTGGTCGCTGTAGAGTATGCACACACACACGCATATACACATGCATCACACAAGTACACACACACCCCTGGGCTCATGCATACATCATAGAAACAGATAGAAGTGCAGGCAGCCGACCAATCACCCAGTAACGGCCGATTAGCCTTCAAACATCAAATCAATCAATCTCTCAATCCACAGGTCATTTCGCCTGCAGCTCGAATGCTCAGGATGTCCTTGGGCTTTATATCTTTTTAGTATGTTTTTCTCCTGCACACACACACACACACACAAACACAGGCACACACACACACTCTAAGACAAAAGGAATGAAAATCAATAAATAAAGCAAAGCACTGCTGGGCTGGTGTGAGCTGCTGTAGGCCATTAAGCAGTAAATAATTCCAGGCGGCTCTGACCGAGACCGAGAGGGAGAGTGTGTGTGTGAGTGAGCGTGTGTGAGCGAGCGTGTGTGTGGACTGTAGATGAGCACGAGGGAAGGAGGGATGAATGAATGGAGAGAGGACGGGAAGGTGGAGCTCCTCACACACCACATGGAGATAAAAAAAAGAGATGATGGTAGAAAGGGAGGTGTGAATGGACAGCAGGGGATCCAAAAGACGAGCCCAGAGGGGGAACGATGTGACAGAATGAATGAAAGAAGCGATTCATGTTTTTTTTCCCATTCTGTAAAAAAAACAAAAAAAGGGTGCCATGTGTATGTTATCAGCAAACACACCCGTGGGGCAGGAGGGGCGGAGGAGAGCGACAAAATAGATGAAAGGTGGCAAAAATGGGAGGACAAGAAAGACACATGCAGCCATAAATCCACATCTGCCCGAGATATTAGTGTCTCCTCTGACCCTGACAAGCACTCGCCGTTTGATTGATTGTAAAGCAGATCGATATTTGAGTCTGCGACGGTTACAACAGCCAGCCAGCCAAGAGCCCCCGAGAGGCGGTGAGGAGGGGGGGTGGCTGAGTGTACACCACACACAGCAGATTTTAATTTAGGAGCGAAAAATCTTTGATTATTAACGAACAATAACACCAAGCTGACGTAGTGTTTGACGTTTTTTACGTAAAGTAATTTAACTTAATGTACGATTGATTGTCCCACTGATGAAAGTGGAGTGATTTTTAGGCCAAGGTGCTGCACCGGCCAATCACACGCATGCACTCCTGATTGATTCTGTCTCCTAAACGCTGATTTATATATTATTTAGGACGTCGTACGCTGTGTAGATTGTTATCATGACGAAAGGCGAAAAAGTGGCCTCTTTATGTCCTACACGTGTTTTTGGCATGTGATTAGCCTTTAAACTCATCCATCTGTTACTCCAACTGGACTTCCTGTATGGTTTATCATTGTCCCAGCTGTACCTAAACAACACACCACCACTAACACAGCCTCCCTGTGCTGCTTTAACAGGTCTTAATGTGCATTCAAGATGAATTCTAACAACCATAATTTACTTTTTTCATGATTGTTGTTAAGGTTGTTATGTACTTATTATTAATTTCATAAAATCCTTCTGATATTCTTAAATTCCCGACTGGGACACTGTTAGCTGTGACACACTATGCCCTTTCGTCTGAGACTTAATCAGTCCTTCAGAGAGTGAGAAAATATGTGCAGACCAGCTGATAAAAATACCATCAAGGCAAGAAATCGCATGACAAATGCCAAAGAGGAAGTGACATATTATGAATTATAAAACGTGACTTTACCTCTCGGGCAGTGGCGATATGTAATCTGTGAGCAAACGTGAACCGAAACCATGAAGTGTGCCCTAATTTTAGAGATTTTTAGAAGATTGTTTGATAAAGTTAAGAGGTGAGGATGATGATATGGTGGATTGTAGTAAAGCCTAAGAGAGGTTTAAGAGTCTGATTACTTGGAAACGCTTTAATTGAGACAATATTAAACTTTGATACCAACCCAAGGAGACTTTTAAAACTCTTGTTTCTTTAAATATACTCTCTAATTTAAAGTGGATCATTTAGAGAGTGTAACCCGCATTAAAGAACGATGCTTCCCATTGGTAATGAACTTTGATAATGTATTACAATCTCATTTGCTATATTTGACCCCTTAATTAAGTGTCATGGCCATTGGAGACGACAGCTGCACAACGCTTCACTGTCAAGCAGATCACAGCCTTTTTTTTTTAAATGAACATTTTATGTTATAAGACACAAGATGAAATAGTTTGAGTTATTTATTGTTGTCACAAAACAAAACATTGTGCAGAAAAATGGCAAATGTATTTTTATTTCCAGATTTTAACGATGTAGCTGTCCGTGGTGCTGAAAAAAAATTTTTTTTCTGGGAGGATTAAAGCTGAAGCTGAAGTTTCTGACTTTTATTACCTCAAATATTATCATCCGTGTTTTCCACTATCACATTATCTTGCTGTAGATCTCACTTTGAGTGCGACACCGTGCATGTTCAGGATTGTTTGTTGGCTTTAGTTATAATTAGTTATAATTTTTAAAAAAAATCTGTGGTTCAAATTTCTCAGTTGTACTTTCAATGGAAGGTTTATAGCATTTTCTTTCCTATCTGATAATGGAGGTGTTCATCTAACTTTACTCCATGATGATGTATCCTAATGACCTTGTTGATCTCTGAATTTTTCATCTATTGCGATCATCAGGTCAAAGTTTCTGTTTGACCAGTGTTCTGCTTTATGTCCAGATATCCACAAACCAAACATTCCCATCAGCCTCAGCTGTACTTTTAGTGCTAATTTGCTCATTTAAGCATGTTAAAATACTAATCTAAGGTGGTAAACATTATAAACTTTATACCTGCTAAAGTCAGTATGTTAGCTGACATTTGTATTTAGCTCACGGAGTCTTTGTCTTAAATAATATCTAGAAAGCTACTGAGCTGAGGAAATGGACAAACATATGAACGATGGACTCCATCACCACTCAGTTTGCTCTGCTGCGCTGTTGTGACTGTTTCATACATCAGGGAAAAAACCCAGAAGCTTTTCTAACCCTTTGAGCAAACAGGCCACTGATTTGTGCATCAATCCGTCTCATGGGGCCGTGTAGCACTTTTCTCACACAAACTTTAAATCTTACTCCACAATAACATCATGGACCTTTGCAGTAAACCTTATTCTCTCGGGGCAGGCGGGCTGGTGATGAGATAGTGATGAGAAAAAAGTCAAGAGGATGCAGCTCAGAGGGCAAATGAGAGTTAAAAAGATGGCAAGAAGAGAGAAACTAACGCCTCGGTGCGAGCGTGACTTTATGCGAAGGGATATTTAAACAGACAGAACAAAAAGGTCGACATCTCCATCAGCGTGTCTGCTAATTTGCTTTGAATAGCTGCATCTTCTGAACGAGGGAGGTATCAGGAAAAAAGCTGCTGCAGATCTCTGCGTAAGTGAGGACCCCGGTCACCTGACAGAGCAGGGAGGAGTGAGAGGAGATGGATGGCAGCAGTAAAGTGACAGAAAGCGAGGCGCAGAAATGAAGTGTGCTGGTGGAGGAGGAGGAGAGATTCACGGGCAGATGATGGATAGTGCAATCCGTGGGCGGGGGAGAGAGAGAGAGAGAGAGAGAGAGAAAGTGGGTTTTGTGTGTGTGTGTGTGTGTGTGTGTGTGTGTGTGTGTGTCAGGTTAGCAGGGGGAAACCAGAGAACCTGAGAAGTCTGTTTAGATTGACTGCCAGGATACACCACAAAATTATGTTACATCACTGCAACTTCAAAAAAAACACGTACATCTCACCTACAGAGTCAAGAGAGGAAATTTCCTGTGGAAGTGGTCGAGTTTCCAGCCAAAGCCAGGCCGTGTTTCTGTCAGGACTTGTCCTTGTAAAGACCTAGAATCCTAAAATGAAATGCAGTGACGGCTATTCTTGACCTAACTCTGATATATCGCTCCTCTAAGCGCTGAGCGTGCCCACATTTCCAGAAAAATCCAAACCACATGCTCTTTCAGGTACAGTGCCTCTGCTTCCAGCCTTTTTCGCTGCTGCTCGCCCTCCCTCCGGACAGCCACAGAGGCAGCAGCAAATAAACTAACAAACAAGGTCAGCCAAGAGACGTTTATTCCCGTTTGCATACGCAGACTAGCCACCGCATCAATCTCGCCCTAAGAAGCCTGCTAACACAGTTACAATGGAGCAGGCTCTCACTGTAGCTGATAAACGAAGCGTGAGCACTTCCACAGGCTGTGCACTGAATAAGCTGCCATACAAGCAGATCCCTATCAAGGGCTGCGACTGTGCACCCCGATCTGCACCTCGTACGTGTTCGCTAAGCAGAGCAGACAAGCTGCCAGCCGCGGCCTGTAAATGAGCTGTTTGGTCTGTCGAAATAAGTAATCGGGAATTATGCTAATGTTGTTTTTAACACATTGCTCAATTTGAAATGACAATGTCATTTTAGCGTTGTTTCACACTGTCCATCAGGCGGAGGGAGGTGTGCTGCTCATTTCTGATAGGAATTGTCTCTCATGTCCCAGTTTGTCAGATTAAAGGAGAACCCCGGCAGCAACATATACTTTTGTTAGTTTTTAGCTAATTCCAGAATATTTGATAACATAAATACTCTCCAGCTTCCCCACCGTGTCTGTGGGACTCAGTTTTAAGTCCTCTGAGTGGATAAGTCTTTAAAAAATATGTATTTTTAAGTTATACTCATTGATTATTACTTTGAAAACAGGCTAACACTAAGCTGCACAATAAGAAAAATACAGAATAACACCAGACTTATCTTTTAACTGTTCATCTTTTTTGACATTTGAGTTTGTTTGGCAGATGTTTCCTTTCATATTTCCTTTTATATATTTAATGATTTTTTTTGTTGGTGATGCACCAGCAGTTAGGGACACAAATCATTTGTCGTCTTTGGAGCTCCAGTCACTGTCTTTCTTTGTGTTGTCTTCAACAAAAATGAAAGCAGTGATTTTCAGAGCTCTTTTGAAAACTGCAGTTGACAGTATTTTCTCTATTATTTCCTTCACCCGCTGTGAATCCTCACCTGCACAGCCCACATGGCACCTAATCTGTTCTTTGAATAGGAAAAGCTGAAGGAAAGCCACAAGTAGAGAAGAAAATGCCAAACTCTGAGTTCGAATGGAGTTTTGGGGATTGCATTTAATCTCCAAATGGAGGTGCAGGTGTGGTGCGTCTTTCCTCAGGTGGTAACGCCAGACTTGCCAGAAGCCCTTCGAGCAATGTTGCCGTGTCACCAGCTCTCAGCAATTAAGTCAGAGCCTGAACTGTTCTCAAATCCCAAAGGAGAGATCCCCCCCCCAAAAAAATCCTTCATGGCTCCCTGAGCTGGAAGTGAAAAGTCTGCGTAGCTCTCCGTGGTGCTGAAACCAGACACTCCAGGACGGGAAGGAGAATCAGCGAGGCGACTGACTGCCGTGAATACTAATGTGGAGAGTGACCTAGACGGAGCATTTGGCAGAGTCCTGGAAAAAAGGGATGGCTGACCCTAAATGGTCCCAAGGAGAAATTGAGAAAGCGGTGAATAGAGACATCAAAACAGAGGACAGTAAGTGGGCAGATGGGGAAACACGAACTTAATAGACAGAGGTAGAGAAGGCCGGGGGGAAATGAAACCGACTAATGAAATAAGATGTTTGGCAAAGAGAGATAGCCAACATAAATGTTCTGGACAAAGGGGTTGTCTACTTCCAGCGCCCACATGTGTACGAGGTGAACCTGCGTCACTCGCCGTGGCCTCCTCCGCTTCCTCCTCGGCCTCCCTGGAGCCCGAGGACAGCCCTCATTATTTATCACTGGTGGACTCGAGCTTCATTAGAGGGCCAAACTGTGTTCCCCTCTCCCGGTGAGTCATCCGCCACCGCTCCACGTCCGTTTCCCGCTTTCTCTGCTGAGCAGAGGTGGCCTGGGTGGTAATTGTCACTCTCCCTCGTTAACGGGAATCCCCGCAGCCACGTCGGCCGCCCACGCCCCTGTGACATTCAGGTGGCGGCGATAAATGAGCCGAGGAATCCCGGAGATGATGCGTGGCATTAAAGGTCTTAATTCGTTCGCGTGATGAGGAAATGATGGAGATCAGGTATTGCCCTTTTTTTTTTAGACACTTGGAGTCATTTAATCAATCCAACAAATGTCTTCAATGAATCTTCTCATTTAAAACCAGCAGTGTTGATGAAAAGTCCTCAAAAGCAGCCTCCTTGAAGGTTTCTCGCACCAATAGTGAAGTCATGATGATTCATTTTAATTAGTTTTTGGGGGGAAAGCTCTAGATGCCACTGCCTCAGCTCCTCAGATCAGCTGCATACAAAGAGATTTCCCTCCCCAGCGAGCACTGTGAATTGCCTCAGCGGCGCGGCGAGCGTCTCATACCGCAGCTCGGCGTGGTGTTGACAGTGATGAGATGCCCCTTTGCTCTACAAAGGCGGCTATCACTGTCAGCTCTGTCATCTGCATGCTCCTGAACAAAAGCAGACTCTTTTTCTAGCAGCGAAGCAGAGAGGAGTCGGGGCGAAGCTCCTTCAGCTGGAAGGTCAAACAGTCAAATCTTCCCTCTGCAGCGCTCTGACAGCCGGGCTCTCACTTCACACGTGCAGCACTTTGTGAAATGTGATTTCACGTGCAAATGTGAAAAGTGACCAGAAACCAATTTTAAATAAAATGCATGGTTTGTAAGATCATCAGAACATCATAAAAACAGAATGGCATATATTACATTTATCATATAATTACTCTTTTATATCCATGAGGCTCATACTAGTCTGAGCTGTAAATCTATAATAATGATAAATCTGACTTTGCTTTCAGGCTTGACTTGATTTCGCTGTAAATTTATGGGAAGCTCTGGAGTGCAAATGTTCAGCGTCTGACTTTACACAATTGAGACGGAGCCGCTCGCATCAGAGGATATCGAACAGTTTATTACATAAACCGTTAAGGACTTTAATTTGACAGAATAATCTCGGCTCTTACTGATGCTCCCTGCTGGCTTCAGCCGCAGCGCAGCACGCCCTCAGAGCACTCTATAGATTCAAGCAGACGCATGCAAAAGACATGAGATGCCATAACCAAGTGGAGCAGTACATAATTAAAACATGAGGATCTGGGGGTGTGGAGTCAGAAATATCCACAGCCACTAACATTCATTTGACAAGTGAGGCCTTGACAGATTAATCAGATGAACAATCAACTTTTTTCACATTAGTTACTTGATGTTCATTAAATACAGTTGTGGAAAATTGTACTTACATTTAGAAAAGACTTCATTAAAGGCTCTGAAAATTCTCTATCCAAATAAAAGCTCATGACTAAAGTGAGAACCCAATTAAAACGCACCCTTCAGTAGTTTGTTTAGAGTTTAAAAGCTTTTAATATGCCAGATGTGTAAAATGTTTCTAGCTTTAGTACACACTATCTAAGCATTGAAGCAAAGATTAAAAGTTCTTATACTAGACATTTAACGTTATAGAAATCTTTCATGTGAAAATACATGCAAAATGATGTGTTAATATAGGACTTCACTGCTCATAGTATGAAGCTGATTTATGAGTTTTATAATGTAAAACTGTAAAATGAGCCATTACAGTACATTTAATATCAATGAACCTAATATATGGCATTAATATACACATCAAATGATGGAAATGATCTGAAACGCAATCACTTTAACCCCTTGAGTGACTGAAGCTGCCCCTTATGGGCTCTCATAATCACTAGAATTCAATTACAGATAAAGAAAAAAACTTCATATTTCACATTCAATTTGATCAGATTGCCTCTATTCATATTTTATCTTCTTCTAAATGTATGTTGGAATTAAAGAAATATGCAAAGTAAGTAATATCTACAGCTGTGCTAGCGCTAATCTACAGAAGTAAAAAGATTTGGAAAATGTAAAATAATATATCTCCTTTTAAAATGTTTTCAAACCTGATCTCATCTACACACAATGATGATCAATACTTTGATTCACGGGCTGTTTATGATCGAAGCAGGCGGCACAAAACAAAAGAAAATCGATCTGACGGCGCAGCTGTTGCTCGGTCGTGTCAGGAGAGAGGTTGTCATGTATGTCTGTCGGCTGCAGTGTAAGCAGCTGAATTTACAGTGTTGTTAAGGGTGAAACGACTCCAACGGGGCAGTCCTCCAATCTCATTACTCGTTCAGAATCACTTCTGAGACTAATGACATTCGTGTCGGCTTTTAAGGTTCAACCACAGTGTGTGTGTGAGTGAGAGAGAGAGAGAGGGAAAAGAGGGAAGGCCTCCTCTGTACGTGACACCCATGCCTATCCCCACCTTGTCTCACCTTGGTACTGCAGCACACCTCCCCTCCTCCACTGCTTCTCCTCCCCTCCGCACTAAATCGCTCGTAACGTCGGCTCCCAGGTGACATATTTCCACCGCGGCGCTTAATAGATTCCCGCACTCTCTGGTCGTGGGGGTTTGACTCTCTGAGAAAGTAAAGGTGGGGAGGGGGGAGGAGGAGGAAAGCTGATGGAAGGGAGAGAAGGTGTCAAATGAGGAGGGATTGAGAGAGGAAGAGATTGGGAGAAATGGGAATAAAAGTGGAAAAAGAGAAATTGGTTATGGAGGAAAAAAGGCCACAGGTTGGAGCAGCGGGAGCAGATGAAGCGTCATGCTCGAGTCAGTGAATAATAGAGAGACTGAACCTTCATTTTGGAGCTCGATTCTGTTTCCTGCAGAGATTTAGGTCACGCTGTTTAGAAAAAAGTGTCTCTTTAAAGTTATAATCCCTGGTATTTTCTTGAATTTAACCCCCCGTGTCTTACTCTGTTTACGTTCATCATCAGTACTTTTCATCGTTAATTAGTCTGTGCTGGATTCAAATGTACAAACACGCTCAAAGGATTCAAATGAACGTAAACTGCATGTTTTCCAGCATTGCTAATTGTTGTTTTTTGGTTCATTTGAAATCATTGGATGGCCAAAGAATAAGATAAATTGTCTGGAAAGCCTAAATGTCTGTACTAAATTTGGTGCCAATTTGTCCAGCAGATGAAAAGTCGGGGAATGCCAACGTCATCAGGATTCATTTTCTGCGGACTCTGGGTGATCATTTTAAATGACAGATCCAGCAAATGTTTAGCATTTTGTGGACAATTATGAATATCATTGCAGATTATTTCAGCAGCAAACTAAACAACTCATCTTTTCAGCAGCAGTTTAGATTCTTTTCAGTTTTACTTTATTAGTTTAGTTTGTGAGCAATGAGATTCACTTTGCAGATATTTTCTCCCGA
>JBAJHX010000035.1:18343388-18396886 GCA_037176925.1 Amniataba percoides | reverse complement strand
AGCGTTGCCTTGAACTGTGTTTGTGGAAGATTTTAAAAACACACAAGCTGTGAAGAGTAAAGATTGAACTTGGCAGTAAAAAAAAAAAGTATCTTTTGGCAGCCAAATGTAAAATCTTAGATGTTGTCCTTGAATGAACCGAAAATGAAAATGGCCTCTGTTAAGTGGCATTACCTCAAGACAATAAGAGAGCACTTGAAGTCTCCTCTGCATGCCTTGAGAGGGTACTTACAGTGAAGTTGTAAAAAAAAAATAAAGGTATAGGTGCACCTCTGCCAAGCTGTGAGTATAATTTTCTGTTTGCATCATATAAAACAATCTAAGACGCCATAAAAAGGCCCTTTTATTTTGCCAATATTTACGAAAGCAGCAGCATGAATGTGTTTATCTGCAGTTCTCGTGGCCCCGGTGGGACTCCCTGTACTGTAACTCCTGCAGAGTTAGCAGGTATGAGAATGTAAACAAATTTGAGTGCTTCTTTGGGAGGTGTCCACTGGGTATATTTAAGCTTTGCCCAGAGTGAATGGGGCTCCGCTACAGCAGATGAATGAGAGAGTGAAGCCAGCGCTGGCTGTCCTCCCAGAGGCTGAATGATGAATTATGGAGGCATGTTTGTCTCTTTTCACCCAGACAAACATGCCCTTGCTTGATTCATTCACTACTTGTGTGTGTATGTGTGATAGAGAGAGGGAGAGAGAGAGGGAGAGACAAACACTGAAGTTGTAAAAGTGAAGCTCGGTGATGTCATCAGACGTCGGCTAACAACAGATTTGATTCTTGCAAACACGCTGACCCTCATCCTGAGAGCTCTGCAGGTGCATACCAAAAAAACATCAGGAACCATGCGTCCTTCACATCGTTCCTGATGGGAGGCTCGTGACTCACTGCAGCTCCGGGGACATCCTGATGAAGCTCAATGTGAAACCAAAGCGACAGAAAGCGTATTGTGCCGCAGCTCTCCTCCCTGCAAAAAACAAAAAACAAAAAAAAAAACATGATAGACAGAGGGAGAGACAGCTGGAGAGAGAGACGGGTACACAGGAACGTGCAGCGACACAGAGCAGCTGATGGACAGATGCAAAGAAAACCAGAATTTAAAGAGACTTGTGCGTAGACTGAAACCGACACACACTCTTGCTGTGATGTTTGACGCGACATATGGATGGAAAAACAAACACAAAATACATGTAACATACAGACTATACTGCACAACACTGAATGCAGCAGTGTCTTGAGCTATATAGAGAACCGATAACTATTTTTCTCTATCAGTTGTGACAAGAACATTTGAAGCAAAATGATAAATCTATCACAGTATCATCATGTCTATGTAAAGGAAAAACAGTTTGATGCTTAAAGAAGCAGTTTGCATCAATAAATGGATGCTGCAGTGGCCAGAGTGTGTTTCACTTTTCACAAAAACTTCAAATACTCATTGTGATATTTCAGCCTTCGGTGGATGAATCATGCTCACTTTGGCGCTGTGGGAAATGTTGCTTCTGTGACGTAGTTTGTCCTCAAAAGATCCCTCGTGTTTATATAAAAAAAATGGAAATCAGCCAATAAATAGTATTACCATCAGGCATTAATGTGGAGTAAGTACATGTAACTTGAACTTAAGATGCCTCCTTGTGTTTTTACGGGCAAAATGGATGAAGCTGTTAGAGACGGATAGATGGATGACACAGAAACTAAATACTGAGGAACAAACATGCAGACAGATACACAGACTGACAGGTGGACAGCGAGATGACAAAGGGCACATTGATCTGATTAAACCTCCTTTTTGCTTCCCAGCTCTGCGCTCTGCCTCCCCGCTCAGCTGGGAAAAGGTCATTTCTTTCTGCCTCGGTTTCTCACTCACCGTGGCCTGATGCCTGTGAGGGCGGCCCTGCCAAAACGCCTCAGATCTCTGTATGTTGGCAAACAATGAGAGAGACAGAGAGAGAGAGAGAGAGAGAGGGAGAGAGGATTTACTGTAGGAAGAGGGGTTTTCCTGCAGCGGGAACAAAAATAAGAGGAATACACGGAGACGAGAATAAGGGACGAGGTGGACGAGCACGGAGGTGGTGAGAAACATTAAAGGCCTCGATTAGTGAGCTGTGATTGAGATCGATGAGAGGCCGAATTGGAAGATGTTTCCACTCGAATGAGAGTGAAACACAGAGAGGGACATCTGTTCGTGAAACATGGAGGCTTGGTGGTGGTGAGGTCGGGTCGCGGCGGCGGTGAGAGAAGAAAGTGATAAACGAGTGGTCGCCGGAGAGCAGGCGTGAGCGGTGGGAGACCCTGATGCTGACAGACCATGATACACTCACCAGTTTCATGCACAGCGCCAAGATAAATCAAACCATATTTACAGTATTCATAAACATTGAAACACGGTTGGTACAGAAAGATGGATGTAATATCTGTGACGCTTTTGAATCCTTGAGTCATTATTTCTTCCTAAAAGCACAATTATTTTCCACTAGTAGACACATAAGACTAAAGCCTCTGATGGAAAAAGCTTTAAGTGCTTTTCTTATTGACTTTAATGAAGCCAAAATGCTTCTTACATCCACTTTTTCAGTCAGCAACTTCCTTTTTGCCACCATGCATCTCTGTATTAAGTGAAGATTGTCTCGAAATTGCAGTTTTCTAGTTTGCTGACATTAGAAACAGCTGACTGGTTTCTGATGTTTCATACATACACATCCATCCCCCCTTGTATACTGAGGGTTTCTTCTTATTAGAGACTGTTTGTTTGTCCTGGAGATCTGTTGAAGAGACTTACAGTAAAAAGGAGGATTTGAAAAATTAAAAGATAATACCTGATTACATTATCTTAAAGCCTGAAGGCATCAAACTAAATTGGCAATGAGGCCTCTAAAAACTTCTGCATCAGACCTGTTTCACTTTAATCTTTCACTTATCAAAGTCCAACCCCCCAAAATACACATGCCTGATCAAACCTGAGGAATCCAGGTGTAAAAATACATTATTCACGTCACTGCACCCTGTGTTTGCTCTTTTTAGGTCTGTGGGAGTCTTTCTCTTGTGACCCTGTTTCTATCCGGGGAGACGTTTCTTCCTCTTTTAGCAGCTGCAAACCTCTGTGACGTACTTGGACAGCGAGGTGCTCTCACCTCGTGTTCCCAGTCAGCAGCGTTAGCGGAGGGTATTATTAGCCTGACGGCGAGCCGAGAGAGGCAGCGGACCTCGAAAGCTACATCGACTCCATCTTTTGTTTTGGCGCTGACCTCCTGTGTGTCTCTTAACGTATTACACAGCACTCACACAACCTGCACTCCCACACGCCGAGCTGCAGCTGTATTCTTAGTCTTTCTGCAGACTCACAGCCACGTAAGCTGCCGTTCAGGAGGGGGGGGGGGGTGATTTCACTTTGCTGTTTATTTGTCTCTGGTTTGTTTTGGTGAGGCCGGACAGCTGAAGTGAAGGGGGCAGATTGAGACGTGACGGGGAAGTTAACGGTGCAAAATTGACTCCAGTAAGACTTCTGGAAGAAAAAGTAATTTAACAGAAGTGCTTATCATCCTGATTCAGTTTCGGTAAATAATCATGTTTTGCTCCCTTTTGTGGATTGTTGTTGACCTTCGGCGGCTGACAGCGGAGGAGTCGGTCCTGCCTGCTGCTAACACAGGTTGTTGTCGCCGACAGACATTATAGCTGTGAAATGAGAAGAGTGGGATGCATATTGTTTGTTGCTTCACATTTGAGAGACATTTGCACAAACATGACAGGCGCGGTGATTCATTTATTTTAACCCTCTCCCGCACACATGAGAAAGAGACCTGACTTACTAGTGTTTGTTTGCAGGAAAAAGTTAAAGTTCTCTTATTAAGCGATGTACGTTTCAGTGCTGTAGCTCGAGAGGAGAGACATGCCGGTCCAAATTATAATTCATTTGTTATTTTTAAGGCTTAAACTTTTGCACAAAGTTTAGCTTTAAATTTCATTTTGAATGTCTGAACAGTGCTGATCCATCATAAACGCTGCTCAAAGTTCAGCGTGGGGGTGTGTGTGGAAAAGGTTTAGATAAAAAGAAGCAAAATCATCGAGTTACTGAGTCATGTTGTGGGCTTTATATTCTTTCCTTTAGGGGGGTATAGTGTGGTTTTACAGTTTGAGGATGTTTTTTTAGATGCCTGTAAGCAAAGTGCATCCCTACAAATGTAATATTAATAGCTCAGTTGTTTAAAAAAAAAATGGTATCGCATGTGTTTGCAGAGTTGGAAAAGTGAAATCGATCCGTCCCTACAAACAGCTCACAGTTTGTGATGCTTGTTTACGCCCAGTAGAAATTTAAATGAAAGTTTCAAACTTAAATTGAAATTTGGAAATTGCTATGTGAGTATCTTTACATTTAAATCAACTATTGTGAAGAGGAGGGACCGATAAGACTTTTAAATTGTTTCATTACATAATACAGATTATCCATAATCTACATTGAAAATTGGACCAGTGAGTTTAATATTTCAGTGTTGAATGTAGAAGGCGCAGAAAAGAGTGGGAACCTGTAGAATATGTCAATGGAGGCAGTCTGTAATTGAAGTTATTGTTCCTTTTGTGGTTTTGCTCCTCTTCAGCAGTGTTGATTCAAGGTTTCCTTCAGACATCACACGTCCTCCTTAAAACCTCCATCTTTGTCCGACGGTGATAATATGAAGCACGGACACCTGCGCTCATCGTTCCCACGTCTTTGCGTCCTCGTCTCCTCACTTCAAAAGGCTCGCAGGTGGGCTGATGATTTCACACACATTTTCAGCTTTTCTGTGCGTAAGAGCGTTCTGACTGCTCCTTTCCAGTTGTGTGAAGGTGTTCAAGTGGCGTCTGTGAGAGAACGCGAGCGTTTCAGCCGTGGATGCAAACTGAAGTGTTCAATTTACTGAAAATGTTTAAGCATCTCGCTGATGTCTGAGAGGTTAAAAAAATGTGTTATGTAAAGTGAGATATGAATCATCACCTCTGTGGCCACACATACTAGAGAAACTGCTAAAAGAAGAGAAAGCCTGGAAGCATCGGCCTCGATGTTGACGGCGGCCGGGCTGGTTCAACAGACAGATCTCATTTTCTTCTTATCGCTCCGTCCTGTGCAGGCCTGCAGCGGTGATCAACTGACTCACACTGACTGAAACCTCTATGGTTTATAAAGAAAAGGATAAGGGACAACCTCACATTACTGGACCGCGGTGAGCTGACGAAGCAGCAGCTGGATCCAAGGTTTCTGTGAAAATGGTTTTGTCCTCTGCTGGAGCATGCAGCTCCGACACAAAGCAGATCCGCCCGGTGTTTAGATTCTGTACGCGACGCGACAAAAGCTGAAGTTATCGAGGCGTGATTATTTGGGAGGATTTGAAATTCAGCTTTCTGCGTAACATTAGTTTGCGACTTACAGTAAGATTCAAGCTTCACTGTGTGTTTGCATGCTGCAAGTCTTTAAGGATGAGCATCTTTCCTAAAGCCTAAACATTATTTATCACAGAAAGTCTGCAACCGATGGTCATTTTTTTATTATTTATTAATGATTTAGTCTGTAAAATACATAAGTAGTCTGTAAAATATATATATATAAGACCAAGGTGCACGGTGTCTTCAGATGACTTCTTGTCCATTTTGTCTGATCAATACTGGCAAACGATAACCAGAGAAAAGAAAGGAGAACAAGCTAGTAGTTGGTATTTTTGATGAAGATATGATGGATCAGACTTGTACTTGATAAAATGTAAGTTGTAATTTAAATGTAATCATAGCTGCTCATCACACTGAGATCAGGTTTAATGAGCTTCAAGGATCTACTTTGTGCGCAAAACACTGTTTGTCTGTAGTATTATATAGTTGTTTTTTTAATAACATCTGATAAATGTCCATCTGCCTACTTGGCCTCTGCAGTGTTTTAACAGCGAGATAAGAAAAGTGGGAAGACAAATTCAACTGATTTCAACAACCCACGTGAAAATACTTCCTATAAGGTCGCTGCACCTTTTTTGATCCACCCCGAGCAGGAGTGTGCATGATTAAAATTTTAAGATTTTAATAGTGTTTGGCACTCTTTTAATGCACTTTGTTGTTTTATTCCAGTGAATAGATTTTTTTAAATTAAATGCATATTGCTGTTCTTACACAGCACTTAGAGGAAACATTTTTTTATATATATTTATGAATAACTTTCCCTAATATGTGTAGCTGCTGAGAAATCTGTCTGAGCATCAAAAACTACATAAATACAAAATATCCTTGAAAACACTGAATTTGTGATAAAAGAAAAAGATAAATAAAACAGCACAGTGTAGCCGTGGACACAGTTTCACCTCGAGTGATGCTGCAGTTTGGTGACTCACGTCGACGGGGTGAAGAGCTTTTCACTGAAGAGCGCACATCTCATGTTATGGATGGCGGAGACATATCGAGAGGGAAAGGTTTACACAAGTGGTAGCTGCAGGCTGACAGAGCTCTGAACTCGAGGGCGGTGAAGAGACGTGACTGAGCGATTTCAGCCGCGAGGCCTCAACACAGAGTCAGAAATGATTCCTGAGTTTTTGGAAAAATCCTGAGTGTAATCCAACCTGAATCCAAAAAAAACATTTCTTTACATCTGTTTGTCTCGTGCAGCTTTCTCCCTCCTGATTCGTCTTTTATTCCTGAATACAGACGTCAACATGTTGGTATATTCATGTAGATTTAAACAGCACTAAGCTATTTTATGTCTCATGTGTGCACATATCTATCACCTGCAAAGTATTTCTGGATGCAGCACAGTAGAAACTGGCTTGTTTCAGCAGGACACAGAAAATCAAAGTAATTGCAGTTAGTTGAACATACTGTCCCTCTGTGTATAGCATTTGCATTGGTGGATGAGTGCAAGTAATTATTATTTTTATTGCTGATCTATTGACTTTTCAGTCTAATTGAGTAGTCTATAAAATGTGAACGAGGGATGCCAGCATCCCTGTGAGGCTGCAGGCTCGGGCATCGCGTTGCTTTGAGCTAAATGCTAACATGCTGATGTTTAGCAGGTGTAATATTTATCATCTTTTCCATCTTTGGGAACATTTTCTAATTAACACTTAACAAGGCTGAGGCTGATGGTTTGTCTTGGAAGTATTTAGTCAAGTATTAAACAAACAAAAGTGTTGGAGGCTCTTTCTATGAAGAACACGTCCGTGGTGCAAGTTTAAACCGATACGAGGGCATTCATAATCATTTATAATTCATTCATAACGCTTTATGAATCCTTTATCAACCATCAACTGCAGTAAGGACTCAAAGTGTGTTATAACAAGTCACTTATCGTGCAGCACAGAGTCTTTTAAAAGCACATTTCACTTTGCTTATCACCACGGAAACGTTACGATGAAGCTGAAGCGTGCATTATTAAAGATGCATCAGTATGAACTCTGCTTTTCTTCAGATACAGTGATAACTTATGACAATGCATGGGCCGCTGTCACACACTGAGTGGAGGTGTGTATAATTGAGCGTAGGTAGTCATAATGTATTATAAGCCATCAGTCAACCTTTCACCCCGTCGATGTGAGTCACTAAACTAAACTATGATAATGAGCTCAGACAGAGATTTCTCAGCAGCTGCACATATCAGGGAAAGTTATTCATAAATACTGTATATAAAAAAAAACATTTCCTGTGCTGCGAGTGTGCCAAACACTGAAATAAACTATTAAAAACTTAAAATTTTAATCATGAACACTCCAGCTCGGGGTGGACCAAAAAGGTGCAGCGTTTTTTTTTTTTCTTTGTTTATTTTTTTTTTTTGCTTTTCTTACCTCGCTCCAAAGATAACAGAGGCAGATGCTGATTTATCAAAAGTTATTTAAAAAAAACCCTCTATATACTACTACAGACATACAGTATTTTATACATAAAGTAGATCCTAGACGCTCATTAAACTAAATTAAATTAAAATGTAAATTACACATTGATTTGTCAGTCAAAGAATTTATGAAGAACACGTCTGATTCGCCATTTCTTTATCAAAAATATCAACTATTAGCTGATCAAGAGCAGATTTAACTTAGATTTCATTATAAATCACATCTTTTTTCTGCATTATAATCCACGATGGTTGCCCTCATGATGCCTTATAGATGTGGTCTTCATAGAGAGAGTTACCAAAATGTTGACCTGATGATGCAGATAGTTGGTCAGTTTATCACCTGAGTTAATGCAGGTCGTCCTGAGGGGAATTTGAACATCTGGACTGAGCTTTTTGGTGATTGTTCTTGAGAAATTTCATTCACAACAACAAATATAAAACGTCAGGGCATCAGCAAAGAATGCTTTTACGGTGAAATGTGAGATGAACTGTGTCATGTTGTATTTTCACCTTCGTGTACTGATGTTTTAGGACATTAGTATTCAGGAAGTGTCCAGTGTAGGTCCAGTGTGCTGCTGCTGGTACGTTTCTGTGCGGGGACCTTTCTGCATGTTGACACTCTATTTTTGTGTTCACACGTCACAGAGGTACTTTCACTACAGCAACAAAAAGTGTGACCCACTTACCTGTTTAAGTCCTCTTTGTCCCCATTTCCCCAAAAGCCTGCAGGCGGCGGGAAGAAGAATGAGAGGCGACGAAACGAGAGGGAGGAAGGGAGGGAAAAGAGCAGCGCTGTGTGGAAAGAGAGAGGGAGAGAAAGATATAAATATATATACAGCATGTGGGCTGTTTGATGTGACCTTCTATAAATCAAAGTGTCCGTCTGTTAAAGGACAGAAACGTCCCCTTGTCTCCCCCTTCATCTGCCTCATTTTTCCCTCTTGGCTCTTGAAATCTCTCGCCGCCCGTCACAGTAATTCAGTCCAGAACGGGGGGGTCATTGTCCGCCAACACGGCCGGCACCTCCTGTTCAACGTCAGACTCGTCTCTCTTAATATCCTGGAAGCGTGCACTCATTCACCCCTCTTTAATTTCTTTTTTATTATTATTTTTGGGCTCTCTTCCCTGTGACTTATCGATCGAGACTGCTGCCACTTATTCCCCTCTGCTCCTCTTCTCCCGGCCCTTCTGGTGACCTAAATTCCCCCCTCTTGTGTGCTCATTAATTAGCTGATGCAAGTCTGCGTTCCCCGGGGAGGGTGGGAGATTGAAAAAGCTCATTATAGGACACATCAATAAGGTGGGATTAATCATCCATTGGTATGTAGGATCCATTGCTCCGCGTGTGTTGCTTTGAAAATTCTTGTTTTTTCTTGAGCATTTCTTCATCTTCCCCATCCATCATCCTCACGTCTTCTTCTTTCTGGCGATGTCTTCGTTTGGTGTTTTTCAGTACGCGGTCGACCAGATTCAGGGAAGATATCCTGGACAGATTACCAGCCCGCAGCAGAGATTATGACACATACAGAGTTTACAGTGACCCTTGTTTCATGCTGCCTGACTGAGAGAGAGAAATCCTTCAATTTGTTTTGTTGTTGATTCAACTTTTTTTCTGAGGTTTTAATTTGTGGCTCTGTTCGAGTGTGTTACACCGAGAGGTTTTTATAATGAGTTTTCTAACCTCTTGGGTGGTATGCGCGATCCACAAGGCATTTAACTAACAAGCCACCCAGCTGAGCCACATGCTCTTCTCTGGCTGCTGTTTTATTTATTCATTCATGCTTTATTTACTCTACCTGGTGGGGGCAAAAAAAAAGCCCACAAGAGCCTCCCACAGTAAATCTGAGGGAGTCACAGGATCATTATTAAGATGAGAAATGAGGAAAAATCTCTGCAGGCCACAAAAAAAAATCCTAGAAATGAAACTACTGGAGAAGGAAAAATGACTTTTATATCTTGTAACCTGCTATGAGTGGACACAAGACAAAATATTAGAAACGCCTCCTGCGATGCAACTTAACATTTCTCAAACTACAGCTGATTTAACAAAAACTGATAACCTTTACGAATTTGGATTTATTGAACATCTGTTGTATTAAACTGCATTAATTTAGTTTAGTTAGCATGAGCTTTAGTTTCGGGCCAACGCTGACACTCGGCCAGGGCTGAAATTCATAAATTGCTCATAATGAGGCGATAGAAATAAACCGCTTCTGTAAAGGAAATACTCTTTTAGTTTATAGTTTGCAGTTTCCTGTAGGAAGAGGGTGCGTTATAAAAAGTTCATTCACTCAGGTGAGGCTGTCATTCGTGTCTGATCTCATTTGGAGGCAACAGATTTATGTATTCTGGTTTTAACTAAAGTAAAACTTTAAAACTGTCGCAGCTCTTTTCAAGTCAGCTGCACATGGTCAGATTGCAGAAATAATAAGTTGATTAATCAATTACTCAGCAGCAAAGTCTGACAAATGATTTATCTTTTCATTCATTCAGCTTCTGGTTTCAGCTTCTCAAACGCGATATTAGCTTTTATATATATATATTGAAGTCACACTGAGCTCTGGAAACTTTTCCATCATTTTGTAGACCAAAAAAATAATGACCTCATTAATCAAAGATGAAAGTAATCCCTAAACGGCCCAAACGGACACATTTCTTTTCTACTGCAAACTAAAAAGCCAGATGGTAAAGTGAAAAATGAAAGACACACAAGGTAAACAACAAACAGTAGTTTATTAGTAACATTTGTATAGTGAAAAACTATCAATAAACATAAATATAGACAAGTAATCGATGCTGTATAGGCTCACTGGTAAACTTGATTAATCAAAATGCATGTCAGACGAGGGCCGAGTGGTTGTTTTTTTCCATACGGGTCATCTAAGGCTTTGTTACATTAACTTTATGGCACAGTTCCACACATTACGTAAGCCCTCCATCCATTTCCACGTCCCATTTAATAAAGTAGGGAAACATTCATTCTGCCAGAAAACATCAATTCATTGTGCTCGGTTTTTTGGAAACCACCCAAAAAAAAAAAAACCCAGCCAGTGCAAACAGCGTTACCTCATTGGTACACGACAAACATTTTCACATCTCACACACATTCTGCGTCCAGACTCCGTTTAAGCAGCAGCATATGGGATCTCCACAGTGTTTACCACACGGTGTCTCCTGCCGTCTGCATATGTAAGGCTGCAGGCGCTGTAGCACCAGTATTAGCTAAGATCGCAGCTTCATACAGGGAGGCGCTCAAGGTGCTAGAACAAGTGTGAGGAAAATATTCAGAAACATAATCAAGAGCCCGACTGGTAACGTTAGCTTATTGCAGGTGTACTGGGAGGAGATTTACATAAAGATACGTAACATTAAGAAGTTTTTCACCAGAACAATGTGCCACTCAGTAACTTACATAAATACATTTAAATGATCCTCATCAAAAAAGTTTGTTATGCAGTATTTAAGGGCTCAGCTAACGTGATTAGAGATTAATCAATCGACAGAAAACTAATCGCAAAACTTGATAATCAATTAATTGTTTAAGCCATTCAACAATTGATGGTTTCTTATAAAACATGAAATAACTTCTTAGTAAAGTAAATATCTTTGGGTTTGGGAATGTTTGTCCGACAAATAATACAGTTTTAAGATCTCACCTTAGATTGTAGGACATTTTTTACAAGAACTTTAAACTGTTTCTGACATGAAATAGACCAAAAGATCAGTCTGTTATTTTAAAATTAATAATTACAATACTGGCCGATGAAAACAATCATTAATTGCAGCTCTAGTTGTGAAGTTAGCTCTATAAAAATGGTATACAGAGGTATGTTAAAGTTAGTTTAATTGTGCATTGCATTGCATTTCTGGAATGATTGTCCAGCTGTGACTTGTGCATAAAATCATCTACGGCCTACAGTTGTATATATTCTTGGTTTAAATATGAGAACAGATACTTATTCACTTCTTTTTTTTTGCAAAAATTTACTGTTTTGTTTTTACAGTAAAAAAAAAATTACTGGGTGGAAAAGGGACAAAATAAAAAAGCTGAACAAGGACTTGACGAGCCAAATAACTTGTGTTCCTGTGAAGAACCGCCCTGCTGCTGCAAATAGCCTCTGTGCGTGAAAAGAAAACGAGTGGAGCCTTCGAGTTCACGCAACGGATCCACACTATCTGCCGCTCAGTCTGTGTCTGGTTCGAGCCAGAAAACAGATGGGTGGGTGTATAGATGGGGGGGGGGGGGGGTCTCACCAGCCGAGAGGGGAAACTAGTGCTTTGAAGTGGATTGCAATCATTACCTCCCCTCCACGTCCTCTTTCTGTTCTTAAATGTGTCTTGTTTGGCGAGTAAGTGTCGATGAAGATCATCACACAGACTGGATGTACAAAGTGTTGATGGAAAAAGCTCAGAAAAACACAGAAAGCTAATTACAACGACCAAAGTCTAACTGTAGATATGTTTTAGCGTCAATAGTTGAAGTTGGCGATGAAGTGCTGGAGTGCATTATATTCAGTGGTGTTTCTCATCTTTTTTTGTTCTCCCTGTTTACATTTTTGAGGTGGGGGCAGAATATTAGACGTCTGAACAAAATGCAGTCCAGCACGACTCCACCTGTAAGTCTGAAATCAGATATAAATGTTCAAATAGTGAACATTGTGAGCTTTGTGTTGTCACTTGTATTGTGCAGGTGTGCATGATATTTGTCTTACTTGGTATCCAGCTGATAGCAGATAGTTTTGATTTAAAAAATTTCTCAGATTTCTGCCTCTCCGAATACATATTTTATGAAATTTTATGCATTATTGTGAGGAAAAAAAATTATAAGGGAGGTGAATGGATGATGATTCAAATTCACAGTATTACACAGTGGAAACCGAGTCGCAGATATGCAAACCGTCAGAGATCAGTATTAGTGAAAAATGTTAAGAGTGATTTCTGTAAATAAAAATCTTTTTGGCTCGTGACCCCTTAAAGTCATGTTCATATGTCACACTTTGTCACAGGTTGTGGCATTTCTGTGGAGACTGGTTATAAGTAGGTCAAACAAAGAGTGATTTTGCTGTCTTAGATTGTCATTTGAAGGGTCATCAAGAGGTGTAACCAGCCAAAGTTAAGGAAAAAAAATCAGAGAAAAGGGTGTCTTTGTTGTTTTGTTTTTTTTTTATCTTCTAATGCTGTGTGTGGCAGAAACTTCAGACATGGATGTGTCATAACTTGGGGACATTTTATCATACGTGGTTTCTATGTTTAGATAAAAGAAAAGTGAAGTGGAAAACTGTTATTTCCTAACTAGCTGGATTCATGTAGAACATATTTCATGGAAATAGTATCTCTTCACCTCTCTGAGCTTCCTGTCTTCTGATGGACGGGTGTGATTCATGTAAAGCTACGGAAAGTGATTTTGCCCATCTCAATATGAGAAATGATTAGACGTGCAGCTGCTCTTGTATAACAGGAATGCATAGGGTGTGCAGCAGAGTTAATGTGATTCTAGCTGCCTGTGTTCAGTTTCTTTTAAATGGGACTCTTCATTTGTTATGTCAGGCACACAGCTAAGGAGGCCAGGTTACAGAGGGCCAAATGGTAATCACAGTCATGCTGACAGTCTCGAGGGCAGGGGACGGGTTTTGAGTCCTGTGGGACGGACCGGAGGGAAACATTTAAGAAAAGACAGGCAGGTTAAACTGTGATGACCTGTTAGGGCAGAGTTCATCTGACCTGTCGTCACTTAATGGACTGTTCTGAAAGCACGTCCTGGTTTGACGGTGTGTCCAGAGAGCTGTCGGAGAGGGTGGGGGAGTGAGGGTGGCTGCCGGCGAGCGAGGTAACGCGGCGTCTCCCTTCCAGCTCTTCATCCTGAGAATTGGGCGAAGAGACGAGGTGTTCAAATTACAATTCATCGGAATGATATTCCACACAGCCTAATCGAATTGTGAAGACAAAGTGGTCAGACGTGCATAATGCACTGCTGCTGAACGGGTCACCATCAAATAACACGGCTGCTTTGATACATAACCTCTGTCCAATTCATCTGTTTCTATTGGTAACCTCAATTTCCTCCTGTTATAAAGCAGCGTGGAGCTCAATCTCATTTGGCAGCGATAAATTAATGTCAAAACCTTCACACGCCGCCCATCACTTTGGGTTAAATTGTCATAATAGGCTCTTTCTGCTGCCAAACCTACTAACCCATGTGAGTTTTGTGTAAAGACATGCTTAAAAAATAACGTGGATTTATCCTTTAAAAATCTTACCTGAGCTCCTCATCTTTTTCGTTACACCCCTGACTAATAATAGGAATTTCTTTAAAGCTTTCTTTACTGGCCTGAGCTGAATCCATCCTCACTATTATCTCCTTTCTCCACTTTGTGTCCGAAGTGCCTCTAACAGCTGTGTATAACCAACTGGTGGATTAAATAGGAGAAAATCCCAGTTTAAAACCTACTAACAGAGAGTTTGTCACTTCATCTTTTCTCTTCTTTTGAAAACTGACCACAGTCTTTTTTACTTTTCTTTTTTCCCAGTATTAGCACTCTTTTTTTAGACAGTACAATGCAGCTTCACTTTCCAGTTAGACCCAGTGATTCCAGTAGATGTGAATCCTGAAATATGTAATCTTTTTCTCCAATTTGGAAAACATTCAAGGCTTAATTGAGTCTTGGCATAAGTACAAAAAAAAAAACAATTTCTGACTAAACGACATAGCTGTATAACTTTCACAGGCCCTGGTCCTTAACTAGAAATAAAACATATCATTTTAGTTTAATTAGGAAGCCCTTGCAGTGTCTTCCAATTAATTTCAGGATATATTTCATGGTGTTATTGATCATGACTTGGCCCGGCTCCAGAATATAATCTCTTTCTGTACGATGGCCAACACGATACTTCTGACTTTCCTGAAGTGTGGATTTATTTAAAAAGTGCTTGTGCCCAGTAATAGTGAAACAGTAGAAGAACCCCCCCACAGTGTTCAGCCTTATGAGCAGCGGTGCGCACCGTGTCCGCCGTCTCCTCCCCTTCAGTGTGCTCTCCATAGCGATTGTAAAGCTCCATGTCAGACAGAGCGCTCTCCAAAGCCTCCTCGTCGTAGTCAGTGTGGTAGTCTGACTCTTCTGACAGAGCGAAGAGGCAGAGAGAGAGAGAGAGAGAGAGAGAAAGGCACATTGTGGGTGAAAAAGTGGGCGTGCAGGTGAATGAGTCAGAAAAGAGGAAAAAAAAATGTAAAAGTGCAACATTGTGAGAAGTCAAACAAGGCGGTTTGATGAGAGATGAATGACAAACAGGTTAAAAATAGAGAGAAGAGGAAGAATGAGTGAGAGATGTGAGAGAAAGGTCTGCGCTTACACCTGGTTTTTAAATATAATTTAAGCACGTTAATGTTTCTATTGATTTTAAATGCTTTGAAATATTACATTTGCACATCTCCTGTGTAACGACCTGCAGCATTAGACGTGACTACAAATGTTTTCTGTAATGGGGATTCGGCTTACCATCCTCCCATTTGTGAAAGGGATTCATGTGCTAATAAAGTATGACAGGAAAAGAAATCGTATCTAAAAAAAAAATAAGAGCGAGCACGGTGAAGATAAACCTTTTTCTCCTGCATTTAACAAAAAAACAAAAGAGTATGATCGCGCGTGGCGTCAGCTTTACCGTCCACCACGGCAGGTTTGACGGGCTCGATGCGCGACACAATTTCTGCAAGGTCAGTGAAGGAAGCGTTGGGACACGTCACCACCTGAAAAACACACAAACACACACTTAAGTACATGTGCATACACGATAAAGAAATGCTCAAAATAGCCTGAGACAGCCAACAGTTGGTTAGTTAGTCCCTCTAAACTTGGCCAGCTGCTGGGTGTCTACTTCTTGTCTGTTAGAAAGCTTTAAAGTCTCCCTCCTTACAAAGACTTGTGGAAGCACAAATACCGAGGAGCAGATTCGCAGAGGCGAAGGGAGCTGATCTAGATTTAATCTGCCTGTGTTCATTTAAGCAACTTTGTGAAAGTGCACCATATCTTTTTAAATTGCTGTAAATGTGGGAACTCTTATTTTTCATGTAGGGAAGTAAGAGAAACTAAATCTGACCATTTAGCTTATGAACTTTTTTTTTTTTAGCTTGAGACATACAAGATTTCTGTGTCTGTTCTGCATTTTGTGCAACACAATATGTAGAATCCATTTCAGGAAAAGATGCATTATTTCCTCAACAGGTCTAGTCCCCACAGAAAAACTTGAAAATAGAAACTGCGCCTGTGGGATGTTTTAAAGAATGAAAGTTTGATTCGTGTATAAGACAGTCTTAAGAATTACTGTTTCAAAATCAGCAACTTCCTTTTCTCACAATCGCTCACATTTCCTCATGTGTGTTGTCACTACTCCTTTCGATATCAACGCTGCCATTTTTCCCCCCTTCATCCTCCTCATGTTGTTTTTCAGGTTGTGAGGTAAATATCTCATCTTTCTTCATTATTCTCTCTCCTCCCTCGTTTAGCTGGTCCTCTGTCTTTCCTTGACATTGCTGGGGGACAAATTTGGTGTGCGGTAAATCTGCTTCTCTGTACTTTAAGAGCAGACTGATTCATCGTTGTAATGTTATTACTTTAACAGCGGTGTAGCCCAAAGATGAAATGATGATGATGAAATGCAGCTGAGAAGGAGAATATACTACAGAAACAATAACAGTGAGAGAAAATAACAATATGGTTTACCCATGTGGTCGATTTAATCAAACACTGACTGCAAATGAAATGAGAGAAACTGACCAAACTCCAGAAGATGTGGATTTCATCTGGCATCGTGGTGTGTTTACTGATAACTTAAAGCGTTTTAGGTCCTTTTACCTCATCAATTTGACTTTGTATAAGATTTGAGTTTACAGTGTTCCCTCGTTTATCGCTCACGATTACGTTGCGCTCTAAAAATAGCCCGCACTAGATGAAATCCGCAAAGTAGGATTTTTTTACAATTATTAAATGTTTTAAGGCTGTAAAACCTCTCAAGATGTAAATATGACAAGCTGCATTCTGTACTGTACAGGAGACTGATTGACAATGAGCTACCGTCCATTAGCCAATCAGGACGCAGAACACAATAGGCGGGTTCTCCCTTAGCCAATCAGGACGCAGAACGCAATGGTCAGGTTCTCCCTTAGCCAATCAGGATGCAGAACGCAATGGGCGGGTTCTCCCTTAGCCAATCAGGACGCAGAACACAATGCGCATTCATGCGCTGTAAAAAAAAAAGTTTGCAAAATTGCACTGAAAAAAACCCGCGAAACCGTGAACCGCGATATAGCGAGGGAACACTGCTGCATACACTTAACATTGACTTCACCTGAACTTTCTTTCCATTTAATGATTATTTTCAACCTTGGACGGATTTTCCTGATAGATTCTGTTTGTTAACAGCTATATGGATTTCATGTTGATTGTATTTGTTTCACCTTGATTGCAATAATGTTGGCAATGGTTGAGATTACTTATTGATGGTATTTTAAAAGTCGTATTGAACTTCAGATCATTTCTATAGAGGATGGAACATTTATTGCATAGACGTGTGTTACAAATCAATACTAGATTTATCTAGTGGGGATTTCAATGTTGATTTCCTTTTTACTTCTACAGAATTTTAAAATGTTTTAATCAGATGACTGAAGATGCTGAAGAATTGAAGGACTAATGCAGAGCAGGTACTGAGATGCCTCACACCTCACAGTGTGACTGTGAAATTAGACAATCAAAAGAAAATCTGATTTATAGTTACATGTTTAAAATAATTTTGATTAACTATGGATGCATGATATTTTTTGGTATAGATGTCCAATGTCAACATTGTTTGGAGATTATAGACTGTAGACAAAGACATTTAACTAACCACACAGTTATGCATCAATCCACGAAGAAAATTAAGACCCCCCCGCCCCATCAGCTCCTTACATTGTTCTTGCACTGGGTGTTGTGAAACTCCTCCTGGTGTCGGTCTTTCAACATTTTGTCCACCACTCCGCTGCGACTCCACACGTCAAACACAGTCTTTCCGTGCTGGTATCCCACCTCCTGCATTACACACAAACATATCAATATCCATTTTTCTCCTGAGCAGAAATCATTCAAATTCAAAAGCAATTCAAAAGCCCTTATGGGCACTGATATTTAAACATTTTTTATGACTCATGCACAGGGGGAAAACAAACTGTTAAGAAAAGAGCAGTCTATAGTTTACAGGCAAACAAAACAGAAATCCGAACCGTTCTCAAACTTACAGCGATCTCATCAAACTTGCCGAACTCCAGTGTACGGTATCTGTCGATCGGAGGTCTGATGTACTCGCAGTAGTCGCTGTTCTTCACAGACTCCAGCTGCCTGACGCAGCACACGTAGGCCAGCCGAGTCTGAATCTCCGCCATGTTCAACACCTGAGGCCACGAGCGAAAGAGCAAGCATATGCATCGGTGAAAAAACACCCGCAAAAATATCCTCATTGTTATTCATGGGGCTCATTTACGTTTACACATCCTGGCACAGTCTGTTGTGTCTTCATTTTTAATCAATCCATTACCTTTACTTTCTCAGCTAAAGGGTTGAGGCGTTTCCATAGCAGCCACCAGCCTGAGAGCGAGTCGCCATAATTAGTGAGGTTGGTTTCATCCCGGCTGCCCACGTCAATAGCTATCACCACTTTGGCCCCCATGGAGCGCGCCACATCAGCTGAGGGGGGAACAAAAAGGTGGGACAGGAGGAGAACAGAGCTTTGAGAAATCATCATACAGAGATGATAAAATAGTAAAAATGACAGAAGATATGAAGGTTAGCAAACCTGGCAGGTTGTTGATGTAGCCTCCGTCCATCAGCAGGTGTCCGTCTTTGGGGTCGCAGAGCGGAGGGAGATACCCGGACAGAGACATGCTGGCACGAACGTACCGCCACAGAGAACCTCAAACAGCAAACAGGCAACTCTTGAAGTTTTATGCAGTACGCGTTTAATTGCGAGCAGCCAACCCGATCGGACAGAAAATTAAACTCATCAGTGAGATTAATTAAAGGGTCGGGTCACCGGTGAGGACAGTGGTGCCTGTCTGCATAGACAGATACCATTTTAAAAAAAAAAGAAAAGAACAAAGGATTCTTTCAATTTAAAAACAGAACCTGAACACTGTCCTTACCATCGGTGTGGACTCTCATGGCCGAGGCAGTGATATCGGTTGTGATGTTGAAATACGGGATCCAAAGGTCCTGTGTACATAAAAGGTTACATCAAAAAAGATAAACATAACAAGCTGGCATGATTTCTTTATTTATAATGCACCATCAGCATATAATTCTGGATGTTAAGAGTAATTATTATTCACTAAAACTGTGTGATGGAAACTCATGAAATGCAAATCTCACCCAGTACTCATGCACAGAAAGTTTTACAGTGATCTTTCTCACCTCAATCTGTTTGCTCTTGAAGACGTTGCTGATGCCGGAGTTGAAGGCGGCGCCCGAGAACATGGAGGTGACCGGGTACGTCAGGTCCAGAACCTTCTTAAAGACTGACGTCATTTCCTACGGGGAACGCCGGAGACAGAAAAGGTCAAACAGCATCTTTCCTCTACAGGCGTCAAAGATCTGATGTCTCAAGTGAAAAGCAGAATGAATCCTTCAAAATTAAAGTTTAATTTGAAAACTACAACCTGCTTGTTTTTAATCTGTGCCGTACATGAAGGTTCTTTCGTCTACCTGCTGTGTACACATGCTTTTCCTAGTTATTTGGAAATGATGAAATTCACTCCTCCATAAAAAGAAAGCAACATTTCCACAGAGCAAACTGTCCAGGTCCTGACGTTCTTCGCCTGACTTTGCTAAGGAGAACATTTTTATTACACCAGTGGTTCTTTTAATTCAGTACTAAGGAGCAGCCACCTGCTCCTACATGGAGGTTCACAACCAAGGACAGAGACAGAGGAGGGGGGGCTGGATACGCTGCAGGAAAGACAAATAAGACCACATGCTCAGCCTGCAGACCTGGACACTGAGCAGGTGTCTCAAATTAGGCGTCATGGACGGCGACGGCATTAAAACCATAAGGACGAATTTCATATAACAGCCAGAAAAGGTTTTGTTCATGAGTTCAATATACAAACCATCCAGGGTGCAACATCGACCCATTACAACTGATGGTTATTCAGCACAGCGTGGTTAATTAGATCAAAAGTAGAATAGAGCTTTAAACTGCATTAAAATTAAAAAAATGCCTCCAGTCACCTTCCCAAGGACAGACTGACAAGCAGAACACTGAAATTTCTTTGGACAGTGGAGCAAATGGAGGAGGAGCTCAGTTTCTGAATGTTCCCACTTCAACCGTTTGCTTGTCAAAGTTATTTGTCCAGATTCGAGGCCGAATTACAACATTCAGGGAGGAAACACTTGTAGGTCATCTGTCCGATCTGTGCGGTCGGCAGACGTTATGTAACATCCAGAAGCCATTTTTGATGAAGGTTATGACGCATCAGAGTGTTCCAGTGAGGTAAGTCGATGTGGGTTAATAAAAACTGTGGGAAAAACAAGTGTCCTGGTTGCCTGAGATGCACAATGTTCAAATCTGTCTGAGGTGCTTTGCTTGTCATCCCCAATCACTCAACGTTCATTTCCTTTCACCTCAACAATGTCCACTATCACAGAATATCCAAGCAATGCTCTCAAAAGCACTTAACTGAGGTATTATAGTATGATAGTATGGAAAAGGTACTTGAATCAGTCTTTGATAAGTGGGATCGCATTTTAAACTATATTTCATATATTACATCCATTTTGTTTATTTGCCAAGGAGAAAAATATATAACCCAGATGTAAAGCAGATCAAAATATCACTGGCTTATATTTGGCTTTGTTATGTAACTAGTGTTACTGTTTCTCTGATACTCACCATTGCCCATTCTCTGGCCCTCACCCTCATGCGGCTGTGGCTGCGGTCTTCAGCGTACAGCGCCCCCATCAGGGAACCAATGGAGGTGCCGCCGATGAGGTCCACTGGGATGCCGGCCTCGCAGAGAGCTCGCATCACCCCCACCTGAGAGCAGCCCCTGAAACAGGAGGGTGGAGAAATAAACACGAAGCGACGGAGAGAAATTACACAGATATACCCAGCCAGCAGCCAGCTTAAACCAGAAATCTCTGTAATTATAGTCTGAGGCTCAGATAATTATAAAATCCATTAAGCCCACAAGAGGCATATTTAAATATATATATATAAAAGTTCATATCCTAGACTACAGTATATTATGACATGAACACTTAGACTAATTGCTTGGGAAGACACACAGCGGGGTGGTGTTACCTGGCCCCTCCTCCTCCCAGGATAAGAGCAATAGCGTTGCCCGTGAGGATGCGAGCAAGGCGGGAGAAGTCTGAGTGTCGGTCTGCTGGCTTCTCGAACACACGTTGATACAGCTCCAACTGAAAAAACAGAGAAACAGAGAAACGTCTAAGATAAAAAGGTACAGAAAAGGAGTGAGATGTTGGAGAACTGAATGGATGAGAAAAAAAGCTTTGATAAAAAAAGATAATGAGAAAATACACAATAAAAAGCTAAGAGGGGAATAACCAGCAGTGGACAAACAAATAAGAAATTAGAGAATAAACAACACCACTCTGGCCATATTTTCCATTCCTACCAGTTTGGGCAGGCTCCTCTTGGAGAAAACTCTTCGGGGACAGGAGAGATGGAGGTGTCTGGAGATCCAGCTTCGCATGTTGAGCCAGTCCACGGTTCCTTTGGGCGGGGGGCCGTCCTCTCTGTGCAGCAGCACCAGCTGCTTCTGGGCACGAACAGCGCTTCCTTCCAACATTCGCTCCAGCTAGAGGGGAGGCATCGAGCATTTTAAGAACATTTTATATTCTTCACTTTGTTCAGTCCTGCTCATCCTGATACAAAAGAGAAAACAGAGACTACACTGGGTTTAAATCAGCATGTGTGCAGGTATGTAATTGATATTACAATAGTCTTATTTTGAAATATACCATTATATGTGAAGATATTAAAGATTAGTTATTTTTCATTATATTTGATAGTTTGTAGGTAGCAGGCGGAGCAATAAGAGCAATAATGGGAAGGTTACTTGACAGATTAATTTTTAATTACATTTTCATTTACTTTATTCACATTCTTTCAAATGCAATTTCCCAACTGAGACAGTTTTATTATATGAGGCAAATTAATTTTATTATATGACGCTGAATTAGCAGTCTTAAAAAAAAAGGGAAGAGGGCCTTCTGTTAAAGGTTTAGTGTATGGGCAAGGTGAGTGTGTCTGTGAGCCCTGAAAGAGGAAAATCACCCCACAGCTATGACTCATTCTGGGCCTGAACAAATATTGATCCATTTCTCCCACCATCTCCTGTTAAACGGGGATGGATTCCTTACTTTTCTCTGTGCCCATTTTTCCCCTTTGAAGGCAATTACATTTCCTTTATCAGCTGGACGTGCACCTCCTTTCTCTCGCACCCCACCTCGCTCTCGCAACATCCGTCCGCGCATTTCTCATTTCTCCTGCGCGCCCAGGGGTCAAATACAAACCTTTCACAGCCCGTGTGACCATTAGGTTGGTTAAACCCCTGGGCATTACCATGATTCAAGAGCTAAACGAGCAGCACGGACCTCAACATCAAATTAGACTCTGCCTGATTACACACCACACTTGCAGACTGAACAAGGCGTCAGTTAATAATAATTGGTGTGATGATTCATCTTCAAGTGGAAAAATGGCGAAAAGAATGTATGTTCAGCTGTACACAGACCATTAACCCATGTATGACTTAATTCACCTCCTTTACAAGAGGTTCAGATTTTCATTTCCATGTGATGGGGAGCAGTGTTGTTCCATATTTTTCTTACAGTCAGCAAAACCCATAAAAAAAGACAAGAACAACTATAAACTGATCCTAATTGTAATTCTTGTCTGTGCATCCAAAGCTTAATACGGTTTATTCCTCTGTCGCTCTGGGTGACATGTGTCCTTCATTATATGGGTGTTTAATTTGAGTCAACATCCTGCTGCGGCAAATACTCATTATCTCATCAAATCCACCACCGAAAATAGTCCCAAACAAATACAGTAATTACATCTGTTTGAGTAATTTGGGCTACAAACTGCAATGCCCAACTGTTTTAGAGAATTAAAATTAAATTAAAGGTTCTGCACACTGACGCAGGGTGATTACACTCCTCGTTGGTGAAAGTTGGGTGGGGCCGTGCTGTGAATTATCACTAAACTCTTGCACAGTCAAATCTTATTAGTTAAGTCTTGCTTACCATCGACTGTCATTTGAAAAGTCTGCTTATAATGACCTTAAAACGATAACTGTGGACGTGGCTCTGCCTTAATAGACACAGTCAGACAACAGAAAGGAAGAGGTGATGTGGATCACGTGAGAATACTGACATACAGTGTTTGGTCTTGTTTGTGGATTTTGCTGACAACAACAAAAATATAAAACATCACCAGCCGTATTGGGTATTTTTTACCTCATGTTAAGGTGTCCGACCCACAACTTTACTGTTTTACACTCTCAGTGCTCAGCAGGCAGCTGTTTTCTGTGAAAAGGTTCTAACTATTATTCACATTTTATGAAACGAATGATCAGTGACCCATCACAGCTACCTTTGTCTCTCACCATTTCTCCACCTGTGACCCACCACCACTTCCTCACCTGCCCAACGGCCGGGTCCTGCTCTCCCAGTCCCACAATAATGATGCAGTCGGCCTGACGGATGCACCGCTGTGTCCAGGGGGTCAGTGTGTAGTCTGTCTGGTAAAGAACTATGCGATGGATGTCCTCCTGTTGGCCCAGCCAGCTGGACAGACGGTACTCGTGGACGCTGAAAGGGAAAAGAGTCCATTAATGACAGGCGGCGCTGCCTCGCTGGCAGCACACGGTAGATCCATTTTTTTCTGACGTGCCAAGAAAAGCACACATGAACTGAATTTAATGAGTGAGTCAGAAAGATGTAAAGCCCGGAGGAAATAATAAATGGACCAATCAGTAGTATGATAGAGGAAAGAATTTGATTTTTTTAAGAGTTTATTTTCATTCTAATACAGATCTTACCTGTCAAGTGCTGCAGCTCCAAGTCGCTGTTTGATGATGTCACTGGTCAGCAGAAGGGTGGGACCTGTTTGTGAAATAACAATGGAAGCACTCAACTAAATTCCCTAAAACAGCTGACACTTCTGATGATGTAGATACTTTAATCTGCAGTTTCCAGAAAAAAAAAGATTTTAAAGCAAACTACCAAACTTTTTATTCCGTGTTGATTTTGGTGGTTCCTGTTTACAAAGACCGTAGTGTTTCTGATGTGCAGTGGCAGACTTCAACAACAACTATTATAGACTAATAAAAATCTTTCCACTGTTAATCTTTTTTGCTTATTTGGGTCATATTAAACTGAGATTTTTTCATAACCAGTTAACATCTCCACAGAGTTGCTTTAATTGCATCAGATATTTTCAATTCATCAGGCATCAGTTTTAATCAAAATTAAACAGACTGGAGAGCTGCACTGAGACCACACACAGGCAATATGTTGAACTCTTTCATTTGTTAGGTGTATTACAAGCCTTAAAAACACACACACTCACCAGGTCTGCCAACCCTTTTACAATCGCTCCCTAAATCCTTGAAGGCTCTTGGTCTAATAAAAAACCTAATTCATTATTTCAACATGAACTGACCCTGGTTATCTCACTTGATCCAAAGCACACACACAGCAAAAGGAAATAAGCTGTTCAGATTAAGACCAGGGGTAAACAATCTTCTAAAATTCATCTACAGAGGAAGAGCCAGAGCATTTACATTATAGCAAGGAGTACCTGTGGCCAGATGTTAACAAACAGCATCCTGAAGGGGGGGGGTGCTGTGTCTATGGACGATGGCAGTGAAACACAAGAGGTCAATTTAAGCCCTTGTATCTTGTTTCTTACCTATCGCGATGAGTGCATGCTGCAGCTCCAGGGTGAAGGCAGTGAGAGGTACCTCCTCTGACACAGGCAGGACGGTCACAGTGGAAAGGTTGGAGGCCTGATTTCCTGCATCCCACTTACTGCCGGGGGTGTGGAGCGCCAAGCTGCGAGCTGGAGGACACGGGTACATATTAGTGAACATCGCTTTCATGTCGAGATAAACACAGACACCGGTGGGAAAAACTCGCAGCACCTGTCAGAGGACCGTTGACTTGCTGGAGGATCTTCTGGCCGAGTAAGTGGATCAGCCTGGTGACAACCTGAGAGGAACATCAACAGACAGCTGCAGTTTTCTCACCATGTACATGAAATGGTTCCTTTAAAATGTAATTTATCTGCAATGTTGTTTTTATATTGGAAATGTAGAGAAAATGAAATAATTTGGGAACCTTTTAACCACATTGTTTCTCAGTTGATGATCAATTACACAAATGCTCACTGTCTGGTGCCTACACTCAATGAACGTTCATTAAAAGCTGACCTTTGAAAATCACTACACACTTACACTCTATCCAAAAAGAAAATTAAATGTTTCCACATCAGCTGAAATTGAATTTGACAATTAAGTTCCACCCTACCTGTGGGAACTTTCTCTTGATGGAGCTGAGAGCTCCCTCTGGTAACTTGGCCAGCTCAGAGTCTCGTACGGCGTGAACCGTGGTGGCTCTGTTCTGATGGGTCAGGGCCTCCACCTGCAGACAAACACATCAGTGTTTAAAACAAAAACAAGTCAAAAGAAACTCAAATACAATAATAAATCTTAACTTCAAGATACTGACACAGTAACCTAAAAGTGCAGGTATGTATGAACTTTGAGTTAAAACAAAAGTGAAAAAGAAAAAGCTATAAATAATATCTCTCCATCTCATCATCCAGAGTTGACGTCAACACAGCAGTGCTAAATATGTCTCAGACTGTTAGCCATAACTATCTTATTCCCACCATCACAGAAACTGCAAGGATGCCTTCGCTCCTCCAGGTAACAGTAACCATAGCATCCATCAACTCCGGTATTATTAGAAGCATCATTTGCAGGAAGCTGCCACACCAGCCAATGGGAAAGTGGGTGAAGTGTAAAAAAAGTGACTTCGCCTTACGTAGGTTATCAAGATGCAAATGGTTCTGGCATCAGTATCCATTTTTAGACTCATTAACCCATGAAGGACAACATTGGAAAAAACATATGTTAACACATTTTCTATTCTTGGTGAATGTGCTGATATGCTTATGGTACTGAATATAATTTTTTTCTTACTCAAGATTAAATGAAACCAAACAATATGAAAGGATAGACGTTGGCAGTGTGCACACCCACACTTCATTTGGCAGAAATGCTAGTTATGCTGGTGCAAATTAGTCTAAATGTGTTTGGAGTTTTCCCAGAAACAGATTGAAATGATGTATTCTGAATAAATAAAGTGTATGTATAAACTATAATGTTTAAGGTAAAGAAGATTTTTTGTTGCTACATTTAGATAAAACTGCAGCATATAACGATAATAAAAATAAAGTGTTATCTTGATAAACAATAACATCTTAGCTGGCTGGCAGCTTGTGTAAAATGACTTTTTTCCCCAGTAAATATTCATAAGATGTACTTCTCTGAGTGTTTATGCACTGGCAGTGATAGTAGTCTTCTGGTCATTGTTTTGAAGAGCACTCCCTGTTTTGTCAGTCATGCACACTGCCAGTAAACATGCTGTGAATGTGATGATGATCTGCTGCTAATGACAGATTATTTTTGAAGCAAAACTCTGATCTGTTTATCCTGAGACACAGTCATTAATATTCATGAGGATGGTTTAGTGCACATGTAGTAGATATTCAGTTTTTCACCTACTATCCACCATCTGTTTTCCTCCTTACCACTCCAATCAGATCTCCGCGTCCGTACTCTCCTATCAGTTCCTTCTTGCCGTCCTCCTTCATGATCACAGAGCGCAGTCGACCGCTCAGTACTATGAAAGTACTGTCTGACTTCTCTCCCTGCCTAAAAAAAATACACAGATCACTTCAATTCAATGCAAATGTGAAAACAAGTTTAAGACTTTAGCTGCCATTGTTCTATTGGTGACATAATTGAAACTTCTTAGGAATACCTGTAGACCGCCCTGCCAGCTTCCACGGCCATCCAGTCCAGAGCAAAGTCGATCTGACGGACAAAAGACGACATCCTCCTCACTACTGTGTGAGCAACGTTCAGCACTACCTTTGGCTCCACACGCATTATCCTGATAAATGGAGTTTTAAAAAAATACAGAAAGATTAAGAAAACTGATCATTTTCATTGCTTTTTCAAAAAAGTATGTTTTGTTAATTTTGTTTACATCTGCACTCTACACAGCCCTACAAAGCTCAATAATTGAGTTTTCATCCAACATAAAGACAGTGGCTACATCTTAAATGATAATGGAGTAAAACAAGAACACTTTTTTTTTTACATTTATACTGCGTTTTCCCTGGACCCAGTCCAAACACACTTTAGTTTATCCAAATGTTTTTTAGGCTTTATGTTGGGTCTATCACTATTATTAATAATCAAGCATAAATGGCATCAAAATTAAAACATGTGGAAAACACTTTGCAAGGCAGTGTAGATAACTACATATCTTGAATACACTTTTCTGCAAGGAGGCGTGTGTGCAGACGTTACTGACTCATAGAAGTGGGTTTTGGAAATGGAGAGGAAGCTGCAGTCCCGCTGGGCTCGAACGGTGAATATGAGGGGCTCTCCGGTCAGAACGGCGAGTTGACCGACGAGCTCCCCGGGGTGCGTCACAAACAGACGCGTCTCTTCTTCGCGGTCAATCATCCGCTGGTAAACATGGAGGAGGCCAGAGATCACAAACTGGATGCTGACCTCCTGAAGCACCGAAAGGAGAGAGACAGGATGAATGTCAAAAATCAGGTGAGCTGATGTGACAAAATGAAATAATTTCACAGTAATTATCAGTGTTAGTATATAAGATAAACTCCTCTATCTGGATGTTTTGTGTGTTGCACTAAATCAGAAGGTCAAATTGTGATCTTATTAATATCAAGAACATGTAGAAAACAAGAATTATATCACAATAAAAATGCATAAAGAGACAATGAGAGATAAATGGAGCAGGTAAGTTAGGACAGCCATTTAAATTTTTAATGGTTTGCAAACATCACCAAGTCTTGCATGACATTACAAGTTGTCACTTTGGCAACTGAACGCACCAAACGGCCTTACGCTTGGAGAAAAAGATTAAAGTCTTATTTTATTTATTGTGTGGATCATCTCAGGTCTAAGTGAGCTGTAGGAAAAAAACTGTGCCGGAATACAACAAATGAAAGAAATGTAAGTTTTCCTGATGGAATAGTCTAACAAGTTTAAGGCACAAGTCTCTATCAGTGAACCTGCTGCTACAATGGCTCATCACCTTCAAAAGGTGGAAAAAATGGTAAAATGGAATAAATCCTTACATTAAATCTTCAGTAACATGACACAAACAGGAAGTTGCAACTTTATAAGTTGTTCTGACCTGGTCTCCCTGACGAGCAACCACAGAACCCGCTTTGACTTGATGGAGGGTCACTCTGCCCTCCAGCAAACTGGGGTCCTTCAGTGGAAAAAAACACCGAGGATGTTTGACACAAGTAATATTCAGAATAAATGATTATTTGTCTCATCACAACAGAAACTGAAATCTCTTGATGTATCGGAATCACAATATCCAGTGCATAATATGTACAAAAATTAGAGTCAGCTTTAAAAATAGGATGTAAATAAAGAGAAATTTCTGTGATGGCCCTCTCACCTGCAGCTGGATGATTCCCAGCAGGTCCCTCTTAGCGGCCTGGAGGATTGTGCTGCTCTTGCTGAGGTGGATGGCATCAGAGTGCCCCCCGCTGTCTGTGTAGTGAAACACTTCAGAGGGCGTGTGCTGCATCGTCACACTCTTCTTCAGGCTGGACTACAAAAACAAAGACATAAAAGAGTGACTAATAAGGGAGAACAAGACAAGCAGCAACATAAGAGGCAGTGGATGCTGGGAAATGACGGCCGACCTCTGACTGAATGTAAAGTGATGACATGGCAGGTCTTACTTTGTGAATGACAGGACTGGGTGGGGCCTCGTCTATGGTGACTCGAGCTCGTTCACAAGCCATGTTCAGGTCGTTACCTGCATCCCAGGACAAAAAGCAGGAGGATTATGAGTTTAGGTACGCTTGCGTCTGTCTCTGTGAGCGTGTCCTTCCTTTCAGATCAGCGACTGCGATAAGTCTGCGCAGGAAATTAACACAGACATATGCCATTTGCTGGTCGCTGTCGTCCAAGGCAGTGACCCACCTGCGCAGTCGGGGGGCATTGAGATGGATCGCTGCTTCCTGTAGCTGTTCGAAGGGCTGTCCTTTACGCCATCTGTTTATTGTAAAATGAAGTGCCAGCACTGGATCAGTGTCAGTACAACACAGAATTATAAATGTGTGTGTGGTGTATGTTGAACTATGTGTGTGTGTGTGTGTGTGTGTGTGTGACCTGTCTCTGTGGGGCTGTCCGTGGCCCCAGCAGGTAACTCGTCCTGGAAGTGCAAACGGCGAGTCGTCTTCACCGAATTCGCTTCTGCCATCACACTGTTTATATTGGACAAAGGCACCGCCTGACTTTCCTGTGAGTTAGGTAAAAAAAACTAATCAGTTATTAAGACTACAATAAGATTAACACATGATGTATTTTGTATTTACTGGGTGGTAGGCAATTAGAGTAAATACAAAATACAAACAATACAAAAATATAGAAAGTGTATAAACTGTGTGGGTCAGTGAGTAGATACTGCAAAGATACTGATGTATGGATTTTATGAATTATTGTTCTGTTACTTTCTTGATATTTATTAGTTATTTTCTGACGTTTTGAGACCTGTAGCCACAATAATCAATAAAATATGTTTCAGGACTATCACAAAGAGAAAGAAAAAAAACAGGGTTAAAGGTTGCTGTCCTCCCCGTTTTCCTTGGGGGGAGGGGTTGAAATCATTTTTATTCATTTTCAATGAGCTTTATGAAGGACCGAGTTATGATACTGTGCTTAATGTTGTGTGAAATTAGTTTGCATATATGCCACTGAGTGTGTGTGCTTGTCTGTGCTTGTTTATGCACAAACTCATAGCCGGTGGTGCTTGAGGTATTCATTGTGAGTGTCTCTGTGTGACTGTGTGTGTATACACACAGATATGTCTGCTCTAATTAATTTCCCTCCTACCGGATTGAAGAGCTCAGTTGTTAGGCCCAGATAGTTATGCAACGCCAAGAAGGTGACTCTTTGGAGGCGCACCATGATTATCTGCAACATACCGAGGCAAACAGAGCAGAACATATTACACACCAGATTGTAGTCACACCAAAATTGGATCAAAATTGTCAATGTTTTATCTTATAACGATATGACACATACTGTGTATTTAACGTTTGACGATCTGTTACCTGAATGACGCGAACAAGTGTTTCTGGGTATTTCTTAAACACAGACTCAAAGGCTGATGCAGGTAAACGTAAGATAGTGGAACGAGTGGCAGCCCGTGCCAGCACAGTCTTATATGGAGCTGGATAACCCTGAAAAAACATGACAAAACAGTCAGAAAAGAAGAGAATACAGAAAAAAAATCTTATTCAAGCAACTGTTTGGACAAAGAGCATTACGTTACTTTTTTTAAATGAAATTGTACTTTTAAACCTGTAGTATGATGTGTGATACAGTTTCATAATGTTTGCTTATATCAGATTTTTCAGTGTTATTAATAATTCAAGTACAACCTGTTCTGAACATTTCAGTCTCTGAAAAAATTGGGTTTTTTTTCATGAAAACAGGAATCCAAAAAAGATGCAGCTTCAAGTAAAGATGTTTCAGTCTAATGTGTGAACAGAATAGAGTGACAATATGAGCATGGACATGCCACAGAGCAAAATAACTAAAATAATGACTTGACAAACAGAGATGTAGGTGGAATGGATAAACAAATTGAGCTGAACAGGAAGTACAAAAAGAATTGCTCCTAAATGAGGGAAATATGGTAATATGAACGGTGGAGAGGAGACGGACAGCTGAGACACAAACAGATCAGGGGGCCGCAGACGACAGAAGAAGAGAAGTTAGTCTGATGTGCAGATGGAGGAGGAATAAGGAGCTCACAGTGATGATGTCCAGAATACTGAGCAGGCTGTGGACGCTGTCCCCTGGGTGCACGTCCTTCACCACCGGCTCTGTGCCGTCCTAAAAACGAGAAAACACAAAAACAACACCAACAACAGAGTTTTTAATCAAACTTTACCATCAAACACCCGCCACGATGGGTGGCAGTAACTAAACACTAGAACTAAGCAGGAGGAAAACACATTTAGGAGAGCCTTCATTTTTCTTCTCTCTGTGGTTGAACTGTGGACTGCATGTAGGTAAATGTTCCATTGCTGCCCCCTCCTGTTCATATTTTGTCATGAGCCGTGCACATGAGTTTAAAAAGGCAGAGGAGGGCTCTGAAACGATCATTACAGAGTAAATTGTGCATATGCCCTTGATTCACGTTTCATTGAGATGACATTTAACATGCGTTAATGATCAGATGCAACATTGCTGATGACATGTCCCACTTTTAGCAGATGTTTTGTGGTTGATGTCTTGATATTAAACACATCAGTCAGTTTATCACTCTTCCAAAAAAAACAAAAAGTCTAGATTCAATTTTAAAAGTTTCTCTGTTTTATATCTTATATGTATGTATATATATATTCTTATATAAGTATGCAGAAGACATTTAAGAGAAAACAAACAATCCATCCACGTACATTCTCCTGGATGCAGAGCTCGAGTTGCCCATCCTGCACCACGTAGATGCTATCATCATCGTCTCCCGGCCTGAACAGACCTTCGCCCTCCTGCAGCTCGATAAACACCATGTGGCGACACAGCTCGAGGAACAGGGGCTTCTCAAAGTGACCCAACACCCTACAACAAGTTACAGAACACCACACATTATGAAAAACAACAGGAGAAACTGTGGGAGGTTAAATCTGTAGGAAAAGCTAACCGTATGTTTGTGTACCTGACATTCTTCAGCATGTAGAGGACCTCTGAGGGCAGGTTGGAGCTCTGCACGTCAAACTCTGTCAGGTCAGCCTCCAGCAGAGAGGGAGGAGGTTCCTTGGGTTGCAGGGTGGGCGGATCTTTACGGATCCTCAGGATTCTGTTGAGACATAAAAATAATTCCATTAACTCAATCCACCCAAAAAAGGCTTTTAAAAAATTTGAGGAACTGTTACAGAATTAAATAAAAAATATATATATTAATGAAACATACTTGCGAGCTATGCTAAGAACTTTGGTCCTTTTGCGTACACGCTGCGGCTGCTTTGATACTGAGGTAGAGGAGGAAGTTGGAGTGGAGGATAGTGTCTGGACCTGAGGAAGACAAATGTATTGAAGATTTTAAAGTTTGCTGTTGCTACATGCAGACAAAACATGATCATTTGTGTGCAGACACAGGTGTAATGTAGACCTTATTTAAAAATGACAAGAGCAGAAAACTTTTTTTTATTATTAGGTTTGAAACAGAAATTTAAATAAATAAATATAAAAGCTTGTTTATCACATTTATATTATTTATAAGTGAATTTACTCAGATGTATATGTTTATGTGTTTATGTAAGACAGAAATGGAAATAGAGAAAACCTTTCGCATTATCTTCCTTCCGTAGAAGAGCACTTTATCCCGTTTTCTGAAGCGATACTGAGGTACGCCAGGCTGTTTTTCACCTTGTCAGAAAATCCCCAAACAAAATACAAATAAAGCCTATGTTAGGACCACGTGGAAGAAAACTGAGAGGAAAATATAGACTTTTCCCTGAAGAGATGTATTATTAAAAGGCACACAGACAATATAAATATGCATTATAGGATTTGAATAAGTATGAAGTTCACGAAGAGGTTGGATGACTCACGAGCAAGCTTGAATCTCCTGTAAAGGAAAAGCACCACAATCCCAATCAGTGAGACTGCAACTGCCGCTCCAATCAGGACACCTGTGAGCTGAAAGACAGACGAGCATTGTACCTATAGTATGATCATGTGAGGAGGCACTGTACTGCATTTTAGCTGCCGGTTTAGTAAGATTATCCTTCAATGACCAAAGTCATGTCCCAGCTAAATGTCACATAACAAGTCTAAGCAGGTTTTGAGTATGAAGTGGGTTAACACTGGAAAAGAGACTGAATAAAGTCACAATAATAAAACAAGCTTGATTTGAGTGTGCTGCTGATACACAACGTACTCCCTAAAAAATAAAGGAACTGCTCACTGTTGGAAAAAAACATAAAATAAACATAAATAAATTGCGGATAGTGACAGAATGAGTCCAGGAGCACATAAATCTTTGGTCTGCATAGAAGAAAACAGTAGAGTATTGATTTCTTTCATACTATGTACAAGAAACTATGAAAATGTGTGAAAACCTCAATTAAAAGTCTTCACTTGTATGAACAGATTTTTTAGATGTAATTAACTAAAATGCCATTCGTTTTTGACATTCATCAGTTTTTAGTCCAGCAGGGTTTAATAAACTGTGTCCTATAAGTCTTCATGAGATATATAAGAAGACTTGAGGGGCCGATAAAGTTTTACATAAACTTATGTACATTATTAAGTTTTTAAGTAACATAGATGGGTTTTATTTTTAATCAAATTAACATATCATCTGCTTGAACTAAGTGTGGTGAGAATCAAGAACAAATTGCTATGCAGAGCCTGAGACATTTGCAAATTGGCACCTTTCCATCACTAACAAGAGACAGAAAGCCTTTCTCTGGATACTCCTTACCTGCAGGAATCTGGGAAGTTTAGTCAGACAGGTGCATTGCTTAGCAACAGTAAGAAAGTTCCCTTGCGTAATAGCACCTTCAAGTGGATAGAACTGCAATGCTATTTAATTCAGAGCCAATCAAAGACTGATTTTGTGCTTTGATTACTGACAAATCAGGACAAGGCCATGCTTTCACAGAGTTTCCTTGACTTGTTATTTCATACCATGGTGGTCTGCATCCTCTCCTCCAAGAACTGCTGCACTCGTGCAGCCATTTCATTTTTGCGACTCAGCACCTAAAAACAGGTTAGCACAGTTTCAGGTAAGATAATCCTTTATTAATCCCTCAGTGGGGAAATCTGCAGTGTTATAACAGCAATGGGGATTGAGAAATAGCAAGAGGCATAAGAAAGAAAAATCAAGATAAAAAAAATAAAAGACAATGAGAGTAATAAAAAGCAACTATTAAAAACATTTAGTATATGTTCCTATTATTTTTATCATTTGTAATTATTATATGTTGCTTTTATTGTTTGTATCTCTTACTGCACTATCGCTTTTACTGGTGTGAAATTGTAAATTTCCCTGTTAAGGCATCAGCAAAGTATTATCTTATCTTAGCTTATCTATGTTAACTAGTTTCCTTAATCCAATTAACTTTTAAAACAGATCAAGTCAGCACTGCTTTGGATGTTGGTTTGGTTGTTGTTTCACACTTATCAATCACTGGTGCAACAAAAAAACAAATAATTTTCTGTTGTGAACTGAAGAAAGAAAAGATATTTTGTGTGTAGACAAAAGTGTCGGGTTGACCTAATTAATAGTGGGGAGCTGATATAATCATGAGGACACACATTCATTGTAAAGCTAAATGCATGCAAGTAATTTTCCATCTTACTGTATCAAAGTGCATTGCAATGATAAGCTACTTAAGACTTATTTTACCAGTGCTGTATTTTTCATGCAGATACACCCAGTTTTAGGGGGAAAAGCTTACATTAAAGTTTGCATACAAGCTTTGAAATTTATAAAGCATAACTATTGCCATAAATATGTATACAAGCCTATTTCTCACCTTTACATAAAGTATATTAGATTAATCTACAAAACAATATTTCTGTGTGAGTGTGAGACAGAAATGGAAACAGAGGAAAGCTTTCAGCATTATCTTCCTTCCCTACAGGAGCATTTAATCTCGTTTTTGTGAAGATCTAGTTTCTTTTAAAGAGAAGATGATGCTTACTAAACTGGCCAGGTCCTCTCTAACGTCGTCTTCATTGCAGTTCATCCTGCAAGACAAGAAAGGTTTATTAATTCCTGCAAATCAAAGATGTAAAGGTGCAGTCTGGATGGAAAGAGGTTAAACAGTTGTCGCTGGGGTACAAAAAAGGGAAACAGTGAATAGAGGAAGATGGATTTGTGAACTGTCAGCATGTTCACAGTCATCACCTGACTTTATGTGTTCGTGTTGACAAGAAAACAACAAGCTGGTGTAATCAGCCGGCAGCAAAACAACAGTTTATTTCCTAGTAATCGATTTAATTCAGCCTCAGCGTTAGCTTCCCGTTAGCCAAAACAACAGAGGCTAGCGGCTGACTCCCTGAGACTATCCGTCTTTTGTAGGAATTACTACCAACTAAAGTCACGTAAAAGCGTTGTGAAATATTAAGTAGACACAGAACATCATGCTTACTTCTCTGAGACGTCTGGTGTTGTCGTTTCAGGGTAGAAACATTTCCGAACAGGACGATGCAGCAAAGTTAGCAAATAGCTAACAAAGTTTTTCTGTGCTGACACTTACTTGGCCCCGCCCACACCTCCGCCCTCCACCAATGGCGCCTCTGATATATGGCTGTTTCCATGGTACCGCTCGGGAGCGCTCGTCCAATCAGAAGCGAGATAGGCACATCCGTGTCTTCCCTGTTCACAACATCAAAACATCTTTCAACAAAGGCATCCTGTGCTTCTTCATCTTCACACAGCACAGTATTTTCACAAAGGGAGGCAGGATTTTAACGGAGTTTAGGTCATCAGCATGGCATGTGTACTGCTGAAAATCAGAGCTGGGACAGTACACTGGGTGTGGTGATGAAATTAAGTAAATTTTCTCAAATACTGTGCTTAAATACACATTTTATCTCTTCATATACTTATTCCACTACAGTTATCTGACAGCTTTAGTCACCATACAAAAACATTACATAAAGATATATAGAGATTTATATATGAAGCTTTGCTTTGTAAATGAACTAACCCCACAACAAGTGCAGCTTAAACTTCTAGTCATTTTATCAATTAACAGAAAATTAATGGGCAACCATTTGATAATGATAATTGAAATCATTTTGGATGTTTTCAGCTTGTCACATGTGAAGATGTGCTGCTTTTCCTATCGTTTTGACCTGTTTAATTATACTAAATTTCTCTCTGTATTTTCACTATTTTTACAAACCAAACAATGAGTCAATTAATGGAGAAAATTGTTTGTTTGTTTTACTTGCAGACAGACCAGGCAAAGCATGAATTCACACTTTTTAGAAGTTGGTATCATGATGAAGATAATTTGGCATACTTTTTATCTGTTTATTTCAATTAAGTCATAACAAAATGTATTTATTTTTGGATCATACCACCCTGCTGTTTCCCATTTACAGAGCCAAGGCTGTGAACAAATACTGGGTTTTTGTTCAGCAACTGCACAAAGACAAGATATATTCTCTGTGAGTGTTTTAAATGAGAATTGCATAATAAACCTTGAATATTTTTATTGCTTTGACTTTCACAATACACATCATTTTATGCAAAAAGACTCAAACAACATAACCTTTGATATTGACCACATGAAAGCATTTTTATTTATGTTGACCCTGTCTTCATTCACTAAAATTCAATTGATGTTAAATTTAAAGATAACTGAGTCACTATAGAGATACATGTAGTCATTTACAAGATAAATGATTAACAGGACGGACTGTGAAAAATGACGCACATTTTCAAGATAAAAGATGTCCCTTGTTAGTTTAAAAAACACTAAAGACATGTTAAAGCAATTTGTTCTTGTTTTTTCTGAACATAAATCAATATTTGATTCAATGTTGCATCTAATTTAACATGTCAAAATTTAATTAATGCATTGCAATCAATATTATGTAAATGCTTAGACACAATACAGGTATGCAAAATGAGACATAACATAAATATTCTCTGTGATGTACAGTGCTTTCTCTCTCTCACACGGGGACTGAATACATAAGTACAACCAGAGCATGCAAAACAGTATATACAGTGTGTACAGGTACAGCTTTGTAGCAGTTAAGCTATAAGGAGCAGTTGGCTATTTAAAAATCAATTAAAGCCCAATTCATGAAAACAACAGTACTTTTTACGGGAAGCTGATTTTCCAACATGCCTTTGCAAAAAAAAAAAAAAAAAAAAAAAAAAAGTTCATTATCCACACTCAGTTTGTTTTGACACCTATAACACAGCTTTCAGGTATTTTGTCACCTGTTGTTCTTTGTATTTTATTTTAATTCAATCCTTCCTTGTTCTCACGCCTCCTGATTCACCTCTCTCTCCGGATCTACTTGTTCAGGTACTGTGCCACAGAGTGGTAGGCAAGGAGGATCTCTGAGTCATTCGGGCAGGTGTAACGAAACTCGTCTCTTTTGTAGGCATTTTCCAGGTAACGCGTCAGCCCTTTGAGCTCTGCAGGGATGGCAAAGTCACGATACTCCTTACACACCACCTGAAGAAAGAGAGGGAATTTAAAGTCCATCTCGTCACAAACTGTCCCAACGATGGAGAGAACTTTTCTTTAAACACTGAATGCTGCTGAATCCTGCTCACCTTGACAATGTTGAGTTTGGGAAGCAAGTTGCAGTCTGCCAAGGTGAAGTTGTCACCGTCCAGGTAGAGACGTGAAGATGTTGAGATGTTCGGGTTCTGGTCCAATTCGTGGGGGAGGGGCGTTTCAAGGTACATGTTCAGCTTCACCAGAGTAGAAAGGAAGTTCTTCTCCAGAACTGAAAGACAGAAAGGCTCCATCATGTGGCAAAATATAAAACTGAATGAGCGTAAATTGATTTTTTAACTATAAAACAATGTCTTACTGTTATTTCTTGCAGGAAGGGGATTCTTTATATATGCTGAGAATTTTCGGAAGACGTCCTCTCCGGCACCGTTTGACTCTTTGTATCGACAGCACAATTTTGGAAACCTGCCAGTGGGAGGATAAAAGTGAGTGTGTGCTGAGGCGATAATGAATGACATACATTTAAGTAAACAAAAAAAAAAAGAAACTGGGACAGGAAGTCTTCTCACTGTGGTGGGGCTAAGGTCTCCTCCAGAAACTCCTCGATCTTGTTAGTGTCCGTTTTGACCTCCTGGTTGTAGAGGAGGAACGGAGGCTGAGAGCCCGGAGCCAAATATTTGAGCACATCAGGGGCCCTGCAACAGAACGACGACCAAGATAGAGAATAAATATGACGTTTAACCAGACAAATGCAAATGAGTAAGGAGGGGAAGATTAGATCACTTTTACAGTTTAATTTACATTTACAGTCTGTTCTCATTTGATTGACCTATATTTACCCGTTTGTGTTTACATTTTCCATACTTTGATAACCTTTGGGATTTCTTATTTTAAATTTACACTGTGTTTCATTTCAATCGCTGCACTGACTCACCAAACATCACGCAGGATTGCACTCAGAACATTTCCCTTCCTCAAATGCACCCTCTAACCTCGAAAACACTTCTCACTCCATCCTTTTCACTCGTGCATTCAGTTATAATCTAAAGACACCACAAGACGGTGGGCAGCTTTGAGTTTGGTCTCAGCGTTCATTGCCTGAGAATGTTTTCAGAATGTCTTGCTACTATTCTCACTTTTCTTTTGAAATCATCTTCCTCATCACTCTTAGTCTAACGTTAAAGTGAGGTGATGACAGAGAGCAGGCTGGTTTGATCTCGTTGGCCTGCTGGGTCTTTCTGCGGGATTCCCCCTTTGTGCGTGGGCTGTTGCCAAGATACATCTGTTTCCTTCACCCGAAACTGCTGAACTCCGGCGAAATCCTCTGTTTTTCAGGAGCATTGCACCTGTCATTCACCGTTAAATACAGGGTGTGGGAGCAGCTACATTATGATAAAATTTCACTACGTGTATATGTTTAAGTTTACAGAGATGAAACAGTGCTCTTACTTCTTCATGTCCACCGTGGTGAGGGTAAAGTTGGCTCCTTTTAACCAAAGAATCATGAAGAGTCTCTGACAGAAAGGACAGTTCCCCACACTCTCAGCGTCGACACTGGCCTGACGGACAAACAGACGTGATGTTATGAACACATACACTCACCACTGCATGCAAACAGTGGCTTTGAAAATGCATTTCTTTTTAATGGCACACAGGTGAACTGGCTCTGGCACGAGTGCTGTCATGTATCTGACCAAACCATAAATACCTGCACAGGTATTCTCGTCGAGCCTGCTCTGCTCTAAACCACCCGCCGAGGAATTTCAAAAGGAGGGTTGAGGCTGTTTTACACCCAGATTAAACAACCCAGTATTTAAACAGTGTTTTGTATCTCTGCTGTATCATAAATTTCTACTATAGCCTGCTATTATTGAGTCACAGGCATTTCTGAAAGGGCAGGACGCAGGTTTCCAAACTGGACAGGCCTCTTTTCAGTGTCTACTGTTGACACTGATACTGTGCTTGACAGATTAAACCTTTCCTCAACAGTCCAGACGCTGGGATTGTGTCATTGTAGTATTATCATAAAATGGATTGCAACACAAAATGATAATATCAGTCTGACATTTGTGCATTGTTTGAAAGTTTCAGATGATATGAGCTAATGAATGAAAGAAATCAGTCATTTAAGTAGCTAAAAATACTGAATCAGACACTGTGACACCTGGATATGATCTTTTTCATAGACTTTAGGGCTACAAGAGAAGTGGCAGGCTGTGATTTAAATAGGAAACTGCTACTTCAACCAAAAGAAAAAACACATCAATATTGAGTTTCAGCAGGACGTCCTTAAATTCAGTACATCACAATCATTGTAGGTCTTACCTTAACGAAGAGTTCAATCTTCGGGCCTTCTGCCATCTTTCTGTCTCTTTTCCTCTCTGTCTTTTAACGTCTTTTTTTCTGTTTCAGATCCGCAGAGTGGTTTTGTTTCCGTCTCGGTCGCTGCAAAGACGGGTCAGAGGCTCGACTGTGTTATTGTGACAGTTTTGCAGTCTCACTCTAACACTCTCACACACGCTTCTCCCTCTCGCAGCTTTGATGAAACTGGTTGTAGGACACATCACGAGAGTCAATACTCACATTAAACCAGTGCTCACAGTCGGTGCTGGATGGACAAACGCTGCTTTGTCTTCACACCGCCTGTATTTTTTCTCTTCTTTTGGATTTCTTATTATTATTTCTTCTTTGGTTCTTCGCCTCTCCCTCTCCACCCTCTTGTCTCTCTTCGTCTGTTTCTGTTTTTTATTCATCTCTCACCACACCTGTCAAGCTCTGAGAGGTGGCCCACACCCCCTCCAGCTTTACCAGTCAGACCTGCAGATCTGGATCTGTCTCTGTCTGCTGCTCCTGTTTGCTCTCTGTCTCTTTCTCTCTGCCAAACTAATGCAGGTCAATATACACAAGGTGAATTATTAGCGTAGAAGCTTTAATAGTTGAAATAGTTGATGAGTTATTAAAGACACAACTAAAGTAAAGTCATGTGCACAACACAGTTTATGTAAAAAAAAGTTCCTTTAACATGATTGTACAACACAAATAAAGTTATTTCCTTTGAGGTCTGAACACTTCAGTCTCATGGCATCAATGAGTTGTTATCAGACTCAAGAATCACAAGATTTCCAAACCCAAGCTGCAGAGATTTACTTCCTTCAGCCTCATGAGGTCGAGCCCTGATGTGTGGCGATAAGGCCTCAAGTCAAAGATCTGGTTCACCAAGCAGCGGCTGAACAGGCCTAAGGTCACATCTCTGTGCAGGCCAGTGACTTTCTTCCACAAAAAACTCTTTATCCATGGACCTCGCTCCATGCACAGAGGGACTGTTGAGCAGTCAGTCTAAGGACACATTTAGAAGTGTGTGGATGTATCTCCAAGGTGGAACAAAAGAAAAGAGATTCATTTTTATCTCACCTGAAATGAAATGCCTTCTTTATCTCTCTGTGTCTCTCTCTGAGGTGTCAGTAATGTGTTACTGTTTTGCTTTCCCCTGCTTGTTTCCTGCCTTCCCTTCAGTCTGACATGTTTGTTTTGTGTTCGGCCACCTTTTGCACTCATGCCGGGCAGAGAGTGCTCTCATGCAGCAGGTATTTGCAGAGGTTTCACTGTAAATTTCTGCGACTGGAATGAGGAGAGAGAAACGCCCCCGAGCGAGCCGACATAAAGAGAAACAAGGCTGCAAGCTGAGAGGGACGAGATAAAGATCCAGAGAGCAGCAGAAAGACAGAAACACCTTGTTGGAGAGATGGGCTGAGATGTGAATGACCGTGACATTTCACAGACAAGGACGCACGGGAGAGGAAATCACGAGGGCGTGATTGTCATTCACACATGACTCCGTGCTGAGGAATCCACAAATTGGAGTCACAGATTCAAACAAGCAAGGTCAATTAAATCAATTTACTATTCTGTTAATACTACTGTTTCATTTGAGCTCACACTAAAGGGTGTTCTCCTTTCTAAGAATTCAAACACCCCTAATAAAATTTACTTTTGTTTTTTTTGTCGTGGGAATAAAGCTGACAGATGATCAAATGTGAAAATCTTCCATTTACAGTCCCAACAAATCAGTTTCTTTGTGAGAATCATGAACTGAAAAGCATTCAATGTTTATCTCTCCCTCGCTTTACTGTTGTGTGAGCCACCTGCTCAAAAATACAGGAACAAAATAATGATTGTTTGTGTCACGTTATCCCTTTTGGCCCTCCCTTCAATCACATTCCCACTGCCCTAACTCTTCACCTGCCTCAGTCACCTGACTCCCTCATTCACCTGCTCAAAGGGCTCTACTGTCCCTCGCCTGTCCTGCAGTGTTTCCTGGACCATTAACACTGGCTCACTTTTTTGCAGCAGCAGCTTCAAATCAAATCTTTTTATCCAGCTAATAAAGATGTCTTTTATTCATCACATGTGCACTACAGTGACATGCAAAGCAGCAAAACGGCAAACAACAAAAGAACACACAGACAACACAGAATAAGCCATGTAAAAGGTTTTTTTCAGCTCACAAAGAGGGGGCATGTAAATGGTGTAAACAACGTGCCAAAGAGGATGAGCTGCACCAGTGGTTCCCGACCTTATGACCCTTTAAAGCAAAGCCATGCTTACTTGTGAGCCCTTGGCTTTGACACGGTTTGTGTCAGATTGTTTAATTTGAATACATCTTAGAAGAATAGAGAAGTATTTCATATCAGAAGAACAAAGATCAGAGAAAGACTGAAGAAGACACAATTTCTGCAGGAGGCAACAATTTTTTCACATCATATATTGTTTTTCCAGCTTATATCGCTTTGGCGGCCTCTGGTGATTCAACTCTTGGAGCAGCTGTTCCTCCCTTGTTGGTAAAGCAGTCCTGCTCAGTGTGAGTGCATGGCCTCATTCTGCAGTACACTCCCCTCTTGTGGTCTTTTAGCATACTGACACAAATGTAAATTTGCACGCGGTTAAGCTGCAGTTTGCATGATTCTAATACATTATAGATGCAGCTGCCAAGACAGCTGTAAAAAAGAAAAACAAGAAACAGTGACTGCATGCTAACAGAATGAATATGTACACTATAGTACATAACACACTTTTGGAGCATTAAACAGCATTAAAGATAGATATTGCAATTTTTAAAAAAATCAAAAACATCAGTCATCAGTTTAATACATTTTCTTAAGTGTAGTTTGTTTTGAGAAATCATTTGTTTGCCATTTCCAACATGATGATACACCTTCGTATTCATTTTTTAAATTCTGGGTCACACCTATTGACGATTCATGGTGTTTTTCAGCTATTTCCTCCCCTGCAGAAATGAAGAGCTTTTTACTGATCAGGTTTACTTTTGTGGTTTTACATCATGTTTTCAACAATCAGCAATAGAGGAATACAAAACATAAATCACATGAGCACAGTCAATCACAAAAAGAAATAAAATTACATTTTCGCATTCAATTTAATTTCTTTCTCTGCACATCAATGCTCTTATTGGTAAACATTCATTTCTTTGTGTAAAAAAGAAAATACTTAACCAAGTTCTCTTCCCACACATTGAAACATCTAGCACTAATCTGAAAAACTTTGTGCAGCCAATACATTTTAACCTTATCAACATTACGTATATTTTGATCATTTAACTCGCCACAGCATGGCCACATCTCTGACTCTGGTGGTTGAGCACTTTGTTGTAACCCTCATGCTGATTCAAGATCAACACTTCCTCTTTTCCCACCAGTGCCCACAAGCAATATCTCTCAACATCTGATCTTGCTCACTAGTTCCTGCAGAGTGTTGCCAAAGAGATAGAGGAGCGGAATAGCATCACATTCACTAGAAAGCAACTGAAGGAGGATGTGGAGGGAGGCGCAGAAAGGGTGGGAGCATCGTAACACAACGCTGAACTTAAATCATATTCAACAATCTTTCAGAGGGCCACGCCTCGACTTCCTTAAAAGGGGCTGCTTTTCTTGGCTTTTAAATGCTTCAGACTCATCTTTACGTGTCCACGTTGAGCAGCCAGAAATGGTATCAGTGGTGACTGAGAAGGGAGAGCAGAGGACTCATCTTGTGATCAGGTTAGTGGAGAAAGCTCTGGGTTTTATTTTTATGGAGAAAGTTTGGGGTTTTCTTTTTCACGTCTCTTTGGTCGCTGTGGTCTGACTTCTGAAACAAGTTATTCTTTTGAGCTCTCCACATGGCACAGAGCACAAAATCATGACAGCTGAGAGTGAATAGATACTCTCTGCGCTAAATGTCAGTAGCTTTTACAAAACAGGAGAAGAGAAAAGTACCACTGCCAACATAAATCTTTCACCACATCCTGTTCAGTTTCTCTTGAGGTTTCAGCTATAGAAACCTGAAGCTATAGAAATGAAGTATTGTGATCAGGTCCAGTCGTACGTCATTAATTGTTATTAATCATTAATAATCTACAAATGCATGCGTCCATCTCTGCACCCCAGCGTGCTGAAGAAAAATACACCTTTTCTCTCTGTAATGAAATGACCCATCTGTCTTCTTTCAAACAAAAGAAAGGCACAGAATTCAAACTGAAATGTTTCCCTCGTGCCATCAGGTGACAGGTGCTACTTTCACATTTTCTAGTTATTCATGTGTTTTGAGCTGTGGTGCCTTTGAGTTTTAGTTGTTAAGCAACCAGTTCTGCTTATTCTAAACTACAGGATGTTCTTGATGCTTGTAGCGTGAGGCACAGCAGCGGCGGGTTATTGATGCAAAAACCGGGACTTGTAATCTGAATAAAGTTTTTTTTTTTTAGCTTTGTTGCTTGCTAACCTTTTATCATGTGCAATGCCGAAATGAAGTTGTGTAAGGAAATATTAACCTATGAGCCTTCAGCATGCAATAATAGCAATATTCTTTTATAAAAGGAAAAAACAAGTGATTCTGAATTTACATCCTCCTAGTTGGATTTTAGACATAACAGTTAATAAGATAATTAAAGGTTTGTGCAAATCTGTTGTTTTTAACTGCATATTTAGAGGTCTGTTTCCATAAGTTTGTGCATAAGGTGAAATAATAAATTTGTCTTTTTATGTGCATTATCTATATTTTCTCTTTCATGCAAAGATACAAAAACATTTATTAATTCGCACAAATATCTGCCTTTAATATTGCAGTCTACATCCTTTGTGTTACTCACATCCTGTTTGAGTCTTCATTAGTTCCTTATTTTTTCGCAGTTCAGTTCGAAGTCTTTTTCCTTTTCTTCCGCGTGAAGTGAAACCCTTAAGTTTCATGTTTGTAATCAGTTTCACAATCCTGTTTTCGGCCCATCTTTAGGATTTCACATTTCATGATATGTTGTCCAAAGAGGAACTATTGTTGTACATATTGTTCTTCAGTTTGGTAATCATGTTTAAAAAGTGGGAAATAACACCCTTTCTTTACTAAAAAATCTTCTCTTTGGCATAACAAACCGTTGAAAGTGGTGATGTGACATGTGATCTGCCTTATGTATCCTCAGTTTGGTGACAAATGAAATGGGGTTGTCCTCTCAGCAAACTCTATGGTGTAAACTGGCCCTCTCAACTGATTGTTCTCAGGCACTGGAAATCAAAAAATGACATCTCATTTAATGAATGGATGGAGGAAATGACCACAATAGCCAGCTATGAACGGTTGACCTTCAGGCTAAACAATCAAGAGGAGGTGTTTGTGAAATTTGTTGTTCAATGTTTTAATGTTCAAAAGCAATGAAAAGTGAATTACAAAACAAACAAAAAAAGGGAAATAATTATTGCAACCACAAAGGGTGTCTTACCATGACTGAACAGATCATTTAGATTTAAAAAAGACAAATTCATGATATTAATAATCAGCTCAAATAGTTATTTAGCCTGTAATCCCACAACCTACCCACCCATAATTCAGACTAACAATTATTTAAACATTATAGAAAAGATTCACACACTAACAGCATGAAATGTTTCTGTGTAATTGGTGACACTTCATGGACTGTGGAGGGATGTTAATGGATGAATGTTAATGTATGTTTTCTGTTTCTGACCACAGTATGTTCTTCTTTTTCCTTTTTTTTAATATAGAAAAAAAGGAAACTTACACAAGTTTCTCCGAAGTTGGTTATGCAGAAACATTGCGAGGTCTCTCATTTGAGCGGCTGCTGGTGGTGAGTCCTCTTCATACTGCGAGTCACAGTTTGAGTCGGAGACACCCGATGGTGAGTCCCTGTTCAAATAGTCCCCATGCAAGAAAGACAGCAAATGGATGATGATGATGATGATGCAAAAGATTTTCATTTATTTTGCATATTTTTTTATAACTTTATTTCTTATCACATTTATTTGACTCATTTGTTTTTTGCCTACCGAAGCAAAATAAACAAGCTGTGCTGACTGCCACACCCTCAGAGTCCCCCTTTCAGATGGTGTCTGATCTTTCCTGTTTGTGTACGTCAGAAAGCAGTCATGCTCACCCCCTGTCTTATCTCTCTGTGAGCTTCCTGTAGTCACTTTGAATAGAATTCAGATGAAAACTCGATGTAGCCCCGAACATGAATTCATTAATCCTGTTTCTCCAGTAATTCTTTTATTTTTACACCAAATGTTAAAAGAGTAGTAAACAGTCTTTGTTATTCTCATACATAAAGGTTTAATTCAAAGGACCTTGAGTAATTTGGACTGAGAGCTTAGATATATTATATTTCCTTTCTTTTGCCTTGACAATCATTCACTGTATGCCAATGATGTTTTCAATATAGCTTCCTGTATTTGTAGCATTAATTATTTCACAATGTGATAAGAAGCACAAATTAATTATTTTTTAGTTTTGGTGATAAATGAACCTTCCTGTTTTGGTATTTGAAAGATCTTTTCCATTGGTTTTAATTCATTCCTGTGCCATATTAACATAATTGAACAATGTCAGGGAGTATTTTTATGTCCTTGTTTTACAGTAGAGATGAAAGGAAATGAGGGGAGAGAAGAATGAAGAATGACAAGCAGTAAAGATCCTTATCCTTGATTTTAAAAGGCTGCACTGCCCCTCAATAATGAATTTTATTTTATATGGAAATTAAGGGGAACTAATGGAGGTTAGCTTTAATAAATGGGCTAAAACGTGCAAAAAAACTGATGGTCACTGAACAAGCCAAAAAACCCTCATTGCTCACTTATAATCCAACTTCTTCATTCCCTTTTTGCATTAGGGACGTGATAACAATAAAAGGATCACGATCAGCTCAATGAAGAAGTGCCTCCTCCTCTCTTGTGTCTGTATTGTCCTGCTGTGTCTTTGCAATGGATGGCAGAGACAATTCCAGCAACCTGCAGCCAGAAATCCATCCACCTCCGATAAACGTAGAGCCAGAAGAAACGTGACCATCCTGCTGTGGCACTGGCCTTTTGGCAGAAGATTCAGCCTGAAGGGTGACGTGTGCTGGGATCTCTACAAAATCCCGAGCTGCAGACTGGTGGACGAGCGCTCCTTGTTCCCCTCAGCCGATGTGGTAGTGTTTCACAACAGAGAGCTGGTAACTGGCCAAAAGCTGCCTGTCAACCTGACCCGGCCGCAGGGCCAGAGGTGGGCCTGGATGTCTCTGGAGGCCCCGGTCTACAACGGAAACTTACGAAAGTATGCAGATGTCTTCAACATGACCGTAACCTACAGGAGGGATGCTGATGTCACCTTGCCCTACGGCGAGCTCCTTCAGGAGGCCGGAGGACATCCAGTGGAGGATATTCCTGCGAATAAGAGCTTCCTGGCCTGCTGGGTGGTGAGCAACTACAGGAGCCAGCACAAGAGAAGCCAAGTGTACAACCAGCTCCATGCCACAGTTCCTGTGAAGGTTTATGGTCGCTGGACGAGGAAGCCCCTCACCTCCAGAGCCCTTTTACCTACAATCTCTCGCTGCTACTTCTATTTGGCTTTTGAAAACACAATCAGCAAAGATTACATCACGGAGAAGCTGTGGAGGAACGCGTACCAAGGCGGGGCGGTGCCCGTCGTCCTCGGACCACCAATAGAGGATTACAAAGCCGTGGCTCCACCCAAGTCTTTCATCCATGTCGACGAGTTTGCATCGTTAAAAGACTTAGGAGACTATCTACAAAGGCTCGCTCTGGACAAGAAACGCTACGCTGAATATTTTAGCTGGAAGCAACTTTGGAAAGTGAAGCTGTACACAGACTGGAGGGAGAGACTGTGTAAGATCTGCTCACAGTTCGACCGTTTACCTCAGCAGAGAGTTTACTCAGACCTGGAGGCCTGGGTCAACGCTAATCATACTTGACCTTTCAAAGCTTACTTTTTCACTGACAACCTACAAATTGGGAGACATCATGACCTCATTTTATGCATGATTTTAGTAGTATTTTCCTTGTCTTTGATTATTAAGGTGTTTTTTTTTCAAAGTGTGTTCAGTTTTCTCACTATTGCACTGTTAATCAGGCCAAACAGAAATATGGATGAAAAAAATTATTTGCAATTAGAAGACTGAAGAAAAACATTGTTGAAACAACAAACTAACATGCTTTAACTAATAACTGAATTAAAAACAACCAAGTGATTTGAATCCTTTGCACTTTATACCAAACTCTTGACCTCTCTAGGAGTAAAACTAATAGATGTTGTTAGGCATTTTAGGAAATACCTTTACTTTGCTTGCTTGCAGAGATGATGAGATGAGATCCAGCGAACCAAAGGAAAAAGGTTACTGTAAATGGCTCATTATGTCGTGTAATTCTAATAAAGTACATACATACATAAAAATACTGAGTGATCTTTGGTGTTCACACAATGCCTTTAAAACACAGAAAATTTCACAAATATGCTGCATTTAAGGCATATAAATGCCTTTTCCATAGATGCAGTCCTCCTAGAAATTAAGGTAAGGATCCCAAAAACAGTCTGACCAATAAGAGAAAAATAATCATTTTAAATATCATCTCTCTCTACCAAAGGAAAAACACAGCAAGCATGAAGCGACTCTACCTCAGATGCTGAATGATTTCAAATCCAAAAATGTTTATTTCATGTCCATATTGTTTGTTAAACTGACTCATGTTCATTTCATGTCCATCTTCACTTGCTAAGAAAAACTGACTTCATTAAACCTCACTGCTCCATGAAATACTTGTGATCCAAATAAAAACTTCCTCAAATCAACATAAAGCGGCTGATTCTGAGTTATTGTACATGACGATTACAAGCTTACTCCTTTTTAAGAAAAAACATATGTACATATTTTGGTCCATTTAATTGCACAATTAAAAAGTATTTTGTTGTGACGTGGAAAAACTTTTACTGGGGACAAAATCAATATTTAAGCAGCTGGCACACTGGATGTATTTTTACTTGATTACTAGATGCAGCAATACATTTAAGGTTTAGGCATTTTGATTGAAAACATTTCAATAAATTATCATTTATACTTCACTTACAGTCAGGGAAGAGTCATTAAAAATGAACAGTAACGATTGCACTCACATTGGTAAATGTCAGAAAAATTATTAGGCAAGTTTCTTACTGTTAATACTGAATTAAAGGATTGTTCCTATTTTTGGCCAATAATGGCCATCTAAGGGATTTCAAAGTCATGTGAGGTATAGTCAAGGAGTGACTTAGACATTTAAGGTCTTCATTTCTTAAAAAAATAATCATAATTGCATGAGTTAAAAATAAGACCAGACAAGAAATGCTGCAATTAGCCCCCACACTTGACTTTTATAGTATCAAGAGTTTCTCAACATTTCATAAAACATAAAAACCTTTACAATAAAAATAAAACTGAAATACAATTTGGTTGTTGTAGCTGCCACAGACGAGAATATTAGATCCAGGTCAGGTCACACTTCATCCCGCTGCCATTTACCTGAGACTTTGAGAAAATATTGACAGTGTGCAATTGGCAGAATTAGCAGCGAAGATGCCAGCGAGTTACAGATCAGTAACGGTTCCTCAAAGTAATCATTGAGTCACACCACTCCCTTAGACACTAAAAATACTGGCTAAAAGATGACAATCAACAACCATAGGGCAAAACTCTGGGTTCGATATACAAATCAGACATTTCAAAAACACAATATATTCAACATTACAAAAGAATCTTTGTGCAAAAATGGAAAAAATGCACCTTGAAAGAGAACTTGCATTTTTCTATTTCAGAGATGGACAGCACAGAAATACTGTAGCTGCTCTGGTCAGATGGGACACAGAAGTATTGCACAAACTGTCAAAGATGAGTTCTGTAAAGAGACGTCCTTCACAAGGTTCGATAAACCAGGTCAGTCCTCAGCTGCACCACAGAAAACCTACCCCGGATTTAGCATAAGTGGAAGGAATATCCTGGCTCGAGATTACAACGCAATCCTCACCCCCCCCCACCAGACCATATTCTGTAGCACCACTTTGACATAGTTCTCAACCTGCAATAATTAAAGCCTACGAAATAACTTACGATGCATTATTCAAGATAAAAAAGGCACATTTTGTTTGGTTTTTAAGGCTGTTTCGTGATAAGATGGTGTGGCTGATGACCACACAGTGACGTCGCCATTTAAACAGAAGCAGGAAGTGGCGTCGTCTTACTGTTGCAGTTAGCAAAAGGAGCCGTCACGTTTCAAAAGTTTCTATGCATGAAATCCACCGACAGGATGGGTCACATCTGGCTGGTGGATTTGGAGGCTCGCCTCAGCTCGGGTTGGGGTTGGAGATGGAGTTTTTGGGGGAGGCAGTCTGCGGTTCTGGCTGAGGCTACCTGAGCGCGTTCATCCAGTCAGGTGACTAACCAGTCCAGGATGCAGGGCCTGTTTCAGGACGTCGGGTCGGTGAAGCGTTGGCATGTAGATTGTGGGAGGAGGGGCGCTGGGGTAGCTGGAAGCAGGGTATCCCTGACTGGGAATGGGGGAGGGAGCCATGTTCAGCGGGGAAGGACTCTGCTCATAGTACTGGCCGTCACACTCCTCGTCTAGTGGCAAGGCCAGACGCTTTCCCTTCTGTCTTCGGTTGCAGAACCAGACGCGGACCACCTGCCAAGAACAGTGTTTGTCTTTTAAAGATGTGACCAACTAGACACAAATTCTTTACAAGCAGCCTCAGTTTGTACTTACATCTCTCTCCAGACCCAGGTCGTCTGAGATGTGCGTGATCTCCTGCGTGTTTGGTTTTGGACATTTGATGAAATAAGACTCCAGCGCAGAGCGCACGGCCCCCTCCAGGCTGGTCCTCCTCTTCCTCTTTCTGGTGTCGACAAACACTCGCTCGATCTTGTACATCTGCAGATCGAACGTGTTGGTGAGGATTCGTGCAGACAGCTGAATGCAAACATTTATTTATTTATGTCAGGTATGATCACGGGTCAAATCGCTTGACAGCTTAGCTGTGGCCACTAGATGGCATGCAACACATCACGCGTTCATGAGGCCTTGATTCAGGTCTGCTCAGCAGGAAGCTAGCTAGGCCTGAAAAGACCAAACGATTCCACGAAGCTCGGTGATCATCTGTTGTCTTGTAAACTAGTTGGCAGATGTCAGAGTAGCACACTTACATCCTGGGGATTTTCCGAGGTCTCTGCTTCGTTCAGCCATCTCTGAAGAAGTGGCTTCAGCTTGCACATGTTCTTGAAGCTCAGCTGCAAAGCCTCGAAGCGGCAAATGGTCGTCTGGCTGAACATCTTACCTGCACGCAAACAAACAAAATCAAACATCACAAGACAAGACAGCTGACTCAAACCAAACTATGGTGTGAAATGAAACTATGCAGGAGTCCAAATATTTGTTACTGCAGACAAAACTTTTGGTTTTAGTCTCTGACAGGTCAAGATAAACACTCGCCGGCCTGCATTCACAGAATGTACCCGTGTTGATGGTTTGCAGGCAGTGTCACAGACCACAAACACAACCAGACTCATCTCATCATGACTGATCTCTAAACAACTCTGAACTTGAAAAATAGTATCTATATTTATAAAGCAGCATCTCAGTGTGTGAACCTACCATAAAGGTTACCCAGGGCGAGGCCAACATCAGCTTGAGTGAAACCCAAAGTGATGCGTTTGTGTTTGAGCTCCTTCGCAAACTGCTCCAGTTCTTCAGTGGAAAGATTCTCCTGTAGAAAAGGTCAAAATGAGATATTTGAGAAAGAAAACTTGAAGTTGTGAGTGACATTTTGGATCTTTTTACCTCCCTACATGGTGCATTGCTTCTAACAAAAACAGACTGTGCTTTGGGGGTTAAACTTGGACACCCAGCTGCTCTCACCTCCTCAGAGTCGCTGCAGCCGCCGCTGGAGGAGCCGCTGCTCCTGGTGGAGGACGCCGGGTTCTGCGTGGCGGGTCCGGCTGCGGCCTGGGCGGTGTTCACGCTGAAAAACGCGTTCCCGGGGAGGCCGCTGCTGGGGGGCGACGGGGACATGGAGGGCGAGGACGCGGAGGAGGTGGACGCGGGGTTCTGGTTGCTGTTGCTGCCGGGCGGTGTCATGTGGGTGATCCCGGGCCAGAAGGACGGGTTCCAGGCCGGGGAGTAGAAGACCCCGTGGGGCATGGCGGCGGAGGCCGGGGGCGTCAAGTACTGCTGGACCTTCCCCTCCGTGGAGAAATCCTCCTCCGCGTCCTTTTCTGTCTTTATCTCGGGGAGTTTGATCTGCTCCCGGGTCTCGGCTATGGGGGGGCTCAGGTTTACAGGCTGGGTGGCCGCTGCCGCGCCGGGTACCTGGCCGGTGTACTCGGGCGCAGCGAAGGGGTACCAGTGCTTGGGTTGTCCGAAGTCCCCAGCCTGCGGGTCGGACACCCTGTAGTCGCTGGTGACGGGGGGAAAAGGGAAGAAGGTCTGCGCGGACGCCGGGGTGATGCCGCTGTAGGCGGATTTGTTGTAGAAGAGGCTCGGGTCGGGCAGGACGCCGTGGGAAAACTGGAATGACGCAGCGCCGCCGAGGCCCTCCTGAGCCAAAACCTGCGCGCACGGGTTGGTCCGGCTGAAGTCGTACGGCCGGCTTTGGCACTCCGGACTCTGGGATCTCTCGGACATCTTCCAAACGCTGCGAAAGGAGCTCCTAAACAATTTGTCCAAAGTTTTAAAAAAGTTCGCGGGGGCTGATTTTAAACGCGCGCATCCGCTTCCAAGTTTTACGCACAAGCCAGAGAGCGCCTGGAGAGGAAGCAGCTCCCCAGAACCGAGTCGACACCTGTCCGAGAAGAGACCTTTTCTTGGAGGAGCTGGTGAAAATACGCAAAAACGAAGAAGCTGCCGTTTTGGTGCAACATAACCACCAGTGCGCACACGGCCTAGTCCATCAAGTCCCCCCCCCTTGTCTCTCACACTGTCTCACACACTGTCTCTCACACTGCCTCACCTTCAAGCTCAAACGCTGCTCTCCTGGTCGGGTCTCTGCAGCTTTTCCTAATCACAGCAGCGGGTGTTGGAGATCTCCGCAGCTCTCTGCTCATTGGCTGACGCGGACAATTGCGCACAGCTGATGGTGAATTTGTGAATGACCTTGATTCCCCCCAAAGTAGTGGGCGTGTCTTCACCTACATTAAGCCGTGTTTCGCCACAGACTAACTACCTTTTTCTGAATTTTAAGCGAATTTAAGTCATTATGCACATGGGAAAGAACATTGTAGAAGAAAATATGACTAATTCAACAGTTTCAAGTCCCCTTAAAACGCATATTTACATTGCTAAGCAGGCACGGGCCGCTGCTGCTGTAAATACATATTGTGACTCTATAACTCACCTCATGCATGAATTATAAAGCTCGGTTTGTTTAAATTATTCCCCCTGTAAGGAGATGGCTTTGATATTAAAATCCTCGTCACTAAAGCTTCAGTCAATTTAAGATTAATTAAATAAACTGACATTGTTGTCCTGAGTATCTGTAGAGTAGAAGCAAATGAACTTAATGAATCAAGACTAAGAGAAAAGAGAAATAGATTTTAAAAATACATTATGGTCACTTGAATATTGAGAAAACGTGACAGAGAGGAAGTGGGAGATACTTCTGGTGAACATGACGACCGAAAGATGGAAGCAGATACAGAGTTTCCTGAGGTGTGTGTGTGTGTGTGTGTGTGTGTGTCTCAGATCTGTTAAATCATCTTACTATTTTTACATTTTAATAAAAACAGACACACATTTTC
>JBAJHX010000035.1:18318186-18333324 GCA_037176925.1 Amniataba percoides | reverse complement strand
GCACCTTTAAAGTGTGGCAGTGAGTCATGCCAATAAAAAGTTGGTCACAGCTGACTGAAGAGCCGCCAGTCAATACAGGAAATGTTGTAACCTTCAATAAACAGCCCCACCTGTCTGTCCTCTATAAGAATGAATGAGGAAAATACCAAGTCTGCAATAAACTGCAGAAAAAGCTAAATGCATCCATTATTTTGTGAGTTTCTGCTTTTAAAAATTTCAAGGTCTCTTAATTTTCTACAACAGACTCGATGTTGAAAATAGAAAATTATTTTGCTTTTAAAAAAATAAAAATAAATAAAATAAAATAAATAAAAACATTTAAATTCATTTAATGCATATTTTTATTTATAAAATTATATTTTCTATATAAAAAAAAATTAGAGACAAAGCATCTAACACAGTAAAATAACAGCGGTGAGTCATTCACAGAGAGCTGGATTCATCTCTTTGTCTGACTCTCTTTCTCATTTTCACTTCGTTAATCACTTCATGAAAAAAAAAGCACAGCCGTAATAATCACTGACTGCAGGTGTTGATAGCGTCAAAGCTGCAGAAGACGCCTCCACACGACTCCACCAGCAGGTCACTTTTCTGCTGACGGGAGGCTGAAGCTGTACTAGAAATGGCTGGATTAACATGAAAAGGACACTTTCATATGAAACAGCAGCCTGAAAGCGTGTAAAACAATGTTTATTTCACTGTCAGCAAACAAAAACTGGCCTCTATCGGTTTATTTATCCATCTTTGTGTTGTCAAAGTAAACTGAAGAGGGACATTTATTCATCTTGTGTGTCGCTGAGCTCAACAGCTGTTGGAGCGTCTTTGTCTTTAGACTCTGCTGGCCGCTCTTTTGTGTGTTACATCACAGAGAAAAGATAGAAACTCACATACGCAACAAAAGAGGGGAAGCAGAGCTACATGGAGACGGTCCTGCCTTTAGCACATACACAATTTTATGGCTTATAAAGAAAAACATACCATCCGCAGTGACTCTCCTGAACAAAAGGACGCGGCCTCCAGGCGTACTGCATGTTTACCAATGGCAGTGCACGCCTCCATGTCAAATACAAGCCGGTCTTTCTTCCAATAAAAAGTGCCGCCCGCCTCACTTGATCACCTACCGTGCACATCCATCCTCTCTCAGCAGAGCAGGTGAATTATTAGACATTTAAGTGATTTTCAGTGATTGCAAAAGCAGAATAACTTTAAATTCCTGCTTTTCCAGACCACATGAACGGACCAACAAGGCCACAGAAGTATGATAATATATAACAGAGAGGCGGTATAATAATTCACATGGAATATAAATAGTGCGACTTCGAGAAGAGGAAGCTGGAAAGAGGAACATTACAGTAAAATATGTGGCTTTAGTGCCACGACAGGAACGGGAACAAATCCAACATTTAGAGAGAAAGTTGAACATTAGCCATGCCATCAATAATTATCCTGTAGAGAGGATGTTTTTTTTTTTGGGAATACACTGGCTGATTTAATTGAAAAATATGAACCACTTTGATGATCCTGTAAAGATAAATGCTTCAGACCCATATCAGTTATTTAAGGTACATTGATGAATATTTTAGCGACTGTGTGAGCCAGTTGTGTATGAAAATAAAAATGGCTCATAGCAGTAGATATAGTTGCCTTAAACATTAATTTCAAGCTTGAGAGGGCAATCTGGAGTGATGTAAGATGAGGATGACAGCACTATCCTGGTCAGTCTCTTTCATTTTAAGAAGAAGAAGAATTTAAGAGTTGTATCTCACCAGTGTGACACAAATAATTTCTCAGCAACATGTAAGCTTAAAATGTGCTTTGTTAAAAGTAGAAAAGCTCAATTGTACTTTATTCACCCCCCCAGGGGAAAATGAGATGTGGTTTTGTAAGACTGCAGCTAGAAGTTGAACCGGAAAGAACAAATGAGTCCATTTTTCTGTGCTTGCTGACAAAACAAAGGTTTGTCACGAGCTGCAGTGTGTATGACACAAAGGGAGAATTACCCGACTTTAAATTGGGGCAGCAGACATATCATCATCATGCGTCACAGTTACAATTTTGAAAATGGGGGATTTTTCATGCTTTGGCGCGCACGCTAAAATATTTCATTGGCTCAGAGTGCTTCAATCCTGAAAATACAACCATCAAATTTCAGCATATTTCCTCTGAAGTGACAACAGAGTGAATTTAGAGGTGTAATTTACCAAACAAAACTACAAAGCCTGCAGCTCTTATTGTGTTTTCATGCATTAAGAGATGTGCGCTTCCCTCGACAAACCAAATAAACCAAACATGGCACATTTAGAGGAGAAATTGTCGTAATTTTGTTGGTTCGTTTGAACATTTTGTGTGTGTTTTTGTGTGTGTATATGTGCATGTGTGCATGAAAAAGAGACAGAGTCGGTCTCCCATGCGGATCACTGTGTTCTGTGGTCTTTATGGGGTTTATGTAACCGCTTTAGGGAGCTTAGCTCAGGCCCACAGTGTGCTGGATTCACAACACAGAGCATCGCACATGTGGAAGTTACAGCCAGTCCTCGTATGAAAGAACACACCGAGGCGCGGTGACACAAATACGATGCAAAGTCCAAATTCTAAAGACTGATCAGGTCTTATTTTCCAACAAGTGTGCTGCAAAAACAAAATCCTCTGCTCCTCCTGCATGATGTGACCTTTCTCTCCAGAACATCCTCGCACTTCTCATGTTTACTTCTCCCTCTGATGCTGCCGCCAATAATTTGAGCCAAGTTTGCACTGTATCCTCTCGTGCCGCAGACCCATCTAAATTATTAATCCTGCAGAGAACACACACGTGCTCCACCAACACACATAAATACATGCAGTCACACACACGCACATACACACAGAGTCGGGCAGAGGCAAGCCGGTGCGTTCAAAGACACACGGGACGTTTCCATTTCTCTCTCTAATATCTGCAGCGCCGTCTTGAAACGTGGCGAGCGTGCTGCCATGGAAATCAGAGAAATAAGATTTATTTTTTGCAGCCTGGCTCTTTCATTGAATTACATTAGATTCAATGATGGAGATGAAAGGCGAGAGAGAGAGAGCGAGAGAGAGAGAGAGAGAGAGAGAGTGAGATGCATGTCATCTAAGTGATTAAAGCCGGCAGTGCAGGGCGGTGCATGTGCATGTACGTGTGTGTGTGCATGTGAGTGTGTGTTGCAGACACAGCAGGGGCAGGAGCGGATTAAAAACACAGCGGATCAGACTGCACCACGGTCGTCAGAGACATGACGGGAGAGACGAGGATGAGCGAGGAGCACAAACAAGGACGCAGAGAGAAGAGAGACACGAGACGCACGAGGCACTGAGAGGGAATAAAGAGATGAAACTGAGGCTGACAGAGGGGGGAGAAGGAGAGCACAGAATCAATAGGCCATTGAGAGAGAGGTGAAGTGAGAAGGGATGTGGGCAGCGACAAAGCATGAACTGAATTGTAGCTGTCTTTGGAAACTTAAAGCAGGTTATCTGACTGGAAATGAAATGTGAATAAGCACAACCGGGTTATTCATCAGTCCTCACTTTAACTCATAAACATAATCTTTTCTGTGTTTTCATTCATTGTGTTCAAATATGCAACTTAATTAATAGAACTGTGGATTAAAATATTTCATTAGCAGTGATAAAATAAAGCAGATCCTCACAGGCTGGAACCAGAGAATATTTGATTGAACTTAAATGATTAATCAATCACCAAAACAGATTATTTTTAGTCAAACTTACTATTTCAATGGATATAATGTTTGTGTTGAGGTGTGTTGATCCACACCAGGGGATGTAATAAATAATTCTCTCTCTTACATCTTATTCTCTTATTTCTTGTCTGTTATGTGTCTTATAAATATGTGAGAATATTGTGAAGTCAATCCATTAAACTTCTGTCTCTTTGCAGCCTTAAATTAGCCTTAAATGTTGCTTATTTAAGTGAGTGAATCAATCAGCGTGAGTAAAAGGAATTCTGGTGAAATCTGGTGTCTTTTCTGATTTTCCATTTTTCAGTCTCGGTTCCGTTCACCAACTCTGTCCGAGGAAACCGACCTTACCTGAAGTGAAGTGAAAATGTCTGACAGATGTTTACGTGTGCTGAACGCAGAACTTTGTATTGTAGTATATTCAGTATTTTCATTTCCTACCTCGCTGTCGGTGCCTCTTCCTCTGCACGCAGCGTCCTTCCTCGTTCTCCTCCAATGGTAAGAGGCAGGGGCCACAGTGGGAGGAGCCCGGACTGCAGAAGTGGCGACCTTCTTTGGCACAGTCCAAATGGCCGGGACACTTCCTGTCAGCTGGATGAGAGAGAGAGAGAGATGGCAACAGTTATGTGAATATCCTGATCACGATGCTGTGATGCAGAAACGATGCTTTTAACGAGGCTGTTAAACATCTTTGTGTGGAAAGAAGCTGTACAAAAGGCCCTGAACTTTATAACCTTCAGCTCTTTTCATCAGTGGATGTGTCATTCAGAGGGGAAACACCTGCCGTCCAACAGAGCGCCTGCTAATGTCAGAATCACATCACGATGTCTCTGTTTCTTGTCTCTACAGTAGCTTTAAGCGTTTGCTGTAACCTCATCGTGGCCTCTGGATGGGCGAGGTTTTTCCAGATAGGAGAAGTATGTTTGCACAATGAGAAATGTCCATTTTGAATCATTTTCCTCATTTCACAATGCGGTGCGCCCCGCCTGTTTGGCAATCCCAGCCGGGTTAAACCAACGCAAAGAGCGGCCAGCAGCTGCTCGCTCCCAGATCTGCCCGCTATCAGGTTGGATAATCGCTTGACCTGATTATCGCCGGCTTGACGGTGCAGAGCCCAAACAGTGCATTTAGGTAAACACACAAACAAGCAGCCGAACACACACAGAGGTGGAGAAGTGGGTCACAGAACCGCAGCAGGTGTGTTTGGCAGCAGAGAGCAGGTGGAGCAGTGGGACGCAACCGGAGCGGATATAATGAGCCCAGCGGAGCCGCGCAGCAGGCCGGCTAAAGGTGAACAGCATAAACAGAGAGGAGGCGATACAAGGTGGAAGATGGGTTATGAACACAGCATTTCTGAGGGACAATGGGTCTTAAAGGGTTGCAAAAGCCCTCCTTTGTGAGAAAATGTGAAAAGAAACGGCTCGGTACAAACTCAGCAGCAAGACAGGAGCATTTTCTGTCAAGTATGTAAGTGCTCAAACAGGCCAACTGTTTCATTAATCTATTAATTACCTCCTCCGCGATGTGGCAGCGATAAATCAGGTCTCACTTAGTTGCTATGAGATACAATAAAAAAGCAATATCGCTTCTCTGTTTTGCAGCAGAGCGCAGCCATGTCTTCTTTCATAACCAGATTTTTCTCAATTGCTACATAACAGCAGAGAATTACACACGGCAGGAGATCGCTGAGGGGGGGAAACCTCTGTGACCACCATGGCAACAAGGCCCGTAAATACTAGGAAAGATGTGTTAGTGAGGAAGCACATTCACTGAAAGGGAGATGAAGAGCTGACAGAAGAGGCGACGCTGTGTATGAGTACATGCACGCTTAGTGTGATTTAACATGACCGTCCATCGAGGTATTTAATCCCCACTCATTGAGATTAAAAATTGCACTTGTTTACACTTGTTGTTGATCGATTACGTATTTATTTCTACATGGAGCTCATGGCCACTGTCCCCTTTTCCTCCAACAGCTGCAGCTTCATCTGACTGTCTGTTATATGTGATGATGAAGTTAAAGCAAACATTTTGCTTTTACTCTGCATCTTATGGTCTTTTTTGATTCAATGGTTGAGGGTAAATTGTATGAATTCAGAATAAGGTCACATATTTCTCCGCAAAGGTCAGTGAAAAGGGAGTGCAACCACATTTTAAAAACACCAATTACATTTTCACACACCCTGCCTGTTGTAGTACAGATAAAAACATCTTCTCGACACTGCTGGAAACTCATTAAAGCTAAAAAGAAATCCAAAACAGCATCACAAGTGTGCAAACAGCACAGACAAAATCAGTGCCGACTCATTACACAAAGATTCAGAAACACATATTTTTCACGCATGTCCACACATGGTCACATCTGCAGCGCAGACAGGAGGACACGTCCACGTCTTGTGTCAGCGGCTGGTCTGCCTCGGGAGGTGACGCAGGTGTAATCTGAGATGCTTCGTTTTCCTTTTCTGTTTGTGTCAGAGAAACACACAGAGCGGGATCATCTCTGATTCCTGTGAAACATCTGAGGCAGAGGCTCATTCGCCGCCGTGTCTGTGGACAGGCGTCGTGAATCACGCTGACACAAAAGCAACACGCAGGGAGACGACTCCCTGTGCGTGTGTCTGTTGTTTAAAGTCACGCTCTGTCGTTTTCTGTTCCCACAGCCTCGTGGCGACTCTGCCGGCCCTGCGTTTAATTGCTGCCTCATCTGCTCCGGCCCACGTTGCAAAGTTATCCCTCATCCCTGCGAGCGTAACGTGCTGTTGTGCCGAGCCCCCTCATTCCCGACACCATCCAAGTTCTATCTCTCTTAATTATTTTCTCTGATCTTCCTCCCTCAGCTGTCACAGCGTCTATTTTTACAGGCAACGTGCCGTCCTTTAATTTCCCTCCAGGTATCGAACCTTTGTCTGATCATTTCTCACCCTTGTGGTGTTTTATATTTGTACACTGAGTGAAATGATTTCATTTATGGGCACGTGTCTGAGCGCATGTGAATGTCGTAACACACGCGGTCTCCCTTCAGCCCTCTGCTGCATATCTATTAGCTGACATTCTCACTCCCAAACACGGGGTAATTACAGGCTCTGCTTTATTCCCACGCTGATGTCCAAAATGACCCACACAAGAAAGACAAATACAAGACACCTGCTAACACATCGTCTCCTGCCCTTTCAAAAGATCTTTACACCTGTTCCTTTCATTAGATCTCTCTCTCTCTCCTCCTCTTCTCGTTCTCCTCACCTCACCTGCCAGTCCAGTAGTCAAATTATTCCACCGCCCAATTTTTACGCCTCTTTGATCCGGCGACTGTCTGAGGATCAAGGGCAGTTCAGGCCCGGATCGGGTGCAGATGACTGCACTCGTCTCACGGATCAAACAATCCGTTCACGTCTCAGACTCCCCTTGACCTCTCTTCAGCAGAAGGGTTAGCGAATTTACAAATTTGAGCAGTTCTAGGTGAGTCTATGATGGTGTAGTTGGTTGGTGGGATGATGCATCAGTCCACTATACAAACAGTGAAGTCTAATGGTTTTGGTGAATTTTCATCTTGCACCATCTCCAGGTCAGATCATTCATTTCTCCAATAATTAACAAATGCTGAGTCTAAACTAAGCTGGTGAACATTAGACGCATCAGAAACACATGCGCATCTTTTTCATCTGAAACTGTTCCCAAAAGACTGTCGACCACTCGGTTGATGTTTCATACTTAAATTCAATACATCTAAAGACCAAACTGGCTCTTTTGTCAGTGCGTCAGGTCTTTTGAAAGCGATTTCAAAAAGCAGGAGGAATTAGTCATGATTTTCATTTATTCACCACATTATGGAGAGCTTTCAGTTTTCACAGAAGTTCTCGGGCAAATGATTCAAACAAAAGGCTTTACTCTCAGACAGAACATGCTCTATCATTTAAATGTCAGACAGTCGGTAATAAAAAGCTCCAGAGTGAAATTATCTGCAGTAAAACCAATATACATTGACGCCTCGGCATCACAGGAGAAAGTATTGGTGCAATAATGTAGTGATAATCCATCACGGGGGACCGTATCTCAGCGGACTCTTGAATTATTTCCCGTATTTGTCCTGACCCTGTGCGTCATCGTGCACAAAAAAGACAACCTCCTGCCACACAAATGAATCAGAGGTGTCCAAGACAAACAGCGTTGGAGGCATTTAAACCCCGTTATGAAAGCGAGGAATCAATGTGTTCGATATTTTCTGCACCCTTTGTGAGCATGTCGGCGGGATCACGGCACCTCCGCTCGGCTCTTCATCTTTTATTCATCACGTGGGAAGTTAATATGGTTGAAACTGCTGCAGTCACATGAAGGCAGATAATTATGCTCTACTCATACACACACACATGCAATGGTACATGTACACATACACACACAAACACGTGCATTTCATTGTGAATGTAAGAAGAGGGTGAGAAAAAAAGCAAAGAAAGTGTGAAAATACAGGAAGAGCTGCGGTCAGATATGTCAAAACTGGCATTCATTACTTCTTACCAACAGCGGAAAACCTCTTTTGTTACAGCTACATCGCAATATCTTACATTTTTATCATTTTTTTGCAGCTGAGCCAGATAAGATGCTCAGCCTGATAATCACATGACAAAGCAGCTCAAATCTTTTTAAGATTAAGAAAGGAAGGAGTGAACGTCAAGTCGTGCATCAACATGCCTCCCACACGACGCCAGCGCTAATTAGAGACCTCAATCAAGGAGACAGGAGGACGAACGCGAAACAAGAGACCGACAGGAAAGATGGAGGTAGAAGAAAAAAAAACTCATGTTCATGCAGCACATCAGGTCGTTCGGTATCTGCGAGGACGGTGGAGGTGTGAAAAAAACATTACGTAACTCGGGGACTCAGAAAGTAGTCCTTGGAACAGGAGAGAAAAATGACTTTACTAACCATCTGCTGCTGCTGTTGCCAAGCTGTGTGCTCAGCAGCGGCTCTGCCAGCAAACAGAGGCACTCTCACACAGCCTGACAAACACCTACACACACACACACACACACACACACACACACACACACACACATAAAGACACAGAAACACACAGATGCACACTCACATGCGCTCAATTTCATGTCACTGCTAACTTGTGCTCCTTCAAGCTGTTGTGCAGATACAATACAACAAATCTGTATGTGTGTGTGTGTGTGTGTGTGTGTGTGTGTGTGTGTGTGTGTGTGTGTGTGTGTGTTTGTGAGAGAGAGACTTAAAGAGGAAAAAGGAAATGGGTAGGTCAAGCGGGGGTTCACACACTCCCATTGTGTGTGTTTCCTGACGCTCTGATAGCAGACAGGAAGTAAGCCAAACACTCCAAATCAAGTGGAAACACTAAAGATCTCTGCTTGGAGCTCTTCACTTGATACACAACCACGCTCTTTATTTCCACATGGATAACGTGTGTGTGCTCATGTGTGTGACTTTTTGCGTAACCATGCCCGACTCTCAAATGACAAAAACAGACAAATGCCAGGCGGCGTCTTTCTAATGCAGCATCAACTGAGACAAGCAAGTTAGTGAATGCAGGGATGAGAATTAGATTATATGACGATGAGCCAAGAGAAGTTCAGTAAATCTGAATTTATAAGTTTCAAACATTCCCGATAAAACCTAATGGACATGTAACTTTTTTATGTAAGATTTCAGTCTCTTTGGTTTTTCAGGTGTCTATTTGAATCGTTTTAATAAAGGGAAAGGCTAAAGCAAATAATCAGGTAAAATTTTATGGTAAAACAAGTTTTCAGTTTGTTTTTTTATTCCACTATGATGTTGTTTAGGAGGAACATACCCACAATATTCACTCCAACCTATTTTAATTAAAAAGTACATTAAAAAAAGCTTTTAAGATGTTAAGTATTGGGAAAAAGCAGGATTATAGAGTGAATCTAATGTGGCAGGTCGATGTTCGCATTTTTAACATTTGACTGACTGGGCATGAAATAAAAAGAAAAGGGTTTGATTAGCTGCTTTGACAGAGAACAACAGATTCTAGCATTTTTTTCACGTGAACATTAAAACCTCCTCTGATTGGATTTGAAGCAAAGCAAAAGCCGACAAATGGAAGCAAAGAGTCGACTTCGTTTTCACCAAAAGAAACGTGCAGTCTGCTCGGGCCTTTAATGGGCACTGAGGCAGCTTCATTATAACGAGAGCTGTGTCAGAGAGGCCCGAGTCTAAAAGAAACGACTGCAAACTGCGTGGAAACTGTCCTCCTTATCAGTTTCAGTGTGTCGTGGGTGTCAGTTTCCCACTGTAATCTGATTCAGAGACTCCCACATGTAACACTTTCTGCCACGCTGTCCGGAAAATGGGGCATGACTTCACACCTGTATGACACACAAGTGCTGAGGCAGGAAATGTACGGCCGGTGACGCGAGCGGGGTGAAGATCGAGGTGAAAAGGAAGTTATCAAAAAAAAAAAAAAGAAAAGAATTTCTGAAGAATTTCTGAAGAATTTCTTCCTCGTTCATGTGCCTCTTCTGCCTTATCTCGGCCTCCTCTCGTCTTTCTGTTGACTTCTGTCATGTTGTTGGAAAAGTCTAACCCATCACGCGGCGGATAATTACTGTGCCATCATCATTAGAGAGGAGCGGAGCAGCACACACTGCAGCAAACACAACAAAGGTCAAAGGGATTTATACAAGAGTGTGCACCAAAAAGCCCCTGATATTTTTCCCCTTCATAGCCACTGTTTGTTGGCTGGTTTGGTCGTTATATGAGAGTTTATGACGCAACAATTCAATTTTTCTGTTGCTGCGAATTTCTTTAACTGAGTTCACCCATAAAGCTGCTGTGGCTTCAGTAGCAAATGCTTTTTTTCACCTTTAGGTTATAAAAGCACCAGCTGTGGTTTCTAAAACCAGACAGATTTCTGGGTATACGAGCTCCGATGCTCGAGATACAGCTTCTATTTAAAATTACACAATGCAACCACTGTGCATTCTTGGTAAGGATGTGGCTGCCAACACATGCAAACCTTTGTGTGCAAAGCTGACGTGTGATATAAGTTTCCGTCAGCATTTTCATCGCGATGCAGCACCAACGAAAGACACGACGGTGTGTAACGTCGACGGAGGGAGAGGTCGCTCCGAGGCGGGCGGAGCGCGGCGTGATTCATTCCAGCTGCACTCTGCTGACTGCAGCTCTGTAAGTTGATTAATCGCGGCCCTCTCATTTCCTGGAGAGCTCTGGCCGCCTGCAGCTCGCTCCCAAACGAAGAAGAAAGACACAAAGACGTGGAGGGAGGGAGGAAGCATCGGCTTGAGGAAGCAACCACAGCAAATCCTCGGCTGACCACTTATTTCTCAGACCTCCAATCTGAGGCAACAAGTACCACGACGGAGAAGATCGATACCATCAATCAGTCTTTCCTGGATGTTGTGTAGTTTCTGTTCCACCGTACAGTTAGGTGGTCATTTTCCTCTTTGTCTCCCCCGTGAATGCCCCCAGAAAACAATCCAGAGAGGATCCTTTCGATACCAGAGGGACTGTTGTTAAACTGCATTTTCTAAATGACTTCCTGGAGGTGCAGAGTTCACACACACACACACACACACACAGCAAAGCAGAATTTTCCATCAAACTTTTTTAAAGGTGGTATTATTATTGATTTGGCCACATTTACTCTTGAAACCAGATGATAAAACGTAAAAAAAAACGTCATCTAACCTAATATCGTCTTTTAATTGCACACAAACGCACGTAAGCGGCACTTTATCTGCAGTCGTATGAGGATACGAATCATTACACACAAACCCAGTCATCCACTCAGTGGTCTTTATACCCCCCCGCCACCTCCACTGTTCATTGCTCTCAATCCCCACAGATGACTAATTTCACCGCAGGGCAAAAAGAGGTGACTGAAAACACAGAGGCCAGTGTCTGCGTGTGTGAGAGGGAGATGATATAAATCGTTAAAGCTTAATCCTTGTGGAAGAAAAGGCCAGAGGCTGCGGGGCCCCATGAATAACACCGATCCTGTGTGGGTTCGAGGGAAATGACAAAGCTGGCATTTCGACGTGGCGGCACAACAATTACCGAGAAGCGACAGTGATGTTTCTCCTGAGAGACGCTAAAATTAGAACAGCACGGAAACAATGAAAAAAACAAACAAAAAGAAAAAGAGTTTGTGCTGCTAATTTGACGTGAATTACACAAACCAAAGTCTGCTCGTTCAGGGGAAATCACTCCTGCGTCTCGGCCAGCAGGACGGACGTTATAGTTTATGTAACCAATCGGGTTTATGGATGTTTTGGATCGCTTCCATCTGGAAGACCCGTGAAAGCTTTCTGGTGTATTTGCACATGATGATGTGTCGATGTTTGCTGAATCAACCACCTGATTACTATGCACTTCAGGCTGTTGCTCCACACTCCAGCAAGCTCGCCGAGCACTCAGTGTGCTTTTTTAAAAGGTCCTTTAGATGCTTCTTAAATATAAAGTTAGATGTAGTGGTCTTAAATGAAGCACAGTTTACTTAAAGTGCCTGTGTTTTAGTGAGATGATCCCACAGAAGTGATGTGCAGCCACTTTAAACGACTTGCTGTGATCAGTTAATTCACACCAGGTGGAGAAAATGTGTTTTTTCGCCTCGTCTTGGTATTTCAATACAACGCAGGCTCACATACTGACACGCCGTCACGCAATCTTACTGCGCGCAAATGTAACAGGTGTCGAAAACACACCACGCCGGGCAAACAAAAAGAGAAAACAAAAAGCACCACATATCTATTCTTCTTTTTCTGAACATGTAGAACGAGAGATGAGAGAGCTTAGTCAGCCTCCATCTTGCAGAGACGTGTATTCTGAAACAGGAAAACTTCTCGACGTCACCATTTTTCTTCCCCCGCCGACACTCAAGAGCAAATTATGGCATTTGCTTTGGTAGAATTTTAATTTGTGGGGAAATGAAAAGTGGAAAATTACTGGGATTTTTACCCTGCTCTTAGGGCAGGTCGAGGGTGGGGGGGGGGAGCACCAGCTGACATGGCGTCACATCCTCTCCGTCCTCACACACACACACACACACACACACACACACACACACACACAGTTTGATTTCATTCACAGACGTCAGCAGGCCTGAATCGCTGCATAAACGTGTGCAGGGGTGTGAGTTTGGATGGGAAGAATATACATTAAAACCTCTAAATCCACACACTCGGGTCACGGAAAGTGAACGTTCAGTGCCAGTACAGTGTGTGTGTGTGTGTGTGTGTGTGTGTGTGTCAGATAAAGGCCTCAGATTACGTGTGAGAGTCCAGCTGTTGGTTCTCCCACAGGGTTTCTGTGTTAAAAGCCGAGAGAAGCAGATTATCTTCTCCACACACATCATCACTGTGCTGAGATTACACACACACACACACACACACACACACACACACACACACAAAGCTAGAAAACTGCACTCAAACACATTTCTAATGTCTCACATTAACCTGTGACTTCATTTAGATAAAAACTAGTTAACAAATAATCACTTATATAAAGGTAAAGCTCACTTAAAACTCATAAAAATGCTGTTTAAATATAAAAATGACCCTCTGTTGCTTTATTTTCTATTTTTCCAAACATGATCACTGCTGCTAAATAAAGTAAGAAATATTCCTTTTAAAACTTCACTCTGACAGGCAGCTATGAGATATAAAAACAGCGTTTTAATCAGAATATTATCATTCCTGCCCCCCACTAATGAAACTGAGTCTGCTCCTTGTGACTATCAGAATAAAAATCTGCAGCACACCAGGAAATGTGCTGAGTACCAACAAGGAAGGGAATTTTCTGTTTTTTTCTTTTCTTTTTTTGTCTCATTGTTTTGGTTTCCTTGTGCTCTTACCTGTCCAACCTGCCCCCCCCCAAAAAAAAAACACACACACACACACACAAACTATTTCATTTCACAAACAAGAAGAAAGTAAAGAGTGAATAAAACGACATGTATCCTAAAGTGCTCTTGATGTGAGAAGCATTATTATTAATGAGATAACACTATGATAAGAAATAATCTTGTTTGTTTGTTTGTTTGTTTGTTTACCTGCAGGTCTGGCGCAGGCGCACAGCAGCAGCGCGCTCAGCAGCAGCAGCAGCAGCGGCGGCGCGGCGGAGGCCCGCGGCCGGCGTGCGCTCCCCGGCCACGAGAGCGGCGGCAGCATCCTCGGGGTCTTCTCGGAGAAGAAGCGCAGACGGGGCCGGAGGCTGCTGTCATTCCCCCATCGCTCCCGATTCGGCGTCTGTTGTCGTCTTTCTGTCGGTTTGTACCGCGGAGGAGCGTCTGCGCGCACGGAGAGGAGCGCACCGAGCCACGCAGCGCGCACACTGATCCGTGAGGACTGAGGAGAGAGGAGCTTCAGGGAGGAGGAGGAGGAGGAGAGGAGGGGGTGTGTTCGTGTGTTAGACCTGCTGCCTTCACTGCCTCCTCGTAAATATAAACGCAGACCTGTCACCTGCAGCAGACTTGGGTTTTTCCCATTTCTATTATTACAGCGATGGAGGAACATATTTTATATAGAAATAAAAGTGCAGAAATATGTTATAAAAAGAGATAAAAGTAAACCTAAAATACATGACATGATGTTAAATATGAATTATGATTACTGATTAACTATTTTTCATCACTAAAGGTTGTTTTAATCATGAACATCTTGTGAATTTCCTGCTTTCTTGTGAACAGACAGAAATAATATGATGAAAGTTCAACTTTAGTTTCTACAGGCTCAGTAGTCTTCACACTGATGACATTTGAACCCTTAAATGTAAAGAAACTTATCTAATACTGATTTGTTTGTCTGCTAAAATGTAATTTTGTTGCGGAATATAAACAGTAAAACTTCAAATCTAAAAGTATAATGAATATTTTACTTTATTTTTTTCTATTTGGTCGAACACATACTGTCTTCTGATGCTGTGTCAACAGCACATATAATAGGTCTAATAATTAAACTTAATTAAGTTAATATTGGTGTAGATTAAATGGGACTGAAACTCTGCCTCTGTTTATGAGAGTTTATAGTATCTTAACCTACAATAATACCTCATAATTTATTTGTATTACATTTTCTGTCACCAATGTGAATCTGCAAAGTGGAGTCAACAGCACATTATTTACATTATCTGGAGTATAAAGTGGCAGAAAATGAAAATACAGCAGAAATATCTTAAGACAGTATTCACCTACAGAACTTTATATTTAGTTATTCTCAAAACTGGACTATTATTAAAACACTTTGAGACTATTATTGTGCAAAGTCAGACAGTGGTAATCCTCTGTCAAACTGTTCAAAGCGGCTATTTTTATTTCAGGTGACAGATATGAAGTGACGTTCATCCTTTCTTTAAATACAGCTTCACTATGAGAGTAGCAGCAAAATGTTTCCTGTTTGTTTCCACTAGAAGAAAAATGAATCACCTA
>JBAJHX010000035.1:18285528-18303804 GCA_037176925.1 Amniataba percoides | reverse complement strand
CTTTTATGCATTTTTTATTCATACATTTAAAACAGAGACACATTTCCCACAGTGCATCAGGGACTGCTGTCTGTCAGCAGTTTGTCTTTGTGGATGAACTCTTTGTTTACATGGTCCCTTCAATAACACAAATCTCCAGAGGGGGGCGCTGTGGTGAGCTGACATAGAGATGATATTGTACATTTATTTGATATCTTTAGTTACTTTGCATATTTAGATTATTAACACAAAATATAAATCAACTAATTTATCATCAGGTTTTATTGATTTATTAAAGTAACCCCCAACTTCATTATTTTCAACGTTAAAATCATGTAACATACTCATAGATACAATTATAATAAAGTTGTATTTTATATGTGATTCTTCAATGGACTGTTTGTTATAATTACTTTTTATATGTTTCACAATAATACTTTTGTATTTGAGACTTAAAAAAGCAGTTTTACATTTTGGTATCACTACTTTCACTTGAATCCACCTCTGGAATTAATTTTGCTTAAACTAAACCAAACTTTAACCAATGAACTATTAATAATTCATTAATTTTTTACATCTAAAATAACTTAATTTTTTATTTAAAGTCTAGTTTAGATCTGGTAGAGGAACTAGACTGTAGCTTTAAAAAAAAAAAGTGTGATTTGAACATGAAGTCTCATCAGGGCTGAAATTAAAAGATAAGACTGAAAACAAATATTGTTTTTTCCTCCCCTGTTTCTTAGTTTCCTTCCTCTCTGACTCATGTCCTCGCCCTGAGAGCAAACATGACTTTGGACTCGCAGATTTTAATCCACAGGTTGCTGGATTATCACTGTAATTTGCTCTCATGGGAGAGTTTTCTCCCTGAAACGCGCAGTCAGCAGCTGTTTTTGGAGAGGTGGCGCAACTTTACGCAGCGTCAGAGGACATCCTGAAAATCCACGAATCTTTCAGCAGAGCTCAGACAGGGAAACACTGAGGCTGAGCTCAAACGAGGAGGAGTTTCAGATCCGTGATTCAACTTCCGTCATGGGAAAACAGGGCGTCTCCTCCTCTTTTCTCTGAGAAAGGTGCGGCGCACTGTGGCACCGTGAGATTCCTCCTCTGGCTCCAAACTGTCCTCACACTGAGGTAAGACGGAAAATTAAAGTTTCTAACTCTCATGCACACTCTTTATTTCTTTGTTCGCAGTTTTTTAATGCTTTGGTGGAACAATTTGATTTTAAAGTGCAGCTGACGACGTGGAAATGTTTTTTTTCTCACTTCCACGTGTGTGTTTGACTTCCCTCGATGGTTTTACTGACAGGTGATTTTAGTTACTGTGGAGACTTGTAAACAGAATAATGTGTCAGTAGAAGTAGATGCGAAAAGTGAAAGTACAGAGGAAAAATGCGCAAAGAGGGCAAACAGATCAAATTTAACAGCATACAGTGATGTGGAGATGCTGATAATGTTTCTCTTTTTTCATCTTTAGCTGAACACCTTCCTCCACAAGCACAACAATGTCTGTGTGGGTGAGTATTTTTAGGCTTTCTGTGTGTGATAATACGATTCAAAGTTAGGTTTCAGGCTTAAAATAAGAGAAATGTTGGTGATCATTTCTGACTTGTATTGCAGGATGACTTGAACCTGCTCTTGGACTCTCCCTCCTCACTGACTGTGACAGTAAGTTGATCTCTTACTTTTTAAAATGTGCAAGAAAATACAGATAAATGAGATTACATGGGTTGCTCAAACTATGGATGAACTAATAACTAATAATAAATATTGTTAAAATTGCAGTGCAAAGTGACATATCGAAATAACAGGACTTGCTTTCTTATTTATGTTTTTAAATTAAAGTTAAATACAGCATACTATCAAGAACGGTGGTGCTGCTGAGATGTTTCAGCCTTTAAATCATATGAATTTTTATTTTGCATATTTTTTCAAACCAACAGAAAGCAAAATTCATGTTTTAATTTGTTGTGTGCAAAACAATTACATGCAAGAAATAAAATCACACAAGTAAAAAAATGACTAAAGGTCAAAATAGAGAAATAAGAGAATAAAATAATTAAACAAATAAAATACTGCTGAAGTGATAAAATGGGACTATATAATAATAAATATCTATAAATGGAGATGTGAACAGTATTGAAACAGACAGACGTCACAAAACAAACATTATATAAACTGAGACACACAGAGAGAGATGTGTCGTTGTTTTCCATGAATATCGTGGTTACAGGGCGATAAATAATGTTCGATGTTTCTGTCCATCAGTCCAGTACGAGAGGAACTGTGAAGGACTCTGCAAACTTCAAAGCTGAAGAAGACGTGTCCGCGCTGAGGAAGGCCATAGAGGGCATCGGTGAGTTAATGTTTTACTGTTATCAGACAAACATGTAAAGCACTTTAATCATATTTCACTAACTGTGCACCGTGTCTGTCATCTGGCCTGTCGTAAACTCACAAACCTTCCTCTTTTTTACAGGTACGACAGAAAAGACGCTCATTGAGGTGCTGACACAAAGAAGTAATGCTCAGCGACAGCTCATTGCAAAGGCCTACGAGAAAGCCACAGGAAGGGTACAAAATAAACGTATAAATATTCATTTTCAGTGCACTACAATGAGTTTCATGGCAGCAGAGTGAGATCTGTCCGTTCCTCCGTCAGACGCTGGTGGCCGACCTGGAGGGCGACACTCACGGAGACTTTGAGGACCTGCTGGTTGCCTTGGTGACGCCTCCCGCTCTCTATGACTGCCGCGAGGTCATCGGAGCCATCAAGGTGAGACGGCGCTGAATTCACCTCCACCCTCCTGATGATGCACCAACACGACTACTAATCTGCAAAACGCCCTCAGCGGGGGTTTACTTTACATAAAGTGCACACAAATATGTCTGTCTCAGTGTAAATCATTAAAAAGATCAGTTTTAAAGGTTTTGCTTACATTTGTTTGGATTCATTAAATTTGACTGTGTCTGCATGATGGAGAAGCTAAAATAAGACCTTGTCTTCAGGGTGCAGGGACCACGGAGAGCACGCTGACAGAAATCTTCGCCTCCAGATCCAACAGACAGATCAGAGCCTTGTCTGAGGCGTACCTCGCAGGTCGGTGTCATTCAGCCACATTATGTGTCATGTCACCGATTCGATGGGAATTCCTGTGATTGAGAAATTCTTTGCAGATGTTGTAATGCGCCGCGACTGTTTTGAAATTCTGTGTATTGTGCTGTTTCGTTCAAGAAACCGGTAGATCGATGATTCACGACCTGCAGTCGGAGGTGTCTGGAGATTACGGCAAAGCTCTGCTTATCTTGGCTGAGGTAACAGTAATCTCTGCCAGAAAGCTCTGAACATTCCTGTCTTATCTTAAAACAATGTGATAAAAATCAACATACACCTGGTGAGATAAATGATCCATATTTCTGATTTGCAGCTAAAAAAGACCCAAAAATAAAATGTGTTCTCTACAAGATCTATAAATTACTAGTGTGTGGAGCACCGGTCATTTCCATCATCAGATCAGAAACAATGTTAAATGTTGAAATTTATGTAAGTGTATGAAGGCTACATTTGGATTTATTCAACAAAGCACAAACGTTCTTCTGCTTGTCCTCTCAGGGGAAAAGAGACGAGAGCACCAATGTGGATTCTGCAAAAGCCAAAGCAGATGCAAAGGTATGTTCACTAAAAGTTGATCATCCACATTGTGGACAAAACACACAGAAATACATTCTTAGCTTGAGCTCACACAGTCGTCGGCCTGAAGGCACCACTCCCAGATAACGCAGCTCTCGTCCTGATTCACGTCTCAAATTTCCAAACACATCACATCAAACCCCTGAAAAAATAAAACCTCTCTTTAAATGAAACACTTTGTATAAACCATCAATAGCACATTTTGATTTCCTAATTCTTATTAAAGCTGTTTTTTTTTCACATTTGCTCTCGTTCGTCCCAGGCCCTGTACGAAGCAGGGGAGAAGAAGTGGGGAACTGATGAAGGGAAGTTCATCGACATCCTCTGCCACAGGAGTATTCCTCAGCTTCGACAGAGTGGGTGCACCTCCTTCATATTTCCCTATAGACAGATGATGTACTAAAGAGCGAAGCTAGCGGTTCTGTGAGGTTTCACTTTGGCACAGTAGTGCTCTGAGCTGAATGCTAATGTGCAGACGCAAAGCAGGTATAATGTTTAATATCTTTGCCATCTTGGTTTAGCATGTTATAATGCTAAGATGTTTTATTCAGGGGTAAAGACTGATGGGAGCTTCATCAAGTGTAAAGTCATAAACCAAGTTATTGACTTGATGATGAAAAGGGATTGTAAAGTTTACTGGGGCTTCACGTTTACTTAATTTCCATCCAATATAAAAGTCAAACATGTCAGCTTCATGATGGCCTTACAGGTAAAAGATTACCAGAGTCAGTAGGAGTCATCTTCTGGGGAATGTCTGAAGAAAAACTGGTGCACAGACACTAAAATCCCTGAGCCGTGCTGCCATCATGGCTTAAATAAAAAGAAATTTATGACATAAATTGATGTCACACTTTAAACAGCAGTAAGAAAAGTTGTGTTCTGGCAGCTCTGATCGAGTACAAGGACATCAGTAAGAAAACTCTGCAGGAGAGCATCAAGAGCGAGATGTCAGGAGACCTGGAGAAGCTGCTGGTGGCTGTCGGTGAGAAAAAAGTGACACCCTGAACTGTGGTTTGTTTTTACTGAAACTTCATACTCGTGTGATAATTCAATAAATTTTTTTTTGTCTAGTAAAGTGTGTGAAGAACGTTCCTGCGTACCTCGCTGAGAGGCTTTTTAAGAGCATGAAGGTGAGCTGCACAATATGTCCGTCTCTATCATGACGGCCTTTCTTTTGTGTCTTTTCTTTCAAAGCCTGTAGTGTTAACAGAGGCAGCAAAAACAAAATCCACATATTGTTTGGTTGCACTGTGTCTCTTTTATTACACAGAGACGACTGTATGGGTCAGCATCGGGGTGGAAAGGAATGTTAAGCCGCTGTTTTATTGCTGCTTTGAATAAATGTGCACCACCAGTTAAAATGCATCAACAAGCTCTATAGAAATTGCAAACATAGAAGCTGTTATTTCTGATGATGTACAGTACGTGAACAGGCGATGCAAGCAGCTGCTGAGGAGGAAGATACTGCTTCTTCTTTTGATGCATCGAGGTTTAATTTGCAGCTTTTGTTGCTTTTCTAATTTTATTTTCTGTGTTCAGGGTGCGGGGACCACTGAGTCGACCCTGACCAGGATTCTCACCAGTCGCTCAGAAATCGATTTGTTGGACATCAGAGCAGAGTACAAGAAGCTGTTCGGATGCTCCCTCTACTCTCAGTTAGAGGTCAGAAGAGATTCTATTTAGTACACACATCGTAAACTACATGTTTAAATGTCCTGATATCTTTTGTTAGATTACCCTTTCTTTTAGATGTTTTAAAACCAGAATCATGACTTCCTCTCTCTCTCTCTTCATGTTTGTGCAGTCTGAAGTGTCGGGGAGTTACGGTGACGCCCTCAAGCGTCTGTGTGGCCAAGACGACTAAACCCCTCCCCGCTCCGCTGATGAGAAACATGTGGTGCACAGCTTCACTCCAGACAGGGCAGACGGGAAACCGAATTGAACAACACCGTCGCCGCCCTTTTTCCAAACAGCATCATCATCACATCTGCCTGAAGTTGGCCTTGAAGACGGCTGGAACGAACCACTCAGATGCTTTTTAAATGTGAAATTCCAGCAATGTTCAACCAGACACTGACGTTTGAAGCTGCAGCGCCACAGACTGAATGACTAACACAGATAGACGTTTTGAAAATATAAAACTGCTTCTACGCCGTGTGACTGCTAGAGTTAACTCCACATCTCTTATCCGAGTATGTTATCTTCTTGTTTATTGTAACACAAATATCCTAAAGGTTACACACAAATGTCACTGTCCTGATTTATGTTTAAGAAAATAAAAAAAAATCTCCTCTTTGAGGAAACAGATTGAGAACGCCGTGTCTTTTTATATAAAAATACTTGTTTTATTTAATGGTTTTGTTCAGGTTGCTGTAACCGACTCCTACGCAGGTCATCAGGACTTTGTCTCCACCTTTCCTCTCGTCTTCTGAAGCCTTCTGAACCTCGATCTTGAACATGATCTGGAAGAAATCTCTAATGTGTCTGAGGAACTCGATCCTGGAGAGACGGGCGGAGGAGAAAGAGAGGGAGGGAGGACGTTAGAAAAATGGGAATGTTTTTATGCAGTGAGGCGTTCACCCTACGCTGGATGAAATATTTCTCATCTATCTATAAATGATGCACTGGGGGAGTTTCAGAAGAGTCCTCCACATTTTTGTCGATGATGTCAAACATTTATAAAGCTGATTTACCAAATGACATAATCTAAAAAAAATGCAAAGTCTAAACAGGATTTTAAAACCCTGTTGAAAAAAAGTCCACATCGTTGAGGTAACAGGTTGCGTCTTCTCTCTGGGAGGAGTGTATTGTGATGGCACTGCCAATCTTCAGTTATCATAGTACTGTACTTGAGAGGGACACAGCACCGGTACCATGATAACTGAAAATGGACAGTTCATAGTTCGCTCCTCCTCTCTGATGACGAAGATCGAGTCTTAAATCAACTTGGTTTCCATTTCTTAACATTCAAAATTTGTTCCCAAGAGAATAAATGTTGTAAAAAAATCAGTAAATACGCTCATTTACAGAGCATCTTTGTGCATGCATTCAAAACCATGGAGAAAAAAGTTGACAATTTAACTTTATTTTAAGCCCATTGTAGTTAAAAAGTAAAATAAACAAACCACTTCTTCGTTTTTCTCAAACCTTTAAATAACCAGAAGACTTTGATAACTTTTATGTGGATAGGAACATTAGATTTATATATAAATAAATCTTATGTAAAACAATCTGATGAAAGTTTCTACAGTGGGATATTCTCACTCGCCAGGACCGGAGAAGTAAAACAATAACAAATCTGAGCTCCGGCGGTCGACATGAGGACAACGTGTGTCTGTTTGATGACTTATGAATAAGTTCAGAGGTGCAGGGAGCTCCGTGTGCGTGAATTACTGAATGACAGCGGCTTACGTGTACGGTGAGAGGGGTCCGAGCAGGACCTTCGACACGTCCTGTTGGCCAAGGGTCATCAGGAGCAACGCCAGGCTTTGATTGGACGAATCCACGCAGCCGCCCTAAAACGAGGCGAAGAGGAGGGGCGACAAAGAAAACAACACAGACGTACGTCACGGAGGTGGAAATGTTTAGAGAGAAGGGATCGATGAGCTCGGGTTCAACAAGATAACTTCCAAAAAACACAGAAAGGATCCAATCAGATCTGATGTTTTTTCAGCTTATGACACAAATTTAGATTTAAAACTTCAACTTAAATCAACAAAGAAGAAAAAGTGAGTCAGTGTTCGTCCAAATATCCCAAACAAGCACTTAGAGGCACATTGTTTTGCAGTTTTGTTGTATTTTTTGTGAGATTTTACAAAATCCACATTTGAATTTGAATCTTTTAAAGCATTTTTTTTGATGACACAGAATATTTATGGTTGAGGAGTTTGCGCCAACTTTCTTTTTTCTTTCTACAAATTCTCTCTTCATACATGCTGTTAGTTGTCTCCCTACAACAGGTATTTCTCTTGTTTTTTTGCCACACAACACTTCATTCCCCCCCCCACTCCCGACCTTCGAGCCCTTCGCCTATCGCTCCCATTTTCAGCGGACAGAGGATCCACTCTGTGTCCGAGAGGATCACATGCCATCGCGATTTCTCCACAGCAGCTATGAGCTGTACGACGAGCTCTGAGGAAAGAGCGGACACACCCAGGAGCTTTTTAAAATGTCCGTCTGCACATGATGCTCGGTTTATGCTGAGATCATTTCAGGTAACTCGAGGTAAAGACTGTTTTTTTCATCCGTGCGTCTCTGTCACGCAGCTTTCTGGCACCGCGACAGCTCGTCAGCAGGAATATGATTCAATTACATAATCATATCAGCGAAACCATGACTGGCATTGTCTTTATTGTTGATGAGGAGGAGAGCTTAGCAACAAGATTCCTCCCACGAGGGGATCAGACTTAAAATACCTCAACTTAATGAAAACTAGTCCCATCACAACACCATCCCACCTGATTTCCACCATTTTGGAGCGAAGAGACACGAAGAATGATGAACTGATGGGTTTTACCACATAAAGCAAAGGAAATCTTACAAATATATTCTGCGTATACTTAATACATGTTGTCAATTTTCCATATTTTTACAAGTATCGATTAATTTACCTCCAGTAAAAACTCAAGAAATATACAAAAACCTCAGTACACACATAAAGTTGATTACTACAAATTGTGCTCGAGCATCTTACCGTTTCACGCTACAGAAGTTCAAACGACTTGCATTTTTCCTGAACAGTTACTAGTTTTTGTATTTTTTCTCTGGCATATCCTTCTCAACAAGCGGCTTCATTTCAGCACAAGAAACACAACTCATCATGTCTGGCAGCTGGTTTCACGTCCTGCCTTCCACAGACAGACAGTTAAGATCCTCCCGAGAGACCAGCGGCCGCCAACCGGCCACGGGGCCGCGTGGAAAAGTCCCTCGAATCCTTCGAGCGAACGGCAATCCCCCTTTCTGAATATTGTAGTGGGAAAAAATAAACCTCAGACACATTTAAAGTTCTGTGACGCAATGAAATGTCAAATCAAGGGTCAACTTTTCAGATTTTACAGACTAAATTGATATAAATTTGTAAAACTTTGAATTCGGTGGACGTCAACAGGCTGATTTAAACAAATAAAATGAAAAAGAAGTCCATGTTTTGCATTTGGCAGCTTAACGATGAACAAAGCAACAGTTTAAAGCTGACGACTTCTATCAGGACTGACTTAAAGTCTTTACTCAAGCACAAAATATTTAGATTTTAATGAGAAATCAACAGCAATACTTGGATTTTCAGTTTCAATCCAGTCTTTTGACTTGTTTAACCACATTTCAAGTCTACTTTCTACTTGCAGGCCTAAAAAAAACTTCAACAGGAGACAGTGACGTAAAAATATTCTGCATTGAGCTGTAAATAAAAATATATATTAACGCAAAAAAAAAGCACCATGCTCCACTTACATCAGCTCCTGTCCAGTGTTGATGTTGCCTCCAAAAACAAAATGTCCATCGTGCAGCTTTGGTTTACTACAAGAAGACTGTACTGATTAACCAGAGAACAAACAGACGCACACAAGCAGGGCTCCCGTGCCCTTTAATGTGAATCCAGCAAGTTTCAAAAATTAACTATCCACACATGCATTTTTATTCTGGTGTCATCCCCTCTTCTCTTTTTCTTCTGCAGAAATAAACGGCTGTCCCGCCGCTGCAGTCAGCTATTTAAATCAGCAGTTATTCAAATGCTCTCTGCTGAGCGTACCTGCTCTACCAGAAGCTAAAAAAAACAAAAAAAGAGGAAGAAATTGTTTGAAATCGAAGCGTTTTCTAATCCGAGGCTGCTCGAGTGAAACGCTGGCCGCCCGCTCTGCTGCTCGGAGGGTGAATCCAACAATATTCCTGTTTCAGAGTTAATCAGCACTACCATGACCAGCTAACTGGACTCACATGGCTCCTATGAGCGCGGGGAGAGAGAAGACACAGAATCACTGGATCTAATTGTGCATATTTTTGATGAAGTGGGCTCTTTTTCCTGTGTGACCACGCCAAACTATTTGTGCCTGCATAACTTTTTTTTCTTTAGTTAAGTTTATCGTACAGCTGCGACTCAGAGTCACATCTGGGGACAAACATTTAAAATATGTGAGGTTTTTTTCATTTGTCTGGCTTCAAACATAACCGAAGATCTCAAGAATTCCTCATTTATCGAGCCTGTTTGAAGAAACGCTGTTCAGCTGAAACGTCGGCTAATCTGATTAAACAGAGTCACTGACCTTTGACCTCTGTACAGACATATCTGTGAGGCCCAACGTATTAAAAAATAAATAAGGAAGAGATTAAAAACAAGTTAAATATATGAATAATGTGTGAAATACATATAAATGTACCAACAAATTGTCAAAAAGATTTTTTTTAAAGGTAAAAGGTCTTAACAAATGTGAAGCAATCTGAAAACATGACCTGAAATAAAATGTAATGAAGAAAGAAATTACTATAATAATAAACATGAACTCTATACACTAACAATATAAAAATAGCATCCTTCCAATATGAGCTGAGTTGTAATCATTTCTTCATTTGTTTAATAGTTTATTGGTACTACATTTTGTAACGTAAAAATATTTCTACTTCTCAAAAAACAATATATAGGGCTAAAAAAATGGGACAAATGTAAGATTATTTGAGTGAGAGATGGTGGCTTCATTAAGCAGGCTTTAATGGAGCTGATCAAAACACCGGACCTGAGTGGAAAAACCCTTTAGGTGTTTTAACTTTAGGTGTTTTCGACGTTGTGGTTCAGCCCACAAACAGTCCGTCTGTTGAATTCCTGGACCGGGTCATTACCGGGGAATGTGGGTAAACAAGGGGAAGGAAATGTCATTGTTGCGCGCTGACGTTTTCTCGATGTCAGGTATTCCCCGACAGCAGCTGCTGTGTGCACGTTAAAGAAGACCTGATATCAACTTCCAGAGATAATGGACATTTTTCAGCCCCAGAAACCAACCACGAACAAACTAAATATTAGAATAATATAAAAATACTGTATTATTCATCCAAACAGTACAAGAAATAAAGTTTTACAGAGTCTGCAGCAAACATGACTTTTGAGAACCCAAGGTTACAGAAAGACCTTCCTCGAAAAATACTCAATAATAATAATAAATAAAATGGTGCTGGGTGTGTTCTGTGAACAAAAAAAATCATATAAAACTGGACGTTTGGTGAATGGCAGGTTTTTTTTGTAGATCTGATGAAAGTCGACTGCAATATCGGAGCTGCAGAGACAAACATCGCTTACAATCATGTAGCAAGGCCTCGTGTTTGCAAATGCTTCGAATTTGTCTGAATTTTTCTCTCTTTCCTGAGTACGACTTAAAAAATAACCACGTAAACTCACGTGAGCCTCTAAAGTGATTTTTTTTAATGAATGTATCTGAACTTAACAAATGAATCTGATCACAGGCTGAGAGAAGTGACTCTGTGGATCTTTTCCTTAATGACAAGCCTCAAAATCACGAGTGCGTGTGTGTGTGTGTGTGTGTGTGTGTGTGTACGTGAAGGTCTTTGCAGGACTCACCCGATACACCTCCTCCAGAAGCAGCTTGGCACAGTTCCTGCCCAGGTCCTCCGGCAGCACCGGGTCTCCCTGACCCTGCGGCGTCGACGACATCTCGGCGCTGAGGAAGGAGCCGTTCAGCGTCTCCGCCACCAGAGTCAACCCAAAACCTGGAGACCTGCAGTTCAGCAGCACGGATTACTCTTCTGTCTCTCAATAAAGTGGACAACTTAAACTTTGCAGACAATTGCAGCTGATAAAGATGAAAACTGTCTCTGTAAACACATTATTTTTCTATCGTTTTTCTGTCGATTTGATTTGATTCAGCCGTGTTTGTATCAGATATCTATCAGATTATGTGTATCCAACCATGTTTTTCACATCTGTAAATGCAGTAATCTTATTTGTGAGTGGAAGAGCAGAGTTTGTTTACTATTTGAGGAGCTTGTTGACTTTGTTTGATGCTGTGAATCCTGCTGGCGCCCTCTGATGGATGAGTTTAACTCTTATAATAATAACTACTAGTTTTGCTAGTCTTTACATTTTATGATTTTTTGAGAATAAATGTGTAGTTTCTTATCTAACCTAGTTTCTAGTCTCTTCTTCTGTTGTGCATTTAAAGACAATCCTAACACAGACTATATAAAGTGCCATATGGTAGCACAGATGTTTGCTTGTGTGAATATCTGAGGAACAAAACATCGACACTGTGTGCAGGATTACGTGACCAACGTTCATAATGAACTACTCACTTGCCGGAGTTGGCTCCCTTCATGTGGTCGGTGTAGATGTAGATGTCGGGGATGAACTGGTTGAGGACGCCTCTCGCTGACTCCACTATCCTGTTCGCCATCTGAGGAGAAACTCGCACAGAATATCTGAGTTTGATCCGTCAAGGACTTCTGAAGAGTCTCCGGAGAAACAACTTGTTGACGTGATTAAAAGAAAGAGAGAGACACATCTTTGACACTTCTGACACACATTTGTTCACTGTTTTCTTTTTGGGGGCAAAAATCGCCAAATATTCTTTTGTTCAAGCTTCTCTAATGCAACAATTTTGTGCTTTTCTCAACATAATAAAGTGACTATCTTCTTTTTTAAAAAACTATTTATCAGACAAAAGAAGACATCCAAAGTTTTCAGGCATTATGAGTAAAAGAAATTATGATTCTTCATTATTTCCTTACATTTTTATAAACAAAAGGATTCATCGAGACAATAAATAGTGGATTAATTAATAATAAAAATACAATATAACATGACTGAACTGTAAATTTCATTTTGTTTACAGATGATAAAAAGGCTGTTATTGTGGCTCTGACAAGGATACGCCACTCCTCTGATCCTCTTGATCTTTCCCGGGTCGGTCAGCTGCACCGGCCTGATGGTCCGGCGGACGGGACACGTGAAAACGACCTCGCCTCCCCCACCGGGCGCCATACCTCTCTTCACCACCTGAGGGAGCCGCGACAGAGCCGGAGTGAGACAGGCTGACTCGTTTTTATAAGCCGTTCTGTGTTTGAATGTGCCCACAATGATTTCTTTCATCTACAGGCCCTCACCTTCAGATCCAGACTCTCTCCATCGATGCCAAACTTCTTCATCACGGGCAGAGCTGTGGACTTCAGCATGTCCACCTGCAGGACACAAACACTTTAAATCCTTGAAAACAAGCTTCTGTGTCTTCAGAGGGTTGAAAAAGGAGGAAAAAAACATGAAAAGAGTCTGCAACGGATCGTTTCTCATCGCAGCAACTAACGGAGACGGCGTTCACTGTTTCCATGACAACGCCTCTCTCCAGAGTCTCCTTCTTCTTCGTCTCGCTGCTTTTCCCGTCTGTGGTTTGTTGACATTTGAGATGGTGCAGCTCGTAACGAAAGAGCAAAACAAACCCGAGGATGAAGCGGAGGATGAGAGCGGCCTGTTGTAACCACACGTCGTTTATGTTTCATCATTATTCAGACGCTTTCTGAACAACGGTGCTGCAGACCTGATATGTTCTTAACCTCTCCACCTGAGATCTTGTAGTGTATTTATATCTACCGCCTTCTGTTTATCCATGTATATCACTCTGCACTTCACTGCATTTTGCTTCACTGCATTTCAATGAGTATTTTTATTCTGTACAATGATAATAAAGTTGAATTTAATCTAACTTAAATCTGACTTAGATGGAGGTGTGTGCATCCAGCGTGTTCATGAATGAACATTAAATCAGAGGAAATCAGAAGTGTGTGTGTGTGTGTGTGTGTGTGTGTGTGTGTGTGCGTCCTCACCGTCGGGTCAGTGGGGTCGTTGGTGACGCCCCTCAGCGTGGCCTTCAGCGGCGTCTTCATGAACGGAGCCAGCATGAGCAGCGCCTCCAGATAATATCCGATCGAGCGCTGCGTGCTGCAGTCGTGCTCCACCGAGCCGCCGTACAACAAGCCCGGCTGGTAGAACAACACGGTGCCTAGGAAAGAGAGAGAGGACGAGTGAGCTCGAAAACACAGAGGGTACTTTCAGCCTTTGTTTAACCGCTGAACTCTTCATTTATCACGTGCACAACAATTACAGTCACACTGTCTTTAGTAACAATCTGTTCATGGGCCCCTCCAATGATGCTCAGACAATGTGTGAAAATGAGAAACTATGACAGAAAATTAAAGTTAATACAGGAATAACACACATTAAAGTGTGTGTGCATTTGTGTACATATACATAAAATATTTTAAAAATATGCATACATAATATACAACATAATAAATCAAGCATAAATATATTGCATAATTTGCATGATGAAAACAAAACCTTAGTTAAGTTTTCTGCTTTCTGCTTGATCAGTGCTGAAATCTGCTCGGACAGTAAACAGTGATCAGAGGAACAATATAATCTGTGACCAAGTTAACATCATGATTATGACACTCACCTGTTTGGTTAATCTCTATTCTGGAGCCGTTGGTCACTTTGTCGAGCAGTCGGATGAAACTGGCCTCAAAATCTGGAGGCGAATGAACATACAGTCAGTCAAACCAAACTTTTAACTTCATGTTGGTGGACTTTCAAGAAAAACCGTGATGGATGTTTTATTACTATCTAATTTATTTCTAGATAAACAACTTCCTGAGTACGGACAGTGACTGTTTCAGAGAAATAGAAAAAAATCCAAATAAGGATTTCTTGCTTAAATATGATTACAACACTTCAATTCAACAGAAAACATATGTGACAGGTCAGTTTGTGGTCTGTCCCTTTAACTGCAACTCACCTTTGAAGAAAACATTATTAATTGATGATCATGATGATTAATAAGTCTAAATAGTTGCATTAATGAACAAATTCATCTTGCATTAATTCCTGCAAGAAATACTTCTAATCTTGCACACTTTGCACACACAAACGTTTTAGTGTGTCACTGTGTAAGTTGGAGCAAACTACTTTATTTCTTTTTAGATTTTGCAGACAACATATATGGAGTAAAATAAGTTGACTTCTCCTTCTGCAGACTGTGGGAACTTCTCATGGGCTTCACTCACACGAGCCAAAAACAAGTCACTAAAATACTGCAAGTAATGCAAAGCCCATGAAGAAGAAATGAACATTATTTATATCTCAGAAATCATGATGATTGTCTCAGTGGTTGCATTAACATATTTGTTCCTGCAAGAGATAGTTTTCATTCTTGCAAACTCCTGATAGCTCAAAAAAGATCTAATCAATTACTTTTACATGCACGACTCTATCAAACTTTTTTAATGTCAACATGCAGGTTGAAACAAACTAACTAACTTGACTCTTATTACATTTTTCTCACATATATTTTCAATTTTTTCCTTATTGTATACTTCATTTAAATATCACAAGTGATGCAAAGCCAATGAAGAAGACATTAACATTATTTATATCTCAGACATCATGATGATTGTCTCATCATGGTTGCATTAATAAACATATTTATTTCCTGCAAGAGATATTTCAAATTAATTAATGGCTTTTTTTCATGCATGATTCAAACTTCTCAAATGTCAACATGCAGGTTGAAACAAACTAACTTGACTCTTTTTACAATTTGCATACATATATTTTTAATTTTCTTCCATTTTGAATTTTTCACTCAAATACTGCAAGTGATGCAAAGCCAATGAGGAACATTATTTATATCTCAGATATTATGATTGTCTCATGATGGTTGCATTAATTAACATTTTTTCCCTGAAAGAGATAGTTTTAATTCTTACAGACTCCTGATAGTTCAAATAATAGATTTAATTAATTACTTTTTCATGCATGACCCTGACTGTCAAACTTTTTTTATGTCAACATGCAGTTTGGAGCAAACTATTTAATCTCTCTTACATTTTGCACACTGATATTTTCTGTCTGTTTCTTTCTGTAAACTGTTTATTAACCCTTCAAACATTTCTCCCCCTGCTCTCAGCTCATCTCCATCCACCCTGCGTGTCTCTGTCCCCTCCGAAGAAACAACACTCCCAACTGCGTAGCAGCTAGCCCGTTAGCGTCGGGAGCTAATGCGGGGATGGAGGCGGCGGGACTCACCGCGGAGCCCCGGGCTGTCCTCTCTGCTGCGGATGTTCCTGATCTTCAGCCGCTTCCCGCTCAGCGTGGAGAGCAGCAGCCGCTGCCTGAAGAAGCCGCAGCCGTCGTAGTCGAGCCCGTGGCTGGCCATGCTGCTGTTGTTGTTGTCGCTTCACGCCCGCTGCCTGGCGTCGGTCGGCATCCACGTGTGTTTGTCCAGGAAGACGTCGGAGAGGGAGGCGTGAGTACGGCAGCGCAGGAGGGTCACAATTAATTTTCTTAAAGGTGCGTTACCGCGTTTGGCCACCGGGCGGCGCCAAATCACCGTTCATAAAAACCTCTAGGAGCTTTAATGTTATGCTTGACGTGTTAAAGCTGCAAAACGAGGTAAACAAATGTGATTCTGCCAACATAAGTATGAATATATATTTAATATTTTTCATATAGACTGTTATTACACAACATGCACACAGCCCTTTCATTAAAATAACTCATAATGCACATATTATCTTCATATTCTTAATTATTTATACACTTAATTTCCTTTCTGGAGATCAATAAAGTTCACATCTACCTATATTCATATTGCACATTTTTTTCTTTGTATGAATATATATTTATTTATCTATTTACATCCAATTTATATTTTTGTCTTGTGGTGCTTAGTTTGCCCTTATATTTTTTTTTCTGTTGATATTTAATTTGCACAAGCATATGAAGCAAAATGTAAAACACTTCTTGGCAATAAACCTGATTGTGATTATGAAAATGATTTATACATAAAAATGTCATGTTTTTCAAGGATTAAGGTGGTATTAAGGTAAAAAAAAATGTGTGCATGCTTCTTTTAAATATCCCATAAAATGAATATAAGGGAGTAGATTGGTTGTCAGTCTGTCCAATCCGTCTGCAGGTTTTGTCCTCTGAGGCTCGGAAGAGATTAATCACCGGCCAACGAGCCTTTTTTTCCGCTCGTAGTCCAATTACATAACCGCCTTATACAATAAACACATCTCCATCAAACTGAGCCGCAGACAGGAGAGGAAGTTCAGGCAGAGACGCACTTTTTTATTCCTCCGCCGGCCGCGCTGCGCGTCCTCGTCTGGCCCCACTGGCACATTACGCAGCTCCTTTACTCCTCCTTCCTCCTCCTCTTTCTCCTCCTTCCTCCTCCTCCTTCTCGTCTTCTTTCTGTTTCTGCAGCAGTGAGTGGATTTAAGTCAAAGTCCAGTCCAGAGAAAGTGGAGACAGAAGACGCGCCCACTTCTGCTGCTGCGCATTTCTGCTCCTGGAGAGGCAAAGCAAAACCTGATCCAAGAGAGAGAGAGAGAGAGAGAGAGAGAGAGAGAGAGGAGCTTTTCATGGGACTCTTCTGCTCATAAAGACTCGTCAGGTCTCAGATATAAAGATGGTTCTTCAGAGGGTGTTTCGCGCTGTCATTATGGGCCCTCCTGGCTCCGGGAAAGGCACCGTGTCTGCGCGCATTACCAAAACTTTTGGACTCAAACATCTCTCCAGTGGGGACGTTTTGAGAGCCAACATCAACGCCAAAACAGGTAAGACAGCAGCCTCCTATCCGCCAGCTTGTATATGTATATTTTTTTACATGTGAGAGGCTGCAGCTCATGTTTATTGCAGGTTTGTGTCCCTCATCTTTGCTCTCTGCAGGTTAGAAATCACACATTGTTTTTAACATGACGCATGAACTAAACCACGACAGGAAATCATTGTTTCCTGAACCACTGTAATGAAAACTCCCCCTACTCCTTCATCAGTTTGATCCTTAATCTCATCACCAAACTGAGCAGAGGGATCTGTGTCCTCCCTGATCCAAGGTCAGCCTGGTTAGCAGGGTGTTGTTCATGTGTTTGCACTGGAAACACTCGAGCTCAGCGTTACCTGATCTTTGAAAAGGAGGCCTGCTGCTCCTGAATGTCACCAGGATGAAGATAAAGGGAGGTATAAAGATAATGCACCTTTGTGCTTTGAGAGGAGGGTCCACATGCTGAAGACATCTGCGTGAAAGAGGAACTGCTCGAATGCAAAGTTATGCAAAGTTAAACTGGGGAGTTTGGCCTCTCCTGCAGCTCAAACTTTCACTCCTGCACACATGCTTTTCATCAGCCTTGTTGTATTTTCCGTGCAGACCCGTCAGATCCTGACACTGCTGGCTCCAGTGGAAGCAGGTGGCAGTCGCAGACGCTCTCTCTTATTGACTTTTCCTGCCCAAATTTTCCCAAACAGACCTTGGATCCGAACCAGTGACCTTCCCCTTCCCCAGGCTGCCTCAACAACCTCCAAACAAGCCTTGCCGAGCGTTAGAAAAGCTGATAAGGGTGTGAGCAACTAACTAACTAACACACTCCCTCCACGCTTGCCAACACTCGCCTTGCTAAGCTGGCGGACGTGCAACAATGCCTTCGCTCTCTAAACACGTTGCTCAGGGTTCATCCTGCAGGCCCGGAGCTCATTTTAGAGGAAAAACGACTCCACAGCAACCCAGAATAAACCTTTGCTTTAGTGATTCTTTATTTCCTTTGCACATTTTCTTGCA
>JBAJHX010000035.1:18271839-18285428 GCA_037176925.1 Amniataba percoides | reverse complement strand
GGAAAAACGACTCCACAGCAACCCAGAATAAACCTTTGCTTTAGTGATTCTTTATTTCCTTTGCACATTTTCTTGCACACAGTGTCGTCAATCTGACCTTTTGTTCCCTTTTGGTGATTACATCAGAGCGCGATATCAGCATAGTTTCTGCAAGACTCGTCAGAAATTTCCTTTCTTCGGTTGGACTCCGACCGCTTAAAGTGGAAGTGGAAAAAAAAAGCCCTCATGTTTATTATCCCTTCAAAGTTTCCGTGAAACATCTGTCTACTTGCTTGTGCTGCTTCTTGATTGTGGCTTCAGAAGTTTATGATTATAATGGTTAGATATTTAAGCATGCAACCCCAAAACTGCACGTTGTATTTAAAATACAGATCTGTGGTGTCTGAATAATTTCAACATGCACACAAATAGTTTAAATTAAGACGTATCTGGAGTTAAACGCCTGCTTTAACTGCTCTGGTTAGAGTGTTTTCATGCCACTACTAAAACTCAGGCAGCTTTAAGCCAAAGAGGAGGCTTAAAGTTAAAAAATAACCTCTCAGCAAGCAACCCAGTGTCAGTGTGGAGAAGCCTGGAGGAACCACAGGAGACCTCCCGCCCCACACGGCAGGGAGCCTTCACCCACTGATGAGCTGAAAGGGTTTTACTGCAGGTCAGATATCACCCATCACCCGCTCTTGTCATCACACAGCCAATCTGCACCCCCGCCACCTTCCTGCGCTCAGGATCCGTGGCGAGGATGACAAGGAGGAGTTCAGAGACAGGCGATCTGGAAGTTACCGTGACCGGACGACGTGTCTCACTCCGATCTTCAAAAAATCTGTGGAGCTGCTGCAAATGCATCACCCAGATGCCCCGGAAAGCATCACCTCAATCCCAAAAAACCCTCCATCACTGTATTAACTGACCACCTTGACGTCTGTGGTCACAAAATCCAACCAGTCTTCATCTGTCAGTGGATCTTAAACTTCCTGACTGACAGGAAGCAGGCGAGGCATCACATCCAGACAATCAGCACCTCCACCGGGATGTGTGCTCTGAAATAAATATTTATCCCAAGCATCCATTGGGCTCTCACCATTGCACTATGCACTATTATCACTGTTTGCATGTTACTATTGTTATCATTACTTCTTATAAGCATGCATACATATATTCATACGTGTACATTGTAGTTAATGTTTAGTTTTTACCTTGTCGAGCTGTTGGTTGTCCTTGTTTATATTTTTGTGTATGTACAGTGAGAGCAGTCAAATTCCAAACAGTCAAATTCCTTGTATGTATGTATTTTTATTAATGCATAATTGCAGCAAGCTAACTGTGTTACCTTTATAAAGTCACAATTCATATTTATAATGTGTGTGGTCAGCATGTCTGTTTTTTGTGTGTGTGTGTCAGAGCTCGGCCTGCTGATGAAGTCCTGCATTGATCAGGGTCAGCTGGTACCCGATGACGTCATGTCTCGTCTCATCCTGAGCGACCTGAGAGCGATGGACCAGAGCAGCTGGCTGCTCGATGGTAAGTTTCGATCGCTGGTTCACACTGATTGTTTGTTATAGATCGTGTAACAGCCCACGGTTACATTTAACTGCATTAGAAGTCAAGCTTTGTAGGGATGTTTTTAGCTGCCTCCTCGTTTCCTCTTAATATTAATTTCATTTAAATCTCAGCATGGTTATTCATCACATCCTCATTTCTCTCCTGCACCTGTCTCCTCGTTTTCCTCCCATCTGTCAGGTTTCCCTCGCACGGTTTTCCAGGCGGAGGCCCTGGATGACGCCTTCTACGTGAACACAGTCATCAACCTCAATGTACCTTTCCACACCATCAAGCAGCGGCTCACGTCTCGCTGGACTCACCTTCCCAGCGGCAGAGTCTACAACACAGACTTCAACCCGCCCAAAGTCGCGGTAAATACACCTTCTCTTTTCTGTTACACCTTCCTCATTTTAGTTTCTGGTTTCCAAATATTGCCAGTGTAGAGTCTAAAGACAGAAGCTGCCGTATGCTGTGCAGATTGAAAAGCCTCTTGAGGCAAATTTGTAATATTTGGCTTGAGCTTTCGGGCTCCTAAGAGGTAAAGCACACTGTTTATTCAAGAAATCCTAAATTGGCCATTGGTTACAAAAAATTGAGACCCAGAAGACAAAAAATGCTTAAATTTACAAATTGATGTGAGATTACTGGAGGACAGATTGAAAGAAATAAAACCGAGAGATGGAAGAGACACAAGAGGCCTGTTGAAGAGGAAAACATTAGCATGCAGGGTAAACACAGAAAATGGAGGAGAGAGTGGAAAACAAAAGGGAGGATAAAACAATGGGCCTCTTGTGTGCAGTGAAAGAAAATCAACCTTTGCTCTCATCCGGCACAATTACACACCCGCAAAGAGGGCGACTGCCTGTTGATGCAGTTTCACTGGAAACTTGGTTCAACAAAGATGAACCCTCACACTGGTTTGTATTGGTATTTTAAAGAGCAGACTGGGAGCAAAGCAACATAAAAGACCGTTCTCACATTATGTAATGAGGCCATTTGAGTTGACTGATCGCCTTCATTTGCATTCATTTTGTGATGAGGTCATCAGCAAAGTCCTTTCGTCGTTTCTTTTGATCATCATCCTCTTTTTTTGTGTGTGTGATCTGTTTTTATGACTACAGGCGCTATTATGTAGAGTATTGATTATATCAGTAATCATCATGTGTTTTTTGTGGGCTGATTCATGGCTGACGTGCCTCTGGTCACATGCTCTTTCCAGGACAATGAATTTGCAGCAAGTCAATTTCTTGCAAAGTCTGGAGGAGAAACACATTTGTAGTTAATCATTTGCTCTTTACAGTCCTGTTGGAGAGGGAATAATGACACGGAAACATACAAAGAGGCACAAAAAGCCAATATGTCTTCTTTCTTTGAGTTTTTTGAGACATTAGTTCAACAGGATTCCTGCATCATGTGAATCATGATCATAATTTCATGCAGATTTTAGGACGGCAGGTTCGTGCTGTTCCCTCTCAGCCCTGAATTGCTCTGCAGAGACGGTTTGTGCTCTCTGAGTAAACTGAAGATGTTGGCATCGTGTCCACGCATGTTTCATAGCAACATGTCCTGTAGAAATATACAAGAGACAGACAGACTGACACTGTGAAGGGATGGAGCTGGTCAGCGTTCTGTGCAGACTGAACAGAGGTTACTGTGTGAATCTCAACTTTACTATCACCACATGTACACAACTCGTTTACTTTTCTTTCTGGTCTGAAGTTTATGCCACGTTAGCGATAAAATGAAGGACAATCCCATCAGACTCAGCTTTACTTTGTGTTTAGCATTTCCCTCACATGTTTGCATGCCAAATCTTTTTCCCCTACACAGTTCAAGCACTACTTGATTCGATTCAACTCAGTTTCGGTCGTTTTCCATTACAATAGAGGACCACCGTCATTTGTTATGCGACATAAAACAACTACGCAGGCCACCAAACAAAGAAATGTTTGCACCTCGTTATTGCTCCACGGGGTTTTTATCCCCTATAATCCCCTTAGAAACATTAGGTCAATCTAAATGTTTTGCAGGCCTGCAAAAAACAAAACCTTCTCAGCCTGCAGAAACAAAAGCCTGTGGTGTCAAAGGTTGTTAAAGAAGCCAGAAAATCACATTTCAACATGCTACTAATGGATTTACGCCTTTGTTTCCAGCAACATTTTTACATGTGACAGCAGGAGGAGCACAGGGTTAAATAATTCAGTGAAATCATGACTGAAATCTATTTATCTGCTCCAGCTTCGGGTCCTGGTTTGTGCACGCTGCCTCACTGTGATGGCTTACTGAGACAACAGAGCCATCGTTAATGTTATCAGTCTGCTTTCAAGTCAAAATGTCTGCTGTGAAACAGGCGTGTGGAAAATATAACACGGTCGGACGTCCTGCCGCTGTTTCTCCAGCTCCCGTCAGACTCTGTTCGTGGTCGAATGTTTTGAAAGCACCGATGTGTGTTTCCTGATCCGTGTTTACATTCCAGCCTCGTTTGTCTTGGTTTGGGCTTTATGAATCCACGACTGTGGACCATCAGAGGCAGGAAGTTACAGCCCTCACACATTTATTAAGTAACTCAGCCTCAGGAGGTTTCCTCACTTTTGTTTCACTTTTTTGGTTTCACTTTTCCCCACTTTCTTCCTATTCAGCTGGTACAGAGAGCAGTTCAAATAAACAAATCATGTAGTACAGGTGTAGTTTCTTAAGTACTTTTGCACTCAGCAACATTTGTTTTTTGTGTTTTTCCTGCAGGGTTTGGATGACATGACGGGGGAGCCTCTGGTCCAGAGGGACGACGACACTCCGGAGACGGTCACACGGAGACTGAAGTCGTATGAAACCCAGACCGAGCCTGTCTTAGAGTACTACAGGTAAAACAGCATCCATCTACTTACATACATGTGACTGATCATTACAGTAACTTATTCTGAGAGCATAAAGAGTGGAAATGGGCTGATGTTTGACCATATTACAGTGTACTATCTCCCTGAAGTACATTCAAAAGGTTAAAAGTAAATGCTGTTGAACTTTGACCTTACTTTGTCCTCGTAGCTGCTTGCACAACTGGAAAACTGCTTAAGAACCACATTCCTAGAGGACAAGCTAATAAGTGCAAACACATTTTCTGCTGATCTGAGGGGTTAAATCAATACACAGATGTTTTCTTAAAGGTCCATCTGAATCAATAAACCGAGGCGAGAGTCACAAACACAAAAGCTGCAGGGAGGCTGTGGACCCAGTTAGAAAGTACATGCATCATAATCTCTATTTTTGGACTAATTAGGCAGGAAAACATATTAGTCTGTGTTTCCTTAAACCGCAGGGATCTGCTTAGCCAGTGCCCCACTTTTTTTTAACCACAGTGTTTGAAAGGCTGTTCATTACAAGGAAGAGCCTGCAGAAACTAGAGAGGGTTTACTTGAAAAGTGCTGTTATCTTACTCATATTTCTATGCATTATTATACATTTGCTGTTAAAAAGGTGATTTATCTCTGTGTTGTTTTGCCTCTCCAGGAGTAACGGCATGCTAGAGACCTTCAGCGGGACAGAAACCAACAAGATCTGGCCGCACGTTGAGGCTTTCCTCCACAGAAAACTCCACTCCCTCAAACAGAAAGCTGTGTAGGAGGGAAGGACACAGAAGGGTTAAAGTTTACCAGCACATGCCAACTCTTCTGTCTAACCCTTCTGTGAAACCAGAGGAGTAATTTATTCTGAATGTTGAGGAGCAGGTTCATACAGTTTATATCAGGGCACGACGGGAAGATGACACTTTTTAAAAATTGTTCTTATTGCAGTAGTTTCCTGCTGAAGCGAATGTGGGAAACCCTCAGGATGTGTGCACAGTCTTTTTAACATTTAGTAATTATCATTTTAAAAGGATGCATCTTTATCCAGCAATGTGCCTTTATATAGAAGAAGACACCACTGAATCAACTATCAAGATCTTTAGTCATTTTTAATAATAATCACAAGTTTATTTTCTCATTTGAGACACTAAAAAGAACAGACACACACCTGAAGAAAAAGCAATACTTCATGGGCTTCTTTCCAAAAGGGTGAACGCCCTAAAATGAACTGTGCCATCTTCTTTACTGTAATCTCACTTTTGCCTTCTGCTGCTTGTGAAGACGTGACAGGTAGCTCAGTGAATGTAGTCTGTAAATACTCGTTATGACCACTGATTGAATCACTTTGTAAACCGAACACACTTGTTATATTTGATATTTTTAATTGAACTATCGTTGATAACGGCCTCCTTAAACCCCCTCGAGTCTTAATGAACTTTTGAAATACTTCATGCTGTTTTAATTTTAATCATGCATTCCTTGTTGTGACCAAGTTTCTAACTATATACAGATACTTGCCATTTAATGTGTGTGAAAATGTATGAACTTAAAGCACGGGGCATCATCTTGAAGTGTTTTTGCACTTCAGTCTTAAGATTATTTCACTGGGGTAAAAACCACAGAAATGTTGACTCGCCTTACGATGTACTGTAGTTTGAATGTTTCCTGGTTTGTACTGTGTGTATCTCCGAACATGTGAATACAACATTTTAAAGCACAACAACTCCTCCTTTATGGACAACGTGAAGTGTGTCATGAGTATTTACGAGAAAAGAAATCACAATAAACTTCTGATACTACTTTACTTTATGTAGTATATATTTGCACACCAGAGTGAAACAGCTGGACAGATTGATTTTGACAGTAACACACATTCAGCGTTGTGCTCCTACGACAGTCAGACTCCTGAAGGACAGCTTAAAAACAATAGGATCTCAAAGTCGCAGCAGAAACAGAGACACTGTTTATTCCACAAGCTCTTCCTCATTGTCAAAACCTGGTGCCTACATTACCCACAATGCTGCAGGCTACAGAGACGTATTTTTTTCCCTATTTTCAAACTCAAACACTTTATAAATCTAGCAGACTTTACGTGGCTCACTCTGGAGCCACAAAAGGCGTCACACAGCAAATTTTTTTCACTTGTGCAGTTGTAAACAGACATTGATGTGTTTAAAAAGAAAAGAAAAGTTCTCATTTAAGGATGCAACGACAAAGACGTTTCAGGCTCCTCTATAGTTACACGTCAGCAGGACCTGCTGTATAATTACTGCGGGAGCTGACGACAAGACACAAATATTTAGCACTGGTTTTTATATCTGAGTAGGCGAGAGAAGCTGAATCCTACAGCAGCCTACAGCGAAGGAGACGTGGACAACCTTCTTCCAGCTCACAGCTTAGTGACAGAAAGTTTCTCAGTTTTACAAACTGTGACGTCTTCAGATAGTTTAGGAAGCTGAACCACCATAAACACCGTCCACAGGTTTAGTACAACAGCTAAAGCCATTTTGCATAGTTGCTTCGTCCTTTGGGACAAAAATAAAAAACATTTAAAACCACTACAGCATGTTTTTTTTAGCTTCACTGTGTACAATACCTGTTAATGTTTGTAATATTTATGATACGTCTCACACCAGCACTGAGAGAAAAATAAATCTGAAATGATGAACAGTGAGCCGGCAAGTTTATGCGTCACACAGCCTTAAGTCAAGAAGACATGAATAGTACTCGTATTTTGGCTTTTTTGTTAAATAAAGAAATATGATCATTGGAAGCCTGACACATTCGGCAAAAAGCTCCTGTGAACAGAAAACAAGTTAAACAAAAGAAAATGCCACAAAATTAAAAACACAAGCTCATCTGAGGCCCGTTTGTGAATTAAAAACAACAAAAACGTGACTAAATCTAAATTCAACATGGGGAAGAAGAAGGTTACGTGCTTCAAACACTCCGCCTCGACCACTTCCTTTTTTTAAAACTAGTTTTGAAAAGAGAAATATAAAGTGCAGGACACATTCAGATGCAGAGTTCCTCCTCCTCTCCACATTCAGATATGAGTAAAAGTCTTTGTGGGGGTCGCAGCCCTTCTTCCCCCCCCCCCCTCCCTTACATACAGGTGCTGTTTAGCTCCTGCTCAGATCTCCAGAACAACGAACGTTAGCGGTCAGTCTGCAGGGAGCTCGTGTATGAGGAGACCGGCGGTGGTGGGTACAAATGGGGAGCTTGTAAAATAAAACAAAGTCTACGCGGGGAGAGAAAACCTTTATGTACCTGAACTGAGTGAGATCAAGTGTTCAAACTTGAAATTTGAGTCTCTGATTATGTGAATTTCTGGTAAAATAAAATCCTGCAGGAGCATAATTCAACTAAATATCAATAAAACCGACGGACGCAGCGCCCTCTTTACACCTTACATCACCTCTTGCAACAAGATTATACCTGGAGATGGATTATTAACACTCAACACTAAAAATTTATATTCTCATTAAATTAGGTCGACTTTGCCTTTTTAAAACGCTTTTTTTTTTTAATCATCATGTAATAAATGCAGAGTTGTCATATCGTCTCAGACACTAAACGGCATGCACTGTTTTGTCTTTATCTTTTAATTCACATCTGCTCGTGTGAAGCTTCTTAAATAAATAAATAGTTTACTATTATTCTGAACGTCTAAATCACCTGTCACAAAGGACAATAAGAGTCAATGCAGCCGATTGATCTTCTAGTGCTTTTGTATCATGACTCGCTGATATATATTATGTATATTGGTTGATTTTATACATATTTGCACTAAAATCTGAATGTCAAAAATGTGTGTTTAAAGGCAGATGTAAAGGAGGTAGTCTGATTACTTATGCACACTTTAAACCTGTCCAGATAACACCAGGAATAAATTTTTTTAAAGAAACCGTAACCATTAAAACGTCTCTTTTTGTCCTGACAAACCATCCAATTCATCACACGACGCGTTCAAGGAAGAAGATTTTAAGGTCAGACAGTCCCCTTAAATCACTGTTTTTACAAACGCACAAAATATCTGCACCTCACATCTGTTCTGTTTCATCTTTTCAGACAACTCAGAGTCAGCTAACTGACTGGCCGCCCACACATCCTGAATTATTCATCCTCTCCTGACAATGAGCCTCAGAGGCCTGTGGGATTGTGTGCGGTCTGAAACCTGTCCGAGCCGAAACCTGCAGGACGAAGATCCTTTAAATCCGACCTTTTCTCTCCTGGATTACACTTTGATTCCAGCCCCATGAACTAAACACAGACAAACGGCTCTTTGATTATTAGAGTACACCCAAGTTAGCTTTTAGTGTGTTAAACAAACAAACAAAAAAAAAAGATGTGAGGCTGCCTTTACCAAATACTCCAAACAAAACAAACTTCACCTTAATAAATGTCGAGCACTGTGGATCAGACTGGTAATACAGTGTATATAAAACCTACACTTGTACCACACAGGCCATGCTGGATTCATTTTAAGCAGCAATAACAACTCCTCTGACCTGAGTCTGACTTGAGCTGTTAGCACCTCACCGACTTTTCCCCAAAGACTTTACTGCGTTAGTATTCTTCGTGCTGTCTGGATTTATTTTTCCAAATCTGTCAGTATGTTTTGCTTTTGCTTACGGATGTTTTTCCCCCTCTTTCTGCAGCGTGTTGGGTATAAGAGCTCCATCTGTAAATCCCTGGTCTGGTTATGGCACATTTAACACATGCTTTAAGCTCGCGTGAGACGCCGCAGGGGCCGACTTACCGGAGGCCAACCACAGTGACATAACATCGCCATCGACACTGAGAAATGTTTACCATCAGTTAACCGTTATTCTCGGCTGAAAAACGGCAGTGTAACAGACTGATCAGGTCTCCATTTATTCCTGCTCTGCACTGGTGCTTTTTGTAAAGAGGGCTTAAAACTCAGGTGGTTCCTAAATGGCTGTTTAGGGAGAAGGGCTGGGGTTTGATGGAGATGGAAGAAAAGCGATCCTGCAGTCCCTACGAGGTCTCCATCATGCGAATATCGTCCGTTTCTGTAGCGTCGTCCTTCGTCCACCTCCCTGCACTCGTCCACTGTCCGGCCTCTAAACAACGCTTTGCATGATACTCTGCCACCTAGTGGAGGAAGAGAAAGACAGGAGGGTCGGATCACAATAAAACAACATTCACAGGTGAGGACTGTCACGCACAAACCAATAAAAAATAGATTTAAATAGAGCAGGAGAAACACTGTGGGGGATTAGCCGGTTGCCTGGTGAGAGGATTATAATGGTTATGTAACTGCGCTCCAACATTTAATGACATGAGCTGAAACTGGATTTATGATTGCGAATTTACAAATTTTTAACCATGAGCTAAAACAAATCCAGGATCCATTATATTAAAAAAAAAGCAGCTTCTCGTGTACACGTGCTCCTCCAAAACACTCCTCAGAGGCTGGCTGAGTTCACGCTGAGGTGAAAAGAGGGAGGAAAACAACACAAATCCCAAAAAAAACGAGGACCAGGAGAGCAGAGCTGAGGTTTCAACAGGCCAGATCACATTCCTGAGTGGCCATCTTTCCTCTGTGGTTGTTTTTTTTTTCCTCTCTCTCAGAGTAGATGTTTGGCAGCCAGTCGAGCTGTGAGGCCAACGGAGGGGAGGAGGCCTCGTTCTCTCGCTCACAAAGTACTAAGATCGGGTTTAGTAGAAAAGTCTGTGGGATACGCAAACTGGAGCCTTTTCCACTTTTACTTCAAATGAATACTGAATACTTCAAATAAAAACATCATTCATGGCTGTTGTCATTCAGGATTTGGTCGTATGAAACACTCCAGCCCATCCACTACGCTCTGCTATGGCCAATCAGCTTGCTACTCCCTCATAACGAGTGGTGCCCAAATTTCATTCAACAAAATTATGATGGTCTTAGTTTCACGTTAACATCCAGATAAAAATAGGAAATCTTTACCTGTATGTAGAGCAGCCATTAAAAAACTACACTCACAAGCTTTGAAACAGACATGAGTAAACAAAAGTGAACAAGACTGCTGATGCTTTCAAATCCAGCCTCCAACTAAACATGGCCTTTACCTGTCGTGTGTAGCAGAGGACTAATAAACAGAAGCTCAATGGCGCCATCTTGCAGCTGAGTGTGGAAACTGCGATCAGTCTACGAGTCTGAGCTGGGATTAAAGGCTGAAGGCGAACTTACTGGAGAGAAAGCATCCCGGGGTTCTTTGGGGTCGAGTTTGCAGTTTGTGCCAGCGTTGTGTGCTTCAACGCCGTTAACCGCATATTCTCTAACTCTGTGTTTGAAGGCCTCGAGCTCTGTGTGGAAGACTTCTAAGTAGACGTCTTGTCCGTCCTGAGACAACAATAGATGACAAACACATGACCAAAAAGGATATTTTGAGGGGCAACAAGTAAAACCTCAGTCAGGCACAGAGCCTTGCATAACAAAGAGAGTAAGCTGTATTAAGATGTAATGTAGGATGGAGCTGCTGACTGTCATAGTTTTATATGCACATACAGTATTAAATCTGGCGTGTCTTACTTTGGCTTTGTGGAAGAACTCTCTGAAGCAACCTCGCGGGTCCTGCTGAGAGTTGGAGGCCATCTCCAGGATGAACTGCATGACCACGGCTTGGTGCGCCACCTGCTCCATCAATGCTTCTTTCTGCAAGATGGAAGGAAAGAAAAGCACATTTTTGAGCGTGTGTGTGTCTCAATAAGTCGCCTGTTTTACCTCCTGTGCAATTAATTTCCATAAATAAATAATTTTGCAGTGCGAATTATTTGTGGCAAAGCAGTAGTTTTTCTCTAAAAAAAAACAAAGGTCTGATTTCTACAGAGATTAACTCTGACAGCACAAACAGCTCAAAATCTTTATATCAGTTGGTGCTGGATTTGTTTTAAATTCGTTTCAAAATTAATGTGGAAATTAGGGAGCCACTTATGGGACTAACGCAGCAGGTGAGGCTGTTTCTTTATTTGGAAATGTTAAGACTCTCAGGCACAGAGAGAGAAAGAGCAACTACAAAACAGCTGAAGTACAACATAAGAGCAGTGAAAAGGGTGAGACTGACATTGTTTGATTTGTTGTTCATGTAAATTTCTACGAATAAAATGAACGATGGCTTGTATTTGATTCCAAGCTGGCTTCCCCACGACACATTTTAATGCTCAGACACACAAGCAGACACCTTTTCAGGCTGCGATGACACAGACAGTGTCGGTTAGTAAAACAAATCCAAAGTGAAATTAACAGCAGCTTAAACCTTTAAGTACATTACCCCTTCCTGCTGTAATCTCATGGACCACAGAATTAAGTAGTTGGCCGTTTCCTCGCAGATGAGCTGAGGCAAGTCTGCGAGGAATCGCTGACTGTCGTCCCATCTCCGCAACATGCCTGGCAAATAAATGAACAGAATATTAGTTTATTTTATCCAAGCACAGAAAAAGGACCTGTATTTCACATTCTGAGTTTTTATTTCCCTCTCCTCAGTGCAGAAATGTCATACTTTTATGGAGTGATAATGAAAGAAGTGAGGTGTTGTAAAAGTTTGAAGTAAGGACTGTGATATGTGATATGAAGTCTTCTTCATGACTCCAATGCAGTGTGAAATGCTTTGGTGGCTTTTGTTCACTGCAATTTAAGAAGCACTGCAGAAAACAATAATTACATACAAAGAACTTATAATTTAGTTAAACATCAACTGCAATTTAAAGCATTACATAACTGACAAAGGCTAAAAAAGCATAAGTCCTCCTGCCACAGTCAGGTGTGACGTGTCAAGATAAAATTCCTCCATAAATCTCAGCAAGTATTCACATGAAAACTACATGATATGATCTAATACAGGGAAGAAATCCTGCCTCAACGTGCAACAAGCACCAAGCGAAAAAACTAAGTGATGACATTTTATTTCACTAAAAACAAACTGGGTACAGTCTCTCTTTTATGATTAATCTGAAAGGTGACTATTTATACTAGAAACTTTGGACTCACCAAAATGTCTGAGCTCCTGCTCATACTTTTGAAGAAATGTGCACTTGTCCTGATCCATGTCTGCAGGCTGATTTTTGACATTGATGATACTCTGGAAGAGAGAGAAAACATTAACTGACTGTTGATGATGTTACTACAGAATCAGTAAACAGTAGATATACAAACACATAAAAAAATGTTAAGACACAAACACAATCCAACCATCGTCTTGAAATCATCCAATCCCACAGTGCAGGTTTCAGATTTTAATTTTCAGTGACAGTTTCACTTTAGTATAAAAAAGCTAAACTGTTTTCCACACTTACTTTATCAAAAACATCCCAACTCCCGTCAGCTCCCTGCACAGGACTGCGGCTGGGCTCCTGACCTCCCAGCATCCTCTCTTTGCGGCGCCACTCCTCCTCGGTGTGCGTGAGCTCTGAGGGGCAGGCCAGCGTCCGAGCGCGTTCCTGCTCCAGGGACTCGGAGCTGTGGACGCCCAGAGAGCACAGCTGGTCCTGGGCCTCGGCCAGTCTCCAGCTGGAGACGATGGAGGCCTTCACGCAGCGCTGCTGACTCTGACACAGTGACGCCATGGCACCGTCACAGAGGTGCGAAGAAGGTGACTGCTGAGAGGTGAATAAAAGAAAGAACGATGATCAGTGACACAAGTAAAATGAAGCATCATTTATTACACACAACGATCCAGAGTTAGAGCTTTTTAAAAATTAGGGCAGGAAACTAACATTTGCTGTCAACCTACCACAGTGGTTGACAGACCTTAAAACATTCATCTGCTTCTTTCTGTTTCTCCACCAACCAAACCAGAGATAAATTAACTTTCACAGGGCCCAGATGGTTGAGACCACTTTGGTTTTTTAAACCTAGATGACCTTGATGGAAAGTTAGCACCACCCTGCATGAGAAGGTGAAGATGCTCTCCTTTTTAAAGTGATCTGAGCTTTATGATTTGGTCTTATTTTTATTCATTTAAAGAACCAACCATGCACCTGCAGCATCTCTAGGGCAAATCAACAGTACTCAGAGACACGAATATTAAGCAACATTATGGTTTAAGGTTGAACAACTCATGGGAGGAGAGTTATTAAGGAGAACAGCTGAAGTTTTGCATAAATACCTGTACGCAGCAAATATGGAACTGCAATATGAAATGAAAATAAAATAAAAAGTGAAACAACAGATCTTTAAATAAACAAAATAAAAGAAATCCATATACT
>JBAJHX010000035.1:18252590-18263708 GCA_037176925.1 Amniataba percoides | reverse complement strand
TGTGTGTGTGTGTGTGTGTGTGTGTGTGTGTGTGTGTGTGTGTGTGTGTGTGTGTGTGTGTGTGTGTGTGTTAATGAGGAAACCAGAGTGTCTGTCAGTAGGAAGGAAGGAATTTGCGTTGCACTGAATGAACTTGAGATCTGCTCGAGGAGGATATTGAGTGGATGACATCTGTTTTGCAAATTAAGACGCAGCGCGAAGTATTCTCACACAGATATTATTTTCTGGTGTAGGAAGTTTCTGATGCCAGAGTTTGCATTCTTTCACTGAGACCCGAAATGTGTCACAAGTCCGGGTCGAGGAGGAAGGGAGGGAACGGGGGGGTGTTAGCTGTTTGTCCTCACCGACTGCTGTGTTTCTGCTGTTCTAAAAACTGACTTGACAGTTCCCTCCTTTTTAACAACAACTTTCACTCATTTACCAACGTTTCAAAAGGGGAAACTCCTCCCTCGATGATTACGAAAACATTTTGAGAAATTCACAATTTCCACACAAGTTGTATGTGTGAACGTTGGTGAACAAGCACCCTTTAGCTCTAAAACCACAGCAACAGTTTTGCCCATAAGTGGAGGAGATTTCCCTTAAATGTGACCTGCAAGCGCTGTGTGGCTGTATGAATGATGCACACGTCTATCTGAAATTAAGAATAACAAGACGATTTAGCTGCATTATGCGTTCATCTTCTCCTCTCTGTCACTTTAGTCTTTATTCACACCACTCCCTCCCTTTTTTTCAGCTACATTTGGCAGCCCTCCAGGGATTTTTAAAGCTGTCTGAGCCTCTGGAGGCCTTGCTAACAATCATGGAGAGCTGTCCAGGCAAACAGAAAGGTCGGGGCCACACCCTCGGCCATCACATCCTCATGGAATTCCAGACGTGGGTGAAGAAAAATCCTCAGGTAGATTCTGCAGACAAACCTTTTATAAACTGAAGAAATGTCCCGCAGACTTCCAGCAGTTTCACACCTGCACCTCTGAGCACTTCCAGTCTAACCAGCTGCATTTTTTGCAGGTTTACGGTTTTGTAAAGGCAAACTATTCCTGTGTATTGTACATTTTTAATCACTGACATCCAGATGATTCACCTTTACAACCACACACACTTCCACCAGCAATTACAGCAGTAGTTTTAAAACCTTCAATGTTCAAACTCCAATCTGTATTAACTCCGACAGGTGACCCTGAGCTCGCTGTCAGAGCAGCAAGCGACGGTGCTCCAACGGAGAGCTCTGAGCTTACTAACAGATACTCAGCCCAACTTTGTAGACGCTCTCACAAACATCTACCAGCTCAGCTCTCTGGATCCGGACACGCTGCGACTGCACATCCTGAGGTTGCAGGCTCTAAACTGCTACAAAGAGGCGAGTGTCTCATTTGACGTTGTTTGTTTTCGGCTTTGTTCTCAAATTGATGCAGAACTTTGTGTTTTGTTTTTTACAGGCTGTAGTACTCAGCATAAAGCTGAATTTGCAGAAGGAATTGAATATGGAGGAGGTGAGAGAAATTTTAGAAAGTGTATTGGTGTACGGGAACTGAATTTTTATGAATGGCATTTTTTAATAATTTGTAATCAACAACCATCCGTCTTCTGCAGATGTGTGTGCCGCTGATTTTGCAGAATAAGTTGCCGTTAGCAGAGTCCTTTGTCGCAGGCCACAACCATCTTGAGCAACGACTGGTGACTCTGCTGGACTCCTGGTGCCACCCCTGCTTCAACGTGGACGAGATAATCAGGTATGAAGCGTGTGTGATGGTATCGGAGGCTGTGTGTGTGTGCGCGACTGTATGAACTGATGTGATTGTGTTTCCGCAGGCGGTTCCCTCGCCTCTCTCTGTCCAGACAGTGCATGGACCAGGTTCAGCCCAAAATGCTCACCAAACAAGTGTTCAGACTCATGGAAAAATTCAACATCGACCAAGGTGTGTGACTGAGCAGACGTGTAGGTGTTCACGTGTGGGTGCACACGTCAGGCAGAAATGACTGTGTCCTCGTTTTTTCACACAGGACTGTGTCCCAACGCTCTGCACAAGAGGAGACTGGACTCTTTACGTTTCCTCATGTACAAGAGGTTTGTGGAGGTAAGTGATACTGTTTTAAACATAAAAGGATACCCCAGCTATTCAATAAATGGAAATAGTAGTGATTTTTTTGAGATGGAAGACTGACATAATTTCTTATTTGGTGCTTAAGACCATCTTATATTGACTAATACTCAAATATCATCCTTTTTAATTGATCTTTGTTCATCACTGTAATAATCTGACATCAAACTGAGAAGCTAGTTAAAACTAAGACATTTTTAACTCAAGAAATACCAGACATTTTTCTACACCTGTGTGCTGTTCTGCTTTAATGGAAAAATCTTATTCTTAAAATGTCTTGAATTGGTACAATAAAGGAGAAAAAACAGGAGAAGCCCAGCTGGCTCACATGCACCGCTTTGAAATATGTATAGCTCATGTTGTTTAACCACAGAGTCACTTTAAAATGAAATAGGCTGTATCCTAATACTGTGTTTTTAACACACTAGAGAAACACTAGAGTTATTTATTTGATTAGGTTAATGTAGTTTCATAAAATAAAGACAAAAGAAGCAGAAATATGTACACCTCGTGTGTCCTCGGGGCTCAATTATATCTTAAAAAAATGTTTATTCAAAATTTTATGTCTTTTTTCTCAGCTCTCATATTCCCAGTTTTAGTTACACATATGTCGACCTTAATCACTGTCAAAATTTTGTTCCGCCTTTTTAGCCAATAAAAGCTGGTAACCGATCTCAGTGGAATCAGTGGAAGCAGATGGAGGCATTTGAGGTTGAGGTTCTCTGAGGAATAACTTTTTAGACCCTGGTCTGTGGGTTTCAGAGACTAAAATACATTATATTATAAACCATTAGCTCTCCTGGTTTGATTAGTACATGCACATTGCAGGAAATTTCACAAGAGTTCACTATCAAAGAGGATAATGCAGTAAAAGTCTTACAGCCATCGTCAAATACTGACAGTACATCGATAGTGAGAGTGAAGCTGGTGGGAATGAACAGTAATTATATTTATCCGTGATGACAACAGTATATGTGAAGACAATATTGAGTAAATCATGTGTTTATATGTTTGCCCTCTATTTTCCTTTAGAAAAGCATGACAGAGGAGAACTGGAGTGACCATGTGCAGGTAGGTTGCTCGTATGTGTGTGTGACAGCGTGTAATGATTTATTAGTTTCAATAAAATGTGCACTACGTGAGATTTATTTATTTATTTTTTGTGTGTGTGTATTATGTATGCATAGTACGTCGTGGCAGATGACCAGGAGCTGCAGATCCATTTGGTGGAGATGTTAGTGAAGCACTGTGGTCTTCGGAAAGCCTCTCAGTGGTCTTTGAGATACAACATCCCCAGAGATCGACTTCCCTACGGCGTGTGGGAAATGCAGCGGAGTCTTCCGCCTCATCTGCAGTGAGTTTCCCAAAACATGCATATACATATTTTACTATGCAGCTCTTGCACCGGATTAACTTCTTAACATAAAGATGAAGCCTTTTTCCTCAACTTTGGTTCACCACATCCCCTTTTAACACACTGCATGTCACCATTTTGTCTTTTATCTTACTGGTTGAACCTCTTAAGCCTCAGTGGCTGAGTACAACAAACGTTTTGAACTGGCTGGCTTTGAAGACCTCGTGAGTCTTCTAGCTTTTTTTTTTAAAAGATATTAAAGATGCCACATGTCCTGTATTTTGCTGGCTTGTAATATCACAAGGTATTTCCTGTATGTCTGGATCCTCCTCCAAGTCTGTTTTTTTTCATATTTGTCCTGCCCTTTCAATCCATCTTTGATCAGGTGGCTTAAACGCCGACACCTGTGCAACTTATGAGGCATCCTGGGAGATGCAGTGTGTACCTTGGTGGCCATTTTGTAATGCAGCTGCTCATTTAATATGGGACTATAGCTCCCCTTTACCACACAATCCCTGTGATGCCACACTCTGTGCTAATTCACAAGATCTGATGCTGTGTGAGTTATCTATCCGTTCTCATTCTGCAGAGGCTTATTTTGTGTTTTTCCTGTTTTTTTCTTTCCCCTGTGACTCTTGTCCTTGTCGCCTCTGCTCAGACAGATATGTTTGAGTGATTCGGCACAGTCTGAGGAGTGGGTACCGCCTCAGTCTCACTGTCAGAAGTTCTACCAGGTGCCACTCACCAGAGATAAAGTTCACTTCGTGGACACGCCGGAAGCTCTCCAGAAATGTCGAAACATCGTGTTGGAGGTAAAGAGAAGAAGATGCTTTTTCTGAAAAAAAACAAAAAAACAAAAAACAAATAGAGAGAGGGACATTACAGCTCATAAAAAACCTCAATGTATAACGGATACTTCGATGTGGTTGCTGTTGAAAGATGTTTTCTTTCTGCTGTCTTTCTCCCATCTTAGGAAGATGCTGTTGTAGGAGTTGACATGGAGTGGCAGCCCACGTTTGGCTGCATCTCAACGCAGCGAGTCGCCCTCATACAGCTCGCAGTTCTTGATGAGGTTTTCTTATTGGACCTCTGTGCAAATGGATTCTGTCAAAACCCAGATACCGTCAGTTTCATCAGGAGTTTTTTCTCTGCAAAAAACGTCCTCAAACTGGGTGAGCAGCAGACGCGACAAAGGTTCAAATCAATTCAGTTTTTGTTTCTGTTTCTGTATCTAGTGTTTCATCTTTCCTCCCCTTCAGGTTATGGCATGTCAGGAGATCTCAAGTGTCTCTTGGCCACGTGGCACCAGTTTTTAGAGGAGCCACTGAAGATGGAGGGGATGCTCGATCTTCTTAACGTACATCAGATGGTAAAATGGTCCCGTCGCTCTCATAAATTCATAGAGATTAAATTCTGCAGAAGAAGAACAGAAAAGACTATTAGACTTTCATGCTTTCTTCATTTGTATTGCTGTAATGGTTTACCTCAATTCAGTTTGCATCATGCTGTTGTCAGCTAATATCAAATACATTTGCAAAAATGGATGTCTGAATATTCACATTTCTTTTTTCTTGATTTTCCACAACACTGAACATACGTTATTTTAATAAAAGGCATGTAAAGGACCAGAGGAGTGTAACATTTGGGATGTCTCTAGAGTCACTCTTGTCTGTGTTTGGTTGCATGGTCATAACTCAGGTACGTAGTCCAGCTGTGGCCCAGCAGTTTGTCTGACATATATATAAATATATACATTGCTCCACTCATATCTGGGGTGGATAGGAATGTGAAAATGACAACATATGTGGCTGCTTCAACATCTGCTGGACTGCATGTTGCAAGATGAGAGGAATCCAATAAATCATTTTTAAACTCAAGAGGAACATCTGGGTTAACACTGAATGAGAGGAAGTGTTCAAATTAGATAAAGCTGCTCTAATTGCAACAATGGAAACAGTTTTTTAGTGGAAAAATATTCAACACTGCATCATAACCTTTCTTTTGAACTACAATGTCAGTAATCCCTTTTGCAGATCCAGCGTAGTAAGGTCAAAGTGCCTCAAAACGGACCCAAAGGGGTGCTGGTAGGAGTGGACTCTGCAGAGAAAGGCCTCAGCCTGCTGGTACAACAGGTTCTGGGACGGCCCCTGGACAAGACGGAGCAGATGTCCAACTGGGAGAAGCGTCCACTGCGCATCAGCCAAATTAGATATGCAGGTAAAGTATTATGCATGCACAGGCAGACAATGACAGGGAGACAGATGGTGGCTGTGCTTTTCACCGCAGAATATCACACATTATTTTGTTATCCCCTGACGAACTGCAAACCAATAAATTCACCCCTCCTTTTTCCTCCTCTCTCCTCTCATTTCTTAACCTCCTTCTAGTGGCAGATGCCTATTGTTTGCTGGACGTGTACTCAACCCTCTCCGGCGACCCAGCGAGCTTCGGGCTGCCAGCTGACCTTCGCAGCATCTCCTCAAGCCAACCGGAGAAGAGCGGAGAGAAGAAGCCAAAGGAGAAACAGGCCAAGCAGACAAGCCAGGCCCGTGGCGAAGAGGTCAGGAGTCACTACCATTTCTCCAGCAACTGTTATTAATAGGCTTAAGTTATTTTGATGAGTTTTCCACGGACGCTAAAAGCTTTGAGGTTTAGGATGTGAGTATAGATGGATGAAAGTCACAAGTTTCCAAGATTTTTAGATGCAGATTGGCTGAAATCAAGAGGGGAAAATAAAATTAACAAGTTAGTAGAAGCTGGAATCCATTTATTACTTGACCTGTTCTTGACCCTGACCTTGACTTGTGCATGCTTGACTCCCAAACTGTTATTTCCCTTCATTTAAACATATTTCTGCACACAAGGAAGCAAACTTTAGGAGGGCCTTTGTATCAGAGTGGTATTTTTTAATAAAAGCTGTGTGACTGCACATCGAATAGGACTGCATATGTGAGATTTTTGCTTTCATGTATCACTTTTCTGCATGTCTTTTCAGTCAGCACAACGTTCGCAGGATTATTTATGATGTTTGGTGAACATCACTGATTGCAGTCATGCATAAGAAGCGACCATTTTTCTATTTTAAAAGCTATTGCGCTAACACATTTGGTAATGCTTAAGACTGTAATAACCTGAGAGCTTTTATCAGACTCCCCAAATACAAAAAAAAAAACTTCATTTGGAGAACCTGAGTTTGAGCATTCAACCTGCAGGGAGGGAACAATACGTGTTTGACCAAGACACTTCAAAAGTTCCTATCAGCTCCAGGGGTGCGGTTGTATAGCTCACCCTGTGCTTTGACCTCCCTGCACTGCGGCGCAAGTGAAAAGAAAATCCCCCCCCAACCACCTTCCCTCCCCCCCAGTGGGGATCAGTTAAGTATCACATTATTGTCTCTTTCTGTTTAGGAATGTCAGGGGGCTCAAAGGGTCAGTCCCCCCTCGAAAGGCCTCCTGTGTGGCGAGAAGCCCTCAGAAGACGCCCCCCCTCTGGCCCCCCAGCAGTTGCGGGTGGTGTGCGACAACATGCTGCAGGGCCTGGGGAGGTACCTGCGCTGTTTGGGAGTCGACGTGGTCATGCTGGAGAACAATGACGATCACAGAGTGGCTGCAAAGGTTGTTCTGCAGTCGCATGCACACGTCAATAAACACGCATATGTCACAGTAATAAACAATCAAAAGAAAAGTGCATTTATTTTCTTCTGATGTGTGTTTTTTTTTTGTCTGGCAGTTAGCACAAGCTGAAGGCCGTGTCATACTCACGTGTGGACAACCGTTCCAAAGTGTGAGTACAAACCAACTCATGAACCTCTCAAATCTACAAACTAATGTTTATCTTTCTTTGTGTTTCCTTATTTGCTCATATACACATGTTCGTCTCTGTTTACCCGTATAGTTGCGGTCCCAGGTCGGCGAAGGTCGCTGTCTGTCCCTCGACTGCTCAGAGAAGGCCAGAGACCAGGCCGTCCGAGTCCTCCGCCACTTCAACATCCAGCCCACCCCCAGCGACATCTTCAGCCGCTGCCAGGTGAGGAAATTCATGCTGAAGGCTCTGAATGTCTTAAAAAATGAACTGTGGTAAGCTCTGAGTTGTTTTTCTAACTTAAATGACGTCAATGATTAACAGAACACACAAATGGAGAAATGATGTGCAGTAAAGTAAATGCTGATTTAAGGGGAATTACATACCCACAATTACTTAATATGTTCAAATTTAACGGACACTGGACTACTTTTCTGTTCAGCTCATGCTTGAATATGTAACAACTTCCACTGAGAAAGAGGAAAAGGCTTCCTTTGTAAGTGAGAAGTACAAGCAACATTAATACCCAGGCAATATTTCTGTGGTTATAAAAAAAAAAACTGCAGAACTGGTTCCTGAATCATGAGAACAAAGCTTGTGGTGGCTGTGGTGTTTTGTGCAATGCTAAGTGAAAGGGGAAGAAATAAATATATGAGCGGAATGGAGAAGAACACTTTTACAAAAACATCTTTGTCTTAGGTTTCTGAGAAAAAATTCTGTGAGTGTTGTCAGGCACACGCAGGGGCTTTGACACGCTCAAAAACAGTCTTTAGATGTGAAATGTCACTTTTCTGCTGAAGAAGAAACCACGTTGAGTGCAAGAGGTGAAGTAACAAACCTGATATGAATTGGCAAACCTCTTGCTATAAACTCTTTCTTTTCCACTGTTTTACTTTTCACCTCAATTCGAGGTCTTGTGAGATAAAGATGGAGTGAAAGATTGGCGGACAGTTTGGCACCAATCAGCCAAAATGGGCTCAACTTTACTGAAAGGACAAGAAGCTTGAAATTAAAATGACATTTAAGATGGCTAGTTGTTTGGTCACCCAGTAAGAACCCTCCACCCCTCTCGATTGCCCCCTTGACTAAGGTTTCTGGGCATGTATAGACCCGGGGGCCGACCCAGGGGACGCTGACAGGGGATTACACATCCCATATGGCCTTGGGATGCCTCGGGGACCTCAGGAGGAGCCAGACGATCTCTGAGTTGCAGTGTTTAGCTTGCTAGTTGTGGGAAATGGAGGGTTGGATAGATGAGAAAATAAATTAAATGATGGGGGGAGGGGGTGAATTAAATATGAAGTCTCTCACTGTACGTGTTACACAAAGGGTTACGAGGTCGTTTAAGCAAAGGGAACCAGCATGGACACGAACCTGGAGGAGAAATGAAAGTGTTTTTTTTATTTTAATTCTTAGATTTCCTCAGAAAGTCTTCTTTCCTCAATTACAGGGACTTTCTTTGTGTACGGATAAGCATAAAGACTCTGTGCGACACATTATTGTAATTCCTGTCATGTTTGCGGAGCCTGTTGCACATTTTTGTTCGTCAGGTTGTTGCTACTAATCGCTGTCTGATTTACGGTACTTGACCTGTAGACGTCACCGTGGGTGGCTGTTTGGGGAAACCTGTGTGTGCTCCGGCGTTTGTGTTTGTGTGCCTGTTGCAGGAGTAAAGGGGGGTCTATACAGGACAGTTTCTAAACTTGGGTGTCCCGGCCTGCTCCTGGTAGGGGGGCCCCTGCATGTGTTGAGATACACCGCTGGGTACATTTGTCTCAGGCCAAAAAATGTGGAAAATCTGGACCACCTTGATGCTACCTCCTGGTCTCGATGACACAAACACACACCCAAATAGTCTGTCTAAGCGACCGGTGGAACAAATGGTCAACCTTTTTCTATTTATTGACGACTTCTGACAGCAGCCACTTTGATATACGACCAAAGGAAGGCCAAATGTGACTTTACACTCCACTTTTAATGGTGTTTCCTCCTGATTTCAGGGAGAAAATTTTTGTGGGTCATCTCCTACAACCTCAAATAGGACAACCTCTCCTTTAGTTACCTTTTGTTACCAACAATAAATGAATGTATTCTTACCTTAATGATCTAGATTATAAAATAACATATGCTTTTCATATTAAACTTTATCAGATTACTGTTTGCAGTTAAATATTTTATTGAAATAGTCAAGTAGGATATTTGTTACATGATTTTTGTGTGTGTGAGGGAGTCAGAGAGTTTCACCCTGGGGTCTTCTCCACGGCCCACCCAGGCGAAGTTAACCCCTTTGTTATCTGATTGTAAAGCTCTCTGATTAGCAATGGATGGGTTAGTTTCTCTCCCTTTGTCTCTCTGTTTCTTCCTCATGCTCACACACACCACAGATGAATGTCTTGAGGAAGGAGAGGTAAAAAAAAAAAGACAGAGTAGAGGAGATTAACCACAGACTTGTGTATGTGTGAAGACTGCAGTGAAAGGGTTAATGTTTGTCTCTGAGTATCAATAGGCCCAACAGAGATTTTAGAGGCACAGGAATGTGTGTCCACCGTGGAGACCCCAAGAGAGAAAGAGTGATGAAGCCTGTATGTCTGCATACTTTCTTCAATTTACAATGGAGGAGAGGTTTAAAAAAACGGATAATCACTCTATTTTTTAGGATTCAAAATCTTTATTTATGGCATTTGATGGGTTTATCCACAAATACTTTATGTTCCTTGCTGCTCTGAGAGAACCTGACTCCAGTGTGAAAAGTCGGTGAGAAATCCAGAAAACAAATCTTCATTTGTCTGTTCACACTGAAAGAGGAAGAATCGTCACGTCTGTGTGTCTGAAAGGAGGGGAAAGGTCCATCTAAGTGCTGGGTTTACGGGAACATAATCTAAAAGCATGATGCACTCGTTCATGTCATATAGTTTACTCACCCATAAATAAATGAATACTGAACATGGCAGAGGCAAACCTTAGAGAAACTTTCACACATGCATTAAAGACACAGACAGGAAGATTAAAAGAGCAAAAAAAAAAAAAAAATCAAATGAGTGTCACCAAAGCCTTTAGATAGTTAGAGATGAAGTTTTCATTCACGTCAGTCGAGTATTCAGATGTGCCAATTTCTTGTTTGTACCTTTGATTATAATCTTTTCAGTTGCTGGTGTGATGGACAATGAATCAGTTCAACTCCTCCGAAAATGAGTAATATGTCAAAATAATTGTTCAGATGAAACTGGTTACTCACGAGTAATGGATCATTGTCTCAGCTCTGAAGAATAAAGCCTTGTCACTCCCATCTGGCACAATTGAAAAAAAAACACAATGTGAGCATTGATCTTGTTGGTATTAATAGAATATGAAATAATAAGCATTTATTGATAAATTATTTGCAATATATATGTTTTTTAAAATGATTTCAGCCTTAAAAACTTGATAATTTCACTGTGACAAGACGCTGACACGTGTCACGATGTTTGATTTAATCTTAAAATTTCATCTGTGTGGATTCCTGCGAGGGATTTGGCGAGAGGGTGGAGTCGGCTATTGGTCCATTAAAGTTTCCATCTTATTCCTACCGCGTCTATACTTTCCATGCACGTACACACACACACTCTCTCACACACACACTTCCGTTGGGTCATGCAGTTCCATCAGACGTCCCGTACTGGCCTTTTATAGACATGTTGAGATAACAGAGATATCCTCAGAGATAGACGTGAAAATCAACCACACATACGTACGCAAAAACCCAAAACACTTATCAACACTATCATACGACACACACTCGCCTCAGCACCTTTTTCACACACACACACACACACACACACACACACACACACACACACACACACACACACACACACACACACA
>JBAJHX010000035.1:18227483-18239371 GCA_037176925.1 Amniataba percoides | reverse complement strand
GTGTGTGTGTGTGTGTGTGTGTGTGTGTGTGTGTGTGTGTGTGTGTGTGTGTGTGTGTGTGTGTGTGCGCGTGTGCAGATGTAGTTCAGGTTGATGGATTCAGCTCGAGTGGGTGGAATTTCAGTTTGGAGTGTGTGTGGGTGTAATGACAGTTTGAGAAGTGTTAGTGCATGTCGAGGAAAGTGGTGGATGTCGTAACGGCGCGGGGTTGAATGGGTGCAGTGAAGGCATGGGAAGAATTAACATATTTGGACAGTTTTAGTGTGCGAGCGTGTGCAAACCTCACACTGGACTGGCAGGCAGACGGGCGGGGGGGGGGCAAAAAAACACTCGAAGCAACAGGTCTGCCTCAAAAAGACAAATGTTAGCTGACAGTTGCTTGATGCTCTAAACCGGTTTCTTTATCGCACAGCCGCAAAAACCCACCATTTGCCTCCTCAAGTCTCCGGTTTTCCAAAAGAAAACAGGCAGCGAAGGTTCCCAGGGTTTCCCCGGCCCTCACGTGGAGCTTTCTCTCGGTTTAGCCTTGTTCAGTAGGTTGTGATAACAATCCAGAGGGATCTTTCTTTTCATGTACGCGAGCGAAGATTATTTATGTTTTGTCAGGGTCGAGCCGGGCTGCTTTAAGTGAACTTACTTCTCACAGTTGCAACGTTTGGACTCGGCTGTTGTGATTAATACAGAGCCAAAATCTCGATGTCACATCTACTTCTGTAACTTAATGTAATCTCTCATTTAAGTTTCCTTTCAGTTTCATGACCCATTTTCCAGGATAAACGACTCTCTGCAGTATTTGCTGTTAGGATTTCACCCTTAATGACGCTTAACAACTATTTATTTTTTATTATTCACACATAATACCTAATCATAAACACTTTCTTCTAATGTCGTTATTTTAGCTGCAATCTCTGCAGTCTAAAAGTTTGCACCCATTCAGTGGTTTTAAAACACACCTGGATATTGATGTCCTGACAAATGGTAAAACACGGACTGCAAACTGTTGAGCAAAGTTGTTTTACAAGTAGTACAAACGTCATTGTGAAGTTTTTCTTGTGGGAATTCATGTCTCATTTTGGCGCTTTGTTTCATTACAAAACATTAATGAGAAAATCTACATATCAAGGATCAGTAAAGAGGTCAAAGGTCAAGTGTTTAGGGTTGAAAATGCTGATAGAATTTATAATCAATGTGTTTGCTATTTAAATTCTCGATTATTTCATCAATCACTTCATCTACAAACTGTTAAAAAAGCTAGAGTGTTTGTACAACCAGCACTCAAACATCCAAAGATGTTCAGTTTATGTTCCTAAAAGACAAATAAAACAGATAATCCACATATTCGGGGAACTGCTGCACCTGTAGCATGCTCGAAAAATGACTGAAATGATTAATTAATTATTCAAATACCCTCAGATTAATTTTCTCTCCGCTGAGTAATCAATCACCAGACTCTGTGTTTCACTTTCTCTTCATGAACTCGTGACGCACGCAGCAGTTTTCGATTGTGACCTGATAATTAACTCCTGCAGTTAAAAACACATCAGGGCAAGTGTTTAATGTCATCTGCCATCTATTGCCCCTCCAGCTTTGGTTTCAGTGTTTTAATTAATTAACTCATAATTTAAAAAAAGCAACACATCAATAGAGGCCGGTCGGGGGTTTAATCCATCTTTTTTTTAGATGAGCTGTTTTTATTCCTCTTCAAAAACCCATCACCCAGCGAGCAGCATTGTTAACAGACCATTTCAGCGCCTTGTTTTCCTCCACTGTTTGGCTTTGACCGGCCCCTGCTATCTGGCGTCTGAAGAGAGAGGAGGGTAAAAAAAAAGAGAGTACTCGGGGAAGGAGAGAAAGAAAGGGGTTAGAGGTGAGAGACAACTAGAGGGGAGGAGAGAGAGAGATTGAAGGGGACACTGGAAAGGGGTAGATGGAGCTTCGAGGCAAGGCGACGAACAAGAGCGAAGACGTAGGTTCAATTGGAGAAAGAGGGGGAGAGGTGGAGGTGGAGGTTGAAGGTTGAGTGGGTAAAAAACATAATGGACTGTGCCAAGCCAAGGGAAAGCATTAGTGCTATTTGTGCGACGGCTAGACTGTTATCTGCTCGACTCCAGACTATTATCTTCTTCATTACCCCTTTTTAGCGAGCTCCAATAAAGAGCGACCGAAGGGGAGCAAAAGAGGGGAGAGGAAGAAAAGGCAGAAAATGTAGAGGCCAAGTGGAGGGTGAGAAAATGGTCGAAAGTGGAAAACAAAGTTGACAAGAGAAAGAAACAAAAGGGATTGAGCAAGAAGGGAAACAGAGTCTGAGCGAGCGGGACTGAACACGAGCTGCATGAAATTAGAAAAGTTTCAGACGGAGGCAGGAAGTTGCGGATGTGCCTCGTTTTGTGTCGCTCCTGATGATCTCCTCCCATTACAGCACATCGTCGCTGGATAAATAAAACGTTAATGATAAAGAATTGAATGATCCCATCAATGTAATACATTTTTTATAGCGGTTCCCACCACAACCTGATGTAATAACAAGAATATGATATTATATTTTGGGCTTTTTTGATGTGTACATACAGAGATTAACTAAATCAACCATATATATGTTTAAAAAATGAAAATGAAAAGGCAAATGCTGTAAAAGAAAGTAATAAAAAAAGAGTGAAACAATATAAAGTGTATTAAAAAAAACATAAAAGTAATATAAAAAAAGTATTTTTTATGTAAGACGATGCCTCTTTTCATATATTGTAGACATCAATGATTTATTTCTATAATATAGAGTGAAAGACAAAGATTTTAACTAATTGAAAGAAAAAAAAATCAAAACTTACAGCTCAGATAATTTATCTATGGACATTATCACCAAAAATAAACCCTCAAAGATGTTAGATGTAGAGTAACAAGCATTTTTGTTTTTTATTAATGAAGCAGCTCGATAGAAAACACATACACAGCCCTGGGAAAGTCTGGAAGGAAATGAGGTGATTTCTTTTATTTGTGCTGCGTGCAGGTGAAATGAGTGGGTGCAGTGTGAGTCAGTGAAGGGCGTGCATGTGAGCTCCTACATCGTTTGCATGCCTTGCGAAGTATGTGCGAGTGTGTACGTTTTCTGTGTGAGCGAGCGAAGTGAGTCAGAGGAAGGTGTGTGTGATGTCAAGCCCAGACAGGCTCCGCTGTGGTCCAAGTTCAGGTTGCTGTCAGGTGGTAGTGGTTAGTTAACAGAGCCGGTAATTACCTCAGACTGTCGGGCTGAGACACTGGCCAGATACCCTCAGGATACTGTGGGAAAGTACATTTAGTGGGTCGCTGCAGGTTTTCCCTGCAGCAGAAAAGTGACCCTTAATGCAGGTGTTTAGATGCTGTATGTGAAGGGGGGATCATTTTTTAAATCTACCAAACCTGCTGCATGTTAATTGATTTTTTACCAAACTGTGGCATGCTTGGTTCTGGTCTGTTCTGGTCCAAACACTGCAAAGAAACAAATCTGTCCCTAATTTAATGAGTGATGGGGCTCATATGCAGTCCAGCTATATACTGGATTTCAACCTAGTCTGTTTACATGAGTTATAAATTCATACTAATAATAGTGTACTCATCATCAGTTGACTTAACCTGGTCTGCTGTCAATTTCTTGTCCTTTTATAAACAGATTAGATCTTAAAAAATAAGACCTTTCTTAACTTTTTTCAACCTTCTCACCCCATAGACTGATTTTAATGTAAAGGACGAGATGTTTTTTTATCTCCTTTTCCCTCTTCTTTACACTAGCTAACATTAGGTCTATGACATTACTTCCTGTTCAAAAAGAGTTTAGATTTTCGTTGATGGAGCAGCATGGTGTTAGTTTATCCCTGATTGATCCAAACTCCATTGAGAAAACAAGCATTTTAAAAGTTGTTTGCGTGTTGTCTTGCGGAAAAACCTGAAAAAGCCTGAATTCAAACTTTGTACAAATCAGCATCACGATGTAGTTATTTCGGCATCAATTTCAACAGCAAAAATCTGATTATTTTGGCAAACACTGCAGTTTTGGCTGATGCTGGTTTGCACGCTGTGAGGTTGTAGGTGACTTAACAGCAACAGGTGTCATTGTCAACAAGCATTTTCTGAATTTTACAATCACACTCTTTAAGAAACCCAAGTTTTGAGCAGACCACAGTGAACAAAGTGAAAACTAAAGTAAAGCTCATCTGAATTCCTTTCATTATTAATCTGTATTCAGTTTTCAACATGAGATGAGAGGTTTTATGAATCATGTACTTTGCCTTTGTCATGCTTGTTTCCAGAGAAGATAATTAGATAAAATATTCACACCCTTAGTGGGACTGCCGTTTAATTTTAAATCGAGTCTTCCAGTAACTAACTTATCATGAAGGAGAATCTGGTTAGTGGCTCTCACCTTTGTGGTCGCTGGTATTACTTTTCAGACTGACTCAATACGGGCCTCCGCTCAAAGATAACCGCATTTAATGATTAACTCTGAAATTATGTCAGCTCTTTCAGTGGGAGAGAAGCAAAGTGTTTCCACTCCTTTTCTGCTTCCTTCTTCTCAGCCAAAGAAAATGACAGGTTACCTTTTTCCACAGTTTGCATCCATCAGTGAAAAAAATTTGGCGTGAGATCGTCTAGCTTTATCCGACTCACCTAGCACGACCTTGGCTCCGCGTGGGAAAGCAGTAAAAAAAAAAAAAAAAAAGCAATGCTTTTTGCTGGCTAGCTTCTCCTTACTCATCATTTCTACCATAGCATGAGGTGGCTTTTTCCACTTCGCCGTGCCATCCTGCCACATCATTTCACAGCGGCGACACAATTTCATGCTTCCCCAACAGAACGACGGGGAACCAAAGATGGCAGAACGTCTCAGACACGGGATGATGGAGGCAAACAATGAAGCTCTGCTGTTTTATGTTTTATTTTTCCTTCCTTGGAAGGGATACTGAAAGAAAATATGTTCTTTTCGCACATACTGTGTGTATGTTTTAGACCACAGCGGCCCTGGACGGCAGAATTAAGTATTTTTAACCTCTGCTTGGACTCGAGATTCGCAACTGAGAGGGAAAAGACAACATTTTCCGATGATGGGAAACGGCATTGCAGCTCTTGCTCGTCTTCCCCTTCTGTTCCCACGCTGCCCTTTACCTGACTTACTCACAATTTTGAATCAAATCACCGGCGGCCAATTGGCTGTTCGGACCATGTGACCTGTGTCGGCCCCGAAAAAAGCACCGCCTTTTGAGATCGGTCTAGGATTTTCCCATGGGAGCTGCCTACAGAGCGAGTGCAGCGTGTGTGTGTGTGTGTGTGTGTGTTTGAGAACGTTAGGGAAAAATCTCCCACCCCCTCCCTCTCATTCCCCTCCCTCTTTTTCCTACCTCCTCTCCACTATACCCCCTTTTCTCTCCTCTTTTTTTTTTCCACCACCTCTCATCCTTTGAAAACACAGTATCACACTTTAGATAGCCTTTGTTGTCACGGCAAGGAGCATTCTTTCTCTGGCACGGCCACACGGAGTGTGAGAATGCAGGAGGTTCCCTGAAAAACACAGAAAAGAACAAAAGACGGGACAGTGTGAGGAAATGCAGCAATGTAGCAACGGTCTCAGACTATTTAGGGTTGAATAAAAGTGAAAAATAAATAAAACAAATAAAATACTTGCTTATTTTTGGTGGCCTTTTCATTTATAACCTGCAAAAGTTATCAATCAGTCTAATGTGGGATGTTTCCTGTCGAACTGTGCGATTATGACTTAAATTAAAGAAGACGTGCACACAAAAGACAAATTTTTTAAAAGTAGTCATCAGCGTTGCAGCAGACCACATGCCGTGCTTCTCCACAAACGCAATATTTCGCCTGTGCAAACACGCCGAAGTTGAATCAGTTTTAACGGTGCTGTCGGGCTCCTCCTGTGTCGCCTGGACGTGCAGGAGCTGCAGAGGAGTCACATCATACCTTTTTATTTTCTGTGTTTCTCTGTGACATCTGCGTGCCTGAAAACACAAGTGGTGCTGTAGAAAAAAAAAGTAAAGTCTCAGTGTCCCGCCGCAAGCCAGAAACCAAAAAAGAAAAAGTGCAACCCGAAATCATCCGGTGCAACCCGGTTTCAAAACTGAGAAGATGCACGCAGCCGCCATCTGTGTTCATTCAAATAAAAGAGTCCATTTTCTATGTCCGAATCCCTGAAAAGCACAAATATATTTAATCTGCATCCCTGTTAATACCTCTGTCATGTGTGTGTGTTGCTTTTAAATTTATAACTCCTTTGCTTTATTCGTGTGTGTAATAAATCTCTGTGTTTTGATTAATCATAGATCGAATTATTTCCATCAGGGTTTGCGTGTGTGTTCGAGACGGTGTGCGTGTGTGCCTGCCGGTCCGCGGCTTAGACTCGAGAGTTCAGAGCAGGTTCTGGCTTGCTCGACTCTGGGAAACTTTGAGCTGAGCAAATAGCCGGGTCTGTTTTCCTGGCTGCCGCCGCGCTCGTATGTGTGAGCCATGTGTGTGCGGCGCGAGCGCTCGTACGCGTGCAGTTTATGCAGCGCAGCCTGTGTGAAGTGTTTTGTCTTCATCTGTGTGTGTGAAGCAGAATACAGAGTGTGCTGAGGGAGAGATGAGCTGAGATGAGCAGACAAGACAAGGAGATGACACCTTTGCCGTTCCCACACCTCCACTGTCTCGCCGCTTTCTCCCGTCCCGACCTCAGTTACCGCAGACGCAAACACACAAACGCTGTTTCTGATTTGCTGTCCTCTCCTAAACTTTTCCCGGGTGAAGAGAGACAAACCAGCCTTTAGTGAGAAAGTCAAGGATCTTGTTTTTTCTTTTTTTTTGTGAGGGCTGTGAGCGTGGTTTGATTTACAGCCCACCTCTAAGTGGAATGCTGTTTGCTGGGTGGAGCTCAGGTGTGTTGACAAGGCTTTTAGCACTGACATGCTGTCAGGATGGCTCACAGACGAGTGTGTGTGTGTGTGTGTGTGTGTGTGTGTGTGTGTGTGTGTGTGTGTGTGTGTGTGTGTGTGTGTGTGTGTGTGCACGTTAGGGGCCGGCAAACAAGAGGTCACTAATGTCCCACCAGGGAAACCTTTACTGTGGAGAGGGACAGGGCAGCATGGACGTGCGAACGTTACTGAGGCGTAAACGCTGCCTCCTCTCACACACACACTCACACACTCACACACACACACACACACACACACACACACACACACACACAATGATCCCATCCTGCTGCAACACTTTGGCCCCTTTCACACCTGAAGTAGCCACTGAGGAGAAAATGTCTGTTTGCCGTTTGTGTGAATGGGTCAACACGAGTATTCAGGTTTTCTGACTCAGGTCTGCGCCTGGTCTTAACAGAGGTGTGACACCTTTCGACCTCCGCAGGTGAACTCTGGTCTCCATAGTTACCATAATGTTACTAAAGTAAACTTACAGCTTCACACACACGCCAAGTGCTTGTTGGATAAAGAGCGTAAGAAACCAACTTCCCCCGCATTTTTTTTTTAATGTCAGAACTGCCACATCGCCAAACATCAAAAGCACCATTTTAAAATGAGATAAACTTTTATCAATCCGCAGCGGGAAATTAGGTCATTGCAGCCACACGATGACAGCAACACGTACAGATGAATGAAATTCTGGTTTTACAACAACTTTGCAAAGGAAACAGTCGGTCGAGGAAGTAATAAATGTGGCACAACTTTGAAATGTTTAAGTATTTTATTTTTTCTTGTATAATGTCAGTTTGTCCCAACAGGGAGAACTTGTGAACATCCTGATATTTCTTTTTTTGTTTTTGATGAATGAAACGTCTTGAAACTGCTGACTACTTTTTATCTGTTTGCCCAGGCGTGTAACAGCGATCAGTACGTGGCCGTGCCCAGAAAGGACATGGTCAGGATGCTGAAACAGAAAGGTCAGTAAAACCACACAGTATCATAAAAAGAGGGCTCATTTTATGGTGTTTAGTAGAATATGTAAAGATCTATATGCAGGTAATTACTTCTCCCATCTAACCTAATTTATTTTTGGCGTTTTAAGGAATAAAGTGTTAATATTTTGTGTGTAGGATTTCTCAAGGAGGAGGACGACACTGACTACACACAACAAGAGGAAGAGGAGACCCCCGGCGTGACCCCTGAACTCCCCAGGTATGCCCCTCAGTGCCAATGGGCCCCCCTCTCAGGGCTGGACCCCGACACCCTGACCTTTCCGGGGGGGGCGCCCGTGCAGCTCCACGCCGTGCCCCCCGGCCTCCTGCCGAGGATACCGCTCTTCTATGTCTGCACCAGATGTGGCAAAGTGTTCTGGGAGGGCTCTCACTTTGGCCGTGTCCTCTCCATGTTTCAGGAGGTGTTGAACATTAAAGACGAGGACGCTGAGTCCGTCACGGCGCCCGTTTCAGCGTCACAGCGCGACTGACTGAGCTGCTGCGCTAAAGACAACCCAGAAAAAAACATCCAAAATAATCTTTTACACATTTAGCACCCGACTTTCCCTAAATGTGGTGAACGTGCCTCATATGTAATATTAGTTTTATTTCCCGAAAGTCAAAGGACTTCCTGTCAGATCTCCCGTTGATCTGGTTTTATTTTTTGACACTAGTGGGTGACGGCTTCATCTTCACATCAGAGTCCTTTAGTTTCAGCAGTTTCAAACATGTTTATAAAACTTTAAACCTGAACCAAAGATGGCGTTTTCTCTCGATCGCTGTGTTTTGCTGACTGGGTTCGCCGTTTTAAATCTGTTTACATACGAGTAGATTAATTTGAGGATCTTTTGAATTTAGGAGCACTTTCACACAGCAGGGAATTACATCATCAAACTAAAGTGTATGAAATAAGCATATATATCACATTTCTTCCATTAAACAGTTTGTTGGGTCACATTTTGTGGCAGCTTTTTTCATAATTTTGTTTTAAATGCTGAGACGATGGGAGGTCTTTGGCCTTTTTTTTAAGCAGTCAGTTGTCCTGTACATTTTAATTCTGTGATTTGTATAAATATTTAGCTTTGAGCTGAATATATGTTAATAAATGTGTTTTCATTTCATTTACTCATCTGTGAGACGCCATGATTTTTTTCTTAAACGGCCTACAGGTGTTTTTTTTTTTTTATTTCTTTGAAGTGTTTCAGGGTTCACAAACAGGGGGTGAAGGACCAGGAATGGACAGATTGATGAGATCATCTGAGCTTCACTGATGTCTGTCAGGTGTAACACTAACGGTGTGTGTGTGTGTGTGTGTGTGTGTGTGTGTGCGTGTGCGTGTGCGTGTGCGTGTGTGTGTGTGTGTGGGGAGGGGGGTGTTTCCTGCCCAGAGGCTAAAGAGCAGGCAGGTCACAGAATAACCCAACACATCCACCGCCTGAATCCCTTCATTTTTTCTCATACTCTGTTCACAAATTCCACATTGGATTTACGCGTTTGCAGAAAAAAAGGAGATCCTGAAAGGTTTTTAAGAGATCTGATGTGGAAAATTCTGCAGTTAAAGATGTTCTGGTGTTTTCTGGCTTGGTTTGGTTTGAGACTGAGCTCAAATCTTTTTTACTCTCATAAAAACTAAGAAACCCTAACCACAGCCAGATGTGCTCTTTATTTAATTGATCACTTAAAACGCATCAAAAAAAAAAAAGAAAAAAGCCACTGTGATTTCCAAAGACAGGTCATTCTGTGATTCACTGAGGTAAATGTGTTTTCAATGAATCACGGCAGCCAAAGACCAAACTGGAGGCTTCTTTTGAGAGATTTGGCGGAAGCTTTTCTCCAGAAACATGCACGCTATAACCTGATTTTCTTATGATGAATAACCACGCTGAGGTTTCGGATGTCTCGTATGTGTAAGCTGACATCACTCTCAAGCTGTCAGTTTGCAGAGAGCTGCGTTTTATCATAACAAATAGTGGAAATAAAAAATGACTTTGGTTAAATAAAACATCCCAAATCCATCCTCCCTCTAACCTCATCCTCTCCACATGTTTAAGAGATGTTCAAACAAACAAAGAATCAAACCTTTTAGAAGATGCGACCATTTTTCCACATTATCTATTCAAATGGCAGCTCCAGACCTCCACTTATAAGTCACGTAACACCATATTACCGATTGCATAACCTTAAAAGCATTACAACATGTCCTTTTGTGTTGTGATGAGTAATTTAACACCATCACCAACGCAGCTATCTGTTCAGATATTATGATCATCGTCACTTCTGCAGGAATAATGTTTCAAAAGTGGGTCTTTTGGGTGTGAATGCGACGTTCATTGTTCATTGTTGTGACAGGCGGGCGAGCCGTGGATCTGAACCTGCTGCTCCCGTGTCCGAGCTCGACCGAACAGCCAGACTTCCACTCCCAACGAGGAGATGATGCGGATTACTGACTCAGACGTGACTTAGGAGTTCTCAAACACAGCATCCTGCCAAGCTAATTAGTTATTCTCGTGGTGAATATTTGTTTTTTTTTTTTACCAATGATAAATAGTATTAATCCTGCTCTGTAACAAAAAAAAGGTTTGCACATTGAAAAATGTCATTGCTAATGGTTAAAACTTTGGTTATGAGCCACAACTTTTGTGTTGCCAGGTTGTTGAAAGTTGCATGAGCACAGCACTTTATTATGACTGTTAATAAGTCATTAAGTGTTTTCAAAGTAATCCAAGCCTGCAGTTGTGAATATTAACAAATTGACGCTCTTCTTTTCCCCAAAGTTCAAAGGAATACTTTTTGTGGAATAAGTTTTTCTTTCTTGGCAGAAGATGCGTGCTGCTCTAATGTGCTGTTGATGGAGCCAGAAGGGGGGTTAGGTTTAGCTCAGACAGCTAACCTGGCTCTGGTTTTTGTACAGATTAAACAAACTAGATATAACAGGTTAATTAGTGAGCTTTAGAGATGCTGGTAGGTGGATTTTGTTACCTTTGCACGGAGCCAGACGAGCCGTTTCCAGCCTGTGTGCTGATTTAAGCTGAAGCATAAAGTCAGGAATATGAGAGCGGCCTCAATCTTCTCATCTAACTCACAGGAAGAAAGCAAATAGGCAGCATTTCCCCAAATCTTTCGCAAGATCTGTCAAGCCTGATAATCACACTGAATGTTCCCTTTATTTTTTGGTTCATACTTTAATAGGAAAAAAATCCAGATGTGGGCAGAAGTTCATAAATGTGGATTAGAATGTGTTAAAGAAGTAAAAAGATAAAGTGTCCTGCAGAGGAAAATACAAAACATGCTGTTTTTATTAATCACTGATATCTGATATGTAAAATAAATTATGCATACATGTTAGTAAAGGTAGTACAATTTATAACCCCTTTATAAAGTGTGCATTATTGAAATAGTATTACAGATTATTATGAAGGCAGTTATGAAATACAAGAAATATCAAAGTAAGTTGTAAATATTAATTCTTTTCATTCACCCTCCATTCATTAATTTGATAAAAGACACATACTGACAGCTTTTTTAAATCAAATTACCTCAAATTAGACTTTCAGGTTGATGATAAACTGGAGCTGAGATTAATCCTGCTTTAATTCTTATTACATTATGGTGAAAATAATAATTACATATCCACAAAATGAGGGTTAAACAAGGTCTTTACTTTTATCCTTCTTCCCTATAATGCAGTTTTACTTGAAATGAGTCTAAAGTCTAAAAACTCTTGGCCTTTGTGTTTCTTAAAGGCAGACTGTATGATAAGTAGAGTAACATTTATCTGCCATGAAGTATTTTTATTGCAATGAATGAAGCTCCCAAATAAAACCTCCCTCTCTCTCTCTCTCTCTCTCTCTCTCTCTCTCTCTCTCTCTCTCTCTCTCTCTCTCTCTCTGTCTCTTTCTCTCTCTCTCTCTCTCTCTCTCTCTCTCTCTCTCTCTCTCTCTCTCTCTCTCTCTCTCTCTCTCTCTCT
>JBAJHX010000035.1:18194874-18207871 GCA_037176925.1 Amniataba percoides | reverse complement strand
GTATGTGTATGTATGTATATGTGTGTGTGTATGTATGCGTGTATGTATGTATGTATATATATATATATATATATATATATATATATATATATATACATATATATATACGAACACACATACAGTATATGTATGCCTTCATGTATATTTTGCACAGTGGGCAAAGATGGATGTCTTTTTTTATCAACTCTTCTATCCTTTCTGACTTTCTGAAATCTCCTCCAATTGTTATGATATAATACATAATAATATAACATAATATATCATACTTTCACAGTTTCCTGCACTGTGGGACTGACCGAATTTTGTGTAAATAAATGAAGTCATTCAAATACAAGCTGGCAAATCAGTAGAAAGACAGATGGAGCTCTTCAGCTGATGCGATGAACCAGCTGAAACCTGATGGGAATTTTCCTGTCAATGTGATGCGGTTAGCTCAGCCCTTCTAAGCAAAGTGATGGAAAGTTTTTCTGCATGACCCCTGTGAAGTTATCGCCTCCACTATCTCTATATGGGAACATTCACGATTCCTCCTCTCTCTCTTCTCCTGGAAAGAAAAGTGAAGCGTGTCAGTAAAAGTTTCTCAGTGAATGTGCATGTTTTTACTGTGTGTGAACAAGTATGTGCTTCTTGTGTGTGTGTGTGTTTGCGCTTGTTTCTTTCGTCCAGCCAGCACCAGGTGATATGGCCTGGTACGGAAGGTCACCGCCGTGATGTCACTTCCCCTTCCTGTCCGGATATTCCCAGCATTCTACTGCCAGCAGCCGGGAACTCTGGGAACTAAGAGCAGGAAGCCTGGCTCCTTCACGAGAGAGAGAGAGCGAGAGAGAATACATAGACTGTGTTGAGGTTATGTGGTGATTTTTTCCCACACTAAATGACTCATTTACTGTATTAAAAAAAACAATAAAACAAACATAAGCAGTGAGGAAGGAGTTAAAACTGAAGCTGCAAAAAAAGGAAATGAGACAGGAATCAGGAAGTTTATTGTGTGTAGTGTTTGTGTCTTTTAATGTAAATGTGTGTAAATTGTGATGTGTGAACATCAGCAAATGGAGTGATATCGCCCCCTCCTGGTTATACACAGTCAATGAAAAGTAAATAAATGACAATAATTGCAAAGTCTGTAAGTTTTTATATGTCTTTAATTCTTCAGATCCCAAAACAGTAAAACATAATAGATGGAAAATATTATTTAGATTAAATAAATGCAAATAAATACATTTGCAAAAAAGATTACAAAGGGGATCAGACTCCCTAGGCCTCTTAGAAAACAACAAAAACTCTAACAACATTAATCTAAATAGATTTACGGGCTTGAGAAAAGGATAGGGCTGCGTAAAAAATAGTTTGTTGTATTTTAAGTCTATAAAAATGAGAAACATTGTTGAAAAATATACAAAAGTTTAGCTTTCTACCCCTGAACAAACAAACAAAAAAATCTGTCTTTATGGAGCCTTCTTGTTTTCCGACTTCAACAGGTACTTATTATTTCACAAACAAACACATATGGGCGTTGGTTGGAAACTAGTGGACTAAAGTAGCAAACTCGCTGCACCATGTGCCATAACAATTTAATGGAGTACAGTCACAGGGCCATTTTTCTGCAGAATGAGTAACTTTACTTATGATACTATTTTCATTTGTCGTAATAATATTTAAATATTTTTTAAAATTTCAGTGTAGGTGATCTGATTTCATTGTCAGCATTCAACTCAAACTGAAATGACAAACAGTTATCAAAGTGCTCATTTGGTGCCCAGCAACGGTTGCTAGGCTGCGGTCGCTGTTTGTGGGCGGAGTTTAGCAGACTTCACTGCCTCTGATGTCACATTCTAGTATGCGCTTTATCTTTCTGAACTACATAAATAGGACCACGCCCCCACCAAAAATGTTCATTTGCTCTTTGCATCTTGAAGCGTTCAGTTGACAGACGACAGAACTAACTCGAACATCGCATACAACAATCCAACTGATTGTACTACAACGACATTCGCAATGGATTCCGAGTCAAGTTCACCAAAGGAGGAGATTCTGGAGACGGAGGATGACATTCGCTGCAATGACTCCGTGTATCACGCCTCCACAACGGCTCAGTATCATGGTTGGTCATGCCACCAAAATGATTAGGGCATTCACCGGTAAAATGAAGACTCTGTGGAACCCTAAACCACAGAATAAAAGAAATGATATCCTCTCCATACTGAAGGACATAGAAAAGGACGTGGAAGCTCCAGAGGAGGCAGTCAGTGGCAAAACACCTGCCACTCTTGTTGAGCTCGACACCCCAGAGGAGAGCTCGACAGCATCGTCAGAAAACGTGATCACTGAACTCACGCTGGCTGTTGTCATCGCCATCACCAAAGAGATCATGAACACCATTGATCCTCTCCTGGATGACATGCCGCAGACAGAATATGACGACCTGCAAACTGACATTGCAATGGAGACCTGGAACACTGCAAGAAATGTGGCTAAGCTGATTGCCAAAGAAACCAGCATCTCTGGACAAATTGCCAGAGCAATGCTAGCATCGCAACACATAAGCAAGCTTCCCCTGAACGGACTAGACGAGAAGATAAAGAGCTTTTTTGCCAAGTGGTATTTCACATCACAAATTCACCGCATGATGGCACAGCTGAAGAACAAATTCAAGGACTGCTTCCAGGCTGAAAACAAAGATACGGTGAAGTCACTAGGTGCTGTTGTTGAGTTTCTTCTGGCAAAGGAAATGGCTGACATCCCAGATGCAGAGGATATGATTAGCATACTGGAAGTAATTTCTAAGGGCAGCGTCCAGTCATTTCCAAAAGCTCTTACCGATTACCTTTACAGTCAACTGGTGCAAGACAATGAACCAGGACAAAGTCCACGTGCGACATCTTGCAGGTCTGTCACTGTTGCTCCAACCCGTGAAGCCATTTATGAAGACATTCAGAACAAAGTGTGGCGTTTCCTGGGGACGCTGGCGTGGTGGCTGAACACACAGGCTACCACCCAAAGCAACAGGATAATGCAAGCCATAAAGGAGGGCGAGGCGGCGACACTGAAACCAACACCAACGGCAACAGCAAAACCAAAACCAAGGGTCGCTGAAAAGAGCTCAACCTCACGGGATGAAGGACCACAGGCAAAAATCAAAATGTGCCTAAAGTTAATAACCGAGAAACTAGTTATGAGGATCTGCGAAAAAGCAAAAGTGATGGCCACTTTTGGAGAGCCCATTATGAAAAGCCTGTTTGAGAAAATATGGCCCGAAATCGAAGGTGCAGGCCTTATTATCACATGTGACACCTTAAAAACCATTCATAATATTCTATTTTTAGTTTGTCTAGAAGACCCACAAATCGAGAGAAGTATCATTTTCGCTTTCAGAAAATATCTTACAACACCACCGCCAAGGAGGAACATTGTCATCAGATTCTTCTCCTCCATTGGTAGGAAACTCCACTTAACCACACCCACTTTCCCCCGAATAAGCCACAGTTATTCATCCTGAAGGAAAATTGATTGACATCTCTCTTTTTCCTTCAAGAGTTCAGGTTCAGATCAGGAAATGATCTGGATGTGAGGCATAAAAATGATGATGATAAAAAAAAGTAACAACTAACTGATCAAATAAAATAAAAAAATAATAAATTAAAAATTTGAAAAAAAGAAATTTTGCTTTTAAATTGTACCCCCTCAGATGTCTCACGTTAGCCCTAACCTTGATGTAATCCAGATTTTTTTTCCCTGATTTTTTTATTTTGTGGCAATGTTAAAATCACTTGTTCAGATATTTGAGTCAAAAGCTTTACCCAAAATAGTACATCAGTAATCTGGATTCAGGGTGTTATTAAGATATATTTTAAATGCTCACCCAGTTTTTTTATAGCCCAGATAAACGTGTAAGATGAAGCAAGCACTCTGTTTACCAGGATGACGTTGAAAGATACATAAATACTGTACATGATTCTTTCAGATGGACTGTGACCTGGAAGTGAAAGTACAAATATGAAACTAAAACCCTGTAGGATGGCATATAACCAAGATGGTTTTAATTTACAGCTGAAAATCACAAAATGTACAGCTAATTTGTTAAATTAATGTATGAAGTACTGGGAAATTTAAACTCCTTAACTACATGTTAGATTTAAGATACAAAGCAAACAAATGACAAATGTAACAATTGAAGACTTATGTGACGTTTCTGTTTCCACATTTTTGCATCATTTGTGCAATAACAGTAACAAACGAGAAGGTCCAGGAAACTGGATATGACTTGTTTTATTGGTGATCCGTTGTGGTTTAACCTCACACATTTTGTTTCACATTGTACATCTGTATGGTGACTTCAGGTGACTTCACTCAGTTTGTCCTCAGCAGCTCTGCATCTGTGAAAGAGTCAAAAATGCACAAAATGCTTTAATCATGAGAAAACTTTTTTTTGTTTTTCACTTGCATTTGCATACACAAGTTGTTCTCTGTGTGGTTTTCATCCTGGAGTGGAACAAGCACTCAGACCTTGGACTCAAGTAAAAATATCAATAACACATTAGTAGAAATTCTTCAGAGGTAAAAGTGGAAAAGTACTGGAATAAAAATACTTCTCATGCAGAATGACCAGTTCAGATGTATTTGTTTGGTTTCACTATAATATTACATCATCTTGTATTTATTGATTATTTTTTAATCTGCAAATTAACTAGCAGAAAAAAAATAGCCGATTTGCCTTTGACGATTGTGAAGTCAAGCACATTTTTAACTTTCTTTACCTTCCACCTCTGTGTCTATCATACACCAATAATACATACATACATATATGTATATTTTTGAAGGTGTTACCTAGATGTGTTTGTGTTCTGCGTGTCTGCGTTTCTTTACACCTCCTTCATCAGCTCACCGTCTTTCACCACACCGCAGTACTCCTCGCACTCGGCCTTGCTGTAGAACTTGTTGCCGTTGGTCTGGCAGAAGTCCTGTTTGTAGGGCACACACAGCCCGAAGCTGGAGTCGAAGGCCCAGATGGGCGGCTGGCCTTTGCAGGGTTGGGGTGCCAGAGGCAGACGGCACACAGCTGGGAGGACAAAGAAAAAGGATCGATAATGTCTTAAGATAATGCATCTTAACAGGCGGTGTTTCTCTGCTGCTGTGTAATCATCCCACATGCAGGTAGTTGTATTTTTACTCCTCACCCTCAGTGCGACACCTCTGCAGACACTCTCTCTCATTTTCAAAGTTGTTCTGGTTGCCCAAGCAGCCTCCGTACTTGAAGAGCTCACAGCTCATGGAGGAGGAGTTGTAGTAGTAACGCTGGTGGATCCCGAAGCACGGTCCGGTATCTGGTGCCGCCCCACAGGCCACTGAGAGAGACAGAGTGGACACCCACCCCAGAGGCCAGATCTCATCTTTCATTCATTTTTATAAACATGAAATGTAACACAGCACAGCTTATAAGAATAAAATGGTTTGCTGTTGTTTAACTGGGTAAGAAGAGGACTTACTGGTACTGTTAAAAAGAGGTGTGTCATCTCCAGAACCTTCCTCATCTGCTGGAGCTAAAGACGGCACCACGTCTCTCCTCACCCGCTATCACAGACACACTCAGTCAGAAAAACAACCTGACACCAAGTGTTTCAAACGTCATTGCAAAGCCACAAATATGCTGTTATACATTCATGTTTGAACAATTTCTTTCACATGTTGCATTCATAATGTGTTCACTCTGCTGCTAAAACATCTCCAGTTTTGCATGAAGATGGTTTATATATTTTTTTTTATTCTAACATTATGCTTGAAAATAGTACTTCCTGCAACACATTTACACTGTTCTGCTCTTCTCTAACTGACAGCACAGCAGACGTTTGTTTAAAATGTTCTGTTTATCTTCAAAAATATATAATAATAAATTACATCTGTTCAGATAAAGCGATTTATAAGTGCATGGACACATTATTGTGTTGGATACAAACCAAAAAACAGCAAGAATCATGCAGGTGCATCAAAATAATTCAATATGTTGAACTAAGATTTCTTTTTAAAGCAACACAATATGTAGAAAGTTTTTTTTGTTGTTTTTTTAGGAGTTTTTTCCACACTCATTTGAACAGAGGCATTATGATGAAGTAATTCTTTTATTATCCTCAGCATTTCAGTTGTATTATATGTTATTTCAGGCATCCCTATCAATAAATGTGCTGATGCCACTACTGCTACCATTATTATAATAATAAATCAAGAATCCAAAAGAGAAAACTAGAATAAAAAAAATATATCCAAGCTTACCTGAATTGTGTTAATTGTGTTCATTAAATATTTTTTCTAGTACCTGAGGTTCAGGCTGAACTGTCGGCTCTGCTACCTGCTCTCCAGGAACACAGTCACCTGCAAAAACAAACCACATGACTCTCTATGAACATTTTACATTCACATTTTATCTGAATATCTCATAGTACGAAGCATATCAGTAAATGAGATGTGTGTTGTACCTTTGTTCTGCTTGATGATTATAGTATTGTCAGCCATTCCCTGTTGTCTGACCAGCGTTTTGAAGTCTTCCAGCACACTTGCCCTCACTTCCATGGTTCGACCTGCAGAGGAGTGTTGTGAATGAAGTGGATGTAAATTAAAAGATTCACCTCATGATTACTTGAGATAAAACTGCCCATTTATTCAGCTTCATGACCAACAAGAAAGTCTAACTTAATCTAATTAAAATAAAGGGAGAAATCCTTATATTTGAATAAAATAAATTAAGTAGCTGAGATGTATAAAATAGATAGAGAAACTGAAAAATAAAAATAAGCTTGGTTTGGCTCACTTTTTAAAAAATCTCATTCAACAGAACAGAAGTTGAAATTGTGCTTAAAAGTGACATAGAAAACATCGGCCAAGCAATGTTTGTTCGTTCAAAGAGCAAAATATGACAATTCATAATTTATGAGATAATGAAATGTTCTAATGTGTTTATGGAGAGTGTTCACTCACTGTAAAGCTTAACAGAGGTGCTCTTATCCCCCGTCGACTTCTGTTTGCTCATCATTACAATCGCATACTCATTGTAGTTTGTGTGAACCACGTAGGCGTCCACGTCTGCCCCCCACTCTGTGGAAATGATAAGGAGAGATATAAAACTTGTAAAAACTTTATTGACAACATAAAGTGAAATCAGATGAGGAAGGAGAGAGACACATACTTGAAATGTGGTAGAGGAATCGTCCTGGTGTGGTGGTCAGCTCATAATCCACAGACATCTCCTTACACGTTCCCCGTCTGCACATGCACAAAAATAAATCATTGGTGGAACAAACCAGGTGTGTTTATATCTGTGTGTCCATGTTAATCAATAGACAGTGTGTCATCAGTGCAGAATATATCAGAAATCTATCAGACACAGCACCATCACACTGTCTGGATCAACCAATATGTCTGCATATATAAATATGCAGTAATATTTTATTTTACTGATGTCAGGGTAAAGAAAATTTGCATTTTAATCTATTTTTCTGCATTAGTGTTTTCGTGAAAGTGTGTGTAAATGCGTGAGGAGTGCACAAACCTGAGGACAGTTCGAGTTGCCTTGACTTTACCTTCAGTGCCGCTCTGCAGCACCAGCTTACCGATGGCTGCATCCCCCCTGTGGCGTTGCATATGGGTACATGTAGTTGCAACGGCAACATCGTGCCAGGTTCCCAAAAACTGTTCAAAAGAGGTACCATTATATTTACGCATTACATATTTATATACTACTAGCATAATAGATCTAAGGTTCATGATTGAAATAGGTGCTGCTCGTTCAGTATAGCAGATCATAAACATACTGCCTTTCTTATTTAATTCTAAAAACACATTTACAAAGTGCAAAGACGTTACACTATTAAAATGTTGAAAAAAAGATTTGTTTTGCAATGTGCAGCCCAGTAATACATGTGTAGAACAATTAATATATCAAACTATTAAAATATTTTGAAATATGTCATATTTGATTCAATAATTCACAATCAATTGAGAGAGGTACTAATAAATGACACCCACTCAGCCCTCTGCAGCTCACAATAGGTATCAAGACCTCTGAAAGGATCATTTGAATGTAAAAATTTTAAAAAGTTCGTGTCATTAGAGATGCAGTACCAAAAAATATCACTTTATGCAGATGATGTGATACTTACTAATGTGTATTCTATGTAACTATATTTGACTTTCACACAACTACTGTTATGTTTTCAGACATAAAAAAGCAAGACTGCATGGACTTACCTGGGCCAGATTAAAGTTCTCCTGGGTGGTATAAAGAAGTTCTGAGACTACAGGGATCCCCTGCAGGGTCCGGGTCCATGTCAGGACCAGCAGGGAAACCAGAATCGCTGTTTTCTGCATCCTTTCAGCCCGTCCGTCCACTCGTGTCTGAGGCGACCGAAGACGCTGGATCCCAGGAAAAGGGTGACCTCTTTGCCTAACGCCCCCTCTTGGCTCTTCAAAAGGGGGACAGGGCGTTGACCCCTGTTCTGTGTGCAGTGCATGTCCTCTCTCCCGCAGCCGAGCAAAAAACAAACAAGTAAAAGAGCAAAGTTCTGCTTCTCTGTCTCTCACTTTGTGCTCTGATTTGACAACTGACCACTTAATCGCTGGACTTCAGAGATTTGGCATCAACAGATCAATAAGTTTCATGATTGGAGAGACTAATGAGTAACATCCACATGACATCTATCCTTTATGGTGTACATGCTGTATATGGAAACACTGAGAGCCTCTGATTTTACAAAGCTGGTGTCTGTTGGTGTTTGTTGGATATGAGAAGCTTGTTCTAGTGTTTAGTTTTCTCTGGAACTGAAAGAAAGTCAATAAAATTTAAATGACATTTATCAGTGCATCTCCTGAGGCCTCCGTGATTAACTAAAACACGGATAACTATTCAATCAATTCATAATCTGAAGTTAGAACATTAACTAAACAGAAATAATACATACAGCATTCAGCTAATTTATTTTAACACAAAGATGAAAAAACAATCCTTGCTGGGCCGTGATGAGCAAGAAAGTACCTGGTTTGCTGATGATTTTATCAAATCAGCAACTCTGGACAGTTTAATTTCTTTCTTTCTTTCTTTCTTTCTTTCTTTTTAAAGCATAGCTGCAGTATAAGACATGCAGTATCTGTTCCAGGATGTTCTCCAAAAAGTCAAATGGACATCATTTGATTTATTTGTAATCCAATTAATGTTGACATATCAAATTTTTTCATGTGTATGAAAATACAAAATCATAATGAAACAGTGATACAGTAACATATTTTATACAGTACTGAAGAAGTCATTTCTAACAAAACATTTGTTTTACTCATCAATCAGTCAAAGAGGGTGAAGACATGATGAGCTGATTCTCCCCTTCATTTATTCCACATGATGCTGCATGCTGTAACAGCAAACAAACATAAATTAATATGCTAACATTAAATTAAAAGCGTCATATGCTTGCTTTAAATATATATATAAATACAGTTGGGGTGTCCTCATTGTCGACCAGGAGCTGCAGTGATTTGCATACACAAACGTTAATGCGGTTTCCATGCTCACTGTAAATGCAGGCTCACTGAACCCCACAATGGAGAGAAATCAACATTTTTTAAAATTACACCTGCGCTTTTCCTGCTGTGATGCCTCATAGTGTTGAATCTGCCGTAATCACAGAAAAGTCTGCAGCTCTCATTTCTTGTCATCTCTCCTGCACGCTGTCTAATAAAGGAAAAAAAGTGGAAAAAAACACAATAAAATGTTCCTTGTCGTCTCACCTGGTCAAATACTACCGACATCCTTCTGTTGTGAAGGAGCCACATGCGGCGCCATGTGTCCTTTCGACCTCTTGGGAACACAAACGTTAAGGAACATTAACACAACTGGTCACTGGTCTGTGTCCATATAAATATATACAGGGACGTGGTTTCAGTACATAAATATTGAAGCACGTACCTGTGGTTGTGTGGCGACGGCCACCTTCACGTCCTCACCTGGAGCACACTCACCTGGGATGACAAGAAGATGGAGGGAGGGTTTTTCAAGATGACAATATCTGACTCATTTAGTCACAAAAGCCACAGAAACTTAAAAAAGTTTTGTTTTGTGTTTTGTGCATAATATCTAAAATAAAATGCTTGTTAACAATAACACCTGTGGCCTTTAAGTCACCTGCATCCTGTTACTCGTTCTCGCTTTCTGTAAGCCACAACAGTGATAAAGAAGACCAAACATAATTCTCAGACATCATGCTAACAGCTTAGTTACATTAGTTATATTACAATCTGTTCTCACGGTGGAAATAAAAATGATTATTACTACATTTATTACTACAGGTACATTCTTGTACACACAACCTTTAATGCAATTTCTATCCTGACTGTAAATGGAGCCTCACTGATACACTCAGTGGACTGAAATTGACTTAATTACGTTTGTGCTTTTCCTGCTATGAGGACTCAAAGTGTTGATCTGCTGTAATGAAAGTCCACCATCACATTAGGTGATTATAAAAAGATACTTCAGACAGGACCAGGTTTCATCAGCAGTCTGTTTGCACCTTTGTTCTGGTTCATGATGATGCTGTCATCGCTCATTCCCTGTTGTCTGACCAGCGTTTTGAAGTCATCCAGCACATCAGCTCTCACTTCAGGAGTTCGACCTGACAAGAGCACAGAAATACAATTACGCAGACTGATGAAAAAAAGGAAACAGCACTTTCGTAGAAAAAGAGCAATACATTTATGTAGTGATTGATGCAGAAATTCACTCACTGTAAAGTTTGACTGTGGTGGTTTGAATTCCTGATGGCTTCTCTGTGCCCAGCTGGACAATCATGGCATACTCGTCATAGTTTGTATGAACAACGAAGGAATCAACGTCTGCTCCAAACCCTGCAGAGTGGAAAGAAAAAAGCACAGTGTATGGCAGATTGTTAAACACAAATTAGTGGCTGAATCACATGAAAAGAGGATGGTGAGAGGAACATACTCGCAACATGGTGGAAGAATCGTCCTGGAGTGTTGGTCAGACTATAATCTGTGAACGAGTGCTTGCAGGAGCCGTGTCTGCATGCAGAAACACACACACGAATGCAAACAGGTTACACTGAATCCAACATGCCTCAAACTGTGAGAATTCATGCAGATCTGACCTGAAACTAGCTGCCGTCATGGTGAAGTTTCCCTGAGAGGCGACGTGCTGCAGCTGCAGGGCGACAGTGACGGGGTCTCCACTCTTACGCTTCATGTAGTGAGGACAAGTAGAAACCACGGCTACCTCGTACCACTGCCCCATGAACTGCAAAAAAAGGGCACAGGATTATTTAAAGTGCTGCGATGTGAAGTAATAAGACCAAACACTTTCACATTTCATACTAAGAAAAACAGTTATAGTGGTTGATTGATTTTAAAGAGTTTGAAGAAAGTTAATTGGACTTGCTTGAAGTTGACTTTCTTCAAACTCTTAAGAATTATCATGATCTGGATGGACAAAAAAATCTTTACAGATATAATTTGAGTGATAATTAAAGATTAATTAGTTTGATATTTATTAAAATGGACACAAAGGGGGTCTCAAAGTGAAGCTGCAGAAATATTATGGAAAAGCAGGTTAAAAACAGGAGAGAAGTTAAATCACGTGACGAAAAGATGGAGGTGGAAACATGGAACTGTGACAACAGAGCAAAGTATTATTCACATGTCAACAAAATGATCAGACTCACCAGGCCCAAATCGAAGCCCTCCTGCGTGACAATAAGGGGTTCTTGGGTAACGGGGACGGCTTGCAGGGTCCAGGTCCAGCCCAGGACCAGCAGCGTCACCAGACTCACCGCTCTCTCCATCCTGTCGGCCTCTCTGGACCTGAATCTCACTGTTTATTTGGGGCTTTTTTTTGTGAACCCCCTCCTCACTATGCTGAAAAACTAAAAGAGCAAAGTTCTGATCATCTCCTGATTCTGTCTTTGTGTGTCTTGGCATGAGTGTGTGTGCAAGTGATGGTGTTTGTTGGAGCATTAATCAGCAGTGAATCAGTGGACTTCAGAGTCTGCAGCTAAAACAAACAACCGATCGATGCACGTCAGCGTCCAGCAGCTGATAATTAGTAGGGAAAAGGCCGGAGAGGAGTGTCGCCTTTCACAGGAGGCACCAAAGTCACAGTTTCCATCATCTTACACAGTTTCTCAATATCAATATTTATACATTATCGCCTGTGTGATATCAGATTACATAGATAAATTAGGATTATCTGACCGTATGCATCACATTAGATATCTGGTTCATGTGAGAAACATACTGATGTGTTGTGATGTGGAGCATCTGCCCTCTGGTGTCCATACGTGAACTGCACCAACACTGACAGTACACACTGCACATTATACACACACTAAAACACACACATTTGGTGGTTACAATAGTTTATTGAGCACCATGAAACAGCCCAGATGATTATATCCATTTTAATCACATACAAAAAAGTATTATATAAAAGGGAAAAGACAGCTACCGAAACAAAAAGCTTTTTTCTTTAATAGTTTTGTTTGCTATTAGAAAAATGGTTAAAGCAGCCCTGTTTGTTTAACTACCAGCACAGCAGAACTATGAAACTACGTGAACGAGGATGATAAATACAATAAAAGTTGTTATTTTATCGTCTCTGCAGCAGAAATGATGGCGCTTGCTGAAAGTGAGCTTCTCCGCTGGGAAAAGAGACCCGAAGACAAACAGATCTGATCATTTCAGGTGCATCGATGGACCTGCAGGGAACAACAGAAACGACTTTACACTTCAGAAGACACACCTGAAAATACAGGTAAGAAAAAGATAAAGAAATAAAGAGACCAACCTAACGTGTAGGTGCTGGTGGGCAATTGTCTGCAAGCCAAAAAAAAAACATACAAACATGAATCATGAAACTCCAGAGTGATTAAATTCTCATGATGTGTGTGTGTGTGTGTGTGTGTGTGTGTGTGTGTGTGTGTGTGTGTGTGTGTGTGTGTGTGTGTGTGTG
>JBAJHX010000035.1:18158548-18194774 GCA_037176925.1 Amniataba percoides | reverse complement strand
GTGTGTGTGTGTGTGTGTGTGTGTGTGTGTGTGTGTGTGTGTGTGTGTGTGTGTGTGTGTGTGTGTGTGTGTGGATATACTACATAAACGTGTGTGTTTTTACCTGCAGGAGGTGGAGTCAGAATCGACTCTCTGGGGAAACCCTGCGACAAGGCGAAGGCTTTAAACTTCTGAATGATGTTATTTTTGACGGTTTGAGAGCGACCTGCGAACAGAGACACATTCAGACAAACAGAACGGCGAATGTGTGTGTGTGAATTTATGAGTGTGTGTGAGTGTGTGCCTCACCGTACAGCGCCACCTGTGTGTATTCTCTGTGAAACACCTTGTGCTTGAGCACAATAGCGTATTCGGTGTAGTTTGTCTCCACCACCGTGATGTCCTTCACCATGTTGTGGCCTGATAAAAAACACAACACTTTATCACATTCATTATTAAATATGAACATAAACAGAGAAATATCAGACTTAATGAATAAAAATATGTCTGAAAGATGTTATAAATCTTTCTGTAGAACAAATTCCAAATATAAAAAGTAAAAGAACTTGAATTGTTCAGCAGAAATTTCAAATAAGGGAGTCTATGTAATGCAGATAAACCTGGATGTAGACAAGAATAATAAAAACTGACAGCATATTAATGAACATTTTTTTTAAGTATACTATCTGTAATGCAATATATGCCCTAAAAGGCCACAGAATAGAAGAAGTATTAAAAAGCATAAAACAGAAGAATAAAATATACAGATATTACGTTCCCCATGCTGTGAGATTAGAAATACATTATAAATTTACAACCCAAATACAGGATCTAAGAATATTGTCAGTGGCTATCTATAATGTCAGAAAGAACACAAATACAGAAATATTTATCATTCAGATATTAACTATTATAATAATACTAGTAACTTTTTTTTTTTAGGGAAATCTCATTTTTGTTTTTTTAAAGGTAGACATAAAAAAAAAACTACATACAAACATAAAAAAGTGCACAGCATAAACAAAATAAACAAAAACATGTTCCTGCTGTAAAAAGGACAAATCAAAAATAATAAATTGTTCTTTGCTTTTATTTTATTGGTTTCTCTTGTGCTGTTTATTACTGTCAGGAGTGGAGTCCCGCGGCAGTTCAGACGTTTAAGGAAGTAATTTTTATGGTCGATGATCGACACCCTCTGGTTACATATGTACATGAGCGGGGACACACATGCTTCAATAAACAGTTTAAAACCTTGATGTCTTCGTCCTGGGTACTGTGAGTTTTTATTGGTGTGAGTGCCAGTCAAATATTTATTTTGTTGTCAGGACAGGATGTCACCAAACATCATTTCTCTGCCTTGCGAAGGGCGATGAGACTTACGTGTGCTGAAGTAGGTGAACTGTCCGGGTACGCTGGTCTTCTCGTAGTGGTACATCTTACTCACACAACCCAGAGGCCTGAAACACACACAGGAACAAGTGTCTTTTCTTAACATCACTTTGCACATCCCTCCATATTATTTATACACTTTCACCCATTCACACACACGCAGACTCACGTGATGTCCCACATTGTGAGGTTCACGTTGCCGTTCGGCAGCGGCGTGATGATGCCCATGGAGGCCTTCACTTTGTCTCTGTAGGGGATGAAACCTGGAGAGTCGTAGGCCATGCCCACCCGGTACCACCTCCCTGCAAACTAAACACACACACGATTAACTTTACATTTGACGGTCATGAGGGTTTATTTGAATTTACCTGCCCGGACAAGTCAAACACTGTGACAAAATTCACAGTTTCATTCAATTTAAGGACTAATGCTGCGATATTCTTCATGTTTCCGTCAACACATCCCAGAAAAACAGCAAAGAAAAGAATATATGAGTCAGCCTCTCAGCACTTCGTGTCCTCTCTTCCTTGTTTGTGGGTCTCCGGTTTGAAAACATGTCACGTATTTATAGTTTCATTATTAAAAAAAGGCTGAATAATTTCTTAAAACAGCTGACACCAAAGTTTTTAGGTTAGATTGCTCAAACGCAACCGAATGTGCCGCTCTTCTGTGTGATTTTAATATTAGTGGAGGTCAAAGGAAGGAGTCATATCAGTCTTTGCAGGCAACTGATGATTTTACTGTCTTTAAGAAAAATACAATTTCTACAGGTTTTTCCTTTTAATGCGCATTGCAGTCATTTCCTTATTTGTCACCATGCTCATGGAGTGAAAAATAATTTTCTTTCTTTACGAAACCTGTGGCATTTTGGAGCTTTTTTTCCGCTCAAATATATTTCTAGCGTCTATATTTTTAGCATAAATGGCCCCAAGAGGGAAAACAAGTGAGCTGTATTTGTACCGGTGCAGCAGACCGCAGCATTTCCTCACATCTGTACATACAAAGAGCCTTAAAAACACCGTCGGGATGGAGGGAGAGTGAATTTAACTTTAACTAACATGTCCACATGCTGCTTTAGGGATGTGATCAAACATGTTTTTAAATTTTTTATGGCTGCTGTGTTTTATTTGAGCGGCTTTGCCAGGAAGAGAGGAAATCATAGTCATAATCCTACATTTTACATTAAGGCACAGAAGATTGGGGTATCTGACCTTTGGATTAATATGGAGGATCTTTAAAATGCACAGGAAACAAATGAAGGTCTTCCTTCTCGTGATGTGTTTAGCATGGGAAATGTCAAACTGACCTCTCTCAACCTCTCGTGCGTGAGGAAACATTTATTAATCACAACAGTTTGTGCTGTAAAGCTGGAGCTGTTTGTTTTTTGGGTCAGACGATCTCAAACTTTGACACACACACACAGGACATTAAACTGACTTTGATTAATTCCCTGGGGCCTAAATCATAATCACTACTCGCCTAGTCCTTATCTCACCTAAATCTGAGCTTAAACTAGATTAAATCAAGTCTTTACCTTGAAATTTAGTGATTTACATTATGGGGATTTGCTTTATGTCCTCAAAAGGAAGAAGAGTCTCCACAGTGTGAGTGTGTGAACTGACATGAGTCACACACTCACAGACAAGCAGGTAATAATAAAATCAAACGTGTCAGATGTGTGTGTGTTTTTGTGTCTGTCTCACCCTCTGCAGGTCGAAATCTCTCTGAGGCTTCACGTTCGTGGTCGACCCCATTGTCACGCACATCATCACCATGACGACGACACACACAGTGGTCCTCATGGCTGCGTGGAGCTGAGCGGAGCAGGCGGAGGACGAGGCGGCGGGCTGAGAGAGGCTGTCTGACCTGAGCGGAGAGCAGCTGTGAGGAGAGTGGCGAGGTACAGAGCGGCGAAGCCTGTGGCAATGTTTGTTTTTCCTCCTGATCCACCCACCTGGGTGTCAGCCAATCATCTCCAGGCATCAAGGAACAGTGGCCAAGTGTTGACGACGTGTGTGTGTGTGTGTTTGTGTGCTTGCAAAATAACCCCCTGACCAAACTTGGGCTGCAGTTCCCACGAATGCAGCAGTGTGTGTCATGCTTGTGGGCTCCCAGCATCAGCTGCACATGAAGTTTCACAAGACTTCATCCCACAATGAACAAGAAACACCCCAAGAAGAGGAAGTTTAGAAGTTGAGAAAAGTTTGACATCTGAGGCCTAAAACTGGTGACATTACTGAAGTAGAAGAAGCAATACTACACATTAAAAAATACTCAACTACAAGTAAACACTCTGTTTTCTGAAGCAGTAGCATCACAAAGTATTTCATGTGCAAAATTGCTCCTTTGTGGGGTTACATTAGTGGATTAGATTATTACTGATGCATTCATGTAACGTTTTGCAATAATCTGGTTGTGCAATATCCTCATTTTATCTTTATTCTACTTATTGTATATATTCTGTTGTGTTCAACTTTAACATTAAATTTCCACCTGAGATAAAAAAGTACTAAATAAAGTTATATTTACTGTCTTTAACAATACATCATATTTTAAAGGTTTATCATGTGTTGCAAGTGTAAAATCTTCCCTGTAAGCACATTCATGTTTCATAAATGTTGTGCAGAAGATGAAATAGAAATTAAAAATACTTCTGCTAAAGTACATGATTCAACCTTGGGTACGGTACTTTTCCAAGTACTTGGAAGAATATTGCGTTAAGTCTCGGCTTGACTGGAAGTTTGACATTTTCTTATGAGACGAGACAAGTTTGCGCAACAGCAGCGTGAGATACTAATGATGATTATTACTCGTGTCGTGACAAGCGACTCTTTCGGTAAGAGAGACGTCGAACAGGATCATTCTGAAACTCAAAGTACAAGTGACAAAGCAACTAAAATGTCCTAAAGAGTCACGTTAAGGTGACGCTGAACAATAACAGGTGAGTAAGGGAGAAGCTTTAAGATCTAATTATTTCTGAGGTGAGCTGAGCAGCTTGCTAAAATTGGAGCTGTGGAAAATACAAAGGCGTCATGGGTCAGATTCAATTTCCTCTCAAGTCTGAGGAAGATTTTCAGATGGAGCAGCCAATTAACTTTTTCTTTAACTCTAAAGTGGAGGCCAAAACTGTTCAAAGCTGTGCAAAGAAATGACTTTTTCTTTAATAAGATATTGAGCTTCTTTCTGATGCACCTGCTTAAGAAACATCAGAAGTGCAAGTGCTGAAAATTAAAAACTTGTTAACAGGAAATCAAACTGCCCGAAGAAGCGATTCATACTTTTTGTCAGATGCCTGTCAGAAGATTGCATAAATCAAATTAAACTTTTATAATAAATCCATAATTTATTCTAGTAAAAAAATGCGTTTGGAGAAATCCAACATCTAAAACTGTACCTTGAAGTTATGTTAATGAAAACCACCTGAGCGTGACCCAAAGTTAACTGCTTATCTCAATGTTTGTTTGTGGATTAGTTAAACAATGTAGTTGGATATCAAACGGTTCAATCTGAAAAAGAGGAAAGCTGCACGACAATCAGAGCCCAAAAGAACTATTTAAATAGTTTTGTTTTTTATTAATAATGATTTTCCATTTGCAGCACTGCTTTTATTTTTATCTCATTTTCTTGAAATGCATGATGTTTACAGCTAACCTTCAGTCGACAAGAGGACATCAGTGTGTGTGTCTCGCGCACACACAGCACACCTCACAGACCTCCACTACACGCTGTGCACAGGCCGAGAGCTCGGGCCTGTGCGACGAGGCCAGAAAATAAAGTCAGAATTTAAAAAAAAAAAAAAATTCACACACACATAGGCAGACGTGTACAAACGTGTTTCCCTCTCTAGGACTGCTTGATGTTCCTGAGGACCAGGACGGGGAAATAAACAAAAAAAGAAACCGACAAACAAAAAAGTGCAGAACGCGGACATGTTGATCAGAAGCATGAGGAACAGTGAGACCAGAAAAATGCTTTAAAAACACAACTTCTGTTTCAGCCGGGGTGAGTGATGATCTCCACGTGATCTTAAACTTAACTGTGCTTCGCAGCGAGAGACTCGGATTATCTCGACTGATCTGGGAAGACAGTTCGATGCCTCTGAGGCTTTTTCATGAATCTGCTGATTCAGGAGAATTAATTATACTCTTCTCAAGTGCAATGAAGTGATTCAACTTTTAGTCTAATAGAAAAATGTTTTATCAATCAATTAATAATCTAAGATAACAAACAGAGGGCTCTTGTGTCTCTTAGATGAAAAAAATCTGAACCACACAGTGTGAAGTGATTTGAAATGAAAATATCCACAGGTTGACTGGCACATTTAAATCTGTTTTTAAATCTGATTTGATCAGTAAATGGAGGAAAACATCCCACACGTATATATCATGGTTCACTTTCACCAGTAAATTCTATCTACAGTAGTTTAAGTTGTAGTCAGTAGGTCCTTTTCATGAGCCATCCAAAGACTGCCTGATAAGATGATGGCATAGAAACTTGTGCGTCTCTGACTCAGGCTCCCTTCTTTTCTTAGCGAGGACACAGCGCCCCCTTCTGGTCAACACATGTGTAACCAAAGAAAAAAAATACCTCAACACACCTTGTCCAATAGGCCTGTCGCCCCCTGCAGGCCTTCAGCTGTTTTACAGTTTTCAACCTGACTCATCTGGCATCTTCTGCTCACAACAAAACTTATTAGCCAAAGAAAAATGGCAAATGGGTTTCTGGTTGATGTCTACAACCGCTGTAATCCAGAAAAGCTGGCTCCCTGGCTGGTTTCTAGTGCCTTTTATAATAGGTTGGAAAAAACAAACAAACAAACAAATAAAACAAAAAAGGAAAAGAAAAAAAAAAACAACGGCCGTTCGATTGTCTCATTCTCATGCATGAATCCCGTTTTTATACCAAAATCGCAAAGCTATGATTTCACACACAAAAAACAAAACAAAAAAAGCAAACACATATTGCAGTGAAACAATCAAAGTATCATTAACAGTTTCTTCAAAAATAATAATTTAAACTCATTAAAAAAAATGGAAACATCTTTTTCAGAGTGTTCTGCTGTGGGGCTGTTCAAGTGCAACCCTCGGTCACAAGCATCATAACAGCCAAACTGTTCCCTTAGATACGTAAAATCACACTGTACAACATCATCATCATCATCATTGGTCACTCACTTTGCTTTTTTTTTTTCAGACATTCATGAGAACACTTCACACTCATCATTAAAGAATAAATAGAAGTGAGAGAGAGAGAGAGAGAGAGAAAACTAAGACCACAGAGGAACCAGGGATGAGTTTTGATTTCGGTCAAACGGCTTTGTCGGTTGGTAAGAAAAAGCTGTTTAAAATCACCTAAAACCCGTGAAAAATAACAATAAGTCCTCTACGCGACAGCCAGTCAAACATGTCGTCAGAAAACTACACTTGGCTGTGTCGCAGGAGACTACTCGGGATATGGTCGGTTGTACAAGGTGAGACAAAAACGCCACGGGGAGATGGAGGACTACACAACACACCACATCTCCTGAAAAAAACAAAACAAAAAAAAATCCCTCCCCCAAACACTAAACAAACTGAAATATGTGGAAGGAAAAGCATGTTATGAATCGACATGAGGACAGCCAGACACGGCAGAGGAGGATAGAGGTGTCAGCTCGATAAGGGACGGACAAAGAGAGAGAGAGGTTAGTTATGGATTAATGGAGAGGACTGGGGGGCTTGGCAGAGAGGTGATAAAGGCTTGGTGTAAAGGTGCTGAGCGAGTGGAAACTTGGGAGAACAATAACTAAAAGACGACCCAAGAAAGAAACAAAAAAAAAAAAGAGACAGCTAGAAGATGAATTACAGTTAGAACTACGTAAGAGGAGACTGGAAAGAAAAGGAAGTGGAGAGGACAGAAATGACAGCAGCCTCGCAGTCTGGACTCGTCCATCGAGACGTTGACGTAGACTCCTCCTGCACCTGGCAGGACGAAGGCCGGACCGCCACCGAGTCACGGAGGATTATTTTCAGGCTAAAATATGAGCTCCCGAGATTTAGGCCAGCTTTGCCAGGAGGAAACCGTGAAAGGTTTCGTGAATACCGTGAAAGGAGGAGATTTTGGGGGGGGGGGTCTTGGAGACGATCGAAGCTGAATGAAAGTCCAAACGTAGAGAAGCGTGTGAGATGCTGAGTGGGCCAGGGCCTGTGAATCTGGGAGGTGAACTCACAGTAAGGCACAGTGCTCTGCTTGTGGTTGATGATGCTCATTCATGCTGCTACAACCTCCGATGACAGCTACTGCAAACGACAGACAAAATGACCAAAAAAAAAAAAAAAAAATTCTCTTCTACTGCTCTATCTCGACACGACCCCTCCGTGACGCCGTCCACGCTCCCGCCTTTGAATCTTTGGATCTTGCGGCTCTCTTGGATCTGTCCCTCTTTAGCATCCGAATGCTGTTGCAAACAAAGTCTTCGCCAATGCAGGGCGATTCGGTGCTTCTCTCTCTCCAGTCAAGTCCTCTTCATGTGTTTTTGAGGAATACACACACCCAAAACGTTGGGAAAATTTACCGTTTTTAATGACAAAACCTGCACAATACAGCCAAACAGCTCAGCGTGTGAATGGTCCTGTTTGATGGAAATCGCCTCGCGCGTTTAGCCCAGGGTTGAATCAGTCAGATCACCCGACTTTGTGTTCCAGCAGCTGATATAAACTTCATACTGCAGCTTCATTTATGAGGACTCCAAGAATTTACTGAAGCACAAATTTGGATAAACATAAAGCAAAAAAAAAGTAGACCTGATACATTTGCATTATAATAAAAAAAGAAAGTTTTTACAACATAAATTACTAAAACATATTTTCTTAAATATGTAAACAAACACTACAACTTAAATATATTTGGTGTGATGAAAACATATTCAGATGCAAAGCTTTGTTTTATATCAGCGCTCGTGTGGTGCGGCTGATTATTGCACAGAAAACGCTGGAGCCCTATTGCACTTTGGTGACTATTTTCCTTCAACCGCTGGGCTAATTTAACACCTGCAGCCTCGGGTTACATGTCAGAGACTTTTTCCAAAAATCCCTCACGTCCTTAACTTTGTTCCCTTTTCAAAAATAAACCCTGACGTCCCATCGTCGTTTTCGTCTTTAGAGCAAAGTTGGAAATGAAGACGAGGAGACAGGAGAGGAAATACAGTACTTTCATAAAGTTAGTCTCAGAGAAAGGGCGGCAGAAGTTATTGCGCGGGTTTTGTCGCCGCTGGCTGATTGTGCAGGTGAAGTCGATGGCAGAAGCTTCAGTCGAAAAAGCAAACAGAGAGACAGTTCAGGTCCTCACGGGTCCCTCTGTTGTCCTGAATCCATCCTCCTCCTCAGCATCCCCTTCTGTCTGTGGTTATCTGAAGTTTCAAGTCTTTCCGTGCTGGATGCCAGGCAGCCCCCCCACCCTACATGTGTGTCCCCCAGCAACACATCTGATTCGATGGACCAGGACGGACAGACCTGGTGGTTGTTGTTGTTTCTGACTGTGGCTATGAAGGTTGGTTTTCAAGTTACCAAATAAACCTGGGTACTAGGCGTGTGTGTGTGTGTGTGTGCCTCTCTGTGTTTGCTGAGGTAGCGAGAGGAGTTGCCGGGGAGATTTCAGGAGGGATGGATGCCGTGGTGCTGTGTGTGTGTGGCGTGCATAAGTCTTATTTTTTCGGGATTTTAAAGAACAACGTGGTTTTTGGGAATAAAATGTGTGTATGTATGTGTAAATGTGTTGGCATTACATGGAGTATGTATGGCTATTATTTTATATATTTGTGTATTATGGGGACGAGGTCCTGCATTCTGCTATCCTGGTCGCACAATATAATCTTATTTTCTATATCTGTATGTGTGTGTGTGTAGATTGTGTGTGTGCATGTAGTGGTCAGCCTGGTCATCACAATTTGTGTTTCCCTGACAGTATGGAGCGGTAAAGCTCGTCGTCCAGCTGCACATAGCGCCCTCTGCTGGAATCCAGGAAGTACAGTCTGTCTGACACCGCACTGGGGTCGAAGCCGTCCCGGCGCAAGTCCGTCTTCTGAAACTTAAACGTTCCTGAGAGGGATGGAGAGATTATGTAGGTATTTCATTTAGACAATTAAGGTGCCATTAAGCTGCCTTCCTGCTTAAATTAAAACAATGATTCACACTATTCAATCGAATGTTTATGGTCTCATTCAGAGGATAAGTAAAATACTTGTTAGTGTCTGTAAATATCAGTTTTGGATGGATTATTTTGCACAAACATCCATGATCAGAGCACTTTACCTGTCTTGTTGACCTCCGGAAGGAAGCGGAGGAAGACGGGTCTGGCGTACGGAGGGAGAACCTTCTCCATGTCCTTCACGAACTTCTCCAGGTCAGTGGAGTGAGACGGGTCGGCGATGGCGGCCATGCCTGCCTTTCCTTCTGCTCCTGTTAAAGAAACGGACGTGTCAGAGGATTCGTTCTCGGGGCCACTGAGGTTTAATGTCAGTCATATTGTTTTTCAACTTATCGTTTAGACCTCCTGAGCAACACTATTGTGCTCCTGTAACTCAATCTGCAAGTTTGTGTTAGTGTTATTAATGCTGAGGCAGAAAACTTAATTTATATGTTGTTTGCTGTAATCTGTGCGATTTGTGTACCGTTTGTTGTTCGTAACTGTGTTTAGCAAACTAGCTTAACAAAGTTATCTAATCCAATCACTGCTACTGGAAAGTGACATCTGTGATTTGTCTTAGTTACTCAGTCTGCTGAGCCTCTCTGCTAAAGCTCGGCTTATGTGTTTTGACATTTTGAAATTTCCTTTCATGCTGCAATAAGAGTGAGCCAAATACTGCTGCTGTAATAACTATTGTATTCAATTTTAATCTGGTAAAATATCTATCTATGTCTCTATACACGCTGCAGTAACATATTTTAATGCCGGGGTTAAATGCTGTTTTGACACATGGAGAAATGATCCTTTGATCTCAAATAAGAACAAATGTTCCGTTTTGCACGTTGAGAGATTTTTACCTGGTACTTCCACTCCGTAGACGACGACGTCCTTCATGTCTAACAGCCTGCTGAGAGTCCCCTCCACCTCGGTCGTTGAGACGTTCTCTCCTTTCCAGCGGAAAGTGTCGCCCGTGCGGTCCTTGAAGTACATGTGGCCGCACTCGTCCATGATCAACACGTCGCCTGGTGAAACGGATCGTGCTCATTCAGTCAGTCAGCTGGGAATAAGGTGAAAAACTCAAAATGTGTGTATGTGTGAGACTCTGACCAGAGAGATAGGCACTGTCTCCCTTCTTGAAGACACTGTGAGCAATCTTCTTGCTGGTTGCCGATTGGTTGACATAACCATCAAATCTCCTAAGAGGGTCGTTCTGGATGATCCTGCCGACGAGCTGGCCAGGCTCGCCTAGACAGAAAAGAAAGAAAGAGAGAATCTATGAATGTATAACTGCCATTTATGTTAAACAAAATTAACATTTTCGCACACAAAGTGCATTGTTTGAGTTCTGTTAGAATTTAATAAAGAACAAAGTGTGTCTGTGTATCTCTGTGTGTCTACAGAACAACACACATTATAAAAACATTCCTATGCAGCAACTTTCAGAGGCTCTGCTGAAGCCTTGTTGTTAACCTACGAGCTGAGTGTTCAGTTTGTCAGTAACATTTCCAGAAAAACAACTGCTGCAGCATGCCCAGAGTAATACTTTCTGAATGACAGGACCTCTGTTGTCATTTTCTTCTTAACACACATGGCTACAGCTTTTCATTTCATATTTTTAACTAATAAGGAAAAACATTAGTGAATATTTCTGTACACGTGCCAGTCGAAGCTAGCCAGCTAATTAATTATTACCGAGAAGCTGAAAATCAAATGTGTACAAAAATAACTGACCAGAATCTCTCTAAGCTGCCAAACTGATAATCAAACATTTAAGATGACGATGGGAATATATGAGCAGCTGTGTTTGGTCCTGAGGTATATTCATGCTTAACGCCACCGTTCTGTGTGCACATTTAAGCTTACCAAGTGGAAAGTTTATATATATGTATAGAGTAAACCTACCAGGTTTACAAGGGATACAGACGCCGTCTGGTCCCCTGATGAGCTCCATGGTCTCTTCGTCGACTCTCACCAGTCTGATGGGGTAAATGAACGGCAGAATCTGACTGTTGAAGCCGCACGCTCCAACCTACAGCACAGACAAAAAACACGTATATATAACCACCAAAAAGCTTTCATGGTAGTGGAGAAAATAACTGTTTTAAAATAACAAAGTTGTGAATCTGAAGAGAAGAAACCTTTTGAACACAGTGGGGAAGGAGTGGAGTCGGTGGTGGTAGTTTGAAGGACTTTAGAGGAGGTGATTTTGATAAAAAGCAATGTATAGACTCAAAAATAAAGGCTCTTAATCGTCAATTACGATTAACTAGATGTGCGGGATAGTGTTTGTGTCTCTGCCCTCTCACTGTATTTTTGTTTGTGTGAGTTCAGGATGGTTTTTGGGTGTTAATCTTTGGGCAGTGGTGTGCAGGCCCAGCTAATAAGAGCTTGTAAGAGTCCCATAAAAACGCAGCGACTGATTGCCAGATGGTGAGGAGGGGCCAACTTTGAATGTCTTTTTCACACAGAAACCGACAAATGTTTCTTGTTATACTTTTAAACATTTGAGAAGACTCCGAAGACAAACAAATCTTCATCATCATTTAGTTGCAGGACTCGTTCCCACCTTGTTGTCGAAGTTGCCCAGGCTGCAGTTGCACTCTGTGGCTCCGTAAAACTCGGCGATCTGCGGGATGTTGAAGCGTTTCATGAACTCCTCCCATATGGACTGACGCAGGCCGTTGCCCAGTGCCATGCGCACCCGATGTTGGCGCTCAGTGTCGCGAACTGGCTGGTTCAGCAGGTATCGGCAGATTTCACCAATGTACTGCACAATCTGGAGCAGGTTGGTGGTGAGAAATAAAAAAAAATACACAGTTCATTGGTGAGACAGAGCAAAGATAAGAATAGCATTTTATTCATTTAATAACAGGCTAACAGTGAGAGATTTAAAGTGATTCAATGGGGAATAAAAATAAAATCTATGTTAGAGAGATTATTTTTTATAATAGGAAATATATCTTTGCCTATACACTAAATTTGGCAGTGGCTTATAATCTGTTTTATGTTTATGGAGCAGACTCCTTAGAGTTTCAAGAAACTGAATTGGACTCAGATGAAAGGTGAAAAGTCTTCAGCCTCTGAGGAATTACCACGACCTGGATGAATGAAAATCTTCACAGACTTACGGTGCAGTTATACTTCACACAGTCGTCCCAGAAACGCGAAGCAGAGAACTTCTTCCTGATGACGACGGTCATGCCATGTATGATACACTGGCCCACCCCCACAATGTTACCTGTGGACAAAGAAATACCTTTTGTCAGTGTGGAGGGGGGGATATCTGTTTTAAAATTGACTTATCTGAACTAGGCCTAAATATGTGCCAGAAATTATCCATTCAAAAACACTTGTGTGCATCAGAACCACTTTTTTTGTTGGTGATTACTGAACCTTGTTTCAAAATATAAAGCTCATCAAAATTAACGTTATAAAGAGTTTAAACATGAAACCATGTAAGAGGAGACTTCCCGAGAATGTGATAAAAAAAAATATATTATAAAATGAAATCACATCTAGTTGTAGTTTTACCTGCTGAGTGGTAGAGAGGAAGGCAATCATACAACACGTCATCTGATGTCATCCTAAAGCCGTAATATACCAAAGCTGCCATGCGGTAGTACCTGAAAACGAGGGTGGGGAGAAGAGAGTAAAAGTTAAAATACAACCAGCAAGTTTTATTTGTTTCTCTTCTAACAGTATTTATACTACACATGAAAGCTACGCGGATCATCAAAGCGAGCAGCTGCGATTTTCTGTGTGTCGGATGGTTAGCAGCGTGGCTTCTTCCTACCTGCTGTGCACAACAATAGCAGCTTTAGGCATCCCAGTGGTTCCTGACGTGTAGATGTAGAACAGGCGATCTGAAACAGACAGCGGATAAGAGTGAGATGACGTACGTATAAGCAGATAAATGAGATAGGACTGGTTCTAGCATGTGGTTTGAGTGTTTAAATGTGAAGTTTCAATTTACTGTGTTTCAAGTAAACTCTTCTGATTATCTGTGCAGGAGTGTATACGCTTGTGTTTGATTGTGAATTAGTGGCCTATTCATAGTTTTGATTGCGAGCATCTTGACTAATTTACAGCACTCGAAGATAAAGGCAGAATAAAGCCAAATCCCCTTTTTCTAAAAAATGGTGAAAATTAGATAATTAACTCCCTTTTATTCTCACAGATGCGGTGCGATGTGAAAGCAAAGGGTCTAAGTGGTTAGACAGTAATGTCCTTTGCAGACAAAAATCACAATGGGCGTTTTTGGTGTTTGGATTTGGCTTTCCTGCTCACAGCTGATTTTATCTGTAATAAACTTCAGCTACAACTAAACAGAAGAAGTAAACCTCCGAACTGACATGCAGCCAGAGAACCGGATCATGGTGGCTGAAAAGTGGCATCAGTTCATACACAAACTTCAGACCTTCCTCTGAGTTGTTTGGCTTATGCAAATCGGCTGTGTGGGTGCTACGCGTACAATGTTGACTGAGCAGCGTCTCAGTGCAACAGCACTCATTTATATTCTTTACTCTACACAACATATTGCATGTGTACATACACGTCTCCTATCACCTCTGAAGCTGTCAGGGTTAGAAAATGTCTGCTTGGAAATATAAAAGACATCATTTGAAGCGACACCATGCACCTTATTAAATGCACATGCTCATTCCCTTTGTCTCTAATCACATCTGAATGTGTCCTGACTGATACGGTGCTGTTGCATTTTGATTGCCATCTCTTCAAACAACCAGAGACACTTTCCAACCAAAGGTTACAGGTTTTATTGCTGCAGCAGCCTGTGTGGCTGTCTGTGATTACATGTAGTGCTTGAGAGCTAAAGTGAGTGAGCCGGTAGGACCTCATTGTATTCATTGTTCTGAAAAAGAGCCAGATGCTTAGCTCTGCACAAAGAGTGAAAAATATGAAACACTGCATAATACAGGCTACAAAAAGACTACAAAATAAAATCTATTTCTTTTTTCTATCTCGTATTTCTTTCTTATCTGAAAAGAGGCTCTGAAGACTGAGGGTGTTGCTGAATAGATTGTAAAGCCCTTAAACATTTTAGGCTATAAAATAAGACTTCATCATTTATCATTTGATCTACAAACTTTGTACAGGTTACCATAAATGATGAATCATCAGTATTTCCCAATAACTGTAAGAGTAGAAAGACTGGTTGATAATCTTTTCTGTCATTTAGCTTCTGTCATTAGTCACTATAATTAACTAAACAAAGTCTTTAAAATAAAATATCATTGATTCAAGTTTCTACCTGGCTTCGTATTTGTTTGCTGTCATAAATATATAAAATCTAAGCAATAATTAAGATAATTAACACGGAAACTATCATTTTTAAAATATATCTACTGTTGGAAAAAGTAAAAAAAAACAAAACCACAATGCAGAGACATTATTCTTGACATCTCAGTTCAGAAGAAGTGTTTCGTTTTTCAAAATGATTGAGTGAAATGATTTATTTGACTGAGTCACTTTTTTGCCCCAAAAGTATTACTCACCACCTGTCAAACTGTCTGTGCTGCCAGACAAACAGCGAACGACAAATTCTGTGGGTTGCTGAATTATTCTTACGACGTGGAAACAATTGCTTGAAATTGCTCCTATAAGCGTCTGTAAAATGACTTTTTGTTAAATTACTGTCCTGACACTGTTAACGTTAATGAGAAACTCTGGCCTTCTTGGTTATGAGGGACGTGATGTGCATGTTGTTCTCACCGGTGAAGCAGCGTTGCGGCCGGCTTGGCAGGTGAGACGGGGCGGCGTCCAGGAGGGGCTCTAGGCACTCGGTTCCCTGGGGGACTTTTTTGGGGTCCCAATCTCCACAGCAAAACATCTGCACTGCACTCCCCATTGAACTGTGGACCTCGCACATGGCTATGAGAGTGAGAGAGAAAACACATTACAGTAAATTTGGTTAATCTGAGGACTTCCTGTAGTACGACATTTAAGCGCCACAAAAACTCTGCATCGTTAGAAACAGAGAGAAGAGGGGAAACAAGGACAAAATGAGAGAAAAGAATGAGAAACTGAGCAGGACAATAAGGGACAAAGTAGATTAAAATAACTTGGGGTGTCAGGTGGAAGGTGGAGAGAGAGAGAAAGGAAGTGTTTTGTAGCAAAAGAGAAAGAAACTGTCAAAATGTGGCCAAGCAGACGGAAGAACGGAAACAACAAATTGAAACAGTTCTCATATTTTCCCCCGAAAAAAGCGACAGTGTGTCTTAATTGAAAAAGCTTATGTCATGCTGGCTCAGTCCGAACGTTACTGGCTCGACTTTGGTCTGCTCAGTGGCAAAGAGGCTGAATTCCCAATTACTTAAAAAGGCATAAAAGCACATGACCAGGGTCCAACGGAAAGACTGGTCATCAATCCCAGGATGAACAGCTCAAAACTCACTTGCCCTTTATAGCTGTTGAGATCAGGGCTTTTCAGATCGGGCATGGACCCAGAGAGGAGTCATCAGGAGATTGAAATAGATCCCTAATTTATGTCTGACTATTCAACTGAGCTGCTGCAATCCTATTTTATGAGAGTGTCTTAAGTCTAAGTCTGCATGTTATGAGATCAGACATTGTTGAAGGACTTTCAGAAACACTGACAAACACAGACATCTGATCATTTAATAGTCAAATCTTAGACTTGTTCATCTACTGCAAAGTAAAAACTCAGTTTATCTGTTGGTCAGTATAACTAGTCTAGACCAGTACTGAGTGGGAGGAAAATGGAGATATTTAATTATTTCATACAATACAATTATCATCCATTAAAACAAAAGCTATAATCAACAATACTGCTCATTCATAAAACCAAAATGCAACTCAGCAAGACTGTTTTTTTATCAGATAGGTTGCTGTTGTATTCTTACACCACATATCTGCTTTAGTTGATCATTTATCAGTCAGTTCTCCTCTCTGACCATCACAGACCTTGAACACTGCAGATTGACTGACTGATAGGCGTCTCTCTGCTTCCCTCCTCATTACCTCTTCTCTTCTTTCCGGCCATTTAAAGCTTCACCGACTGATTTTTGCAGAGACACCTCTTCCAAAACCCATTTATCTTTTACGACCTCTGTTGCTTTCACCCCCGCGCCTCTTACCTCTCTCATCACGACAAGAGCAAAACAGCACATAAGCAAGTCAAAGCTCACAGAGACAAACGTCTGCTTTTTGCCAATAAATCTGTTACTGCGATAACAAACTAAATCTGCTTCTCCAATCTAACCATCACCCTCCTCCATCCTCCCTGCGCTTACCATCAGTCAGCTCCGAGCCAAACACCACAGCCTTGGCATTGGAGATGGTGACGCAGTGGACCAAGGCCTCCAGTCTCAGATTGAAGTTGATGAGCGCGGCCTCCACTCCGATCTTGGCCATGCCCAACCAAAGGCCAACGTACTGGGACCTGTTCTCCATGAAAAGGGCCACCACATCGCCGTCCTACGGTGAGAAAGAAGAGGAGGGGAGGTCACTGACTTAAATGTATTTTTATTTAACATGAGTCTTTATAATCCTCCTGGATGGAAGCAAACGTTCTACTTAATAATTTGAAATGAATTTAAGTCAGAAAAAGATTATTTTTTTTAGGGTGAACACACACTAGTCATTTTTTTCTGCCATCCACACACAGACAGTGAATTCATTTTCAAATTAAATTTAATTATTTTCAACATTGGGTTTATATGTTTACATTCTTAATTGAAATCAGTTTTTAATGGATCTTGTGCACCACCTTTGTTAAAATTTTATTTTGCAGACCTACCTTGAAGCCCCGTTGCAGCAGCAGGTTAGCGACTCTGTTCGAGTACTCGTCCAGCTGTCTGAAGGTCCACCTCTCCCCGGTGCCCTCGAAGATCAGCGCCGTCTTGTCCCCGTGGCGGCGCACCGTTTCAGCGAAGATCTTGGGAATAGTGTTCTTCTCTCTGAGGTGGCGTCTGACATTCATCTTCACCCGCAACAGCACACCCGCCGCACTGAAAGATACAAGAGAAAATACAGCCAGTTAAATGACTATTCGGGGAGTGATTTAAAAAAAAGCACTTTGATGTAAAAAACAATTCACCTCACCAGAAAGACCTCTGTTGGTTGATTTTAAAATTATTTAAAATTTTTCATGGTTTGTCAAATTCCTTGCATTTGTTGACATACATGACTGATAAATCTGACTCTCTGACAGCTTATCAACTTCAAATTACATATTTTAATTCCTGGTAGCCATTTTCTAAAGAATAAGAATAAGTTTTTTGGTTTGTTATGTTTTTGTGTTCTACATAAATATAAAGCTAACTGAATACTCATTGTGATAGTGACTTTTACACTGTAATGAAATGTAAACACAGCAGGTTATTCTTTGGCTAATAGTCAACAGTGATACGCAGCGTGCAGAATTTGTAAGTAAAGTAATTTGACATGCAAAGCAAAATACTTTGAAATTCGTCTATAGCTGATCAACTAAGGTAATCTATTACCTATACTATGCAACAGACGAGGCATAAAACATTATGACATATGGCTGTGTGGGTGCAAGGTACAAAGTCTGCCTAAATGGAAGGATCTCACTCGATAATTTACATTTATGATGCAAAGGTTCAGATAGTGGGCATTCTCCTGAGCATTGCTTAATTACACAAGCATCATAAAAATGAACTGAGCCAAGTTACTTCATGGCTTCATTGTGGCGCTGATAATATTTTTTTATCATTACACAGGGGATTAGCCTCATATCGGTGCTCTCTCTTGCTCACATTTCATAAGCATGCGATGCCACAATAAAGCTGATTGAAGCTCATTTAGTTGCAACAGACATGAACTTTGCACTGTGTAATGAAAGATTTTCTTGAGATACTTTTTTTTTTTAATCAAGCTGACCTTTTATTATCACAGTGAATTTAAGAGAAATAGATAATAAATTGAATGTAATTCAATTCTACTATTTAAAATATTGAGTGGAGGTTCTTATTGACCACAAACCACACTGTACCATTACAGTCTTTGCAAACACAGATGCCTTTCACCTACTAAACCACCCATTGACAATTACTGGCATTTTCAAGAACCAACAAGAGTATAGTGGAGGTTGGTTTAGGTTACAAAGGCATGACGATGTGACCTGTAGTACTTCTTGGAGAGTAAATATCTGAGACTAGTCAGAGCACATTACACAATAAGAGTGTATGAGTCACTGTGGAAAGGGCATGCTTTGACAGGGTCAAACACAGAGAATTTTTAACCTTGAGGCTCAAGACAATGTCAGTACGATGATAAATAACCACTCCATTATCAAAGCGGACTTAACAGGTGCAGAGTACAAGTCTAAGGAGGGAGAAGTTCTGGTGCATTCTTATTATATGACTATTCAGCAATGTCTTTTTAAAATATGGCTTTGGAACGTATGATTTTCCTCTCTAGTAAAGCAGCAGAGGTCATCTTTTGTGTGCAATAGGTAACAAAAGTGCTAATCCTACTGGTTAGGTCGCTTTGGCTTGTTTCTCAAGGAGCGATCATGAAAGCCCATCTTTTACAATTTCCTGTTCTGCTACTTCTGGAGCGACAGAAAACAAAAAGGAAGTTAACCACACACCAATTATCATGGTAACCCCCAGTTGTAAATATTGGTTTTAGGCAAGACTGCTAAAAGATCTACCCCTCCCCCATCCTCTCCATTGTCCTTTGTCTTAAATGCTACAAGCTACCTGCCGTGTCACAGAGTTTTGAAACGTCCATGACAGAGACATGCAGCCGGTTGCTGTTTTAAAAAAGAAAAAAGAAAAAAAAAAGGAGGCATGTGGAGGAAGAGCCTTGGGTCTTGTGGTGAATTCTTCAAAGGCAACTTCAGAGATGACAAACTACATTTCTGCAAGCTGTGAGAACACTTTACGTGCAAAGGTTTCTACCATGGACAAAACTGTTATCGCAGTAAGACGCACAGTCACATGCTCTGTCAACAAAGCGCTGCCTTGTTGTATTTCAAGATGGCCTGAAGTACAGTTAGAGGTATTTTAAGTTTTTTTTTTTCTGCTTGTGCTTTATGTGAAAATTAACTTGATAAACATTTAAGTAATTCACTTAGACAACATTATTGTGTCTCACTTTGAGTCAGTATTCCTGTTTCATCCCATCATTCTGTTAATAGGTGATTATTCTGATTCATAGCCCTGCCCTATCCAGGCTCATGCCTTTGTCTATAAATATTTTGATGATTGTGTCCTCATTTTTAGATAATATATAACACAACTACTTTATATCAAAGTACTTATTTTGACTTGAACTATCTCCTGGAGATTTGATTGTTGAGACGCCGTGTTTAATGTGTTGATACAGGAACTTTTTAGCTGCTTCCTCATTCATATTAAATGCAACCTCAGGGGAATTATAACCCTTTCCATGCATAAAAGGGGCTTATAAGTCCCCCCAAGTTTTCAAGGGTACAGTGAAGATTGATAGGGCTGCAGCTCTTATAGTGTTTACCCAGTCTGGGTGTTCAGATCGAAGCTGAAAATCAGTGTCCTGCCAAAACTACTGAATATTTGTCACTGTCAGAATACTTTCATACTGCGCTATATCCAGTAAGACATAAACTAGAAAATGACACACATGCATAAAAAAAAAGAAAAAAAAAAAGCAGCAATCATTTTTCCACACTTGCACAAGTGTCAACATTACTTGAATTCCACGACATTGACACACATCACAACACATCACAGTATCTTACTGTAAGTCTCTGCCGACTGTTTTGGCAAAAATTTGCAGGAAGCTCCATCCTCCACTTCCCAGGTAGAAGATCAGGATGGCCGGGAGAACCTGGTACCACGGCAGGCCCACCAGCAGCCTCAGCACAAAGAGCAGGGCCGTGCAACACGCTAGACGCATCATCCTGAAAGAATCCACACACATTTACATATATATAAATAGATAGATAAAGGCTGCAGACCGTGGCAACTCATCACAAACATTTCAGACCAGTCATGAGTTCAGTGGGTGAAAGGTTACATGTGGTTTAAGTAAACTGAAAGAAAAGTTCTTGAAGCTGCTTGAGAATGTTATCTACAATGTTGTTTACACATCTGGAGCGCATTTTAATCCACTGACTCAGCTAAGGAAAAGGTTACTCTTCCTATTTAACCGGTCACATACGAGTGTGGTATATTTTTTCACATTTGGTAAAAGAAAATCCTCTTCCTGCAGCTGAATAAAACTCAAGGCTGCAGAGACCTTGAGGAAAGCCTGACATGAAGCGAGCAGTGACAGCTGAGACCATCAGAGGACGGCCTGTGTTGACATCGGTGCTCAGTGCCACCAGATAGCCAGGAAGATGATCCCAAAGCTGTAAAGGATAGGTTCACATGACTGCTTATTATCTATTCATTAGCCTACAACAGAGACACACAGCAGGGTTGTTATTTTCAACAAATGTTTCATGCACATCTCCAAGAGGCGAGATGCTGACTAGACATTGCTAGCTCTGTCTCCCTGCGTGTGGTTGAGATGATGATGATGAAGATGGTGATGGCTTTATCGCAGCAGTTCAACAAGTCTGTGCTGCAAGACAGCTTGAGGTGGACGATTAAATTAGCCTGTATGGCTGACGTGATGGGATCCGTCACCAGTGAAAGGGAGAGAGAAATGCTTTTTCTTTAAAAAACAAAACAGAGGAGCAGCAGCCACTTCGCAGTCAGTGAAAGAGAGAGATAAAAAATAGCTACATCATTCACTGCTGCTGCTGCTGCTACACCCGGAAATTTAAAAGGCGCGTAGCATCATATTGCGGTAGTGCCTGGATGGGGAAATGACAGAGGCTCAGCCCACTGTGGGTGGACGACGCCTCACTGAGCGAGCCATGTGCGCTCCCAGGCCGGGCCTTTCAGTATTAACCCGGGCCGGACCGGGCAAAGCAAGGGGAGAGAAAGGAAAGCAAGGGGGAGAAAGGGAGGGGAGGGCCGCTAAAAAACCCTGATGGAGGTGATCACGGTAGGAGGCGCGTCTGGAGAGCGGCGATGCGCTGCGTAATGCGCGCAGCGGCTTAAAGGGAGCGAACTGACCAGCCTCTGTCAGGATGAAGGGAAGGGGGGGGGGGCCGGGTGAACACACCGTCCACGTAAATCACCTGTCGTGGGCTGCCTCACGTTAAAGCCACCTCTCGGGACCGGCTCACAAGGTTGACAGAGGACAAAAGAGCCTCCTCGTGCCGGAGCATCGCGGGGGCGCACGGATGGTTATTTAGATTACATTTTTTTTATTCTGATGTATTTTTGCCCTCTTACATACCTTTCACCTCGTCACAGCATGTAGGTGCGCAGGAAATCCCAGACGTGAAAACTCGTTGTGTGCGATTCCGCCTTGATCGGCTTACAGGCCAGCCTGGTCGTCCCCCCCACCTCTCCCTCCCTCTCTCTCTGCTCACAGGGACGGACACACGCACCGGGATCCCCCCCCCCCACCACCACCAGAAGCAGCAGCACCTCCTCTCCTCCTCCTCCTCCTCCTGCCGTTAATGCCACACCGAGCCGCGGCTCCTCTCCTCCTCCTCCTCCTCCTCCGGCTCTCTGCGCGTCAAATGCGTCCGGCTGTGCGCGTCCTCTCCGACCCGGCGACCATCATCCGCTCGCTGATTTCATTTCTGGGTTCATTGTAGCCGACGAGCTCGCGATTCAAATGACCTTATAATTTTCTTAGCTGCGCCCGCCCACCGCGGCCAGCGTCCCATCAGTGTGTCAGGAATAAGCGCGCACTGACAGCCTCGCGGGCCAATGGAGGAGGACCTTTCTGTCTTTACGCATCCCATCCGGCAGAGGCGGGGTTTGCGGCACTGGTGGAGAGGAAATGCGGCGCGGCCCTGCCTCTGCTCGGCTACAGGCAGGCGGGGAGAGCACAGTGGTTTGCACCCGGCAGTGACGTAGCCCTGATGCTCCGTTTGTGCTGCGTAAAAACCGAGTTCCTGCCTCCGCACCGACGCGGTCCATTCATCACAGACGCGCCTCGAACACGCGTCTGTCACCCGAATGAGGAAGGACAGGGGAGGGTGGTTTAAGAATATCCAGCATCCCTGCCTGTTTTTTCCCCAATACCATAAAATAACCTCTAATGTTCAGCAGCAAACCAGACGCTACATCAGCTGGTTGAAGTCAAAAGCACTCATATTTATTGGCAAGCAATAAATTTGAAAGTAATGTGTCTGTGGCTGCTTAAATATGTGGACAGCAAGGCCAGAAAATGACTGTAAGCATGCAGAGTCACATTTAACCATCATCAGCTGTAAAATATTTGCTGCAACCACAAAGAGCAACACATTTTTATATCCTTTATATCAGTTATATTCTTTTAACTGCAACTTTAAACCCACGCTGAGAGAATAACATAACTTTGGCCTACTTTTGAATGACACAAGGAGGCTGACATGTTACACGGGGTACATTACAGCAATGTGTCATGGCATGAAACGCGTTGCATAATCGGGGAGGACGTCAAAAAGATCTACTACAACGAACTGCTGCGGGGTAACTACGGTTACTTACCCAGTGGATGAGAGTTCAGATTAAAAAGGGCCACGCTGGTTCTTGCTAAATGCGCTGCATATAACCCAAATTCTCAAATAGTTGGCTGCATCTGCGAATAAACCAACAGCTAATCGGATACAAGTCAAAATATTTCATCCATGTGTGAACTTTATCATCTGGTTTCATCTCGTACACGCACAAACACACAGTATAAACAGTTTTATATACTGTGTCTGTCAGACTGTAATCGAATGATAGGTGATGCAAATGTCAGGATAAGAAAATAGGATGAGCTTTGAACTGCAGATGAGAGATAAAACTACACACACACACACACACACACACACACACACACACACACACACACACTTCAGCATGAACACAATTTCGTTTTACATGCTGGAGCAGAAACACACAAACAGTTAAATGGAGCATCGTCAGAGTTGTGAAGCTTTTTGCGCTGCTATCAGCCAGAGAAGACACATTATCAGCAGCTCTGATAAGAACACACCCACTGTAATATGTCTGTTTTCTCTTCAGTTCATCTGCTGAGCATTTCAGGCAGAGCAGAGCAGCACCGGGGACTTTTTTTAAATAAAGGAAGTGGGTATTCAACCCTTTCTTTGTAGTTAAACTTTTAGATGATCCTGTGGAGATGGGCAGGAAACTGTAAATGAGTGTGACAGTTGCCTAATATCCCTTTTCCCTCCATGACGATAAAAAAAGAAGAAGAAAAAAAAAAGAAAAACTGGGTGAGTTTAACATGACCTCAGAGGGGATCTCAACACACTAATATGAGTTATTTAGGGTTGTATTCAACAGACAGGCCTGTTATAAAAGTGGAATCTATTCAAATTAAGTTGTTTTCCAGAGTTTTATACTTTCACTTAGATGAATGTGGTTACTTACTAACAGTTCAGATACACTCACTAAACAAAGTGAATGCTCTAATTATGATTTATCTGCAACTCAGGAGGGTTTAGAGGTAACAATGCAAACTGAAACACGCCACCTGTGGTGGTCTGAGTGCCTTATCATTTAATGCTATACCAGCGAACAAAGCATATTATATTAGGAGGTAGTGCATTTTATTTCAACACAAAGTCGACACTCTGGTGTTCCCTTTTTTCTGCACATAACAAATCAAACAACCCCATTCAATGTGGCTCGTGTCCCAACAGTATTTATATTCTTTTACAGCTAGGATAGGCGACAGGCTGGAGAGAAATCACAGAAATATTAGTTTTCTGTCACAAGTTAATGGATTGGCTTTTTTAAATGTCAGTCCTGCCTGCTGGAATAACACTGTTCTCATTTTATTGTGGTCAAAACAGTGAAACGGAGGGACAAAGAAAATGGTCAAACCTCTGTCTGAAGGACATCCCACTATTAAAAAATGATTTTCTTTTTTTCTCTATGGGCCTCTTGTCTTGGTCTGAGTGACCTTCCTCACCCCTGTATTTTCATACATTTTTCCGTTTTCTTTTTTTCCCGTCTCAGTCATCAAGTTCCAGACCAAAGTGGCTGTAGAGATCTCGCGTGGTGGTCCCCCTCAGTGCAGCTGCAACACACAGCAAAGTGGGGGTTAGGCCCCTTCAGCAGATTACAGGGTCAACTCCCTCTGGTCTACTTTTCAAACAATCCTCAAAACACTGCACAGACCAAGATCACAGCTCCAAACAAATGAATCACTTTCAACATTGTCCTTGTACTCTTTAAAAGGTTGTATACAGTACAAGAAGTTCGGATGAAACTGAAAATGGAAAAGACCTCTTTCCTTAGTTCATCTCTATCATCATTTCCATGTTGCTTTAAATGATTATTTCTTACTTTTTCATGCAGCTGTGTCCCTTTTTCATTGCAAAACTTTGTCTTTGAGGGCAAATTTCTTATTAGTAAAACTCACTAAACTGACCAAATTTTGAATATATTACCACATGGGCAAAAAAAAGGGACATTTCCAGGGAGATGTGACAATGACCTTAATCTTGACCGACAGACAGACAGACGGACACGATGAGAGACAAAGGGACAGTTGTCGTGAGAGGCTACTGCAGGGCATCTCCTGTTGTCTCCTCATTCACTCCACAGCCTGCACACCCATCTCCTCCCTCTCAGAGTAACAGCACACAACAGCAACTCAGTGTTTAAGTGTAGACTCTTTGTGAAAGTGTGTGTGAGCAGGAATGGAGAGAGAGAGAGGATGATAGCGTGTGTTTGTGTTTGACAGTTTGTGTATGTGTGAGTGGATGCATGCGTCTGTGTGACCGACAGAGATTGTATTTGTGTGTGTGCGCGGCTGAAAGACAGCCATTGTGTGAGAGTGGAAACGCCACCTCCATTCACTGAGAGGTCATTATCATCCTGACTCTACTGTACTGAGAGAGGACTTAAAGAGATAGCAAGCGCACAATAAAGACTGTCCCCTCTTTCTACACAAAATCTGGAAATAAATTACATTAAGAGATTTTAAGGAATGTGTAATTATTTCTACTCATTTTACAAGGACTAAATCAGGGTCCAGATTTTAATTCAACGCCATGCACACAAGCAAGTGCAAATGGACTAGTAGGTAAAAAGTCATGTTTGTTATGACACACGCACAGGCCATAATGTGACTTGGCTGTGATACACCAAAATCTCCCCAGCAGTGTGAAATGTGTGAACTTCTCCACATTTCCTCAACCTCATGCAGTTGCAGCTCTGAAATATTTTAGACACAAGGACTTACAACACTTATTGTCACTTGCCTTCACACTGCTTTGTCCAGAGACACGCAACACATTCATCACTACTTGATGGACTTACTCAACACATGCTGTGTCACAAGAATTTGGATAAAAGTTGTAAGAGAGCGAAAAAAAGTGGGTCTACAATTGACAGCTGTTGTACTAGGTTAATTCTGATCAGTGATTAGAGTTTGGTGATTGCTAAATACAGCTATTTCAACTAAATTTATATTTCTGTCCTCATATGATGACAATGATGATCAATATTAGCCAACATATGACTGGAAACAGAAAGTCAAAATGTCTCAGCTGTTGGTTTATTTAAACTGGATGGGTTAGGAATCTAAATATAACCAAGCTAGAAAACGTGAGAGGCCCTGACATTGACATTTTTCTGTTAATGACATTATTCTGTGAAATGTTAATCTAATGGGAATGGATATTTCATTGGCAGGTCATTGTAATCTAAATGCAAACATAAACAGTGTTGTGTAAACACTGTCCAAAGTTAAATGAAAGACTGACTTTGGCTTTTAAATCAGCTGTCAGAGAGAAACAGAGACATTGCTCTGTTGCCCTCTAGTGGCTGACTGGAGAGCAACTTGGATTTCTGGCTATTTTCATTATTTACAGCCCATCATCTTTAGATGATGTTTGTATTTCAAGCTTTACTTGCCATACCTAATAAGACAAAATATTATTCAAATGTTTGGTTAATGTTACATGATATTTAGGACACATAAAGATGGACACAGCTGCATGTTTATCACACTCCCATTCACACTCCCAGTCTCTGCATTCCTGGCAATTACAATTGAATGGTGCTGTGACAAAACCAACTGCATGTGATCACGTGGTTAATCTGATGTTGTCTTTGTGTTTACATCCATCCCTGTCAATTAAAATAGTTTTTCAAGGATGTAATCACACCTTGCAGTTTGTTTTCTTTGGTCCAAATCACGCCAAGAAAAGACATATTGTTGTGTGTCTCATCTAGCCTGTTCAGAGTTCACACTGCCTTCTTATACATGAGCCAAGAGGAGTAAAAGTGAGTCACGCAGACAGACAGACAACTCATTCAACTGACAGTTTTGGTTAGCTGTCATCTTGCAACACCTTTTTTTTTGGTGTGGAGAACCCGCAAAGAAATGATTGAAAATAACTCCTAAGTCATGACAGCAATCGGGCTACATCTGTTATGAATACAAAAAAGGCCTCTGCTATCAGAGAAAGCATCATATAAACAACTGCCATGATCAGCAGGCATGTTGGGTATTGTATTTATACTGTGGGTGCTTTGTATGGCTTCCATACCATACAATAAGACTCCATGTGACTGTGCACCAGAACTAAAATGACACTATGCTGATTTGATTAGAACTGAGTATAAACTACTTTTTACTTGTAGAGTAAAAAGGCAAAACATATAATCACTACTCATAAACTGTAATAAATCCACAGCAAGCAAATTGCTGCTGTGCCTGCAGGAACAAAACACTGTGTGTGTTTGGTATTCAGACTTGTGCAAAATAATGCTGCTTGGCAAACAACCATTACTGCTAATTACTGTATTTCTGTTGGCTTTTTCAAGAACATGTCAACACACATACATGAACAGCATACAGAATTGAAGAAAATCAGATCAGTTATCACCATTATATAATTTAGAATGACCTTTCATGAAGTTGTGACTTGTTTCACTGCTCATTATTTGAATTCAAATTTAAAGTCTGCATGCCATGAAAAGGAGAAGTCCTTAACATTCACATGTGTAAAAATGGGTCTGGTCTGGAAGTGCCATGTGCCTGAGTCACAACATCTAATTATAAACACTGAACTTTTATATTTTATCTTTTAATTTTTCACTTCTTAAATATTGTCTATATGAGCATTTTTCTTACCAATACGGCCCAAGAGTGACTGTCCAATGTCTTTGATGTCGTTGTATTCATGCAGCATATCAATATGATGCTCCAGTTCTTCTACTCTGTATCCCCTGAAAAAAAAAAAAAAAAAACACAATCACACAAAACCACATCTATGCAAATGCTCAAACACAGGCGCGCGCACACACACACACACACACAAACATGTTCATCTCAAAACTACAGTATGTATGAGCAAGAAGATACATGCGTTACAGGTTGTTTCAGAGTATTATTTGTGAGGATCAACATTATTGTTTTTTTGTTCTCTAATCTCAAACTGAATAATCAACACTACATGCTTAACCTCGACTACATACTGTTCAAGTTGGACCTCAAAGATGAGATACAGGAAGACAAAAACACACACACGCAGCTGTACTCACTCAGCCTCCAGCTGTGCTATCTCTGCATCCAGCTGATCTCTTCTCCTCTCAAGCTCTGCCACCTCCTCTTCAGGGCTAACTTTAGAGCTCTCAGATACTTGAAGCTGTGAAACATCCAACGATGATACTGGGATCCACATGTGGCACTTCATATAGGGTCTGTGTGTGTGTGTGTGTTTGTGTGTTACAGACAGAGAGGGGGGTTACTCACGGGGGATTTGAAGTTGGAATGAACTTTCTTTGAGAATGGAGTCCTTTGGAGAGAGAGGGGAGAAACTGTTGTTAAAGACAGCATATATTTCACTTGATCACGAGAAAATGTAAAAGAAATTACATTTCTTTGATTTTGACAGTATTCACTAACTCAATATGTAGTAGCATTAAAACTGGAAATGTATCATCTGTATGTATCCACAAAGAAAACAAGAACAGGTTTACAGCAAGAGGGTGAACCTCCCACAAAACTGAGCTAAATGTAATACACACAAAAATAAAAAACACACCATATCATTTCACAATCATTATGTTCATGTAAACTTGCATTTGGTTTAAAAGGCAAGTCTGCAGTTTTCAAGCTATGGTTAAGTAATGATGACACTGAATCTTATAAACCCAGACACACTACATAAAATCTACAGATCTGAATGAATGCGTTACATTAATGTACATCTCTTGGACTCTATTTTACACACTGCAAATATTCTTTATTTTTCAACTTACATACTTAAATACTGTGAATTTTTGTATATTTCTCAGCAAATATTTTTTAACATTACTGCACAAACTGTACTGTTTAATGTAAATCATTGTCATGCTGTACACATTGTCTTTCAAAATGTTTATCATCATTTTATAAATGGTTCTGATTTGCCAAGTTGTTTTATTTTTTCTACTGTTTCTCCTGTTTTTTTGTAAGAATCACCAACAAACCAAATTGCATGTAAGTGAAAACCTAACTGGCCATAAACCTGATTCTGATTATTAAACCAAGAAAAAAAAATCAAATTATTTAATGTGTTTCCCGACGTAAAGATCCTCCCATATGGCCACTACATTATGTTGTGGTGTATTTATTATCTAATTAATATTTCTTACTTTATCAAAGGCCTTATGGTGGATAAAAAAGTGGATAAACAGTGTTTTGATAATTCAGTGACCAGCAACCACAAAGTAGCATCGACATTAATTGAAGGTATAACACCTACCGTCTCAGGTCGGCCTTGGGACAATATTAGGTCTATTTTCTATTCATTTTTATATAATAAAAGTGATAGCTAATGAACTATCTCTGTAAATAATGTTAGCAGACGTTAGCAGCATATTTAACAAGCTAGGCTATCTAACGGTTAACAACTTACCTCCTCACCGCTGATTTCTTCAAGTCTATCCTCTCCGGCGTCGATGCTGAACATATATTTTCACCACGGTGTGTTTCAGCGGACTGCTCCGCGTTCATGCTGCTTAAATGCGATAAAAAGGGAGTGTTTAAGGCTTGTTCTTTAAGGCATGGAAAGCAGCAGCACACGGGAGAGAAAGAGGAAGTTCGCAGTTCGCGGCTAATTGTAAACAGACTCGTACTGAAACCGGATTGGCTGTTGAGACCGAGAGGCGGGACTTGTCATAATTCGGTTGCCCTAGTAACACCCGTGTCAAAATGGCGACTGTGTTTATCAGAGGAGAAGGAGGAAGTGCTCAAATGTTTTCATCCTAAAAGTAATATTACCACAGTGTGATGGTTTTATCATCAGTATATACTCAAAGTAGGTAAAGTAATACAGATGCAATGTGGTCACAAAAATAAAAGTACTCATAATGCACATTGTGTCATTTCAGAATAATAAATTTCATATTATTGAATTATTTATCACTTTAAGCATCCATTGTTTTATTTATTTATTTTTTTTTATCAATGATAGTTTTATAACTATCATTAACAAACATTTATTTGTTAATATGAATGTGTAAAGCCATTAAAATTATTAAATAAATGTGGCTATATTTGTCTCTGATATGTAATTAAGTAGAAGTATGAAGTAGCAGAAAAGTATTCATGTAAAGTACAAATATATCAAACTTTTATTCAAGTAAGCTAAATTACCTGAGCAAATGTGTGTATTTACTTTAGACTCTTGATATTTGCATATTAAATTGAGCTATTTCTCAATATATGAAACATCAACGTAAACAACCCAGATCTGTATTTCATCTATTATATGATACTCAGCACATGGGCAACATTTGCATTCAAGAAACCAGGCAAATAATAAAAAATATATTGTAAACAAGCGTTATGATGGATTAGAAAATAGTTCCAGTATTTAAGCAACTGAGGGGCATTGATACTAAATCATCAAGAAGTCACATTTGGGGAATCATAACCTTAAAAGTTAGATATTTTTTCACCCTTTCAGTGGAGTTTCATTATAAATGAATGCATGCAATAAAATCATCCTTCTTGGACCACCAGATGGTGATAAAGTACCACTTGAGCTGAAACACCCTTTTATTTCTGTCCTCATCACATCTCTTCATTAATTCCCTCTCACAACACTCAAACACAGACTTGCTCCCTCTCTCCGTCTGAAACAACCCACACACTTGTTGACGGAGAAGAATACTGCATAATCAGAGAGTGATGCTGTGGCATATATTAATGTGCTAATCTGAGCTGAGGCTACTCTGAACGGCTCACCGACCAAGGTGCCTCTCAGACTGATTAGAAACCACCAGCGCTTAAAATCTAAATCAGTGGTGGATTAGCGAAAAGGACCACGTTCAATCTACAAAAAGAACAAACACATAGCACACACTTTTTCATCACATATTGGAGTCTTTCTGTGTTTTTTACTTGAACCAAAAGAGGAGGAACAGCAAAGGATTTAATTCTTAAACATACACAGAGAGGCAGAGATTCATAGAGAAAAGAGGAGAGTGAGCCAGGAAGAGAAAGGCAGGCAAAATGTGTACCTAGAGGGTTGGGGGGGTTGTTGTTGGGGTGTGGGGAACGTAAAATCGAGTCCATTCTGCGTTATGTCCACAGGATTCATTGCTTATTTATCAGTTGTTATACAGAGACAGAGAGGGTGGGAAATGAAAAATTCAGGCAGGAGGCATGGCCTTTTCTCCTTTTAGAAATCACAAGATTACACACACTGGGCGGTAATGGCTCCTGCACGCAGTCGTGTGTGTGTGTGAGACAGAGAGGGAAAGATTTGTGGAGGATGGCGATTTCTCAACATCTCTGACACAGCAAGAAGCATTGGTGCGTGTGTGTGTGTGTTACTGTATGACATACATTGAATGGTTGCAATGGGTCTTTGAATTCTGCTAATTAAGGGTACAAAGTCATGTTTCATTTGTGCAAAAAAGAAAAAAAATCGCAGTATTGACAGAATCTTTAAAAAATGTCACAGCAAATATAACATCTGCTGCGAATGTGGACAGTGGAGAAGTGGCTGTTAGTGCTGTTGGTTTTACCTTTCTGCAGAGTCTGAGCAGAGCCAACCTCTCAAAGCTTGTGTTTATTTTTGGCAGTCTGGATAATGTCCATAGTGTTGGTGAGGGGTCACAGGAATGCCAAAATAAAGGACTGGCAAGGGATGCTGTGTGTAGATTTTCTGCAATAAGACACAGCATCATTGCAGAAATTTTTGCAGCAGTCTTTGTTTATACTCAAGAACCATGTTGCACGCTGCATGAACCTAATTAGATGTAATCAAGTGTTGGAGGGTGTATTATTTGATGCTCGTTGCCTTGTTGCCATACTTGATAGGCTTTTTTTTTTTTTTTTGGAGCAGACATTTTGAGTTGCCATAGTAGGAACAGCACAGGTGTTAGTAATAGTATTAGCGATCGCTCTGCTCTATTCAAGTGTCCCAGTGAGCCATGACAGCATGACAGGGAGCCAGTATGCACACGACCAGGGCCCCGAAACTGAAGCAGCTAAATGAAATTTAGACATCACTTATTTTTGTCTTTCACACCTGCTGCTTTTCCTGCTGTGACATTAGCTAACATCAGATCCACTTCTGAGCTTCGTCTGAGTTGATTTTGTGTTTCCAGGGTGAATAATGAACTTGAGGTATTTTCATATGTTTTCTTTCTACCACAAATTCAACACAGAGTTTAAAAAGCAGGTAAAAAAAGCACATTTCCTTTTCCAATGTGGAAAGACAAGTTGTTATTTCTAAATGCAACCTCAATACTAAAGAAATAATTCTAAAAAATCTGGACTAACTATTAATCTTCCAGTATTGGCAATCTAAAGAACATTTCTTTTTTTGGGTTATAGAAGCAGAATTTAACAAGGGAGCTTTAGAGGGAGGAGGTGCAAGAGGAGGCGGTGAGAAAAGTATGAGGAAAATTGGAGCAGGAGAAGAAAAAAGGGATGAGAATGAGAGAAAGGGAACATGGCAGGATGATAAGAGCAGAGACTGGAAGCTTTGATTTGTAATGTTAGTGGGAGAGCTTCATATCTATCATGTTCATAATTCATGGGACGCTCCTCTGTACTGCATCTAAATTACACTGTTGGGAAATTATGATCGTAAAATAGATACGCACTCATTCAAAAAGACACAGCATGTAGTGGTAGATTTAAGGGGCAGAGAAAAAGGACAAAGGCAAAAAGAGGAAGACTACAAGAGTGTAAAAAGAGAGGTGGTGGGCAGTGAGAGTGAGGGAGAGTGAGTGCACTGCTGCAGAGTGAGGGGCAGATGAGGGGGATGATTCAAAGTGTGTCATAAAACATCGATACACCTCTAAAGGCCGCTCTACGAGCTCTGCTTACACTGGAGGCGATTATGCCTCTAAATAATTCACGTAGCTGGCGCAAGAGCTTATTCACACAAATGCCGTGCAAACACTTATTCAAACAAACACAGGGGTGCAGGTGAAAATACACAAACTCACACAAAAACCTCAAACAGAAACATACACCCCTCCGGTGCACACATGCAAGCAGCCAGGAAATGTAAATACTTACTTACTATACGACAGTGCTAAAACAAATCCCTGGTTTCATTGAAATTCATGCACTTTTTGTGGGTTTGCTGGAGAATAAAAGATTGTTTGTGGTTAAATTTAGCTGCTCAGACCAGCATCCATAGCCTGGGTGAAGGACTCTCAGATAGAGAGCTGATAGATGGTTCAGCTTTATTAGTTATGAGGCAGACTCTCGCTGAGCTGGCCAACATTGGTTGTGATGGAGGGACACCATCACAAACCTCCACCTTGACAATGACATCTCAGTCAAAACAGCACTGATCGGGTATTTTTAACTGAATTATTTGACACCTTTACTTTTGACAGAGCTAGGCTACCAGTTTTGAGCTTGAGCCTAACTTCAGCAATGATCAACTCGTTCTAGACATGAAACCGAAACTCTGAGACACATTAATTGATGACACTGCAAGGAGAATCAATAAATGAATTTCCAGTGAATTTGCCTTGTAGCCAGAGCGCCTGCGTGACACTAATTCCCTCTTACAGTACTTGCAATTCGTGTCAAAATAAGTGGGAGTTTGAATGCATCCACATCAAAGGGAATCCATCATAATCTGAAAGGTTTTTCATGTCTGAAGCGGTGCTGTTGTATTAATGCCATCACAAAATGGCTATTCATGTCTCTGCCAGGGAGGCCTCGGTTTGATATCAGCTCCTCTACGCCTCCATCTGTCTGTGTATTCTGCGGTATGTGCTATTTCTCATTCATTAGCTCTGACTCATCCTTCTAATAACTACCTCTATTTCCTCTCTGAAATAGTTTTCTGTTGTTTTTCTGTTGTATGATAAGTCTGTTTTGCCTCTCTGACTCACTCGGTTTATTGTCTGGATAAAGCCTCCCGTTTTCGTCTCTTTGCCTCCCCGCGCGGATGCCTCTTTCATTGTGACTATCATCTCCTCGCCTCTGACTGTCAGGTTGGTTTATCGTCGCGCTTAAGCATCCCATTCTTCTTCCTTCCACTTTCCCATATTCGAAACATGTTTGTTGTCATGACTCTCACCTCGCCGCCTCGAGGCCTAGTGCAAACAGACTTTTGGCAGGCGTCACTGTTAACATTTGATCTGCTACAATACCAGTACGTCTGAAGTTGTTAAGATGACATAACAGGAAAACACAGAGGAGTTCATTGGTTTCCCTTCCTCGACATACTTACACCTGTAAGCTTTTAGAGAATACAGCTGCATCACTGCGGCTTGGCTATAGCAATAATTACTCATATATATAATTTGAAATAATGAACAGATGCTGGTGTATGCCATCTGGCGTCAACAACAACAAATAGTGTTAAGGTATGCACTAAACAACACAGAATTAGATTGCTGCTTTCAAATATCTCACATCCAAATCCTACTTTTAGTCCTGCAGCATCGACGCAAAATGAATCTCACATTTTCTACAAGTTTGCCTGCAGGACTCTGTGCTGGTGTCACGTTTGGACCAAAGCATGTTTCAGATGGCTGATGTTTACCCTGCATTTAGCAGTTCACTAAATAAGATAATCCAGGATGATGCGCCGTGCTTTTAGTCGAATCCACCGTTCAGCAGGCAGCCAGCAGAAATACGGGGGAGTGTGTGGACTCTTGCTCGGGGAATACACATTTTCATTACAGTAAATATCCATTCATAAACCTTTATATCAAGAGGATTCCCTTTTTAAAGAAGCACACAAGGCAGACATCCTTCTTATCATCTGAACATGAATTTGAATCACAAGAAAATTTGACGTCTGGTTTTGGGGAAATTAACGGCAACAACAAAACAGATGAGAAGGATTTTCACACCATTTTATTAGCAACAATGTGTCTGTTAGTTATACATTAGAAACAAGGACAGAAACATTTCTGCTGTACTGTACTGAGTCTGAAAAAACAGCTGGATCATAAAATAAAGCAAGTAATTCAAATACTTCAGGGTAAAAGCAACACTGCATTTGAATATACACTTTTAATAATAATCAGAAGAAGAATAATGATAATAATAGTAAATTTATCTCATAATTCTTTATGGCACTAAATTTATTGTGCAACTGTCACATAGTTCTGTTTAAAAAGTAAGGAAAGCAAAGCGTTGAGAACTGTGTGTGTGTGTGTGTGTAATAGTAGTGGTAGTGTGTTTGCGGGGGAAGCACATGTCACGAGAGGAAAAAACTTAAAAACAAAAATCACTCACTGTTTCACCCTTTGGGAAAGTAAATGAGCATGATAAAATAAACAGAGACGAAAAGAGAGAAAGCCAAAGAGAGAGAGAGAGAGAGAAGGGTACAACGGCGTTTACCATCCATTTTAAGGGGGGGTTGGTTCAAGAGGGGCAATCCAATCAGCTCCGAGCCCCTCACACAAACCAACCATTTCTTCTTGAATCTGAGCAGTAAATAATTTCATTTCTTAAATGCATGTCGCGTGTCCATAAAACTCAGCCACTGCTCCTCCGGACAGGCCAGGCCGGTCAGCCAAGTGCAGAAAATAAAACCAATCCCAACGAGGAAGTCTCTGAAGCGCCTCAGAGCACGAGTAAATACTCCTCAGTCCAACGAGTCGAGAGAAGAGAGAGACCAGAGTGTATGTTATGGCCTGTTAAATATTTATAGACGTGCCTTTGAAGGTGGATTAATCTTTAGCCCATGAATCCATATATCAACAAATCAGAGACAACACAAGGAATGCAGTGAAGAGTCCACAAAATGAAACTTCAGTGGAGAACTATAATGAATATCGCACTGTAAAGTCTACACTGTCGACTCGAGTTAATCAGCAAAATAAACATTTACAAAATCGCCGCAAACCCACTTTGAGTTTGTCACATCGTCTGGTTGGGTCAGTCTGACCTTTGACATGAATTTAAAGGTAAAGTGGCACATAGAAACTAATACTCTTTACAATAAATGTTTAAAATGTTATTGCAACCCACCGCTGGGTTCAGAGTACACAGGGGTGGCTATCGAAATGTAAGGAGTAAGAAGTCTGGTATGACCTCTTTGATCGAGTTATACACACACACGCACACACATGCATGCAAGCACACTCGCACAAATGCACACAAATGCAAGAACACTCCCCCTTTTGGCACCTTGTCCGCCCCGCTTGCAAAGACCACGGAGGCCTTTCTCTGCTGAAGTGTTGTACAACGTATGTACACTTTGAGC
>JBAJHX010000035.1:18115081-18149920 GCA_037176925.1 Amniataba percoides | reverse complement strand
TGGGCTTCTCTGCTTAGACTGCTGCCTCCGCGACCCGGCCCCGGATAAGCGGGAGAAGACGACGACGACGACGACGATATTTTTAGTCATATATCTTATTTACTTGTGTTGTTTTAACTTTAGGTCTATTTTCTTTTATTGCTAAGGTTTATTTCAGGTCTATATCTATTTTCTTTTGCACACATGATCTCTCTTTCAAAATTTTTTAAATTGCTAAGTAGCATTTCAGGTGAATTTTAACTGACTTGGTCATTGAATTTCATATCTATGCATATGATAATAAATTAAATCTTGAATCTTAAGTTGGATGAAATCACTGACTGTAAGTGAACTAAACTTTATATTAATAATATAAATAAGGTGCGTCACCTGTGTTGAATTGTGAGTCTGTTTTCTCATAAAAAGTGATTAATACACACAATAATGTTAAATAGTCTTATAACTATATAACCCTTATGACTTTGTCTTTAAAAATGTTTACCATGTCAGTGTTTGGTAGCTTATTTTTCAGCACCTTATAACTTATATGACCTTATGATTATTTTTTTACTTTGACAAACTGTGCTGAAATAACTGACACACTGGATGGTTCCTCTCAGTTGCATTTTAGCACCGTCTGTCATTTCAGTGCTTTGGGTTTAACATCTTCATCATTTCTCTTCTGATTTGCTCTCACTGCTCTTATGAGTGTTGTTTCCGACCGTCACAGGCAGCTGTTTGACTGTCGGCCTCCCGCTCTGCACCAAACAGCAGGCGAAAATGAGCCGCTAGCTGCTGAATAAAGTGGAACATTTAGCTGCTAAAGAGCCAGATATTTCCCTCCAGAGTCAGTGAAGAGCAAAACAGAGCTAAAAGGAGAGTGAAGGTTGGGTTCGTGGTGTGGACAGATACACGACATCCAGACAGACTGTAACATTGCGTTTGGTGTGACAGAGGTGTGAGCTTATGAAGTTTACATCGTCACCTTAAAAGATACCATTACAGCTTTACACAACCACATATTCATATTTAATTAGTTGATTAAAAACTGAGGTACTGTAACATATTTGGGGACATAGGTTTTCATTTTCACTTTAAAACCAAGACAAAATATTTGAGTAAAATGTGTCTTTGAGCCGCCTGTTTCCATGACGTGAGCAGCGTTTTTTTTTGCAGTTGTGAAGCATGTATACGATGTGTATGTGAAAAAACTACTCAAAGTCTTAACACAGAGACAAATTCACACAACCAGTAACACAGGAAAAGCCATTACTCATGTGTAGACACACACACACACGTACATGCATTAGTCATTGTGCAGGATAGGCAGGCAATGTGTATCTCCTAGAGCCCCCTTAATCAGAACAGTGTGTGAGTGATGAGTTGTGGCGAGGCGACGAACAGCGTTAATTATTTAACCACACACACATGCACACACACACACAGAAACGCACACGCAACTCAGACTCCAGTGTGAAATAGTACTGTAGAAAGCCAAACTTGTCGGCTCAGCTCCTTTTGCTGGTGTTCGTCCACGGGACTGACGCGAGGTTAGGGGCGAGGGAAAAACGGCACACACACACACACAAACACACACAAACACTCACATGCAATAATTTTAGTACCAGCTAACATGCTCAGACAGTGGGCTTTGGAATAAATTGCCACGCTGTGATGAAACATGGCAGGGATCACAGCAGAGGTCTTGCTAGGAATAATGGCTGTTGACAGGCTTTCAGCTGGATGGGGGAGAAGTACACGGTAGGTGGTGGGCTCCAGTCACACACAAGAGACAATAACATGCCCCGAGAACAATGGGATGAGCTCGATTACAGCTGTAGCTGTCAAAGAGTGATTTCACACACATATTTGCAGCCATATACAAAGAAAAAGTGTGGGTTCTCTGAGGTAATGACTCAAGCGAACAGTCCTATAAAAAAATGCATTTATGTTTAAAAGTTTTGTGCACGACGCCCCTCAGAGTGCTCATGTTTCTGCACCAGGAGTTTGTTTTCCAGCTCACGAGCGACCTTTGACAGTAGAGCTCTGATCGGCTGGTACAAAGAAAGACACAAAGGCTCGGGCTTCACCGAGTGTTGTGACAAAAGCTGCCTGATTACAGATTTTTGTCCTCGTTTAGTCTTCATCTACCCTCCAGTAAACTTTGCAATCAGCGGGCACTCACCTAGTATTTGCCAAAAAAACAATTGCCAACCTACATAACCTCCACTGGCAGAGTATCACCCTATCAAAAGAAATTATAATTAATTCAGATTTCCATTGTGCCACATTCATCACATGCACCATCACTTAGATGGAAAATGCATGCAGCGTTACAACAGGAGGATAATGAAGCACTGAGAGACTTTGTGCACTTCATTACTGTTTCTTTAGAGCACAACCTTTCCTGCTGCGATATGCCTGCGAGAGAGCTGTGCAGCTTTAGAAGAATCATTTTGCTGCAAGTTAGATGAGATTATTGATGCTATAGCAATGGAGGCGGTTAGCTTAGCTTAGCATAAAGACTGTCAGTGAAGGGAAATTGACTCTGCAAAGTTCAGAGACATGCTTACCTTTAAAACTGACTTACTGACGTCATTGTATTTTGATTGTTCAATTGAGACATAGAGGATGTTACAACCTATTAATTTACTTATCTGTTCTTCACTTCACAAAAAAATCACTGCAAGAAATAATTACATTAAGTAATTTCCCGTGACTGCCTCTACATCTGTGTTTTCATAGTGCTGAAAAAGATTTGATGTAACATGCTTAATTGGGCTTTAGAAGTGTTGGCATATTCGTGAACTTTAAACAGAACTGGTCTCACTGCTTTCCCCGCTTCAAGTCTTTATTCTAAGCTAAGCAAAGCAAATGACCTCCTGACCTCAGCTCCAAACTTTCCGCACAGAAAGGTATTAATCTTCTTAACAAATTCTGAAAGACAGCGATTAAGCTTATTCCTCCAAATGTTGAACTATCCTTTTAAGACTTTTCTGAACTGAAATGATTCTCTTTTCTGTTGGGTCAAATAAGTGTTTGACATTTCCACACAGTGCAGATGAGCAGGGGGCTGTTAGACACTTAGATTCTGCAAAAATAAAAGAAAATCTTCAATCCAAAACATAGGTAATTGCAATTGATTCCAATTAATTAAATGTAATTCAATTGATCTGCTCAGAAAATGCATGAAATGTCAGTGTGTCAATATGATTTAGACACAACTGAAGCTCAGGCCTGTGAGCGAACGTCAACATGACGAAGAAGTGAAATTCATGAAAATGAGCTTTAGCTCTGATGCAGCGGTGTAACATTGGTTTGACTGCATGTTTATTTATTTCTTTTTTAATCTCCATTAAGCCTCGAAGCAAGCGGTAATGTAGACCTCCCAAAAAATACCCACAGACCCACCTCTTCCACACTAATAGACCGAAGTACATGCTTTTTAATAAGCTTACAAATTCCTCCTTAAGCCTTGTCATAATATTATGTCTGGCTGCACTGACCCTGACTGCAGTGTCACTTGACTCCCCCTCTCGGCCTCCCGGCTTGCCCTGTTCCAGCATAAAATTTCACCAGATGCACAAAAATGTCTTTTGCTGCTGCTTCTGTGTGTCGCTGCAGCCGCCACCGAGAATAATGACAGCACAGAGCTCGCCTCAGGTAAAACTCTACGTCCTCATCCCTCTTCCGAAAAGCAACTGACCAGCTCAGCATCACTGACCTTGGATCAGCTACCTGGGAAATCCCAAAGGTTGTCAGAAATAAAAGGAGGCGGAGAGTTTGGGGTTGTGCAGGTAGAAAAAGAGAAACTGAGGTTTTTATCCCCCTCACGTGTCCAAGCATTTCCTGAGCAACCTTTCTGTAATTAGTCCCCCTCTGTGGATGATATATCATAAAAATGGCTCTCGGCTAGGATGGATATAGGACCACGAGGACGTTTGGAAAAAAAAACTTAACGGCAACCTAGGGGTCTCTTTATTTAATTACACAGCCCGCTTAATGCCTCTCATCCATCTGAATGACCTTGCTTAGTTGTTCTCCCAGTTCATATTGCATGCTGATGTGAGAAGCGCCGCTGTAACCTTAAACGTGTTGTGTTTGCAACGGAAACACGGCTGCCCTTCCTCGTCCGTGACACGCTGAATTTTTAGAAGGTTTTCCTCCAGAGTCCCATTCCATTTTTAGGCACATTTGGAAAAGTTGTGGCGCTATAAGGTTGCCAGATTGGTTGAAAGTCTCATCACATTAAACTTTGGGTGTGTTTGCAGATTTTACTGCAGTTACTACATATAACATGTAGAGGACAAACTTTTGTTCCAGCTACGATGCAAAGTGAATAAAAACTCTTGTGGCAACATCCTCTCATGAGATGGAGCTGCTACTTTACATTTATTTACAGCGTTTAAGTGGCACTTTTCTTCTGCAAATGTTTGCAGACAGTAAGACATTCAGTATTTTAAATATGTATGAAGCTTATCTACAAATCTTTCCTCATTCATGTACAACAATGCGGGATACTGTAACTGTCACCTGAGTCCACTGAGGAATATAATAAGTTGTTTCCCAGTTAAGCAGTGTATTCAGCTCGAAGAGGAGCTCACGTCACAAGGATGCTTTTATGATTCACACCAGCGCTCAGATAAGGGCTCTCATCTTGTCAGCTTTAAAAAAGTAATAATATGTTAAAACGCCCCGTGTTTGGTGTGTGAACCTGCGATGTAGCAGCAGACAAACTTCTCAATTCACTGCACTTTTATCAACAGTGTCCTCTTCTTGTAAGGTGCAAACAAAGCCTCAGTTTCCTGCCTCCTTCGCTGCGATCAAGCTATTTTTGAACTGCGGATGTAAATCGAACAAAAAAATCTTTTAAAGGGATGTCATCTATCTATCTGTCAGTCTGCAAGTACATTATTTCTCTCTCCAAAACTGTCTTTTCCCCTGAATGGTTAAAAAGAATGCGCTTTCACTTTCAAATCATCTGAAATTTAATTGCATGTAATCACATTTTGTCAGTCTGCCAGTGCACTTCCTGCTCCTCCCCTCGGCCATGACATGCTCTACCATCTGCTGCGCAAATAATACCACTAGTCTGTGTGTGGCAGCCTATAATCTTGGCAGCAGCAGGGGCTAAGGTTGGCTCAGAGATATTACAGTTCTTTGAACTTCACAGTTGACGGATTGAAGAGAAGTTCTCAGTCCTGAAACTGAGTGATGCAAGAGGTAAAAAGGTTTCCTCAGCGCACTTCGGCTCTTGTCATGGAAGTATGTAGGCTTAAATGGTGGTTTCATGTTTTTTTAAAAGGCTGTGACAGTCACTGTGCAGCACCCAAATAATGAGTGACCTTTGCAGCCTTAAACAATGCACTTAAGTCTACGAATGCCTGGATATATTAACTCTGGAGAGACCCTCAAAGTTAAGGCTGCAACAGGTCCGAATGTGCACACTATCTCTCTGAGTGCCTCCGCTGCTGATTCAACATGCTCATTCAGACACAGATGAGCCCTGACCGGTGCCAACAGTGCTGGAAACACTGCAAAAACTACAGCCAGTGGTCTGCTCACAGAGGCGCAGCGATGGCCCAGCGCCACCGGATGGATGAATGTCAGCTTGGCGCGTCAAGGCCATTAGATGCACATGGTAATCAACCAACAACTGTGTGAATACATGTCGAGCAAACTACTTAATCCAACGGGCCCATCGTCTTCTCGCACATTCACTCACTCACTCACTCAGGCTCACACACTCCTCAACAACTTGACTCTAATAGCATGATCAGTAGTTGGTGTTTCTGCTTAGCCCTGCATAAATACAGCAGACAAGAGCAGAGCTACAACTCGACAGAGGCTCCTGTCTCGGGGCCCCGCAGAAATAAACTGCTGAATGTCAGTCTGTCGAGGGAAATTTATGCAAACTCTCTGCACTGTTTGTTCTTTCATATGAAATAATAACAATAATGAAAGCAGCAAACCAGCGAATCTCAGCACATTTCGCTCACCCCTGGCAGTCTCTGCATGTTTGCATGCTTGTGTTGTGCACACAGGTGTGTCTGTTCTGCTCAATCCTCAGTCCAAACAGGATAATAACAGGAGCTGCTGCCGGTGCACTCCTGGTTTATAAGTTCAGCGTCAGTCAAGTCTGCTCCCGAGAAATCGCAGCGACACAGGAGACAGTTTGTTGTGGCACTCGGAGATCCCGTTTGGACCCCCCACCCAGTGTCAAACGTTAGCCATGCAAACATATAACACATAATACCGCGCTGAATCCGCCCCTGTGACAGATTAATATGTTTTTGCAAAACTACCAGAAGTGAAATAATATGCAAGGACATACACACTGTCGCGCAAACTTTCCCTACAGCTACATGGTCTGTTCGGGGTAATACACTGCCCTCAAATAAATTAAATTCCTTTTCCTTTTCCTGAATTAGATAAGACACCATTAAATTACATTTGCTCCTTGACACTTGACAATGAGATCATTCCAATTTTAGACTTTTTCCTTATATTGCTTTCTCTCCCCAGGCAACAGCATGGCACATAAGATTTTTTTCACTTTGGGGTGAAAATGTGCTGAAACATCCCCATGACTCTCGGATAAGCTGCCCATTGATATACATGACATAATGTGTAAAACCCATGTAAACAAGAGTAAATATTTATTTGTATAATGCTGATCTTGCTAAAGTATTTAATACTGCACATTATCAAACATCTTTGCTTTCCTTCAGAGTTCTTGTGCAGTAGTTTGCATCTGCTTCAACAACCAGCTTCAACCAACTTCAACACTGCGTCCTTTTTCCAAGTTTGGAGCCTGTCGACTCAGAAAAGCAACTGGAAGTCGCTCCTACGGCTCACAGGTAGCTAATGTGAGCTTTCACTCCCTATCTCGTTTGCTATTGTGTGTGCAAAAGCCCTGCTGTTTACAGTCTTCATGCGTGGTCACCCCCAGCGTGCGACTGTGCTGTCAACTTGTCAAACAAAGTTTCGTTGTGAACTGAGAGAAAACACCCACGTTCAGGCCCTGAGTCTGGAAAATGTGGGTGGTTAAAAAAATGCTATTTATATGTGACAATATCATTTTTGTGGCACTTCTCCAAACCAAAGTTGAGGGCAACTTGTACCCTTTAAGTTTTAACTGTCCTTGATGATTATTGCAGCAATTTATTCCCGAGCAAAAGGGCTTTTCATGTTTTCTAGCTACAGAACCTTTCTCTTTGTAATTCTTTGAAAGCAGAAGAAAAATGCCTGCATCAGAGGAGAAAGGGCTGAAAGAGAGGCAGGTTGTTTTTGCAGACTACGTGAAAGCGCAGTAGAGTCCTGAGCTCCCGTTAAGTCAAGGACACGTAACCTGATCAGTCATAATGTTCTCATACCGGGTAATGGATATTTCATCCGATATTTAATCTAAATGTGTGCATTAAAACGCTTCATATGGTGCTCGAGGGATAAGTACTATAAAAGACACACACACACACACACACACACCTGGCCAGATGCCATGGTAAATGTAGTGAAACAAGAGGTGGTGTAGTGAAGGTCAAGTCGTATTAAAGCATCATAACCTGGTTATCTCGCCGCTCACCACCGTGTAACCCCAGCTGCAAACATCTGACAACGCATACGGTTTGTGGGCGGGGAAGGAGGGAGGAGGACGCACACGAGTCCCTTGGCGGTACTTCTGTGTTTGTTAGTGTAACAACACTTAAGTAGAAAGTTATCTGCGTATGTATTTATTTTTATAAATAAGGGGGTGTTTGCAATATACCGGAGGCTAAATTGCTTTTTCATCTTCCTGTGTGTTTATATTTGTCTTTGCCTCTCTTTCTAGCAAAAAAAGCTTCCTGTCAGGGCAGCTGGGCACCTGCGCTGCTCTGCCTCTCCCCTTCATCTTTTTATATCCCCATCTATATTCGTGGCACGCTGCCAGTCATGTCATTCACTTTTTGTCATCTTTCCCTTGCTTTCCACTGACTCTCTCTTTCTCTCTCTCTCTCTCCACCTGCTCTCTTCCCATCTCTTTCCTCGTGGCCTCTCTCTCCGTCAGTTCAGCCTCTCCTTCCATTAACTTTGCCGTCTTTGTCTCATTCGGCTGATGTGTGCTGCCTCAGGGAGCTTGGCCAGGCCTTTGTTTTAAATGCACCCCCCCTCTCTGACATAGTTTGATAGATCCTGCTGTACGTCACTTTGCATATTTGAGCAAACAGTACAATGTTTACAAGAAGTTACACCGCTCAGAAAAGTCACAGCGGAGAGTCAGACGCTGCTACGTGTCTGAGGCGCTGATGAAATCATCACACAGCTGTGGCGAAATGCACTGCGGGAAACGATGCCCACAGACACACAAAAACACACAGACACAAAAAATATCAGTTGTGATTCACTTTGCATTCTGGGGAAAGTCTTTCAGCACTTTTTTCTTCTCCCTGAATGTGGATGTAGCCAGAATTTAGGATATTCGCTCTCTCTCAATCCCTGACATGCTGAATTTTCCAGTCTCTTAGCACACAGTTATAAAAGTGAAATCAGATGTAGGGCATGAGATCAGTCGATGGAGAATGTGCAGACGGCACATAATCAAAATAACTACGCTGCTGTCAGTTGTCAGTGACCTGTGCCTGTCCTCCAACTGTAAAACACTGCAAGTCACAAAAATACCAAACTGGCTCAGACAAAGGGATAAAAAAAATAATTCTTCAGGAAGATAATAGTTCACAGACTGAACGACTTTTCCCTCACCAAAGTCTTTGGATGTGCAAATGATGAGTCTCATCTGTCAGGAAAGGAGGAGTGATGATTTGACTTTCACATGGAAGACCACACCATCAGCGGTCAAGGTTGGTCTCTTCTGATCTTTTTTTGAACATTAACCAATAAAACGATGTGCCCAAACCTAATCAAAGCAGTGGTGCATCAGAAAACAGTCACATGAATACACACAATATGCCTCATTGGCAGTTTCTATGTTGTTTAGTGCACTGGATCAGGATTTCACATGCATTTATTTTCCACTTTCCATGCAGCAGCTGGTTAGTGCCATGTGAAAATCAGTTTATGGAAACGACGTGAAATCCTGCAGAGTGATAATATGTTTCCCTCCATTTTCTTTCTTCCTGTTTTTATCTGCTTGTGTTTCCTTGTTTGCAGTGTTGATAAAAATCAACAGCATGCTGAAAAAGAGTCATCCAAGGAAAGTTATGTTCAGCCTTAATCTCTGAATTTTCCCCGGTCCTCTTATCTGACACACACACAAACACGTGTGACGTACATATGTAATATCCGGCAACGATTTTCGGCTTGCATGCCTGTATGTGTCACGCCTCTGGCTGCTAACCATTAGGAAAGACAACCTGGAAAAACAAATCAATATGTGTGTCAGCAAACTTAAAAAGCATGATGTGTCTGGCATTGTGCTTATTATTGCTGTATGTGTGTGCTTTAACCCTCAGGAGTCTCGCCCGGTTTGGATTTTGCCTTTAAAAACATGTTTAAACATAACCTACGTAACCTAACGAGTATTTTTTCGCTATGACATGCTGAGATAACGCTGGCATGCGGAGCAACAGTAGACGTGTGAGATTAAATCTTAGAAACAAGAGAAAGAAAAGGAAGGCAGCAGAGCAGGCCAAGATGGAAAAAGGTAGCATGAAGGAGAGAGATTTGTGGATAAAAAAGAAAAAAGTGGAAGCAATGAGAAGATGCTGAAAGAAAGGAGAGCAGAGAAAGGTAGGAAACATGAGTCGCGTGGTTGAGATATGTGGAGAACAAATGAAGAAAAGGGCCCTTTGAAGAGGACGGATAAACACGTCCTTGGTGAAATGTATAGGTGGTTGTAGGAAATGTGTTAAAAGCTGAAGGCTGATGACTGCCTGGTCGCGAGCGCTAATGGTCAGTGCTCAAGAGGCAGTGTGTGTAAAAAAGTATGAGCGGGTCTTCGGTTACTATGGCGACAGGGCTATTACAGACTGACATTTCACCATCGCCTTTTCTGCTTTTCGAGTTGGGCGGTTTACGTTTAAAAGTTCCAGCCTTATTGTACTCGAACCAACTTTTTTTCCCCAGCTCACTCACTGTATATTAATCTCTAAACTGATAAAAAAAAAAGGAGCACTGTGCAGTAAGGCAGAACTGCACAGATGCATAATAAGATACGACACGTCGGAAAGAGGAGGGGGATTCATGAATGAGATTCCCTTCTCTTTTGTTGCGATCAACTCTTGTGGCTCGGCGAGTCGCGACCTTGCTGAGCTTGCTTTGTTCTTCACTTCTTTTCGCTTCATCACTTTCCGGAAAAGTTGACGTATGCAACTTTTTAGTCTCAGATTCAACATCATACAGCTAAACTCAGCTGTTCCCATAATAATAAAAATAAAATGTACTGTAAATTGTGGACAATACTTACAGACATGCAAATCCTAAAGTCACTATGAGCAGTGTGCCGCCTGCCTTTATATTTAGTGTGTAATATATGCACCATGCTGCAGGCCACATAGACAGACGGGCTGGTTGTGGAGGGCTTAAAGGAAAATTGTACATTTTATATACGTACTACGTCTTGTTTTTGTAGCTTCAGCCATTTTTGCTACCAGTTATTTTGACATTTTACTCATTTTATCAAATCCAATGCTGACATCTGAGAATGCAGGTGGTCAGAAAGTCCACCTAGTTTCACCCTGTTGTCTTTTTTATTTAGAAAATCTTTAAATTAGTGTCCAAACTGCCAAACTCTTTGCAGCACTACCTGCAGAATCAACTAATGCAAACTTATTGTGATTGCGCATGTGCAGTTTTTCAGTGTAATGGTCGACTCGAATGGTCATTTCACCTCAAACCAGTTCATTTTAGAGGTTTGTTTACAACCCGTCTGATGGTCTGACTGCTCGTTTTGCTGGGCCTAACTGAAATATGTCTCGTCATGTCATCTCATCCGCAGATCTCAGCAATTGAGTTCTGGAGGGAGGAAAAAAAAAACATAATTTCCGTTTAATTGCGTTGAAAATGAAGCCTTCTTCCAATTAGCTAATGAAATTATTGGCACTAATCATATCATGTGTGCATGAAAATTCAGACACACATGATGATGAAGCTGCCGTGAATGAGGCACAGGAAGGGAAGGACGCACAGACCCTTTTCCTCCTCCCCCTCCTCCTCCTCTTCTTCCTCTGCTGCCTCCCTCACCTCCTTTCTGCTCTTTGGAATAAGCCTTCTTTTTTTTGTACAATCACTCATTGGGATGAGGGCAGCTGACCAACGGCTCGTGCACGGGGACCCATCTGTGAGCGTGATGTGTGAGCATGTAGCTGCGAGGGGAGAGCGGGGCGAGGTGCCGAGGGGGAGGGGAGAGGAGGGACGGGTGGAGGAAGGGAGGAAATGAGTGGTGGTGGTGGTGGCGGCTGTTTAACATGATCATTGAGCAGCCATATTCCCTCCCCTTCAAGTCTCTATCCATCCACTCCACTTCTCCTCTTTATCTTGACCATGGCGGATCCGTCATGACTCGCCCTCCCCGCGGTGCGTTTTAAAGGTAATTAAGCTGATATGTGAGTACGCTTTAAATGCCCAGAAAAAAAAGAAAAAGAAAAGAAAAGTGGATGTGCTGCCTCTGTAATTGCATCCAGTCTTCACTATTCTGCCAGTGTTTAAACCTTCCCTCCTCCTCTTCCCTCGCTCCTTATTTCACATGCGCTCTTCTCTCTGCACCTTTCTTCATCTTTTTTCATCACCCATCTGTCTTTGAAATTTGCTTCTCCATCCCACTCATCTGCTTGTCCTTCAACTCTCTCTCTCTCTCTCCTCCTCCTCGTCTCTCTCCCGCTGTAATGACTGAGAGGCCGGTGGAGCGGCGGCGGTGCGCAGACGAGAAACACACAGTCACTCATGGTCACGCTCCGAGGAGGAGTGTGTGTGTGTGTGTGTGTGCAGGAGTATGACTGATCTCCCAGGGGGCCAAGGTTGTTCAGAGGGTCACAGAGGAAGTCGCCATGGGAACAACAAGCCCCGCCTCATCTTTCATTGTTGTAGGCCCTCTAAAAAGCACAGTGTGTGTGTGTGTGTGTGTTTATTTTCTTTCCATTCCACAACAATGAATTTAGTCCCTGTTGGCATTCAGTCTACCAGCTTTGCACCAGACTGCACTCGACGAGGTGATATAACATGATATGATGTGATGTGGTTAAAAGTAGTTACTGTGGTGCCACAACTTAGCTAGCAAAGACATCATAACTGAATTCATCATAGCTCAGTGAGAAAGACAAACAGCAGAGGACTCCCAAGTGTCCACGCGAGTGATCGTGCAACCTTCAGTTCTCTTTTTGCCTCCCGGGAAATTAAGAGGAAAAATCTACATTAATCAGCTCTTCCTGAAGACATTCCCTCATTTGCTGTTTTGTGGAGGGCGATGGAGAGCACTGAGATGTTATCACGTGTTTTTTCAACTCGTTTATTCAGGGTTTTGTCTCTTATCTGTCACCCTCTGTGTGTGACATGATTTGATTTCAAACTTTTCAGTGTATCAAGAAAGGAGATGGGACATTTAGGGAGATTAAGCTCAGGTAAACTCAACTCAGTCATCTCTGCTGATACACAAGCACAACAGAGAAGAACGAATATCATTCCTCATTTGGTGAGTTTAAGCTTCTCATGAGAGGCACAAAACAGCACAAAACAGCTGTGTTAGATCCATTTAATCTCTGTTACAACTACAAAAACCACCTCTGCTGCAGAGAGGGAAGGTTTATGTCCCAACTGTTTCCAATTACTCTTATCACACATGGACGACAGAGATCAGAAGTTATCGCTGCTTTCAAAGAGTCATTTTAGTTTTCTATTTTTTAATATTGTAAGATTAAAATTTGTGGAGGCCGATTTGACAGCTCCTCTGTGCTCCCCTTCTGTGCTGCCTTTTATCAAATTTAAATACTGTACCGAAGCTGGGGTTTAATCTTCCACTTCCTCCAGTTGTGGGTCCACATTTTAGCTGGTTAGTTGTTTCTTCATCCGTCACAGTGTTTCCAAAACACCCAGTAGGTGGTGGGCTGCATCCTCTGTGCTCCCTCGCCTGAAACATTTTGTCATTTTAAACGCGTTCCCTGGAAGGTTTTTTCCATGTTGCGCCGCCTCAATGCTGCCTGAGATGCATTTCCACCCCTGCCTAAAAATATCGGTTCGGATGTGACCATGGCTAACAGTTGGTGACAGTAGCTGTGGCTCACAATCCACGCTGTTTTTGTCAGCGTGTAGCGAGCCGGGGCCAGCCAGCCAGGCTGTCATGCAAAACACTGAACCTCTCCATCGCCTCTCACACTCTTCTCCACCTCTCTCTCATTCACCTCTCCAACCCCTGTTCATGCATCTGTTACAGATCTACCACCAAGCCTCCAGAAAAAAACACACTCGCTGCCTGTACGTTGTGGTGAACGTTGGGCGTATGGACTGTAATGAATTATAAATGTTCAGGGTGAAATAAGAAGAGAGAAGAAAAGCAGATTCCTCCCTCATGGTGCTGTAAGACAAGCGTGGCTCTGTCCATGGTGCTGGAATGAGAAACTCAAAGCACTTTATCTATCTATCTATCTATCTATCTATCTATCTATCTATCTATCTATCTATCTTTACTGCAAGAAGCAACATCCAACTTCACACACGGTTCAACAAACAGATGCACCAATTTTTCCTGCAATCACACAGGAGGAGGCTGCAGGAGACAAACCTTCTTACCTTCAGAGATAAGAGGAATTCACCGGGTCACATCAAGGGTGGAGAGGAGGCTCCTCGGAGCTCAGGTCCCGACCTCTGCTGGTCAGTAACTAAGAAGACAAAAACAAGCCAATGTCGCCAAAGAAGTCTGCAAAACACTGATGTGGGAGCAGAGATGGAGCTCTGAGGCCTGATCCTTTCTTTTAAAGGTGTTATTAAAAAATAGAAGAGGTCTCCTTTGCAAAAATGTCCACCTCTAGACTACTTTTTTCCCCCAGACACCTTCTTGCACAATGTCCAATTCCAGAGAGAAAAGAAAAACACTCCAAAGACCAAAAGAAAAAAGAGAGAAAGAGAGATGGCTCCAGTGAAAACAAAAACAGTAATCTATGTGTGAAAAGATGCGCTCGCACTTCCCATCCACGGCTCGTCTGGAGTTGTTTGAACAGCGCAGAATAAAACACTCCTACGCAAACATCATCATCATCAGCAGCATCATCATCATCAGCAGCAGCAGCAGCAGCCCGGGCAGCGTGTGCGTGCTGGAGGAGGAGACGGGAGGACGGCAGATCTCCACATCTCCATTTCACCGAGCAGGTTCCCCACCGTCCGAGGAGGAGGAGGAGGAGGAAGGAGAGGAGGAGGAGGTCGAGGTCAGATATTTGTTGAAGCGCAGCCAGTCGTTTTTGTTGTTGTTGTTGTTGTTGTTGTTGCACGGTTCCTTTTCTTTCTATCAATCTGTTTTATCTATCTCTTCCCTCCTTTCAGACGCGTTTTTTCCTCTCTTTGCATCCCATGTTTGGCGACAGAAAAACGGCGGAAGGTCGCTGTGCAAAGTGTGTGCAGCCGCTCGGTGCTGCAGATCAGATCAGGAGGCTGCTGCTGCTCGGCTCGATGCTCCTCCTGCTCCTCCTGCACCCCCGCCTGCAGGCTCCTCTCTGTGCGCGTAAAATGCAGCCCGGAGTGTGCAGCCGGAGAGATGGCGCTTTAGTCACAGGCTCAGATTGGCTGGGGGTGCTGGAGAGGAGAGAGACAGGAGGAGGAGGGGAGGGGAGGGGAGAGGGAGAGAAAAAAAGGAGGGACAGGATGCTGGATGACTTTGACTTCCAAGCAGAAGTATGGAAGAAGAAGACTTTAATGCAAAGAGTGCTGATAAGGTTACATTTTCATTACAAAAAATAAAATAAAAATCTGAAGCTCTAAGCTGCACAAACACTTCTGCACATGCACTTAAATGAACTACTTCCAAACATGCAGGTAGAAGTGTGTGTCATACAAACCCTTCAAATGAAGTCTCACCAGCAAACCACCAGCAGGCAGCCAACTGTGGCCTGAGAGTCATTGCACCTCCACACACACACACACACACACACACACACACACACACACACACACACACACACACACACACACACACCATTCGACTGGAAACCAGAAGCAGCGTTCAGAGGATTCATTAGGCTCCCCACTTACTTACAGTCACGGCGGTTAATCACCCGAGCTGCATGCATATGTGACGGCCAGCTCTATAAAGATAATTAGAGAATTACACCTGTCCCCTGCCCGAGGTTCAGCCAAGGTGCAAAAAACAAAACGGGCCCTCCGTCTGGAACAAAACCTTGATTAAATCCCATTAGGACGACAACTGTCCTCAGGAGGATCATTTTTCTCCCTCTGTCTCCTGTCCCTTCACTCTGTCTCCTGTCTCTTCACTCTGTCTCCAATCACTCAGGACATGTTGGGAATTTATGCACGAGTGTGAAGTGTTTACTACTTGTTACCCTCTGTCATGTGATCCACGTTCCTCTCTGAGCCTGAACTGTTTCCCTCCCTCGTTCTCTCTTCTCTTCTTCCCTCCAAACTCTTCACTCATCATCTCCTCTAAATATCCAATCCGCCCTTACAACGGCTCGCCTTCCTCCATTCAGATGAGACGTTTGAGGGTGGGGGGGGTTTGAGCCGACCGTAAGAGTAGCAGTGTGAGTTTTTATTGCATTCATTATTCAAACTCACAGAAGTGGAGATTAGTGCACTTTGAGAGCGTGTGGTGTTGAAATATTTATATAAGGAGAGAATGAGATGGTTGCATTGGTCGTGTCAAGGTGAATTCTGCTCTCATCCATTTCCCTATGAGTGTGTGTGTGTGTGTGTGTGTGTGTGTGTGTGTGTGTGTGTGTGCATGCAGGGTGAGGTGTGTAAGATATGTCACCTTATACATATATATGTCAGCTTTTATAGCTTTTTCCTAAAAATAAAAATAGAATTCAAAAGCAGATTTTAAATCAACCCTTCTTCATATCCTCGGTGAACAGATTAAAATCAGCCTCTGCAGTTCAGTTCAATCTTTTCGTCGAAGCTGGATTACCACAGAAACAGTGGGCAGCTGCCCTCTAGGGGCCATGAACACCTCAGGTTTGAGATGGATGGATGTTCCTGTGTGACCGACGTTACTGAGTCAGTCTGCTGACTTTATGAGTCGACAACATGTGGCTCACCTGCGCTACATTTTACAGTTTACTATCCTGCAGGTGTCACTTGTTGCTACAGCGGCTGCTTTTCAGCAAACGTTTCTTAGGTTTGATTGAACGAGGAGTCTGTCATTTTTGATTACTTACTGATTTCAACACAGTGATGAAACTGCTACTCACCAGAGGCAGATGAAGAGGAGAATATTCACAACAGGCCAAAAAAGATCCAAGGTCAAAGTCGCCATGAACTCTTTTAACTCCTCTACACGATCTCGACTTGTGTGTCTCGGTCTGTTGGTTTCTAGTTTACAGAAGCAGGATTGTGTATGAACAGCAGATTTCATTTTCAGCATGCACACAGAACAGACAGTGAACTGACTGAATCCAAGTATTAGATTATAACAGCAGACTGCACCTTTAAGTACAATATCAGCTAAGACAGATACAGGATTATTACCTAACAATGTGCCTCTGTGCTGTAAAAATCCAGTTTAAAAACCTTTTACAGTTATTGTTGCATGGTGCATATTTCTAAAAACAGGTTTTAATCAGATTGCAGGCTAACTGTGTTCAGGTACTGTCTCTTCTTAATAGCTATGCCTATTAAAGGCAATGCAAACTGGACATTTTGTCCCTTGAGTCTACTAAGAGGTTACTTCATGCTTTTTGTTAAAGCTTGTTTAAGATGCCATAAAAAATATTTTTTGTCTTATTTCACTATAAAATACAAAGATTTTGCAAATGGATGCAGATCACATCGAGCTAAATCAACATGATGTATATTTGATTCAGTAAAAATGAACATGCAGGACTATCAGATGTTATTGCTTTATATTGTACATATAATATAATGCAATCATACCCAAAATGCAATGCAAACCATTACATAACAAAACAAAACAGTAACACTCACTACAAATCATATAACCAAGTTCATAAGCTATGGATCATTTGTCGCATAGATTCCTAATTATTTTGGCATCTGTGTTTCCATGCATGAGGTTCTCCCAAACTGCAAGTAAAGCATGATGGGAAAAAGTTTTGGGGGCAATATCTGGATTGTTCTAGGCAGGATAATGTCAGATAGGCCCCCAGGCTTTATGCATAAACAAACACACACACACACGATAACACAAGGGACCATCACTCTCTCCCTAAATCTGCTGCTCTCCACCCAACCCCCCACTCTCTCTCCATCAATCCCTCCGGATCTCAGCCAACTTTACGGCGTCTTGTCTCGTTCATGTTTGCTGACACATCGGTGGCGGTGGCAGCAAGATAAGTGTGCATGTAGGAGAGAGGAGACGGCGGGAAGAGAGCAATCAGCAGTAACAGGGAGCAGTGTGACGGAGGAGAGGCAGCCTGCTTAAGGAGGTAGAAGTGAGAAGGTGTGAAAAGATGAAAAGAAACAAAAGAAACGGAGGCAGAGGAGATTATTGAGCCTCACGCGAAGGCCAGAGACAGGAGGACACACATCTCTGCTTGTGCCTCAGGGACTGACGGTCTTTATTGCATTAACCAGCGCGATACCAGTCTGTTGCTTTTCTGCTCTGCTCCCTCTGCTTTCTGCTCGGATCCAAACCTTTCCACTCACGCGCCTCTTCCAGAAAGAGGATTCAATGGTTTGACGTCATGTACGATATTTTAATCCGGCAGAATTTGCATTTCACCCGACAGCACATTTGATGATGAGCAGGGGATGAAAAGAAATGTCCCAAACTGATGTTCGAATGAGGATGCATTTAAACTATTCATCCATCTTGTACTTGTCATTATGCATATTACTTTAAAGAGTCATAACACCAGGATGAAATGCTTCAGTGTTTCTCCACCCTTGGTCAGAAGCGTGATTTGCTGCACCTCCTGAACTACAGGCCACATCAGACTTTTGTATATCTTTTATGTCATGATGGTTTTATTCCACTTTGATGAGTTTATTTGTCTATTTTTTTATTTATTGTCTGTGTATGAATACTCAGTAGTGTGAATGTTATGTACTCAATAATGTGTATGACCCCAGTGGGTCGATTTGACTTAAGATGTTTACAACATGACGCCCAGGATGTCTGCTTTGTCTCCTCAAATTACCATTTCAATGGTTTATTTCTGGTTACTACCTGCAGTAAAAGCATTTTGCATCTGTTTTTATATTAATTTTTAAAAAAAATATTTATTACTACCTGAATTGCATCAATCTAAAAAAAAATCTGCCTCAACAATGCATGTACTTATATATACTTTAAATTTGCATGTTTATATTGTGCTGTATTTTATTTTACATACTTATGCATTGTTTGAAGCAGCCTGACATTTAAGAATTTCATTGATAGCAAGTGTTTCCTGTAATTGTTGTGCATATGACAATAAAGATTTTGAATCTTGAATCTCTAGCGTTTGTAGCTCTAATGACAGAGAATTAACTCGTGCAAGCCTTTAATCTTGTGTTCAATCTCTTAGTCCATTTATTGGTATATTCATATAACTTTCCACTTGTGTTTGTGCCTTTTAAACTTTGCGTGTTATTATGTTGTAATGACTGGTTTTGTCCAATGTCAAGCTCCCAGTTTGTGATCTTTTAAACTGTAGTGATGCTCAAATGAAATAAAGAGTGGCGTTTATTTCTCTTTAAATCCATTTAAATCAATTTGTCCACTGTATCTCACCTGTTTCACACTAACCACAGACACACAGACATACACGAGCGCACACACCTTTCTACAGGGGCTTTGCTAACCTTTTAAAGCGAGCTGAATGTGTCCCTCTTGTTTCTGAAACTGATAATTGACAGTTTGATTAGGTCTTGCGCAGCCTCAGGCAGTGGCTTAAGGAAAGGGCCTGTTGCATTAATGCCTTGTTTACGCCTCCACGAGCGCTCGCTGCCCCCTAAATCTGCTTTGAATCAAATACCCAACAAGCCAGAGGTATAGTGTGTGAGATATTTTTTGTCAGGAAATGCACAAGGAAATTTATGATACTCTGCGAAAGCAAAATAAAAAGGACAAAGACGTAGCGAGCAATATAGTTTAGTTTAGTCTAAGAAGATTGTCATTGATAATGTCCATGGTTGAGTTTGGATCAATTAGGGGCTGGCAGATGTGCAGAATCATTGCTGACCTCAGGGCTTAAAGGACATAATCCAGTTTTCCTCAACAAATGTAATACCATTAGGCCGGATAAAAACAGACAACTCACAAGGGAGGAGTCTCTTAAAAAGCAGGGAGGGGGACGGGAATGAAAGAGACAGAGCAGTTGTTCAGAAGAAAGAGACGATACCCCACAAGAGCGCAGAAACAGAGGAAACTAAAAGACCGGAAAGTTAGAGATTCTCCCCCCCCCAAAAACAAAAAAAAGTTTTCAAATGAAGGCCTGAGAGAATAGAAAAGTATGGGAAGAAACAAATGAACAGCCTCACCTGACCACTGCGAGGGAGAAACCGCTGTGGCCACCGAGGAGAGGAGAGCTGATACCTGTGAGACTTTAAGTTTGGAGAGTTCGAAATCACAGAAGTACAGCAGCAACAACGGAAGAGTGAAACTTTCCTCGCAGCTTCCTGGACTGAACTCCACATCAACTCTGCAACTTGAAGAAACTGGAGTAAGACAAAAAAAAGTTGCAATCAATTCCTCTATTTGGGCCGATGAAGATCTTCAGTAAGGACCTTCGCCTGCAGGACGTCACCATCATGTACTTCACTGCCTTGGCGGCTCTGATGGTCATCCTGGTGGCTTCTTATCAGGCCCCAGGAAACGCGGTTGAGGTGTCCAGCCTCAAAACGAACCCCTCCGTCCCTCTGCCGCCCCTCCCTATGCCTTTCCGGGTGCCCCTCGACCCCCGTGGGGAGCTCCTGCTGGCCTGGAACATCAGCTATGCCGACCAGGAGGTTTACATGGAGCTGAAGATCGCCGACCTTAAGCACGGCGTGGTCCTGGGGATGTCCGACCGCGGGGAGCTGACCAACGCCGACCTGGTGGTGCTGTGGGACTCTGGATCTAACAGCTACTTCGGGGTAAGGATATGTATTATCTGTAAAATATTTCATCTTATTGATTTAAAAAAAAAAAATCGAGGGTTTAAGTGTATGAAAAAGTCCGACTGACACAAAGATATGAAGCAGGTTTCCAACCCGAAGGTGTAAAATCAAATCATCTTACTGTTATTCTCACTCTCCCTCACAATTTTTCCCTCTATACTCACTTGTCAAATTCATAAATGAACTGGGATTACATGAAAGTCCTTAAGGTGTCCCTCTTTCTTGGTGTTCCTCATCTCCTTGTGGCTCCTGGGGCGTGAGATTGGTGGGGGGTGTTTTTGCAGGAGGAGCCGGTGGCTGGCTCGCTTTCGTGATCACACAGTCACAAAAGACTTTATCGGCCCCTGTTAATTGGAATTCACTCAAACTGCACTAATAGCTGAAGTTCATCTGGGAATCATTAGCAGATATTACCATATCAAAATTGAATCCTGTGCTGATTAAGATGTGTAAAATGACTCATTTTCATTTGGTCACATACAAGCCGTTTTAACAAATCCAAATCAGATTGTTGTTTTTTTCCCCCTGAAATTTCCTGATACATTTTCCTGAAAAGCTATTTATCTTTCTGCAGAAATCCAATTTACATTCCACATTTGCATTTTGTCCATAGGGTTTATGTGGAAATATCAGCGAGAAGCAGTGAGCGGGATGAATACTAATTGTGGTTCAAATGATCTATTAGCAATTCTCATTCTTCTTCCTTGGAAAACCTTTTCTACCTGTTTTATCTGTATCACTTTAATAACTGAAGAAGCAAGACTTTATCTCTCGACGTGTGATTGGTTACCCAATGGATGACATATACACCGAGACCGTGAGGAGCCAGTTTTTTTCAGACTCAGCATCTGGTTGGATAAATGATTTACAGCATATAAATGGTTTTGCATCACTATGGTGAAAGACATCAGGAAATAAATCAGGTTGAATCTGTTTGATTTTTACTCTTTCACCACACTGACTGGCCTGTTAAGTGCACCATTAGTTAAATAAAACTATTTTTTCTTCTCTGACAGTAAAAAATACTGTACATCAAATCACTCCCTTTTTTTGCAATAATAATTTCCATACTTCCTTACATGTTACAGGTGCTCACTGTGGGAAAATAGTGCAGTATTAAGTAGAAACAAGCACATTTGAATTTATTCAAAATATATAATTATAAAAGAAAAAAAAAGATGCTTGTTTTTGAGAACGACATCTTTACCCATCATCTGCCTATCACCATGGTAACAGATAAAGGAGTCATATTATATTGCAAGTTATTTAAAATGTTAATTGAAATCTGTGAAAAAAAGTTTTTTCAGCAGAGATAAAACACAAAAAATAAATCTCTGCCACCAATCTTTGCAGCGATTCGACGTGAAGATGTGTGTGACCATCACATCTGCAGTATTTCTGTATACATGTAGACACCTCACACCCTGATAATGATGGGATGCTATTCTAATTTTGTGCAAATGTCACGTAATTGAATAAATGTAGGTATCTTTATGAGCAAAATCTCTTCATTATAGATGCATAAGGAAGGAGAGCTGGAAACAATGCACGTACAGATTTCCATTCACAGTAGCTGCCTCATTTTCTAAACCCAGCATTGTTTCCCTTTAAGTTACCACGTCCCAGTGGTGTACCACATCCCTGCAGTTCAAAATCAAACCATCATAATGTAACGCTCACGTCACTGCAAAGTATTTGCTCCTCCCCGACTGTCTTCCTCCCCTCGTCCCATCTGTCTCTCTTCCCTCAGGAGGGCAAAACTACCAGCAGAAGAAAGGTCACTGCTGAGCGATAGCGCTTTCTCTTTCTCTCTCTCTCTCTTTCACACACACACACACACACGTACGTTACGTCTCACAAAGCCAGGCACATTTTAGATTAGATATGCTCTAGTTCAGGGACTTCCTGAAATCCCTTTTTAAATCAATGTATTCAAATGAGGATATGGAAACTTGAACTTGTAGATTTTGTCTCAACACATCATTCCAGAAATATGAAAGCAGAACATTTCTTTTCTTTTCTTCGATAAGGGGTGAACTGAAGTTCATATATATAGAGGTGTATATGGTACCTTAAGTGTTTCCAATTGACAATAAACAAGAGACATAGTGATGTGACAGCTTCTATAAGGATACGAATATATATCTAATCATTTTTAAAACATTATTCACATGCTCATATATACGTACATAAACTTGTTTCCATACTGATCATGAACAAATCCTGTCATAAAGTGATTCTAATGTGAACAGCATCGCCATTTTTGATGCTCCATAAGTCTGAATTTGACGAATCAAGTGAGTATCTTCCAAAGTTACAGACATTTTAGTACAAACTCATTGTTTATGTTTCTATCCCTCCATCAAAGACAAACGAGAAAAATCTCCCAGGAAACAAAAGCAGCTTTTCCTCCACCTTTTTTCAAATCCTGTACCTCGACAAACAGAAACACATTAATGTATGAATGTGTAATCTATGCAGGGGGCATTAAAATGGGAATAAGATCAGACTCGGCCACACGGTTTGGCTCACACTGTGATCGGATCTCAGCCGGGTGTGAATGCAGTCCGTGACCACAATCTTAAATAAGTCACCTAACTTTGCCTCTTCCTGCATCTTAAGCAAGCCGAGCAAAAGCTTCAAGAAACACAAGTCTTCCATCGCTCATCAATACCAAGTGTAAATCCAAAGACCTGTGGATTAGATATATCTGTAATTAATCCACGAACAGATCACATGTTAACCTTGGAGTCATTCCAAGAAATATTTTCTCTTTTCAAAGCGAACAAAGCCAGGAGGAATGATCAGAGTGGCTAAAACTGTGTCAGTGAAAACATCAGTAAGTTAATAGTTTTATAAAATACTCAAAAAATATGCAACTATCCTTCAAACCAACATATTATTTATTAAAGGTCCTGACTAAAGATGAGAGTCCATCAGAGTTTACTACAGTAACTACACTAAACAGTGCAAGCTCCTCTGATCTTAACATAGATTAATATAACTATGACCAAAGCCTCGTACATAAATGTAAAGCTTTTTTTAAAATACAATGCTAAAGATAAGACTGTCAAAGTGAGTGTAACCTGTAGACTGACATGTAACACACATAACACATGCCGTATACTGCCCACATTTTATTTTAGATTTATTTATACTGAATGTATTTTCAAAGCTTCAGAATCTTTGTGCCGAACAGTTATATAAGAGGGACAGAGAGGGAGAGGTGGAAATGAAGAGAGAGAGATCTTAGGTGCTATTCTGGACAGATATGAATGTGAGAAACATAACAGGAGCGGATAGACGGAGCTGTTGCAAAGCCTCCTGGCAGCGAAGTGGAGTCTTGTACACCAGGTTGGGAAGATTTCACAACACCGCCCGCCCCAGTTTCTCTCATTTCTTGTATCATAGTCCACTAAAACTGTGTAGGTTTGCACTAACAGACAATAACAAACATTATTTGTCATTTTACTGCAGTTGATGAACTTTTTTGTGTCTAATAAAGGTTCTGCTTCCCATATTTTTATGGAAAATTCACCTGCTGGATGCTTTTTTCTACCATATATATTTAGAAAAATAAGCTCCCCTGAAATTTACTCAGTAGTGGTTGAATAATGAGCTTTACTACACCAAACTACAACTTGTGCACCTCTGTTTTAAATGGAAATAAGTCATTTGCTTTAGTTGTTACACATTTTGCTGTGTTTATCTGGTGTTTATCACACTTACAGATTTGATTTTTCTTCTCTTTCAGGATGCGTGGAGCGACAGCGAGGGTCGCGTTTCACTGGACAGCCAACAAGACTACGAGCTGCTGGAAGCCAAACACACACCTGACGGCTTCTACCTGCTCTTCAAAAGACCATTCAGTACCTGTGATCCCAGAGACTACCTCATAGAGGTGTGTGAAGTCTAGTTTTCCACCGTGTGTGTGTGTGTCAGGGGGGCAGAATGTGTGTCCTTTAATTTAGTTTCAGAGTGAGACTAGGAGTTTTTTTCCAGAGTTGGTTGATTTATTTATGCATTTAAATTGAGTCCAATTTTGGAAGTTCTTAATTGATCTTCATTTAGAAATCAAACATTTTAAGTTGTTTGCTTGTGGTCTCATGACAAAGCATGAATTCAGGCTTTCTTTACAGATTCAGCATCATGTTGTAATTATTTCTGCATCCTTTTTTGATCCAATCAAAATCAGTTTATTTTGGGATGGCACTGCTGTAGTAAGCCAGATTGATTCAGCTGACGTGTGACTTGCTAGATACATTGAATATTTATTGATTTTGACACACTAATTATAAAACCGCCACTCTCCAGAGACAGATGGAGAGATGAACACTCACAACAAACACAAATGATCCCTGTGGTTTGATTTTAGTCTCTCCTTTTATTATAAGCTCATTGTGCAGAAATGAAAAAAAAAAAAAAAAAAATATATATATATATATATATATATATATATATATATATATCTTTAAGAGTTAACGGAAGCAACTTATTCAATTACTGACTTCTGAAGGAGGGTTCACACACTTGACAAACCACCATTTGTTGACCTTTTTCTAAAAATTCCTTAGGATGGTGTGCCGGAAATCATGAAAAATTCCCTTCAAACAGCGATTTAGAGCATGTACATTTCACCTCTATTCTACCCGGGCGCATGTAAAGTAAAGGGCAAGCACGCTTAATATGTCGCCTGTAGCCTCGAGCCAAAATAACGTCTGTCAATCCCGAACTGACTGAACATGACAGCTAACAGGTGGCGCGAAGAAGCAGCGAGCGTGGTAGGAAGGCGGGAAAGATGCATGTGTGCAACCCGAAGAACGACACGGCGCATTTGCACTGTGCCCGTGTGTGCGTGGGAGGGTGTGTGTCTAAGTGTGTGTCTGTCTACGTTTTTTTTTTTGTTGTGATATTTCTATTGCTGTCTTTAGCATGAACAGAACAAGCGGCCGAGACCGATAATCACGGAGAGCCCGCAGTTTCATTTGCAGACATAAAAATGTTCAGAAAGTCAGAAATGATCAGCACAATTTTCCACTGAAGCATTCATTATAAAGATTATGGTTTCCATGGTACCACAGCAGACCTCTAAGTCTCAGACACAAAAACCAATGCTCATCACTATGACAACATAATGAAAAGTTCTCTGCCTTAAGTAGGCAGTTCAACCAAATAATAATCATGAGGGACTGTAAATCTAAAATACACATCTCTGCTGTTCATACTGCTTTTTCTGATTTTCTCGGGGGTGCTGGTCAGGAGGGAACGGTGCACATCATCTACGGGTTCCTGGATAAACCGCTTGCCTCCCTGGAGCAGCTCAACCTGTCCCAGATCCACACAGGAGTGCAGAGGGTGCTGATGCTGCGCCCCGACACGCCGTCGCCCACCCTGCCTCCAGATGTGCAGACGCTGGACGTCGTGGCACCAAACGTCATCATCCCCAATCAAGAGACCACCTACTGGTGCTTCATCCAGAAGCTGCCCGAAAACATGCCCAAGAACCACATTGTTATGGTAGGGACGCCTCTAAATATGGAAACACTTAACATGAGAGCTTATTTACACACAGCGGAGTGGGTGTTTCAGTTGGAGATGGTGCACAAGCCGTTATTATTGCCCCTTGTTTACCAGCTGGGCCTTACAAAACAAAGAGCCGCATCGCCGTGGTTAGAGAGAAGAAGCATTAATTTAAGAAAACCAACACAACAAACACATCAGCCCCCATCCTTATTTGCAGATCTATGAATAGATGTGATGAAATGTGAACAGAGCGAGTGCAAAAAGCTAAGGCAGGATAAGATTTCATACTCATATCTGTTACATGCAGTTAATTTTACTGGGATATTTGCAGCCTTGAGCAGTGAAAACACTTTTTCCATTTTTCACTTTTTTTCATCTCTCTCTGTTTCTGTCAGTATGAGTCAGTGATAACTGCAGGTAACGAGGCCATCGTGCATCACATCGAAGTGTTTGAATGCTCTCCGGATATCCCCAACGTTCCCGAATACAGCGGCTCCTGCGATGACAAGATGAAGCCAGGCAAGCTCAACTTCTGCCGCCATGTGCTGGCTGCATGGGCCATGGGCGCTGAGGTATGATGGAAAACACCCACACACATCCTCTCACTTCACTCCTTCCACTGACTGTATTCAAAACCAGGTCCTACAAAAACAACAAACTACAAAAAATCATCACCTTAAAACTGCCCCGCAAAGATGCAACAGACTCACGCTGACCATCATGAAAACCCCACACAAACATTCATGTACACTGACAAGTTTTTAATTAACATAACAGGTGTCTAATTGAAAAAAGGAGTTGGAATAAAGCTTGATTTTGGTCCAGTCCTCGGACCTATTATAAGAGATAAACAAAAACTCCTACGCGAGTAATATCCAAGCCCAGAGCTGCGAGCAGAAAACCTTGTAAAGACGTTCCCACACGCAGCACACGTCTATTAAGAGCTCGGAGACAGTCTGCATGTGGGAAGCACGCTCAGATATTCACAAACTCGCTTACACGGACGCCCAACGCAGACACGAATGAAAAACATATTTCTGTGCATTGGGAGCTTCGAAAGAGACGCCACGCGAGGCAGAAAAGCTTTCATCGTGGCTGATGTTCTAGAAAGAGAAAGAACTAGAGAGTGAGCTATGTGATGACCCAGCCATGGGTATCATGTCCATGTTAGATTTTATGGCTATTTGGGTTGGAAGTTTCCCCCAGCCTTGTGAAGGTTTTTTGCCTCCTTTTCAAATTGTTTGTTTTTTATACAAAAAATTTAAATTTTAAAAATGCAAATGCACATGACAGACAAGGTCGCTTGTGGATCATTTGGCAGCTGAAGAGACGAGGTGGCTGAACATGAAACTCCAATCAATGCTGAAGTGAGTCTATATGTGCTTTAGGCAACTGTTAATGAAATAAAAAGATTCAGTATGTTGTCGTTGTGATTCATGAATTTAAATTTTTATTATTATGAATAATGCAACAATGAAGTTGCATTTGCAGAAAATACTAGTGTAAATTAAAAAAAGTGAAAAATGAAGACATATTAAGAGGATTTTTCTGTCTGGTGTCTGGTCAAATTCTCTGAAGGAGGTGAAGGGCAAAAATCCTGGCTACAGCCCTGACTCTTAAGACTTTAGCAGAAAAAAAAAAGATTAATGAGTCCATTATTTGAATTTTTTTGGAAAGCCTTGCAAACATACAGGACTTTTACTTCTTCCTTGAATTTACTCTGAGGAAACAAACCTATTGCAGCACTGAAATCAGAGAAATCAGTTTAATCCAGCAGCTGATCAGTCATCTAGCAGGTATTAAATCAGTCGGCTCGTGTGCTGTGGCTACCAACCGGCCAGCCGAGCGAGCAGGCTGGTCACATAAAGCAAAGAGGACAGGGAACGGCGAGCCTGTCACCATATTTTTCTGCTCCGCTCCCCACTGTATCACAGCCAGCCTGGCCCCTCTCTGATTGGATTATCTGCCAGCCAAACAAAAACGAGCAGGATGCCTTCTGTGAGCTGCGAGCTGTGAAGACAAGATTAGGTGGGAAATATTCAGGCCTCTTTCATCACCTCTTAATAGTGTTGTTTCATTCTCCCCGGCACCGCATCAGAAGGGAAACGTGGCCTCGCAAACAAACAGCAAAAAAAAAAAAAAAAACATAAAACAAGAGAGAAAGAGGAAAACTGAAAAGAAGGGGGGAAGTTTGGAAGAGGAGAGAAACAGTAATGTGTCAGAATGCAAAGAGAGGACGTGAAGGGGAGAGAGAGAAAGTCCCGAAGGACTTTACCGTCACAAAGCGATTAAATGAAACAAGTTCTTCTACCCTTACGAGCTGTATGCATGAGCAGAAGGAGCTTTAGGTGGGCCTCCCTCTGAAATGAAGAGGACTCACATCATAAATCAAGATTCAGTAGCATGAAGGTTTGATACCCACGGGCCCAGCGGTCACTCAAAAAAAAAAGATTTTTCCTACTATAAGCAGAACGTTTCACAATCCAATGAGCGAAAGAGAAAAAGGGATAAAAAGAAAATACACCTCACGACTTCAACCAGCCTCCCAGAGGATGCAACCCCACGAGAGTACAACCTTTCTCTGTGTAGAAACAATCAATAAACTCTGAGCCGGCTCGCAGATCCCCCAAAAGGCTTCAAAGACTTTTGCAGGTTCTCAACGAGGAGCCCGGTTGATGCGAAGATAGAAAATGTTAATCTACGTGTTCAGTGGTCAGTTTTTCTGTATCATGAGTCCCATTTAAAAATTCCCTCTGTTGCAGTTTTAAACTCGGTGGGTGGTTGGGAGTTGATGCGTGGGCATGCCTTTATTTTTAGAAGCACTCATCAAAGAATTGTGCAGAACCACAGCAGTAGAGAGAGAAAGGCCATCTGTTATCTCCACAGCATGGGCAGGAACATGAAGGGGGGGTAGTTATGATTCCTGAGATGTACCACTTTGACAGGAGATCTGATGTTAAAGAGGGTGGAGGACTGGATCGAGGTGGATCAGGGAAGCCTGAGATTGAATTTGAAGGCACCTAACTATGGTTGACGTGAAACTTTCTCTGGAAGTTTGAGAATCGCCTGTCAGGGAGGAGTCAGATGCATCTTTTGGCAATAAATTGATGCATGTTTGCATTGGGAAATAAACCACAATGACATTGTTTGAACAATGTACAATGATCAATAAACAGAATGAGCAAAAAGTTCATTTATCTGGTTTACAGTTTCTATAAAAATCTCTCATCCTCCACTAGCAGCTTCGTTCAGAGAAGCGTTATCTCCAGCACAATGCCAAACCAGATTTGCACAATTCAAGTATTCAGTTACCAAAAAATAGGTTGAAAACATTTCTGCTCAACAGCTCTAAATCATCTGTGTGATAAGTGAAGAAGGGCCTTTGCTAGGACTTCAAAGCGGCTGTGCATAATTGAGAGGAATAATGAATAATGCGTGTGTTTGCTTGCAGGCTTTTTACTACCCTCCAGATGCGGGACTGCCTGTGGGCGGACCAGGTTCCTCAAGGTTCCTTCGTCTGGAGGTCCATTACCACAACCCCCTGCTCATATCTGGTACATACGGCGTACATGTAGAAACACTCACACAGATGTTTGCTTTCACACATGGACTCTGTCTTTGTCCTTATCTTACACACACACACTCACACAGGCTGCAGGATTCTCCGTATCCCTCTGATGAGTGCCGGGCTTATCTCCAACAGAGCGATTCATTTAAAATTTTCCAGATATACCTTTTGATCTGCAGACTCTGCCTTCCTTATCCTGATATGACCTTACAATACAAAAACACATCTAACTGTGTTCTTATTCTCTGCACATCTTTTTGTGTGTTTTCTGCCTCGACTGTGTGAATCATCTTCCAGCTTCCTTCAAACTTTCCCTGAGTCTAACAGAGACACAGAAAGGCTTGACACTAATCAGTCAGAAGAACAGCAGCAGTGATGTGCTCAGGGGACATGAATTTTTTTCTATGTATGGAGAATTTTATGCTTTTACTAGGACTGACAGTAGAGAGATAATAGGAAATAAAGGGAGCGAGAGATGTGAGATGACATGCAACTAAAACTCTCTAAATGGAGCTGAACTGGAGAGTAAAACCACGTTGATTAGTCTGTTAACATCAAAGGAATATTGTCAGATTTTTATTATATTCACCCCTCACATATATTACTGTATAGATGAAGCTGCCAAAATATTATTTTTCATTCATTTGTGCATATTTCATAAACTGGCTGAGTGCAAAATCATTCTGGCTGGTGTTTTAATATGATCTGCCATTAAACTATCAGACTGTCTGTTAGGTGTTTTAATATCTCCTGATGTTCTTCACACAGGCCGACGTGACTCGTCAGGGATCCGGCTGCATTTCACCCCCAGTCTGAGGCGGTATGACGCCGGGATCATGGAGCTGGGCCTTGTTTATACTCCCATCATGGCCATCCCACCCAAACAACACACCTTCTACCTCAGTGGATATTGCACCTCCAAGTGCACCCAGACTGTGTGTATATATATATAAAACTGTATTATGGTTCAAAGTTCAAATATTAAGGATGCCAGAGGAAATATTTCTACCAGCGTGCCATATATACCTTCAACTTTTTTACTCAAAAGCACAAAAATCTTACTTGAAGCACGGCCTTTAAAAAGTTTCTCTGTCCTGTCTAGGCTTTGCCTCCAGGAGGGATCTATATATTTGCGTCCCAGTTGCACACCCACCTGGCGGGGCGCGGGGTGAGGACAGTTTTGGTGAGGCGAGGCAAAGAGCTGGAGGTGGTGCAGGAGGACGAGCACTTCAGCACACACTACCAGGTGAGCAACAGCCGGGCTCACCCAAAGGATCCTGTATCGTGTTGGAAAAAAAAAAAAGAGTTTTACTTTTACATCTCTGAACCGAGTGCCACTGGGACAAAGTCTGGAGCTGGCTGTTTACTTCTACTGCAAAGGTTTAAAATAAAACTCGTTCCATTACAGTAAAATTGTAAAGTTAAAACTGTAAAATTAGACTTTTACAGTGACAAAATTACTATAACCAGGTAACAATTTAAAGAGCACAGTCTATTTCTTAAGATGTCCTTTGCTTACAACACAAGCTGTAGTGACAAAAGTGCAGAAAAGCCAAAATATTGAAGTGTTAGTCTACATGTAAAATGTTATTCTTTAATAAAAGCAGCTATTTCCAAAACAGCAGGGAACTTAGCAAGTGTTACTCAAATATCAATATAATTTCAGCTTGTGTGGTGCTCTAGTGAATATCTCCAAATAAATGACAGAGACCTTGTTTATTGTAATGAAGAAAAATGTCAGCCAGTGCAAATTTATGTGTTTTTAATACTTTACAATAAGATGTAGGGCACGGAAGAGCGAAATACTGGTGTAAATGAACATTTCAGAATGTACTGGTAGTAAAAATATGCAGTATGTTGAATATACTTGGACCATTTTTGACCAAACACCAATTACCTGAGCTTTTATCTGAGCAAACAACCTGCTGAGATGCCAGTGTTTTGCAGAAAGTTATGACCTTTCTCTAACAGAAGTCACAATTATATCAGTCGTTGACATGATTTTCGGTCTGTGAATTCAGAGCACGCTCCAACCACAAGACAGCAGAATAAAAAAAAAACAGCCTGACAATCAAATCTGCATCAGGACTGACAAACAACATTAACATTGTTGAGAGACAGCAGACGGCATCTGCTGTGGTTTTTTTTAAAGCACAATAACCTGAGGCAGGTAGACACACACACACACACACACACACACACACAGCAGAGAAGGACATCTGCTGATAAAATCTGCAGCTGCTGTTGATGTCAGACTAATCTGAGTGTACCTGTGCGGCGGTGTTGTTTCGAGCCCGCAGCCTCATTAGGCATATGAAGACTTTATCAAACCACTCTCTGCAGAGCTAATAGACCTTTTCACACACCCGGCTAATAACTATGAAAGCTGCCTCTGAGGAAAGCATCAAGAGCAACCAGTGTTTTATCTCGCCACGTTTGAAATAAAATCTACTGTACACAAATTGGCCAATTATGCCAAAGTTACGAGGCTGCAGAGGGAAGTGCTTTGAGAAAATCCATCCAGTGGGAACTTTTTTTTACCTTCTCTGAAAAGCACTGCTCAGTCCACTCGGATCATTACGACATGGTTGGTAATGAAGAAACCATCATCACATCACAAATTACAGCCTTGTTATTAGTTTTACTGTTTTCATGTCCAAATAAATGACCAGAGCAACATGGGAATCCTAAAAATCAACATTAGGTGGATTTCTCCTTTAATGTGCTGTGTTTGCTTTTGTCCTCTTTCTTACAGACGATCCGAGTTCTGAGGAAAATGGTGAACGTTTTACCCGTGAGTACAAAGTCGATGACTGTGCCCACATCTGCAACAATCGAAGTCAGATTTTTCACATTCAGCCGAGAATGAGAGTTTTACTATTCTGCAAACTCAGCCGACTGCTTCTGGATGGCAGCACCCCAGATGTTTTTTTTTTTACTCCTTTTGCATTTAAAGCATTGGATTAGAACACTTTGCTGCTGCATGGAGGTGCTTAAATGGGATGGAAATACAGCAAAAGGATTTAAAATCAGTCAGAAGACAAACTCGAAGCAGAATCCTGTTCAACAAACTGTGCATTTTTCTCTAATCTTAAATTATCATCTGTTTGTTGGGCTTAAAACATGAACTGCTGGTGTGTTTCGTGCTTCATCCTGCAGGGCGACGTCCTCATAACAAAGTGCACCTACAACACAGAGGACAGGAGCAAACCCACAGTGGTGAGCAAGGAGCAGGACTATTTTTACAACAACGACAGAATAACCTTGAGTGTCGCCTCTCTCTAATCTCTCTCCGTCAAACTCACCATATTTCCTTCATTCTAATCCCTCCATCTCTCCTTCCCTAATACCTACATCTGCTCTTTGTACCACACATCCTTCGCCTTCCGCCTTCATCCCTCATCCAAATCTCTGCGTCTCCTCAGGGAGGTTTTGGCATCATGGAGGAAATGTGTGTTAACTACGTTCACTACTACCCCCGGACGGCGCTGGAGCTCTGCAAGAGCCACGTGGACCGAGGATACCTGCAGAAATACTTCAACTTCATTAACAGGTAGCACACGAACAAGCTGTCTCTTCTCTGCATAAACTCATTTGCTTGTTCCTCTTGTCCTTTATTCTCTCCCTCTTCTTTTTTTCTCCCATTTTGCATCTTCCTCTCCATCTCCCCTGTGACTAAGCAATTTTTTGGGGGTTTCAGCATTCATCTGCTCCTCCCTCCATCCTTCGCTCCCGGGAACCAGAGTGATTACTTCTTTTAATCTCAAGAAACCAGATGCTTTGTCCTTTAAAGTGAAACTGTGTTCTTATAATACCAATTCTAACCGCTTCTTCTCTTTTTTTCCTTTCTTCCAATCTCTTCCTCCTTTCTAAATCTCATTCTGCCTCCCTCTTTTATCGACTTTCCTTCAACCTCTCGCTCTCCTCTCCCTCCAGGTTCCATGGAAACGACGGGTGCGTGTGCGGCGAGGTCGGCGTGACGGAGCAGTACTCTCAGATAAAGTGGGACGCGTTTGCCGGCGAGGTGCTGGACTCCCTCTACAACACGGCCCCCATCTCTATGCACTGCAACCAGTCGACCGCACGCCTCTTTCCTGTAAGTCCCCAATTAAACCAGCGCAAAGGCGGACATCAGTTGGACAGCACGCTCAGGCCGGCTGAACGGACAGCTTGTTAACTTGTGATACAAACACAGAGAAGCGCAAGATGTTTGGATCAGAGTGAATAAATCAATTATAGTTCAGGACTACGCGGAGGCCTCGATCAAGTTTTTGTGTCAGACAGAGGCTCCCTCCTTGATGTGTGATCAGTCGGGCGAGAGCAAACCGGGACAAATGCACAAAAGCACCTGCATGAAACAGATTCAGGTATTAACGTTAAGAAAAGCTGGAAACTCTAAAGAGCTCTGAAACATCCAAAGATCAAGATCAGGACGAGTTGATGTTCGTGACAGGGAACATACGAATCACTGTCTGACCTCTTCGCAGTCATAAAAAGATGCCGTCAAAGGTGTTAATTTATGTCTTTAACTTCCAGCAGGTGGTCTCTGTCATTACTGGGAGCTGAAAGACTGAAAGATATTCTGGGCGGAGCGATCATCCGTGAAATAATTTGAGTAATTCAGCCGTCAGCCTCGTGTTCGGGCGCTCGCAGTGTCAGGCCTGTAGTGTCAATACTCCACGTAAAGGGCAGCGGATGTTGTTTGGCACTTTGCGAGGCGTGATGGAGCGAGTAGGAGCTCTTTCAAAACAACATTATTAATAAAAAACGGTTGTGAAGTTCAACGCTGAAAATGAAAAACTCTCCTGCTGCAACTTGCAAATGCAAATCAAAGCAACGCAGATCCGGTGCAGTGAAAGCATACAAACTACCATACAGAGCAATCATGTTAATCTCTTAGTTACTGACATTTACACCTAGTTATGGGCACATATGGGTGCAGCTCCTTCTGCAGTTTTTACCATTCCTGTTGTCACTTGATGGCGCCTCGTCTCCCGCCGCTTTAAGGACTGATGACACACCTGTTTTCACTCTCCATCAATGAGGAGATAATTGGAGACATCACAAACTGGAGAGATTTGACAGATTAATTGACAAAACACTGAAGTGACATTAATCATTTCACACAAACACCGCTCACATTTGGGGACTGGGCCTCGTGAAAAATCTTCCTTTTGACAGTTTAAAAGCCGCCCTGATAAAATACACCCGACAACAAAAAAATGCCCTTGAGTGTGTTTTTTTTAAGGCTCACCATGTGTGATCCATCGAACACTGACAGCTGTAGTTACCTAATAAAACCTGCTGTCCAAACATCAAGGACGCTCCCCGTGTTTCACCAGCATCATATATCTGTTTCTGCAGGGGGAGTGGGACCTGCAGCCCGTACCCGTGGTCACGTCGAACCTCGAGAAACCCCGTTACCCCTGCGAGGGAGGAGGCCTTCCCACCAGCCAGCCCCTTAAACCCCCAGTCTGAGCGAGGGGGCGTCACTTCAACCCAGAGAGAGAGAGAGAGAGAGAGAGAGAGAGAGAGAGAGAGAGAGAGAGAGAGAGAGAGAGAGAGAGAGAGAGAGA
>JBAJHX010000035.1:18079905-18093579 GCA_037176925.1 Amniataba percoides | reverse complement strand
CACACACACACACACACACACACAGAGGATGAACGATTTGCCTATTAATCAATTTTAAAAATCAATAAATCACTTATCACTAATCAATGATCAACAGTGCTGAATCTGCTGGCTCTATCGTTCTGCTTTAACGTGAGGATTCACATCTTATCTTATCTTATCTTTTAATTAGAATATCTATTGGGTTTTCATTTTGTAACTTCTTGTTATCTTCCTGATCGTTAAGTCTGTCTTTGATTGATCGTTCAGCCGGTGAAATGTCGAAACAAAAGAGAAAAAAGGCCCATTGCAAATTCCCTGGAGCTGAAGGTGACGGCACTTTTATGACGGATGGTCAAAGGAAACAAAGACTCTGGAAAATGTGATGTGCCTGTTTCATTACTTTTAATTTAAACTAGACAGGGATTAATTAAACTGGCTAATTCTCTGAAAATAATACACAGTATTTTATACAATTCTCACAGATTACTGAGTCCTTTGTGCAAGTCCGAAAATGAAAGTGGAAAATCTGAACAAAAAGCAGGACCTCTCCTCTTTTGTCTCGCCTTTCTGAAGGACTGCGAGTACGTCTCATCAATTTAAAGAGAAGAGGAGGGCACGGCCTCTATATGTGTCACGCGACCTACGGAGGACTGTTTCGACCTTCGTTCCATCATTTGACCCTTGCTTACAGCTGCCGCCGAGCTCTCCGACCTCATCAGCTGTGCCACCCGACTGCAGCGGCGCTCTGTTTACTTCAGAATGAATGCAGGCGACTCAATGTTTCATCCATCTGAACCCCAAACTGCTGGGTTAATGAGACGCTGCCTTTTAGCATCTTTCTTCTCGTTGCTGGTAATTTGCACAGATTGTGTTTTGTGTGTGTGTGTGTGTGTGTGTGTGTGTGTGTGTGTGCACTCTTCACTATGCAGCAGCACGAAACAGTCGCATCCCTCTGTCATCCCTCCATCTCTCCCTCGCCACGCTGTCACCCCGGGCCAAGCCTGGGTGGACGTTTGAATGAATGGATGGATGGACAGATGGATGGATGGGTGGATGGATTGGAGCAGGGGCAGAGGGAGGGTGGTAGGAGGATGATGGGAGTTCTCCTCCAGACAGATGTGAAGACAACAAGCGAGGCGATGTGGCGCTGATAAATGTCACCCGAGATAACGGCGCTGACGAGCGAGCGCCCGTCTGCGTGTGAACCCTTCGTGCTCGTCTTATCGTCACCTCCTCCCTGCCTCTCTACTTCCTCCTTTTCCTCCCCGAGTGCCTTCCTTTTCCTTTACATCTCGTCGTCTCTCTCCATCGTTGTGAGCTTACGTGCAAACGTGCGCTCATCTCTGCAATATCTCTCCCTCTCTTCTGACATTTACAGTGACGCCGCGAGCACTTCCACAAACGATTTTAAAAAGACAACATAATAGTTTTTATCCACCTCCACCACCGCAGCCCTTCAACTCACAGCTGAGGTTTACTCAATTTTTGGGTCATATTTCAAGAATAGTTCCAGGATTTCTTGAAAATGAGCTTATTAAGAAAGCAAACAAGCAGATTTCCTAAAGTTTTTTAATTGTTTCAACAGCACTTGAATGCAGACTATTTAAAATATATTTAAACTCAAACGCCTTTTCCTCCTGCTTTGCATAAAGGTTCAAACTAGCCTCGCTTTAGGGCTTACATCACCATCAACCCTTCTATTTATCTCTCTATCCTCCACCGAGGAGCGACTGAGGGGATAGTGAAAGCATTATGCCACTGAACCAAATGGTTTTCTCACCCGTCATTGTGCGCTGCCTTAAACACGGGCAATTTTCTGAGCCTTATAATGCGATAAAAAGCCTCAGTTAGCCATAATTCCTGGGATGTGCTCATTATTGTGATAATGAGTAGAGATGGAGATGCGGCGGGGTGAGAGGTGCCGTGGTTAAAAGACAACAAAAGAAACCACAATCACACGAAAATAAAATGCACTCAGAAATTAAGAGTTCAGCGTGATGGTTTAGACGGCAAGACGTGAGGAACTGAAGGGTCGCTAGGCAACAAAGCTGAGAGTTTCTGACTGCTCGGAAACCAAACCGAACCCCAGCGAGCGACACCGAAACAACTGGAGGCTTCAAAAGTTACCGAGCACTCAGAGTCTCTTCACTTTGACCCCGTGGTGTCTGAATTACCCCCCTTTGTCTGGGCCTGCTTTGAGCCAAAAAAAAAGCTTGTGTGTGTGTGCATGTGGTGTTTTTTTTTTTTTTAAATGGAAAGAAGACTTTTCTCTCGCCAGAGGCGAAGAAAGAATAGCAGACATGGAGAGAGGGGACAAAAGGGACGCTGTCGACCTCCTGCTTCGATAAAAACTTGGATGTTTTGTTGGAGTGTGTGCACGCTGAGTGTAAATGTGTGTGTTTGTGTGTATTCTCGCTGTGCACAGGTGATGGAAAATCCTTAATTATCAAGTCGCTTCACCAGGTGTCGTATGCTGTCGACACTGGGCCCATTTTGGTGAGCTTGTTCCCACCACGACGCTTTAAATCACAGACAGAATGAGGGGAGCCACCTCCATTCAGAAAGGATTTAAACATTTCAATTTTATTTGCAACTAGACGACAAAGAAAAAAATGCATTATTTTCTTTTTTTTTGTCTTTAACTGTGTGAAAATACACAAAAAATTTGCACTGCATCACAATTTCTAAAAGATGTGACGTCTTCAATCACTTGTTTTGTCAAAGATACTTTACGGTTATGTGCAACATAAGAATAAAATACTTTTAATCAATTATCAAAATAGTTGCTGATTTATTTTCCCTTTAGCACAATGCACGAGCATAACAAGGTCTAATTAATAAGATGTGTGCATGTATGAGAGCTCAGGGAGGGGAGCGTATGAGTGCTAGTTAACCAGACGGAGGATTAACAAGATCCTAATTGACCCACGATAAGACTGACGGGCAGAATGAGAGTAAAAAGACGTTTGGGGGGGCGAGAACAGGAATCAGCAAGAACTCAGAAAAACTCCACTTCTGAAGCACTAAAAACGACAAATCTGCGAGTGTGTGCTGATGGCGCCGTACGCTCCTTCATTACAGCTCCACCTCTCCCGACCTCCCGAGCTCGACCCCGTGGTCTTTTGCTCTTACGCGGGAGGAAAGCTTTCTCTTAACCGTCTGCAAACGCTGATGGCGATCACTTCACCCTTTACGCCCCCTCTCTTTCTCTCTGTTTTTCAGATTGCCGAGATACTCTCATACCTCCCTGTGTAATGTCAGAGGTAAGCTAATGGAGTAAGCAAGTAAGTGATGGAGTGGCTTGAGTTGTTGTTTGTATGAGAGTATGAATATGTGTGTGTGTGTGTGTGTGTGTGTGTGTGTGTGTGTGTGTGTGTGTATGTGTGTGTGTGTGTGTGTCCATGGTCTGAGTAATAAAAAGCACTCCATTATTCATTTGTGCCTTGAGAGTGTCCACAGAGATTGGTGATGACTGGGTCAAAATCTAGTGGAAAAAAAAAGACTTTTTGGCCATTTCTCCTTGTTTGTTTTTCGTCCTGTTTGTTTTTGCGATATTTTTTCTTCGTGGATTCCTTTGACCTTTCCACCTCTATCATCTCACAGCGTCCCTCGAGGAGAAAGCTGTACACCATCAAGTATTTGCGATACATATCACTTGTTTTGGTTGAAGATAACGCTGACGATCTGGAGATGTCCTTCCTCTCTCCTGTCATGCTCGTTCACTCCTCGCTCCTTCCCTTTCTTTTTTTTTTGTGGTCATTTAAAAAAAAATATTCTTCCCTCCTTCCCATCTTTATCTGATCTTTATGTTTCCATCCCTGCAGCACTTACCGGCGCTGTTAAAGCCGCAGCCCAGGAAAAAACCTCTGACCTCTGGGGCTTCTCCCATCAGCGGCTTGTGGTCAGCTGTGAATGACTCTGAAAAACAGACGGTGAAAGACATTTTAGAGATAAAGGCAACACATTTCCCACAACACTTTTTCCTAAAGACTAAAAGATCCAGTAAGATTTGTTTGTTAAGCCAAAGAAATTACAGAAATCAGCAAGCGATTCTTTCCTAACCACTGGTTTTAATAAAAAAAAAAAAAAAATACTGGAGGAAGAGAAAGAACAAGCTGAGAGGAGAAGTAGAATGAAAGAGCTTTAATTAGTGAGGTGTATGGTCGATGTTAACCTCATTCGATGGTGGATATTGACGTAACAGACATTCATTTAAATGAAAATCTTTGATATATTAACTTTAAATGAATAATAATTTTGTGCTGATCATAGTGTGAGTGTGAAGATGTGACTTTTGTGCTGCAGAACAGCTCATAATGGTCAGTAAATAGCTCCAAACCATGATGTTCGGCTGACTGCTTTTTTTATTTTTTATTTCCACACACTTTTAACATGTGGGTGTGGAAAGGCGTGAAAAACATGTTCAGATATTTTCTGTTGACAAATAAGTGAAATAATGTAAGATATTTTCTTATATTACTTTTCTAATGAGCATTTTTTCTGGTATAATATACAATACTGCATAAAGGGGGGAAAAATGAACCTTTTCCTCTGCACCATGTGATCATTCAGAGCATTTGTTAGTGTTGGAGGTAGCAAACATGAGATGTATTCAAAGACTTGTGTAGTAAATGAATGTTTGCATCTTCAACAGAGAGAGAGAGCACATGAAGCACATAAATAAGAGTACCATTGATATTCAATTTAAGTGAACTGAGGGGGGAGGGGGGCTACAAGGTGCTTCACTCACTCAGGATAAAAATACACACATGAATTCACTCTTCCGTCACACGCGTGCACAAACACACGTTATGATACGCACGGAGATGCTCAGCCACATTCAATTACCTGCATAATATGCCACAAGAAAACATGTTTAACCTTTAACTTGATCTGAGCTAATCTACTTAATTTCTATCCCACCCTTAATCATAAACCAGCCTGTTCCCTGTACGATTCAGATCCTCTCGAGGCGCTCGTATGTACTCATGAAACTCATCACACGGCCGAGATCTCAGTTCCCTCCCCATGGAAACGGCCCCTCAGCTCTCGACACAGCGGACTCGTCGTGTAAACACAACACTCGAAACGAAACAAAAGCTCATCTTAAAGCGAGGGTCACAGGCGGAGAGACGCTCAGCAAAAAAAGATAAATCTCCTCAGTTTTATCTCCTCTCGCTCTGAGCTTCATCGAGCTTTTAGACTTTTGAAACTCATTTATTTATTTTCTTGCGAGCTTGGTTTGTTCTCCAGTTCTTACATTTCTACTTGTTTTTAATCTGCTTTTCTTTCTCTCATCGAATCTCCACTCACGTCTTTGACTCTTCATGCTTTGTTGGTTCTTTCTCAGCTTTTCTTCTAAATTTCTCAGCTTTTTGACACCCTCTGCTCATTTGCCTGAATTGGTGCAGATGTATATTTCGCCTCCCGTTTGTTTCATTTCACGCAATCATTCAGACTCCCCAAACCCAAACCGCCGAATACCACAACGATGATGAAAAAGCCAATTGGATGCTGTAACTTTTCAGGCAGCGCGGCTGCAGTCCGGCTCGCTCGACCGCTTTCAGGCCGCGAGATACTGCCGGACGCGAAGCCGAGGCCCGAGCTAATCAAAGCATCTCCTCTGCAAACATGACACATAGCCTGCTAGTTTAGGTATTCATGAGCAGAGGCAGTATGGGAGCGGTACATGAGATATTTCACAGATGGATCCATTTCACTTTTAAATTAGAGTGTGTTCAATTTAAGGAGCGTCATGAAAGTTGCTTGTTCCCCGCTGTAATGCATAATGTTATAAGAAATCTGCAAGACGGGCTTGTAGGGTTTTCACAGAAATTAAAATTGATGGTCGGTGGAGCTGCTGCATGTATGTGTGTGTGTAGGTGTGTGTGTATGTGTGTGTGTAGGTGTGTGTGAGTACCTGGTCCGCAGACGGTAGACTTGATGCCAGTCTGCTCCAGAACAGGAACTCTGTTGATTGCACCCTCGATGTGTTGCATGAAAACATCCCAGTCCAGGTCAAACAGGCTGAAGGCAAACTTATCCGACACCTGGGAAATAAAACACACAAACAAATGCATGACTTACATATTTCTTACTTAAAAACTTAAAACTTAAAAAAACATCTCCTCATATTGGGATGTTACGAATAATTTTTTCCTGTCTGCGATGCTCTTACAAAGCAAACAGCTTCCACTGAAAGAAGAAAATCAAAAGTGATCATTTCTCTTTTTAACCTGAAATAAGATTTCTTTGGGTAGACGAGCACGTTAGCAAACATTTTTAATTCAAGAAAATGTACAAAAAAAGAAAAAAGTTGATCAAATGAGGTGATCTTTGGTGATATGTATGTGATAAAAAAGACAAAAAGTCTGACAATTACTATCTTATTACTTATGTATGTTGTGAGTAACATGACAGCAAAATTGATTTATTTAAATCTATTCTTCTCTCTGCTTCTTTTTGGTTTTTATTTTCCTAATCACAGCGACTTACTCCTATCACATTGTCATTTGAGCTGCTGTAATAAAAATATTGATTTTACCCACTTAAAAAGAACAAAAATACTCACATCTCCCACTAAATGAATCTCTACTGCTGCAGCAGATTGTTGGATACTCAGTGTTAGTTTACAAATGTCAACGAGACTTATGTGCTCTCGTTCTTTCCTGCTGTTGTCAGGAACCCTGTCTACAACCACACATGGTGACTTGGATCGAAGTCGCAGCCAAAATGTGTCACTGCAGCCGCGACTCAGTTCTTACAGCATCTGTTGGATCCACTCTCTCTGACCGGGAATCCACATCTGTCAAATCAGACCCTTCGCTCTCAGTTCCTTGTCCAAGCTTTAATTTGCTCCCATCTGGACTTCTGTAACTCCCTCCTCGTCGGCCGGGCCAAAAGTGAAGCCTTTAGCTCCAACAGCTCATGCCGAGCAGCGCGGACCGCCTCGCCCTGAAACTCTCCCCTCCTACACTAATCGGGGTGCTCAGATTGAAAAGTCCAGCATGGCAGCTTAAGCTCTGTACAGACATTTAATCGGTCAGGTACATCTCCCCACATCCTGGCTCTGATCTGGTCATCTCCCAACTTGACCCTCCATCCTGGCTCCTGCAACGGTGAACTGCAATTCCTAGAAAAGCAATTATTGTCATTCTTACAGAGGACGGCTGCTTTTTCTGCAGAAATATCACACCAACTTCCTGCCTAAAATGTTAAGTATGTTCAAAGTAAGTGATTCTTTAAGTCTGCACTTTGCAAAAAGTGTGAAAGCAGAAGGGAGTTCCTGCAGCTTTGCAATTAGTGTCACTGGCACCACTTTCAGTTTTGATAAAGACTTGAACGTTGCAGCGACGTGCGAGCTGACGGCTGCTGCTTTCATGTGAACAAAGAGTTTCTGCATTACTGCCGAGCACTGACACTCAGCTGGAGCATCCGAGGAGCGGCACGCTTTGTCCGAGACTCCTCGCTTCTCTCAATCCCTCCCAAGCCATCGATCCCACTCATCTTCACTCAGTAGGTCTCCTCCACTCTTTCTGTTTCCCTGCTAATTCTCCCTCCTCTATCTCCTCTTTCCTCCTCCAGCTGCCTCAAGACATCAAAGCGACGCTCAGCCGCAGAACGAGAACAAAAGGAGCCGCTTCTGCACAAAGAAATCCTCTAACATGTAAAAACGCTGAGGAGTCTGCGGACGGGGCAGGCAGCCAGACGGGGAAGACAGGAAGTCACGAAGATATCATCAGTGTCCTGGAAAAAAACGCTGTCCGACATCTTTCATAAAAACGAGACAAGATATTTCTATATGATTTCACTCAGGGCTCGATGCCTTTAACTTAACAGATATCGTCTGTTTGGATTGTTTCAGGTTTTATCACTTAAATATACTCTTTACATGAGCAAAGGTGTTTATGACAGTTCATTATAAGAGCGCAGATCTAAAGGAATAGATGAATAAATCAAAGGATGCACGATGAGGAGTGAAAAGTTTTGATGGGAAGAAGAGACGCAGAGATGCTTTTCACCAAACCAACCAGCTCCAGTTAACAAACTGCTGCAGGAAGCTGTCCTTCAGAGGGAGAACAAATCCATTAAGGCCGAGACCACCTGTCGATTCAGAGGCTTTTAAAAAAAGATCAATCTCCAAAGTCATCCGGCTCTTTAGAAAGTCAGCCTGTGCATGAAAGAACTGCCTGTGTGATTACTTTTTATCGTCACCAAAGAGTTGCTGGAAATTACTGCGAAGGCCGTGATGACAAATTATTCAGTCTTCCACAGAAAAGCTTTGCTTTTAATGATCCAGTAAAAGCTATCTCAACAGTGCTGGCATGAAATTTGTGAGGTTTGTGGGTGGTGCTAAAAGTTGAAGGGGCTGTTAAAAATCAATGGGTTTATCTCTGAATGACAACTTTTTTTGTGGAAATGTTGTTCAATAAAAACCCTTTTAAATCAGGAAAAAAACTCTTCAAATGTTTAATTGTGACCTTTTTGGAGCTGTGAAAGGATTTTCAGTGTTTGAGTTCAGTTTTAGCTTTCACCTCCAGGTACATCATACACAGTTTCTTTTGCACTTTTTCTGCACAATGACTGCAGAACTTTAAATTTTGATCTTTTATGAAAAGTTTGACATTTTCAGAAATATTTCCTCTTTTGCCTAGAGCTGGATGAAATGATTGCTATCACTCATGTGCAACACACAACTCCAGTTAAGTAAAAGACAGAATACATGTTGCTGGTTTGGATGACAGAGGATTTAAAAGGCCTCTGGCCTTTCTGCTCCGTTAACTTAAAAACATCACAGGTTCGGCTCCAAACTTTTACAAACTGTTAAATTTTTGGCAAATGCACTTCTTCACTTTCTTACAGACAGTTAGATGAAAGCATTGATACCACCCTCATGTTTGTGCTCAATATGAAACCAAATATGAGACTAGAAGCAAAAAACTGCCTCCAAGCTACAGACTTCAGAGTGGCATCAGTCTATTGGCAAGAAAACAAATAAGCATATTTCCCAAAATGTCAAAACTTTTTATCTATAGTACATTTTGCTGATACTTATGTCCTTTTACTTTAGGAAAGTTTTGATGACAGGACTTCTGCTTGTAAGAAAGCAAACCTATATTATTTTTTAATCAGTAGGCTCGAGTCCTGTTATGAAAACAGTTTGACCTCCAAGATAATGCAGCAGCGAGTAATCAAGACAAGGGAAAGAAAAACAGACTAAATAAGAGATGAGGTCAAACTGACGGAGAGAGCGAGGAGTTTATAACAATGATTAAAGATGTTATTCACCCCCCTTAAATGAAGTATTTGATTTTCTGTCATACATAAAGGCGGACGCTGTGTCACGTCTCATGTCAGGTTTCAAAGCCTCAAAGCTACAGACAGGGAATCACTCCGTTCATAAAGCGAGCTCACCTCATCCCAGAAGATGGGGTTTTGCTCATAACCTCCCACGGACAGGGCGTCACCTTGGAGGCGAAGGTACACTGATGCATCATGGTCCCTCACATTTGGCATGTTCTGCAAAGGGAAAAAGATCAAACAATCAAATCACAGACATTTTGCAGCGATAAAATGACATTTTTATGAGCAACTGAAAAGCTTCAACTCATTTTTCTCATTCATCAATTAACTGCTCTGCTTTTAAAGCATCAAACAGCAAATGCACAAAATAAGTTTTAGAGGCTAAATCTCCAATAAATTAATTGTTTAATTGGCAGCTAGAAATGTCAAAAATGTATTCATAAAGACAAGACGCAAAGAAAAGCAAGCTTGTGTCTGCACATTTCAAGCTGCAGCAGCAGATAACAGACTGGAATTAACAACATTTATCTCATCGTAAGAAAACCAAATCTACGACCACGTGTTCGTGCTGTAAAAATCTTTTTTCTGCACCACCCATTTTCACACATGGTGTCTAATGCTGTTCGGGCATATGTACAGTACAGGAGACACAATACGGGACATAACAACCATATAACTCTTTACAGCACCAGTGACACATACCTTAACAAACCATGGCGTTTCTTTATGTACGGTACAGCAGCTACTGACGTACCATGAAATCTTCTTTCAAAACGCAGCAGAGAAAAGCATTCAGCCCCTTGAGTCAGAGTAAACAGTCTCATGTGAGTGTCTAATGAAAAGACACACTTTAAGTATGTTGTGTCATTTGTATTCATCCTGTCACGAGTGCTTTTCAGTCGAAAGTCAATTGGCTCTCTGGGTGCAAAACCAAAATACCAGTGAGTGATCTGACATTTGGGGGAGAAGAAAAAACCAGAAAAAGGCACGCTACGTGTAATAAAAACCAAACTGTTCCTTTCCTCTCTCCTTCCTGGTGCCACTCAACATGATCAGTCCTGAGCACTGGACTTCAATCCACTCTGTCCTTCATGTACTCAGATAAAAACACACACCTGTTTCTACCAGCAGGGCGACTACTTCTAAAATTTGAGCCCACACACACTCTAAGGATAAACACACATCTGTTCAGACATGTGGTCAGCGTGAGAAGTTTGACCCGACAAGTGGCACACCCTGGTGGGAACACATTTCCTGATGGCGTCTGAGTGTGTGTTTTTTGTGTGCGCGGGCTGATGTCTGTGCACATGACGTCGCAGTAATGCCGGTTAAGCTCTTCTTAAACTACCTAACGCAGAGAAGCTCTGACAGCACGCCTAAAACCGCCGGCCTCTGGAGGATGAGCACAGTCATGCATGTGTACACCAACTAAATCTAATACACACACACGCTCTCCAGAGCTGCAGAGTTACAGCAGATCACGTACACACACCCTGTCAGACGTGTGTTCTGTAGCTACATACGAGGGCCCCTTTAATGCTGCCCAAATACACACAGTATCAGCTTTAAAAGGTTACAAACAAAACAATCTCTCCTGCACAAACAAGCAAATCTCATTCCAGCACTCATTAACAGCAGTCTGGACCTCGACAGGTGGAAAACCTATAATGCCACAGTGCCCCCTGTTGGTCATACACAATTAATACACACAATAAGGGAGCTCTGTGGAGAATTAAATAAAACATTCAATCTAAGCAATAGTGGTGTTTTCTATTAGGATGCCTGAATAGGACAATATGAATCATGCATAATGAAGTGAAAACCTTCATAATAAACTGTCGACTTACAATAACTGTCACAAGGAAATAGTGAAATTGTAATCTTAGTTATTTACGATTACACAGTCTTTTTAAAGGTTATAAGCTGTTAAAAAACATGCTGCTTCATTTTATCTTAAAAATGAAAAAAACAACAATTAACTCTTATTTTGATAAAAGAAGCTACACTGATAATAGAAGCTCCAAAATTGTAATGCTGCTTAAGAAAATCCTTTTTGAAAATAAAGTAATAAGTGAATACACGTTTATGTGCTTTTTGCTGGACTGTTTTCATGCATAAATAATGTCTCATTTGATAAAGGTCATCATGTCTACAGATTGTTGTGATTTTATTTATTTTATTTCCACAGTCAAGCTGCTCAGATATGTTAGATGGAGGTCGTACCTGTATGCCTTCAATTCTCTCTGTCACCACGTAGGCATGATGCATGGCGATAAGAGGCACCTTGACTCCAGCCATTTCCCCCAGCTTGGTGGCCCACACACCTGCATGTGTCACACAGAGACAAAAAAGTCAGAAAATGCCACCTTTAATTGCGGATAAATGCAATTTAGGCAAAAAAGACACCTGGAAAATTACACTAAATTATGACTAAATATCAAACCTCTTTGCAACCTCATTTTTCTGTGGTACTTCAGGTGTCAAATGAAAAGTAAAAGCGCTTTTAACCTGTGGTTTTGATGTTCTTTGGGATGATTAGAGAGCTGATTTTGTCTGAATCTCACCTGCACAGTTCACTACACAAGGTGTCTCAATGGTCCCATGACGGGTCTCCACCGCCTTCACCCTCTTTATACCAAAGTCATCTGTCTGCACTTGGATACCGGTCACAGGGCAGTTCTCAATCACCTGAATTAAAGAGGAAAATGTGGAGTTTTTAACATGCAGCGTGGAGATAATGTTAGGTATATTAGAGATCTTTTCATTTCTGCAAACTGAGAAAACATTTCCTATTCATAAAGACGGCCTGCTGAGTGACGGCTGTGATGTTCAGTTGTGACAGTAGTTCACATGTTGCAACTATCAAAGCAAAACAAACAGCACAATACATAGTCTGACTCACACAGATCACACGGTGGAAACATGCTTCAGCACTGCAAGGTTGAATAAGGTAACGCAGGAATCTTGTTGACTTAATTTGGTTTTAAGTTTAAGGACAGTATTTGCTTTTTTAATTGTGATAAGCTGAACTTGCTTTCCAGCCTCTGTGTAGCATCAGTTACGATGGTGATCTATCAAAAAAGAAACTACCTTCATAAGGCCAAAAAGTCAGACTAAAGCCTAAAATTACATTTAATTATGAAAAAAGGCTTGCCTCTACATTTGTTTATATGTAAAACTTACATTTTGTCTCTCAATTTTTACCCTATGTTTACATTCAACTGCACCATAAAAGCACTTCTCACAAACATGCAGGTCTTAGATATACAGTATGTAGATCAGTTAGAAAGTGTGGCGCTGTATGATGCATTCGCTCCCTGCAATTTAAGATGTCATTTGTTTAAAATAGCACTTAATGTTTGGGCATGCTATTTCTACTGGATTATCTTGTTCAGATAAAGGTGCTAATTTTACACTGCAAAGAAGGACTTTGTGCAAGAAAGACTTTAAGATAAGATAAGATAAACTTTTATTGATCCCACAGTGGGAAAATTACAGTAGTAGCAGTAACACAAAGTCATTTGCAGTGTTCAAGTGTGAGATTTACTACAGCAATTATATATTTTTGGTGGGTTTATATGTACATCTACTGGAATAAGTGATGATATAGATGAATGAAACAAAACACGGAGTAAACTGCTGGTCTACACAGCGCACATTACCGTGGCCCCCCTGGCGGAAGCAGCCCTGGTCAGAGTGGTGCAGGTGCCTGCTGGGTCCATGGTGCCGTCTTTTGGCACATACAGGGTCCCGTAGAGATCGTCGACGTTCATCAGAGGATACAGGTCCTTGGTCTCCGCGGGCGACAGGACGTGGGACTCGATACCGTAAACTTTACCCAGCTGGAGATGGAGAGAGATGGCACTGGTTAGGGTGGGAGAGATTTTTTTTAAGAAAAGTGATCAGTTGCATCTCCTTTTTCAATGCTTTTCACAGCACTTCCTGTTTGTGCTTGACATTAAAAGCTTTTCAACAAACAGATCTTTCTTACTGTGAAACATTTGAATGACAGGTTGTGTTACGGTCACTGGGAACACATCATTAATTTAACTGAGAAACATGTTTAATCAGTCATTTTTACACTGTGTGTTGGTTAGCTGAAGTTTCGAGTGAACTTTGAACCTGCAGTAGAAATAATCAAGGGTAAACAAAGGCTTCTACCCGGTCACGTGCCACCAGTGCGTTAAAAAAACAGCACATAAATATCAACTCTGCATTTCAAAGCCCAGAGGAGGAATTGTAAACGTTGAAAATCACCCCATTAACATTCAGTTCTTAAAGAGGAGTTTATTTCCTGCACAGGGGGAGCCTGTGGTGCACACACACACACACACACACACACACACACACACACACACACACACACACACACACACACACACACACACA
>JBAJHX010000035.1:18050348-18068095 GCA_037176925.1 Amniataba percoides | reverse complement strand
AGTGCGCTGCACACACACACACACACACACACACACACACACACACACACACACACACACACACACACACACACACAGAGAGGTAATCAATGCACGCTGTCCACTGTCGCCTGCAAACTTACAGACAAAGAAAAGCAGCCATCTCATGTTGTTCATCTATAAAACTCCACTATTGCAGCTTTCAAACTACATTACATCTGTTCTCTCACTTAAATCTAATAACACACTTTAATAACTATTTAAACTAAAATATCTCGCATGTGCACACTAATTCAGGCCTTTTAAATTAATTGCACTGCTCAAACTACACTATAACATGCCACTTAGAGATTTTAAAGCTTTATTATCTCATGTTTATTGATGGTTCATGTAACTGTCTTATCTAATTGCTTGTTGTTGTGCAGTTGTGTTGTTTCTGTTTTGCTGACTGCGAACGCTCTCAAAAAAGAAAAAAACTCTTTCCCGAGGGAATCGCAGCGTTAACATCAGAGAGCTCAGTCTCTCTGATGTGGTGCTGAAACATGCTCCATCACGTTCAACACCACAATGAATAACTCCAGTATCACTACTTCCCTTGGTTGTTAACATGTGCCGTATGAAATACACCAAAAATCCACTTTTTCAATTGCAAATATCTTCATTCAGATTTTTGTGTGATCAGAGGTCAGGCAAACTGTTTCATCTTTTGATAAAGAGAAGAGAATGAGGCAAAACCAAGAGGGAACAAAAAAGGGAAGAATTGATGGAAATGATTCAAACCTGTATTCAGCTTTACTTTTAGTTCATGCATTTTAATGACTATAATTAAAGGTTTGTTTAAAATATCAGGATGTTATTCAAGAATTAAGTGAAACATTTCTGTTGGCAATTTTCCTTCTCACCAAGCATCCTCAAACCTACATTTTCTGACACTATATTGGTAATAACTTTTCTTTCTTGAAACTCTCCCCTTTCTAGGCCAAGCAGAGTTTCTCCCTCAGAGTCACTCACTTTCCGTCCACGGCGTCCACCACCTTGACGTCGATCTCCAGCTCATTCAGAGAGAACAACATCCGCTCTCTGCGGTCAGGGCGCCGCCGCAGGTTAATCAAATATATCTGAGGAGAGGAGGACGAATGGTCACTTATTCATTTATCTCTGCAGCTTCTTTAACTATAATGTAAATAATGAACTCCCACCTTTGACTTCTCTGACCAAGTCTTTATTCTGTACTTTAGAAAATAACTTTTCAGTAATAACTTGCTTCAAACTTGGTCTTTATAATGAGAATGGTCTATAAAAGCCTAAAACAAGTTGAATCCATTCATGCTCTCACTATTTCTGTGCTCAGTATGCAAGTTTAAAAACTGAGCGAAAAGCAGAGAAAGCAAAAACACTCGCAAAACATCAGGATTTTAATTAATACCATTCAAGGATCAGGGTAAACATGCAGTAAAACGTGGCCTTGTTATCACCATTTTCCACTAAAAATGTATCTTACAGATGTTAAAACTGCAAATATATACTGTAGGTATATTGTAAATTATATCAGTGTATTAGAAAGGACAGAAAAAAAACACAAACGTGTGTCTCTTACCTCATCGAAGCCCATGAGGTCTCTCTGTTTGGGGAACATGTGGACATAGCGTGACGGGTACATCGGAGGACCGTCAACTGTTAGAAAAAGAGGAAAAAGAAGAAGGAAGGGAGCAGAATAAATGTAATATAAGGAGATAAAGATGAACCAACACAACATGAAGAACATGCACAGAGGAGGTTGACGAGACACAGATGAACAAATTCATGCTGTTTGTTGCTTTTTTTTTTATGATCTTACTCATGGACTCAAGATGGACGTGGACAAAGTTGAGGCGATCGTCCTCCAAAGTCTGGTGAGGTTTGGCCGGGACGTTCAGGTAGCCGTAGCGCTCTTTGTTACACAGGTACATCTGTATCTCTGAGGAAGGGATGGAAAGATTATTGTGTTGAATAAAGTATATACGTATGTACATATGTTGCCTGAGAGAGCCTCATAATGTTTCTACTTCTCCTCGTCTTTCAGTGGTTGCAGTTATAAAAGACATAACGCCAAACGAACCTGCGGCCCGGCAGGAGAAGGCGAACACGATGATGTCATCGTAGGGCCACGAGTAGTCCTCGTGAGGGGGGAAGAAGGCCAGTTTCTTCATGCCTTCCTTCCTCAGGTCCAGCAGCATGGTGGAGTGGACCATGGGAACGGGGAAGCAGCCCAGTCTGTGGCGGTGACGGGTGGGGAAATACTCCGCTGTTCGCCGATAATATCCCTGAAAGAGACAGCCGGATTAGGATCAGGACAGAGGTGCATGTATTGAAATATATAGAAGAAAACCACGACTACTTTGAACATAACTTTGAATTTCTATTCTTCTGAGTTATCATTTTCATTTCAGTGTTTACAAGTTCAGACTGTTGAAGAATTTTTATTTTAATTTCAAGTCAGTTTCGTGCAACTCAAAGATGATAGCTGACTTCTTCCAGTGTCTCACTGATTCACCGTCGAGCTCACCTGTGGAGTGATGCCGCACCAGTAGTTGGAGTACGCTCCCTGAGAGTCGAGCATGGGAGCGATGACTGACTTGTTCTCCGCTATCAGCAGGTTGAGGGTGTCCGGGTTGGTCAGGATATTGTCCGTGTCAGCGTACTGAAACCGAGAGAGCGAAAAGACAGAGGGGACAAAAATGTAAGAGAGAGAGTGAGATTGTAGTTTCATGTCTCCGGGACAATCGCTGCCAAGTCTTTTTCTTGGATGAAAAGAGGGATCACGTCACATAACTTATGGGGCTGATATATATCTTACAATGCTGTCATGAGAAGGATGATTTTATTACATACCAGGATGTAATCGGCCCAGCGTTTCCTGGCAAAGTTGAGCGCCGCCTGCTTCAGCTTCATCACATACTCGTATCTGCTGTTGGGCCAATGTTTAGGACCCAACTCTCCCACATAAGACCTGAGAGAGACGGAAAGAGGACAGACGTTGTAGTATATCAATGAACGGATTTCCCATTTTTCTCATTTATAACTGAACTATAACTATAACTGAATGCAATTAGTTTTTATGGTAAAAGATATACTGAAAATGTTTTATTATCTCTCAAATAGACAAAAACTTATCAGCATAAAAATGTTTCTATATGAAATGTTAAAATGAAAAAAGAAATATCAAAACACAACACAGACTTCATCTCTGTATCAATTCTTTTTATACAAAATGTGCATCGTCTGACGGCTCCACTATGAATTACTGATGAACTGCAGTCTTGGTGGCTTGTAAAGCGTGTTAATAAACTTTTTGATCATTTACAGATATTTTAGGTTCCCCCTTGTTGGTAAATTCAGCTTGCGACCAACAGAATGACACTTAAAGGGATCTGTGATTGTGATTCTGATCAAATAAAAGTACTTACTCCTTTCTTTTCCTTCATATTAATGCACCTACTTTAGTTTCATTCTTGGATGTAAATGTGACCCACAGGATCAGGACAGGCTGTAAAGTTGAACTCGTTCACGGTTTGGGACTTACGTGGGCTGCTCCATCGGCCTCCACTCGACGTAGTGGTAAAACTTCTGCATGACGGTGAGCCACTCTTTCAGTATGGCCGTGGTGTTATCTGAGTTGTGATCTGTGGCAGCCCTGAGGAGCACAAAGAAAGAAGATTGTAAAACAAACTTATGACGATTTGACTGAAGAACTGATGTTTTGAAATGCCTCTTTAATGGAGGGAAAAGAGATTTAGTCGTGCATATTATTACTTTTCTGTGACTGAAGCATTTTCTATGTTGTTACTGCAACTGATATTCTTCTTTTCTCTCTAAAAACAATTTCTGGGAAAGCTTTCTTAAAAAGAGAAGACGGCAACCACTTTAAAGAGCATCTTTAATGCATCACTATTACTTAGAAACTTCAATGAGGAGTTGACTTCTTCATATTTATATATAACTTACAAGCTGTGTGTTTTCTAATAAAGCTCATGTTTTTCCTGCCATTACTTGGTGGAAAGAAACAAGCACTTCTAATCAATATAAATATTTAAGCTGTCAGAGATTTTGCAATACTATTTACACTGTATTAAATCTCTTTTTAACATTTATAGGTGAAACAGGCCGATTAGCAGATCTACTCTACAGCAACAGTGGATTTTACATCAACGAGATGAAGTATTTTAGTTCCTCAGACATTTAATGCTGGATTATCTGAAAAAAAGACACTTTATCCTGTAAAAATGGATTTTTAGGTGGTTTGCTTTATCATGATATAGATATTGTGATATAAAATGTCATATTTAGTGTCCCCCGTGTGTATTTGAATGTCCCACACTGCTGCATTACAACTGTCACCTTCACACAAAACACATTTAACATCAAATTTTGAATGTTTTTGAATCATTATTCACCATATTTCTGCTATTTTATTGCACATAGTGTCTTCATATTCATATTGCACAGTGTCTTCATCCTATTTGATTAGTTTTTATACTTTTTGTGCCTCTATCTACTTCATAATCTCTACTTTACTGTGAATTTGTACCTATGACTTTAAGTTCCTGCTTTGCCCTTAATTTTTTCAACTATTTTCTGCTTACGTGTTCAGACAAATCCCTTTTCCCAGCAACAGTTCATCTTTCTTCTTCCATCTCCATTAGAAACCATCAAACTTTCCAGCAGAGCAGCTTTAAAAATTAGGTCAGGGGGACTATTTTATGACACCTAAAGCACCCATCAGAGCCACTCAGAGCTCCCCCCCCTCCCCCCCCTCCCCCTTTTCTTCCTTTTGGAGGACAGTTTAGGTTGTGAGAGGGAGGCTGATCATTCGTGTTTTAGTAGAATAACTCAGGACAAACTCTTGTGAGGGTGAGATGGCATGCAAGTAGGAAATGGATGTGGCGGTGAGAGAGGCGCAAACAGAGAAACAGAGGGGGGGGGGGGGACACTGCTGCTCTCACAAACTCATTTGAATACCACTGACCTTTTGAACGGCTGCTATAATGATAAAAAAGAAGACCCCCTCCCTCCCTCCACACAAAGAGCCCCGGAAACCCACCACACGGAGATGCGGTCTTTGGGGTAGTTGAGCCTCTCCAGCGCTCCGAGGTAGTACGGCAGCGAGTGCGCCGCGTTCCGGGCCAGGATCGCGACGACCACGGTGGGGGGCTGCATCCTGGACTCCTCCGGGTACTTCTCCTCCGAAAAGTATCCGTGAGCCCGGCAGAGGAGCAGGGCCCACAGCAGCGGCAGGCAGCGGGGCGACATGGCGCGGGGCGGCGCGGGGCGGTGCGGTGCGCGGCGCGGCTCCAGTGCGCACGGCCGGACGCGTCAGCACTCCAAGAAAAAGAGGGCTTTCCCAAATGTTCAACCACCCACCTCCTCCTCCTCTTCCTCCTCCTGCGTCTCCTTACTTATCGTACAAGCTTTTTTTCTTCCAAGAATAAACCTAAGTCAGGAAAAAAGAGAGAAACAGGAGGAGGGAGGTTGGATTTCAGCTTCCGCTCGCTGCTGTGGCACTAAAGTCTGAATCCAGAGCTGAAGGCGTGATTTGGACTCTGTGGTTTTTTTTTTTCATGAATCCCTGCAGACATGATGGTGACATAATGGGGAAGATATGAACATGAAGTCGGGACAAAAACACTTTAAACAGATGTTTCTATCTTTATATCTCCACTTTCTGCAGATTTAAGGTGTGAAATGTGAAGAAATTAGTTTATATTAACAATCTTAAATGGTGATATAACAGAAGTTTACAGACACATGATGCATATTTAACCTCACAGGATGTGAAATGTCATTTTTAAAGAGGCGTGTTAAGGTGAAGCTGTGGTTTAAAAATACTGCAGAAACATGAGATTTCCCATCAGGACGTGTTGGGTTGTTTTTTCTGGCAGCAGTGTCACAGATCGACCAGCAGAGGGAGGTTTTGATCCAAGAGAGGCCTGTCTGTCTGTCTGTCTGTCTGAGGCCTCTGATCTGCAGGTTTCTTTAATAGTGGGATGAAGGCAGAAGGTGAAGAGAGGTGAAATGCTCAGAATAAGAGAAGAAGAAAATATGAGCATCAAACTATGCAAAAGTAAAATTGCTTTTTACATTTTTTACAATTATTTTGTGCTTTTCACCTCCATTTTTTTCAATAGAGCCTGAAGTATCTTAACTTTAATCTTGCAAAACATAATCAACGAATAAATTATGATATATTATTGTTTATAAATCAGTAAAACTCTCAGTTTCATCAAGGAAAAGGTTGAAAAGCTGATAACTGGAAACTGCAAGAACATATACTAAGAGAAGACCATTTGTAAAGAGATTATTCAGTAATGTAATGTAATGTAATGTAATGTGCATGACTGATTGAGTTTTGTTCAGTGATTCACTGATCAGACTGATGTTCAAACAAATATTCACTGAAGTTCTCCACATTTAAATGAGGACGACTTTTCACTAAATCAGTGGACTCAGGGCAGTTTTTTATCCTGGAAACACAGGAAAGTTTCTGGTATTTAGCCAAGAGGGCCCTTTAAAAATTGAAATACAACTTGTAATTTGTCATTTTCTGTTCGCACTCAGGCTTTATTTATTACGGCACTGTAGCCTTGAGTGGTCTGTTGAGAAGGGAAGGTGTGGAAATGATTTCCTTGGTATACTAAAGGGTCAAAGATGCTTTTTTTTCAAGGTACTGGGTGCCAGGATGTGGGCATGAGACAATACCTGGGCAGAGGATGTTGGAGCAGACTGGTTCACAGGAGTTCAGGAGAGGGGCGAGTTTTAAAGTTGGATAATGGGTCACTTACTGATGGAACAAGGCCAACAGTCAGAAAGAAAACAAATATGCCAGCCAGAAATGAACGGAAAAGAGACATTATTTGCCAAAATAAACAGATAAATAAATAAAACCACTGATATTTGTCAATCCAAGGGTCAACACATTTCTCATATTTGTTCTCCTCCTCCTAACGACTGATATATGCTGGCATCTCCAGTCCCATTGTGTTCCTCTACGTGGTGGATGAGCGCGAGTGTTCGGGCAGCGGACCACCTTGAACCTCCTCAGTGACCCCTGGAGGTCCCCGGGGCCCGGATTGAGCAACTCCTTTGACAGCTGTTGTCAGGACTGTTTTCAAAAGAAATAAAGAAACACGAGGTCCCAGACGTTCGCCGGTTTTATCCAGCAAGTTTGTGGAAAATGACTTTATAATGTGCAGCATCAGTTTGCAGTAATGCACTACTAAACTGAAAATATGGTCATAAAATAACATTAAATATTATTTTTACATGTAGAAACAAGGTCAAATCTGTTATGTTCAATGACGTTCAGCAGTTCACATTCATACTGCGCGTGCACACAGTTCAGGGAAATCTTACTGGGGTCAGAAAAAAAATCTTTCCAGGAATAAAAAAGAAATATTGCAGCTTTGTAAAAATGTACATACTCATTTCTTTTTTTAAAAAAAATATTATTTTTCCCCCCAAATGTGGTAGCACTTGAGAAGAGTCATTGGTGTGATAGATTTATTTGAAAAATTGAATTTAAAGATGCAACTATATTTGTACTAAAGCTCAATCTACTCAGTATACAAGTGAAAATTTAAGATCAGAAGTTGACAGAGAAGAAGCAGTTAAAAAACAAAAAAAAAGCAAAAACAGGGAGTGAAGGGAGGGCGATGGGAAGAATGGTGGAGAAAGAAGAAATGTGGAGAGGCACAGAGGCATAAATGTGGGTGGAAAATAATAAGCAAAGTGGTATATAATGAATTTTGACTCTTTTGGTGGGCTCTCTGAATAAACGAAGGCAGTCTCAGCTGACAATAGGGGGAGCCGGGTTAAAGGGCCCGTTTGTGTGGACAGGTCAGGGGGTTGAGGGTCAAATCTCTCCTATTCATGACACCCCAAGTGTCGCCACACTCGCGCAACAAACACACACACTCGCACGCGCACGCCCGCGTATGTCAGGGCCACTTTCCCAGCGTTTGCGGCCGTGGTGGATCTGGGAGAGTTCAACCTCGGGTGCACTAACTTTTCACTGCGAGGTCAAGGGTGGAGATGGCGTTTGTGTGCCGGGGTGTGTGAAAACGGGGATGGAAGCGAAGGGGGGGTAAGAGGGAAAGAGGGAGGAAAGAAAGACAAAAAGAAAATCGTCATTGTTTTGAGCAGATTGCAGGAGGGCAACTGAACAAAAAGAAAATGTGGATAAACTGCACTTACTGAGGCCTGTGTACTGATGGTCAGCTCACAAAGAAAAGCCATATTTCCTCACTTAAGCCTGGTGCTGTCTCACAGATTGTTTTGTTTGTGCAGGTTTTGAAATAGACTAAGATTTCTGCTATTTTGTATTGATTGTATTGCTCTATTTTCACATATAACTCTGCACATATACTAGACAATCCGCCATCCTTGCAGCAACATAATGGAGAAATGAAAACTGTTAACATGTTCTCTGATTATTCTTAATGAATCTGTGAGAGGAAAGGTTGCTGTTGATATTTTTCTACATCCATGGGAGCCATTCCTTTGACCTCCATTGGCACAATGGCATAATGCACATAGAAATCAGACTGTCCACTCATGCACACACACTCACACACACTCTCTCTTTCACCTCCCCTGGACACTTTACTTAGCGTGAGAGCTGGAGTGGCTGTAGGTTTGGACGTGTCAGAGCGAAAGTGTTTTCTGTCTTTGTGCCGGTGCGAGTTGGGACCCGGGGCCTGATAGGCAGCAGAGTCGTGACATTCTCACAGGCTTCCGGGACCTTTATTGCTGTGGCGATAATCAATAGCGTTCCCACAGAGACATCTTTTGGCTGGGCGGGTCAATACCTGTCACTCAGGGCCTCAGCCGTGGCACATACCCTCTTACTCAGCAGCTACAGCGGCCTCCTCCGCCTGCTCCCTCCTCCCACGTCGCCTCACGTATCTCAGGGGTGTAATGTTTTCACAATTTAAGGAGTCGTGCGCTTTTACCGGAGCTCATCTCCAATTGGGCCACAGTGGCAATGATTTTTTTGTCTTGGCACAGAGTGTGAGAATCTAGAGTGACTCCAAAAAAAAAAAAGGATGCAGCTCATGATGGTTTAGATTGCTAAAATTTCTGAATTACTTTAATCCAAAAAACAAGCAGTTTTTCATTTGCAGTGATTGTTTACAGTTAAAAACAACATGTTTGAGGTGGAACCAGAATAAAACATGATGATAAATGACTCATAATCTGCATTATTATCTCTTAGTCCTCCATCAATCAACTAATTGGTTAACCTTTAAGCACTGAACTCCAGTTGTGGTTATTTCTTTCATCTTAAATTAATTCTATGAAGTGAGAACTTCATTTGGTTTTTAGCTCCTGAGCAGCTGAAATGTGAGAAAATCTGTTGCTTTCCTGAAAATGACAATAGCCTACAATGCAACTGATTGCCAAGAAGTTTTGGTGATAAAACTAACACTGACCATTTCATTTTTTTAGCTGCACTTTAAATACATTCAGTCACAATTTAGAAACACTGGTTAAAAATATCTCTATTTTTCTTTTTTTATTTCCCCTTTCAGCTGAGAAACACATATAACTAATCCAACAAGAGCTGCCTTTTAACATTGTGTTCGCACATCTTGAACAAGCAACAAGTCAGTGTGCTTGTGTGTGTTTTGTGATGATCTCACCAGGGTTAAATCACAAATACTCGACCCTACAGACGTCATGTTTCTGCTCACAGTGGACAGTGTGAAGAGGGGCTGCAGCAGTATAGATAAATTGACTGCCAGTCCGGTGGGCTGTGCGTTATTTTTTACCCCAGGTGGCCAATACTGCTGTTTGACTCCAGCACTTAAACAGAATTGCTTCAGTAAAAAAAAATGACCTGTGCACGTCTGGTCCGGTCTTTACACAATACCACTTAGTCAGCACAAAGATGCAAAATGCTCCGGCAACGGCTGAAATAATGAGATTAGGGGGGTCAGTGATACAGGTGTGATTGCACTTTAGTCAGTTTATAAATCTTAGTTGCAGATGCATAATTTAGTTAAACTTTTAAAAACTCCCAGAAATGTCAAACCTTTACTCAAAGCTGTGTTCACCTTCGTTTCTCTACAATAACAAAATGACGGGATATTTGTGAACGTCCTTGAGCCGCATGATCTCTACAAAGTAATGGTGAGATTAGTGTAGACTTCTCTCCTCTCATCCTCTCTGTTACTCCCTGGATGACGCTGTCCGTCGCCTCGTTGCCAAGCAACAGCGCAGCCACTGTCAAAGAATTCAGGGGGATGTTTAGGCAGCGGCATGCTTGAGGGGGGGGTGGGAGTGTGTGTGTGTGTGTGTGTGTGTGGTTGTAGTGGTGGCAGAGGAGAAGCAGGAGAGTGTGTTGCTCTTTGAGTAGAGAGTAGCAGGATACCCTCAGTTGTGCATTTATATGAGAATTTTCTTTTTAATCTTTTAATCTGGGCCATTATGCCACTCTGTGATTCCTCCGGATCTGTTTCACATTCAGCGAGTCAACCTAAGAAACACTTTTTACAACATTTCTGCAGTGTGTTTTCATTGGTTAAGTCCAACCACAAGGCCACACTGGTAATCCAGAGCACTGTCAAAGTGGTAAAATGTGTCACCCAGCAGGCAGCAGCTACATGCAAGAAGTTAATGAACGTGCAAAAAGCAAAACTGCATGATCACATGAGACCGTGGGAAACAGAATGAATTTATAATGAAAGTTAAAACTATCTCTCTTGTGTGTCGCAGCTTTAGGACTTCTGTGTCTGTCAGTAATTGGCTTCCTGCGTTGGCTGTCTGTCTCCTTCACTGCCTCTGGTCGTGCATCACATTTCCTGCCCATCAATTACATTTCGTCTGCTAAATATTGCAAGCTGCACACGGAGAAATCCCACTTTTCAATCGCGCTTGCTGGGCGAAATCAGTGCTTTTTAAGAAAGACAGCAGTGCCCCAGCAGGTAGGTGCATGGAGGACTTGTGTTTGTCCACCAAGCCTGTTCAGAAACCTTCCTCCCTGTTTTCCTCTTTGTCCTTTTGACTCCTTACCTAAACATCGCTTCCCACTATAAATTTCCCTGACATTGCCTGCCACAGCGTTGCCACTCTCCCTCCTCTCTTTCTCTAACCTCCCTGCTCTGCTCTCCATCCTCCATAGCTGTGCCCTAGCAGCAGGGAGGAGATGCCTTCACCAGAGGAGGTTTATTTTAAGGATTCCCCTGTTCCCTTTGTCCTCTCTCTCCTCTCCATCTCTCGCCGGGATGGTTTCATAGCCCACCCCGCCGACTGGGCCTCCCTCTCCCCTGCCAGGCCTTTTAGCCAGCGGGTTAAACATTGATTTGTGAATGGAGGGAAGCACAGTGGCCCCTGCCTTGAGTGCAGCGGTCCCCTACTGTTTCTGTGTGTACACACACACACCCTGACTATACACCACCAAGACGAACAGCCGACATGAAAGCTACTGAGCTAAAAGGCCTTAATTCAACAACTGAAGATAGTAAATAGTGTTTCATTTTTTTGCGTCTTGCTATTTAGCCTTTAATAGCTTTGATTTGATTTTCTTTTAGTGCAAAGTTGGACTGTTTTCTTACTAACTTAAATACACACAACTTAAGAGGAAGAAACGTTTTTCACATCTTGACCTTAAATTGGTCTAAACATTTGAACATTTTGGCTTCTGAAATCTCATTTGCAGATTTAAAGATGCTTTCTTATGCACAGAAATAAAAAAGTTAGTAGTATAGTAATCGACCCAACAGATCCTGTGCATCACTTGTTGAGCTGTGAGTCAGTTTTAGCTACACATAGATGACATTTTTAGCTAAAAAAAACACATGTTGAAGATGTCTCTTAACAGTATAAAGTGCAATGTGATCACAAGGTAAAAGGGATCTTTGCACTGTGGGATTTGTTTGCAGTACAAAAATCTTCAGATCTGTAAACCCTGAATAACATAAGGGATGTCAAGGTGAGAGTGAAAGTGGACCCTCTTGACTTCTTACCAGGTTTCCCGCCTCTGGAAGAGTCAAGGCATGAAAAGGCAAAGAGAGAGAGAGTGAGAGAGAGAGAAAGAGGAGATGGAGGGGTTTGCTTTTCACCACTCCAAAAAAAGAGCAATGAATGAGTGACTGGCTGAATGAATGAGAGGCGGGCCGGGCTGAGAGGGGCTCTGGCCCTGTGGATCAGCAGAGGTTAACTCGGCTTCTTCAGAGGGATGAAAAGGGGAAAAACGGATTGAGCTTTAAAGAGGAGGACCCCCCTGCGCCCGGGGCGGGATCAGACAGGATGATTTATTAGAGAGAGAGAGAGAGAGAGAGAGAGAGAGAGAGAGAGGAGGTGGCGTTTGTAAGCATCACAACACTGCAGCGCAAACGCAGCATTCAAAAGTGCTGATATGCAAGACATGAGGATGGACCTGAATCAGATTTCACTTTCTACACACAGAGAGGGAGAAATAAAAAAAACGAAAGAGAGAGATTTAAATCCTCTCAGCTCATTTTTAATTTAATTTAACTCACATTTTGGGAATTTGATTTAAAAAAATCGTTTTATGCATGAACACAAAAACGTGCCACCTCTCTTAGCAGAATGTTTTGTTTGCCTAGGATGAATTTAAGTGTGCACAAGAGGGGAAAACACTTCATTAAACTATTTGATTTTGTTCTTTGTTTTAAATGCATGTAAAAAAAATACACAAACTGATCTCATTGGTCAGTTTCCATGATTTGAACAGGTGCGCTTAAAGGGCGTAAAGATGGAGTCTTGGCTTTACTTTACTTTTACTTTACGATTAAAAGTACAACATAATGGAGACTTTTAGTTTATTATAACACATGCAATGCATTCCCTAATCTGCACAAAATAAAAGCTGCAGTTTTGCACTATTTTTTATCGTTTTTACAGCTCTTTTTTTCTACCAAATGTGCCCCCTAAGTAAAGATCTGCCATCATCTAATTTCTGAGACAACGCAGCCTCTGTGCCATCAATCGGCTGTCACATGAGCGTCATATAATCCGCTCATTTTCTGCCCCCCCCCCCGGACAAACAGTGGCCACACAGGCCTACAGTGGGCTGCCCTCTCTGCAGCAGAATGGCTGCACATGGCGCTGAAGGCACCGCTTTATGTCCGAGTGCCTGGTTACGGCGTTGCACTATAGTTTGCTCACACAGGAGGAGAGAGAAGAGGATGGTGGGGTGGTGGTGATGGTGATGGGTGGGTGAGTGAGTGGAGAGGAGAGGAGGGGGGCACAAGACAAACACTGAACGTCATGCAGTGCGGTCAGAGAGTAAACAGTGTCGGGATTGTAATCTCTTTTTGGGGAGAAAATAGGGCTGTTGTGTCTTTAAGAGGGGCTGCTGGTCCCTCATCGCAGCTGCTGGCGTGTGTGTGTGTGTGTGCGTGCATGTGTGTGTATGTGTGTGTGTGTGTGTGTGACACAGAGGACAGCGGAGATTCATTACTTAAGCAGTACAATGGACATTTATCACCCCGTGGTGTTATTCAAATTCAGTACCAAGCGAGGACCTTCTCCACTCCTCCTGCGCGTCGCGGCCGCAGCGGCTCATTGTTGGAGCAGCGCGCAGAAAAAGGCAGAGAGGCGTCCGAGCAGGCAGCCAGTCAGTCCGAGAGAGCCGAGCAGGGAGGATGGAGGGGAGGCAGCGCGTCCGGAGTCTCCTCTGCTCCTCTTCTTCTCCTCCTCCTTCTTTTTAACCATCATCCACTCGCTGGGGGCTTTTAAACGGAGCAGAGATCCGCACAGCGCGCACGTCGCGGTGGAGACCGAACCAAGGACGCACCAGCGGGAACTACAGGGGTTTCCTGTGTTTTTTATTCCTAAAAAAAGAAAAGAAATATGGGTTTCATCAGCAGCAATAAGGGAAAGAACTCCAAGTGGTTTTTTTTCTTCAAATAGGAGGATTTTTAAAAATTTTTTATTGTTATTTAACATCCGTGGAAAGCCATTGTACATCTCGAGGCACCAGAACTGAGCAGTCTTTCCTTAAATCGATGACAGTACACAGGTGCAGAAATGTCGTTTTTTCTTCCTCTTCTTCTCTCACCTCGGACTTTAAAACGAAACAAAGTACAGCTGATGTATTTGATTCTTCTTTTCCACCTCTTTTTTAAAAATCTTTTTGATACACTTAAAAAAAGAAAGAGACTTGTGTGGTGCACCCAAAGGAGATGACATTTTACTTAAAGATGCAACGGCCATGCAGCCATCTTAAAGGGGGCCCAGAGATGTGGACGGACTTCAACTTTATCCAAACTAGCAACCAGTGTAGAGGCATGGAGCCAAAAAGAGAAAGAGAGAGTGTGTGTGTGTGTGTGTGAAAGAGAGGGGGCAGGATGCTTTAAACTGCAGCAGAAGAAGAAAGAAAAAAAAGAAAAAAGTCACAAAGTGATTGTGGCTGCAACAATGCCTCTTTAGCATCACCAAGCAGCTGCTGATGAGGAAGACTTTCCCTCTGAAGTGACATTTAAAAGCTGCTCAAACATTTGGGATGGAAAGTTGTACTACAGGTTGTGTTTAAATATTTCTGATTGCTAAAAAAAAACTATATATTTATGTTGTGGTTTAGCTCAGTGTTGGAAATGCTCTGTGAGGAGAGTCTGAGGCAGTGCTGAGCAGTGAGGATGTCAAAAATAATGCACAGTACTGCAACTCCCTGTCTTGTAGGGGTAAGAAGGAGAAGAAGAAAAAAAGAAGAAGAGGGGAGAAAGGGAAACAGTTTTCAGTGCTGTCAAAGTGCAGGAAGGCAGGCGGAGCAGGTGCAGCTCAGAGGCCTGCACAATGAGTCCCTGCACACTTTGTCATTTACACTCATCAAATGTCTCCTCTCAATCTTTGCACAGGCTGTTTTTTTTTAAATGCAGAGTCTTTAGCGACTGATTGTCCAAACGCAATTCTTGAGTAAACTCAGATTCACCCCCAAGAATTGTGTATGGACATCTGTTGCTGCAGACTCACATTCATCACTCCCTGCCTCCTCTTTTTTTTTGGCAAAGAGCCACACCGAGATCTCAGGCCTCCAAACGCACAAAGAAGGCTTATTTAGAAAAAAAAGAAAAGAAAAAGAAAAGGCCTTTTTTTTCTGTTACTGTCTCGTTTTCAGGTAAGATCCTAACGCACATCCTGCATGTTAAATCTCGAGCCTGGGCCAATAAAAGGGGAGCAAACCGAGTCCTGCTTCGTGCACTTTGTGGTTTTCGGGGTGTTTTCGTCGCTGCTTGGCCCGATTGGTATTTACACTTTGTCGAAGATCTAATCAAGGCTGTTTGTTTTAAATGGCGAATATCGACTCGGAGCGTCGATGTATCGACTGTGTTTGGCAAATAGTAGAAAGCGGAGAGTTGAGCTGAGGCCTGCAGGACGAGGAGGAGGAGAGCAGGGCAAATATGATAAAAGGAGGATTAAATGAGAACAACACGATTTCGTTAAAAGCTGCATGTGGCTGCAAAACGCTTCCTTAAACAGCCTCTAATCATTTATTAATATATGAAGAGCATATTAAGGGAAAGCCCCGCAGGAAGGCACTTAACAGCAGATATATGAGCTAAAATGTCACTTAAATGTAAAAAAAAAAACGCTTTTAGTGCTTTTAGGGTGAAATCAGTGTGTGCATGTGGAGGCGTGAAAACAGGAGCACGGAGGCCTGAAGGCTGCAGCCAAACAGCGTCACAGACTCATCACGTGGGACTCTTTGGCCCACTGAGTGTTTTTACCTCTGATTTTTTACTCTTTTAGATTTTATCTTACTTTATTTTACTACTTAAAAACAGTTGTAATCATTCCTTTTTTAAAAAATATAAATTATGTGACATTTAAACGAATATTATTTTCATAAACTATTAAAAAAAACAATACAAGCTTTTAACAGTTAATGCAAAAAAAAAAAAAAATCAAATGCATGACCTCTTAAAGATATTTCATTATTTCAGATAACATTTTAAAATATTTTAATTTTCTTCTCAGTGTTAAACTCACCCTTTAATTCAAACAACACACACACACACACACACACACACACACACATCAAAGTGTGTTAATTTCAGGGGATCAGAGCATCTTGTTTGCTCCTGTGTGACTCTGCTGCTGTTTCTCTTCGTTTGTTTATTTGACAGATTATTGGAAGCTGCAGGCTCCACATCACAACAGTCACCAGTTTCGTTTTCATTTGAAGTCTTTTCTGCACACATGCGACGATTTGTGCACGTTTTACATCCAACATCAACAAAAAACCTGCACAACAGGATGAGTTTGGTATAAAAGCTCGTTTTTAATCAGCAGGTCGTGGTGCTGCCACAGAGCTGAGCATCAACATCTCCACTCAAACGCTAAAAAACTAAATATTTTTCATTTTTTAGGAGTCACTTGGATGGTGTAAGCTGTGCGTGTTTATATATTTATTTTTTACTCACATGCAGCATTGAGGGAAGCAATGGGAGCCTGCTGGGGGCATCATGGGAGAGCACGATGGAGGTGAATCTTTGAGTCTTTCAGGCAGGTGTTTGTGACTTTATTTAGGGACAAGATCACACGAGTGTGCACGAGTGTGCACAAAGAAGCCAAATTAGTGACAGCTGATTTTTTTTCTCAACATAACTGAAAGATTAGTGTGAATATATAGTGTTTTTTTTCTGCAGGGTTGCACGTTGATTTAGCTGTTTTTTCGTTATAGAAAAAAATAATTTGACAAAAGCATCACTCAGTCAGGCTGAAATATAAATAAAAGAAACACTAAACAGTGTTATTATGTAAAATCATAGTGCAGTGCTTTATTTTTATTGGCTGGTGTTTACTTTATGGCTGTTTGTGGAGCTCAGTGCTGTAACCTACAGAGTCGTTATTATGTGTGTGTGTGAGAGAGTGTGTGTGTGATGTGACCAAACCATGTCTCCTGTTGAGCAGCCATCCATCCACTCAGTCAGTCAGCCAGTGTGCAGCCTGTGGACTTTTACAGTGTATAAACCCTGCAGGTCCAGGTATTAGTCCGCACCCTGCAAGATGTGTAACATGACACAAACAGTGCAGCTGTGCAAAACAAATGGAAAGTAAGAGGAGACATAATGTGAGTGTACATGCAATTTGCAGAAATGCACTGTAAAATAAAGTATATTTCATCATGAAAATACCTTTGAAAGCTTTAATATTCTGGATATTTTGCTCCAAATAATTAGAGCATCTCTGACAAAACGTGCACTGAGTGACAGCAGGCCTGCACACATGCAGAGAAATATATTTTTATTTTGCTCCTGCCCCCCCTCCGGAGCCCTGCTCTGTAAAAGTCCTGCACAGAGCTGCTCTCTCTCCTCTCTCGCAGCCTCATTAGCATTTCTTTTCTACCGGCCATTATCGCTCGGTTTCCCGGCGCAAATCGGCCTCCGCGACCGAGAAAAGGTTTTAGGTCGCCCCGGGCGCTCAGGGGAGGGCAGCCCGGAGGCGAGACCTCGACCTCCCGCAGTGGTCCTGCAGTTCACACCCCCTCTCCATCTCTCACACACTCTCTCTCTCACACACACACACACACACATCCTCCCTCTCTCTTATGAATATTCCATGTGAGGCGGGATAGGACGGTGAAATCTCCCTCAAGTCGCGTCTAATCAGCCCAAAAACTGCGGCGTGATCACAGAGCCGAAGCTTAAATCGATCAGATATCAACTATCAGCGGGAATTATCGAGGCCTGATGCAAAATCCTAATTGAGAGGAGCGTTTTTGTCCACAGGCCCGCGTCGGTGTGCAGACACACTGTGAGCTTTAA
>JBAJHX010000035.1:17981417-18021451 GCA_037176925.1 Amniataba percoides | reverse complement strand
ACACACACACACACACACACACACACACACACACACACACACACACACACACACACACACACACACACACAAAGAAACAATCCAATCGACCCTGACCTGATTACCAAGAGGAAGAAATCATCATGAGTAAGCTCTTATTGTTCTCATGGACTGTGGAGAGACCTCGCTGCAGGTTTTGAGTGTGGTCACTCAAGATGGATTGTAATAATGCCAAATACACTCATGCACACACACTCACAAACAAGTGGATCATATTTCCAATTCCAAAGCTTTGCACAGAGAACAGCACTTGGGCAAAATCTGGACTGTAAAACATGAAAATAAACCCCTCTGAATGTTTTCATGGTTATACAAAGGCAGCTGAGTGAGACGACGATAACGAGTCGATGCTTCTCGGGTGACACTGACACCAGGATCAGTTGGATTTTTCGTGTATTTATCTACATAAAATGCATAATTAATTAGGCCTCTCTACATTTCCATTAACTCTGAAGGTAAGATGTGCCCGAGTGTCTGATAAAACTCAGGAACTGTCTGCGTAGGTACGGAAAGAAGAAAAAAAAGGAAATCCCACGTCGGGGCCTCGCCGTTACGCAGAGACACCATAACAACCGATGATTGTGGAAAGATTGAGTTCAGATAGACGATCTCGGATGAGGCAAACGGAGGACACACACGCACCAACAAACTCACACACACACACACACTCTTACACAAATAACCGCACAACACAAGAAATCCACACAGGAATAAACAGCGAAAGGAAATCATCTCGACTCTGCCAATATGAAGAGAAATGAGACTGGAGACCAAAATAAACAGTAAACAGTCTTGTCGCTAAGGCCAGCCTGTCGTTCCTCCTAATATTTTCCTTCAATCTCCCTCTCTCCCCGGCCCGGTGGTTTTTCTCCTTCTCTTTCTTTCTCGCAGTGACACTCGTCTCCCTCTTGCCCACCCTTCCTCTCATCATCTCTTACAAAGTTTCAAAAAGTTGTCTGGTTTTTGTGCGACAGTGAGGTTGAGGACGCTGCGCTGATCTGTGTGTGTGCTTGGAGTGTGTTTCGGCCTTCCTCCGGATGTGTGTCTGCGTGCGGCTACAAGAGCCGAAACAATCGATCTTATCGTCTCCGGGTCACTACGAGATGAAATTATTAACTTCCTCCTTCTTCTTCTCATGAAGCTCCTCTGCCTCTCCTCGCCAATCCTCAGGGGGAAAGATGGAGGGAGCATCGCGGAGGAGGCTCTGCTCTCCCAGATTAGATTTGAGGTGTGTGCGTGTGTGCGAAGGGGAGAAGAGGCCAATAAAAGAGCAGAGGGGTCAAGTGTGCAGTTATTGCTTTTCCTTGTCTCCGTGGAAACCCAGGAGAGGCCTGCCACTGAACCGATGCTCTACAATGAACTCGGTGTGTATGTGTGTGTGTGTGTAAATATATGAAGGGTTATGGGGCAAATTGAAATGTCAGTGGGGCTCTATTTATGATACGGTTCATGGAATAGGCCGACATCAGAGGGGACATATTGAAAGAGTGCGGGGTGGAGGGGGGCAGACAGTAAAGGAGCGGTGGAGAAAAAGTGATCTGACAAGGACGGACAAAGACTCGGAGAGCATCATCTGTACTCTAACATGTGAGGGGCAATAGAAAGTGTGCGGCCTAGCAGCCATCAATCTAAATGTTAATATTCCTCTTTGGTGCCACTTGTACATATAGTCGGTTTTCGCAGGAGAGACTGTAACGGCAGATGTGCTTCCCTTTAAGAGAGATGAGTGTGGGGTGGGGGGGGGCAACAGAGATGAGGCAGAGACGCGAGAGTGCAGAAAAGGTGAGAATAAAGGAGGGAGGAGTGTATTCAGCAGGAGCGTGTTGACTGATGACAGGGGAAGACACAAAGAGAATAACTACAATGAGTACAAATACAGATATGATATCACCGGTGTAACTATAATCACAGGGTAGATGCCACTCCTACACCCCCACTATGCTGCGTCCTTGGTTGCCACAGCAACGCATCATTGTATTCGTTCACCTGTTGGTGTGCAAAGAAGAGTCTTCTACGACTACATACTGCTGCTGCTACTATTTCTACTAACACTCATATTATCCAAAACTACTTGAATAAAAGAAAAACTACTGCCACTACTTTAACTAGCTGGTAGAATATAAGCTAAATTGCTACTACTACTACATCATTTATTATAAATATTACTACTACGACATCCACCACTATACTATGATGATACTAGTATTTATAAGAGTCTTAGTGATACTATCCTTTCTATTTCTTATTTATCCTACAAATAATAAACACATGGACACTAAAAGAAGCAGTCATAATACTAATAATACTAATAGTGTTATATTATTATGATTCTTTGAAATATAGCCCACTACATTTTGTACTATAGTTAGTATTACTGCTTTTGCTTCTCTTACTACTTCTGCTTGTAAAACTATTTCTGCCATCACTGCGGTAGCTTGTGCGGTGTTTTTCTTATAAGTCAGTCAAAATTAGTTGCAAAAGAAATACTGAAATACAAACACAGATCTGTGCAGATGCTCTCATTTATGCTTTGTTGTGTATTTCCTTCTGGTTTAGTTGCAAAATAAAAGAGAGATCTGTCGATCTGCAGCATAAGCACGAGAGACGGTTCATCAGCGCAGCAGCTGTACAGAAGAATGTCGGGTCAAAACACAGACAACAACAGATTTATGAAGCAGGAGGTGGGCAGACAGGCAGGAGAGGCGCAGGAGCAGACAGGCAGCAGTAACTGTCGGAGACAGACAGACGAAAACAACCGGCATACATAAAGACAAGACATCAGACATTCAGGAAGGCCTGCAGAGGCAGACAGACAGACAGACAGACAACAGAAACTCATTACTGTAGGCAGAGAGGCAGACACGCAGGGAGACAGGTAGGCCATTAGCAGATGAGAGTTTGGGCAATTTAGCAGCTGATGCAGGACTTTTCCTCCCCATGGGGGCAAAGAAAGGGGAGGAGGGGGTCACGGAAAAAAGTGATTGGTGTGTGTGCAGGAAGCGTGTGCATTCATCCATGTAGGCGTGTGCGCATATGTGTGTGTGTCCGACACGGGTGGCACTGTTAATGGAAGGAACTCTGCTTTTTGTCTGAGTTGTAGAAGAAGAAGTAACACCGGGTTACCAGAGATGAGAGCGCTTTCGATATAAAGACAGGCTCGGATAGATCTGTTATAACGGTGCGCTGTGCAGCCTGAACGGGTGGGGGTGAGTGAGGGAAGAGGCCACGGGGGTTACAATGAGGGGAGGTGGGCGTGTGTGTGTGTGTGTGTGTGTGTGAATACGAGTTATAGAAAAGCAACACAGTGTGATCCATCACCTAATTTACACCGACACACACTCGGGCCTCTTTTCCTCGCAGCAGGCCAATTAGACGGCTTCGTCACATGACATCACCACACCCTCCCCGAGTGGAAATCGACACTGCTATCACTCAACATAAAAAAAAAAAAAAGACCACCTAACAGAGAAATAAATGAAAGGGATGGTAATGGGGAGGATTTTTAAATGTATGCACATATTTATACATATATTATGCACACCCCCTTTTTTTAGCACGCTGTGTGTGTTACTGTCTGCTCCACGCTGAATTGGTTTGTTCACTTTGCACGACTGATGAATTCTCTTTTTTCTGAGCAAGCGTGCACTTTTAAAAATACATCTGATAAACATTATTTGATTGGACAAACAGTTCAAGATTCAGAAACTGGAGACACTCTCACATCGCTGAATGTGCACGTCAAAAACATACAGCCACAGGTATTTACAACGCACAGCGCTGTGGGGGAGAGTGGTAACTCTGGCACTACTCAGTTGTTGCTGTTTGTGGCTGAACTAGTTTGTTTTCTAATTCTTGCAGAAGGAGCACAAAGCCAAGTACCTTGAGCGATTAAAAAAATGAGGTTGCAACTGAAAACAAACAACTCCTAGATGAATGAGATTCGAAAAGATGACTGCTGACAAGTATTTAAAAAAAAACCTGCAGGGAAGAAAATTAAGACTCTGGCATTTACTAGCATGGATGCAAAGTGGGGGGAAAAAGAGAAACACATTCCAACAAAAAGGAGGGGGAAAAAGTGCCAACAAAAGAGAGGAATGCGTCTAAACACGCTGCAGCAGTTAGATCCGAGCTCGTGTCAGAATGCATCTTTCTTCTTCAGCTCGTGGGCTAGCCTCTAACCCCGTCGTCATGGTAACGCCCCGAGCAGTGGTGGTGGTGATGGTGGAAGTTGGGGGAGGAGCAGGGAAGGGTTTGGGTGGGGCGTGTGTGTGTGTGTTACCGCCTCCTGGTCATGCACACACACACACATATATATATCAAGGTCAGAGGTCCAGTTCTTGATCTGCTCTCTCTCTCTTTCTCCTCCTCTCTCTGGCCCCTTTGAACTCTTTCGTCTCCTCTCCTCTTCAGGGATTATCGCAAAAAGACCCTCGTATGCTCCTATCGCCAATCACACCCCTACACACACACATACACACACACATTATGAGGGTTTATGTGTACGTACGCGGCCAATATCGCCCCTCTCCAGACTCGTGTAATCCCTCTGTGCCCTGCAGCCTGATCTCCGCTGTTACATTCACACCGGTTCACACGGGTATAATGGTCTTCGACACAAATGTAAAATGATATGAGCCTAAGAGGGAGTGCTGGTAACATTAGACTTTTTATATTTACCATTTAGTTTTTTCCCTCAAGTAAGGTGAGAATGACACTGAATGAAAGCTAATGAAACTGCTGTTGCAACAATGCAATAAAGAAAGCTCTGAACACAGGTCAAATCTCATTCTCGTTTCTAAGAATGTGAAAGCAAATACAGAAATGCAATAAAAACTTGAAAGTGGTTTGTACGTGTGTTTGAATCACAAGAGAGAGGCAAAATGGGGTAAATGTCTTAATCCTGTTTCACCAACCAGCTTAGATTCAGCTTGAACTTAAGCCTGAGTCGTTGCAGTTTAACCGGCCTGAACGCTGTGAAACGTTCCTGTCAACATCCTCAGATTTTTGTAACAGACACTATTTTTGGTAAATGGACTGCACTTATATTGAACTTTTCCACCATACTTGACAATTCACCCACTCATACACACCATTCATATAAAGGAGTTAGATGGATTTAGGACACATAAGTGGAGAGTAAAGCAACAAGATTTGCAGATTTTTAAATTGAGATTCTCCCTCAAACCAGCCTCAGTAATCAGCTTACACAAGTGTTTTTTTTATTTTTCATTTCCTGATGATTATTTAAAGTCAAACCAAAAGCTGTGTCCTCCCTCATTCCCACTTTCTTTTTAATAAACCTGATGTTATGAAGGTGAAAATGGCAGTAGCTTCTTTCATTGATTAGAGCTGTCTGCCTGTGGAGCACACTTTATAATCCAATATATCGCTTCACATGGCAGATATGTGATACGTGTGAAACAGTAAAACAAAACAAAACTGAATCAAATGCAAAGGAACGGAAAGAAATTAGATCCAGGACTCTCTAAAAAAAAGTAATAAAAAAATCTAATTTTGTTTGGCAGTATTGACTTTACTCTCTTTACTCACAAACACAGATCTGAAATGAGATATTACCAGGCATTAAAAACACAAAATGGAAAAAAAAATGGAGACAGAATTAACAGCGATGCCTCATGAGATCAGACACCAGCGAGTCTCTTCAGACTGAGATAGAGTGACGACTGGTGGAGAGACAGAAACCGAATATGAGACTGATAACAGTGACCTTCTCCCGTCGTTAGGGATGAGCGTCTCCCACCAACACACCCTCCAGGCAGCTGGATGCCGATATATATATCCCCCTACAGAAGCATATATACACACACACATGCACACATATAGAGCAGTGGTGTGAGCTGACAGTCGGTGTGGTGTCAGAGAAGAGACCCCCTGGATTGAGTGACAGCTGGTGGACAGGATATGACATCCAGATACACTCCCACTGAGACAGCAGGAAGCTCAGTGCCACTCTGCGCACGTCTCCTCTGCTTTTCTCAAAACTACGCTCTCCTTCTGCTGGACTTCATTATTTTGCCTTCCACACTTTTCCCAGGTTATTTCCATTTTTTTCTGTCTATTGATTCAATCAAGAGCTTTCATAGGCGCACAAAGTCTGTAACAAAGGCAAATAAAAACTGAAAATATAATGATGCCTTTCCTCTCTTTTGTTCTACACATCTGTTGGACATCTCGCACTTTCATCAAAAATTATGTTAGATTATTCCAAAAAGGACACGATTCAAATATAACTATTCCTATTCTAGGAAAATATCAACTGCAAAAAATAGTTCCTATTAAAAAGTTTGATGTATTTTGTCCCTCCCCCCTCTCAGACTGCAGGTATAACTTCAGCCAATCAGAAGAAAGGGCAGTAGCCTTTGTGTACTCAGAGACAGACACACCCTGGGGGAAAGAAAGTCCTCAATTCACTCTCTCCTGCCCAATAAAGCTTAATTGCTGTGACAATTGAAAGTGACCTTGATGAACATATCAACATTTCTATCAAAATGGGAGGGCGGGGACACGTCTCTTCCATCCCCAGTGGAAATAACGGCCTTGCGTGGAAGTAGAAAACAAAATGTCTGTCAGGCTCATCCTTCGCTCTGCGTGAGCGGCAGCTTCTGGTACATCAGGTCAGAACTAAGCAGTCGCTCTGCAGAATATCTTTGATGGTTAAAGTATAATATAGCTGAATTGTGACTTGTATGTACAGTATAAAACATACATAAATAGAGGGTTTGTGATGATTTATCTGCTGAGCAACGACCCCCCACTGTGTCCCCCAGAGAGCATCAATAATGCTGGTGAATAAAACTGTGTCAAAACTGATTTGAATGAAGGCCAAAATAAAACAAAAGTTGTAAAAAAAAATCTTTTAATATATTATTACAAGTGTCTGTCACCCTCTCTGTGGACCGAACCCATCTCTCTCTCTGGGTGTCCCCATCTGACACTGCCATTCATATTTTAATGTCCCTTTTCTCTGTGAATCATTTCTCTTTCCTGCTTTTTGTTTCAGGCTCAAAGACCGACTGAAGCGCTTCCTCCCTCTCTTTCTCTCTCCCTCTCTCTAATCAACCTGCCGAGCAACATCTATCAGCACTTTGATGAGAAGACCAGCATGTGTGCGTGCGTCATTGTGCCGATAGATATATGCTGACAATCAAACTGCCTAAAGGGCCGAGTGTCCTCCCCGGATGTGTCTGCGCTGCATGTGTGAGAGCGGTTTGTGTATCAACATTATTACGAGCGTATCCACATTACTGTCACTCGTGGATTGAATGGTGTCCTTTCTGGCTCATTTATCTCTGTCTTTAAGAAGAAAACCTGCCGTATATGGAGTGTTTGCATACGACAGCACTGTCGCTGACAATCAGAGGGAAAATAGAAAAAAATGGAACTGAGGCATCACAGAAATGCAAAAGAAGAAGAAGACAAAACAAAACTTTTTCCCCACAAACAGAGAAACATTAACACATACACACACGTAAAAATACACTGATACACACACACACACAGAAGCAGAGAAGATTTTAATGATGTTTGACTGTTAAGTGCGGCTTCTAACTGCACATCTCTCCCTCGCCTCCTGACCCGTGGTTTCTCTGCTAAACAAGCCTACAGGCTACACACCGTCTCCCTCTCTCTGCCTCACACACACACACACACACACACACACACACACACACACACACACACACACACACACACACTTACAGAGAAGAGTGAGGGGAGTAAACATCCATTTCCCCAAAGCCTCTGCACAGACACAAACCCCCTTTTTCCGGCAAATAAACACACCCAACAAACAGAAACACAAAAATAGCGTCTTGTATACAAAGACTACGTAAGAATGCACACAGATACACACACACATAGGTACAAACACACACTGTTAGACACAACCGTACACAGATATGTAAAAAAACAACAAATGACAGAGTTCCTCTTTGCTAAACGTACTGATGAGGTGTTCAGTGACTGAAGCAGACAGGAGCGCTGATGCCACCCAGAGTGCGATACAGATCCTGATTAGAGATTACACAGATTCAATTAGACGTTTCTCTGGATGAAATTAGATAGCTTGCATGAACCCAATTCCATTCAATTAGTTTAATACTTCTGCTAATGTAGCCGCACATGTTGGACACACACTGGAAGTTAAACTGAACACACGCAGCACAGACTCACATAATGAGTGTGGATGATCGAGGGGTCGAGTCTGATCTGAGCTGGTCAGCGTTGAGGCCTCAAAAACATATTTTCTCAATCAGCTTCTCACAATGAGCGGTGGGATCTGTTCTGGCTACTTTGCATGTAAGATTTCTGGATTTTTTATCTCTGTGACCCTCTCACTGACTGTTTGGTTGTTTGAGTGGTGAATTCTAAATATATATTACCTAAAGTCTTGTTTTTACTTTAATGTCACTCATTTAGTCATGCATACTTTAGATTCAGAAGTTTTCAAGGGTTTTAAGAGACATATGCATTACATAAATTGCCTCTATTTTCCAAGTTCCTTAAGAGGAACTTGGAAAATAGGTGCTGGACACAAGCTCGTTAGTTAAGAAGCAGCGATGCAATGCCATGATGGCAGGTTTTTATTAGCATCACAGGTTTCACTATTTCACAATTTCCATAGCTACTGCATAGGAATGTGAAGAGAGAGAGAGAGAGATGGGGAAAGTATGGTAGCACAGCGCTTGACTGCAGATGCTTGTTATCCATCTGTCTGTAACATGGACAGGCTCTGCTGCAGTAATGAGGGGACGGATAGCTGTCCACGTTTCAAAACCATCGCCCAGAACAGATACAAGACGCCGCACGTAACGCTGACACTCTCACACTCCACTTCCTTACTGTCGACTCAGCGATGCCACACCTATAGATGCTGTTGCCATGGTAACTCCATACTCTGCACACCCCAGCTGGTGTTTCCCCGAGGACAATGTATGTGTGTGTGAGTGTGTGTGCCTGAGAGGTTAATGTGCCCCATGTGTGCTTTGCTCTGTCATGTGTAGCGGAGTGCACTGAGGAGGAAAACATGGCTGTGTGTATGATTGTGTGTGTGCATGTGTGATCTTTATGCTCCTGTTCAATATTTCTGCCGTCGGTTTGCTTGAGCAGCTCACCTCTGACTGAGGGACTTGACAAATCAGGTTTCACTTAAAGAGAGCAGGTTGAAGGTGGACGAATCAGTGCACGAAGTTAAACCATTTAGATCAGTTTTACTATCAAGAATTTACTGAATTCAACCCAAATTCATTAAATACCCGAAACCACAACAACAGCAGATGAGAACAAAAGTCACCGAGCCACACCAGAGTAAACAAACACTTAAGCGGCCCACTCGATCACACAGACTTTTGCTATTTTCTTACAGTGACTCATGCTTTAAATTCACACTCATTACAGTGTGTGGTGACCTGGGTCTCTGCCAGCACGGCTGAGAGGATTTGAGGCAAGCACAACATTTAGTAGTCATGTTTCCAGCTCTCACTTTTTGTTCACTGTACCGTCACTCCACACAGGAACTGGCACAAAGAAGAACAGAGCGTTTAGCCACAGTCTGACTCGAATGAACGTGTAATCTGTGTGATTGAATCTATGACATTATAGCCAGTTCGCCTTGGCTGTGGCTCCATGTTGGGCTAGTTTTTTTTTGTGTGTGACTAAGACCACTTACAGTGAAAACACCATAAACTAATAACATTACACTGATTGGACATGAGTCACCTTGCTGCAGTGATGTAGAGGTGTGCTCCAGGGTGTGGCGGTACACTGTGACATCACTGTTGGATTTGGTTACAGAGCGCTCTTTTAACCACCACCAACTGAAGTAAGGAGAGACGAGGTTTAAAGTTACTCTCTAAAATAAGGTTTCCTCGGACAAGAATTAACCTTGATGCTCAAGATCAAACCTGCACATAATACGAGTTAAAGGATTCCTGTTCATCCTTGAAGGCCTCACAAACATGTCAAAAGCGTCTTCTTCAAATTCATTGAAAGTCTGAAAGCTTAGTTGTTAACACCCCTGTTTGCTTATTAGCAGGCTTCCACTTCATTGCCTTTGTTGCTGCACTGTGTATGTTTCAACAGAGACCACCACCACAGAAACCAGCGACAGGACTGCGTTGAGCCCCGTGTGCACAACTGTACTTATGCATGATGGTAGATATAGATAGAACACGTTGCATTGTGGAACCACTCTCAGTTAACAACTCCACCTGGTTTTGTGAAAATGGGTGATCTATTCATGTATTTGCTGTAATTTTTAATTGTCACACACCTTGCACATCATGACAGCCAAAAACTAAACCATGGAGAGTCAATCAAACACTGATGGAGGCTTAGAGCCAAATCTCATACTCAGAGGACATTAAGTAATGTTGATCACACACAGTGTGTGTGGCTCTGCACCTGCAGCTGGTTTGGTCTTGTCGCTGTGCACTAACAGTGTGAGGGCTCTGACAGTTTGCGACCACGTGACCGGGCGACAGTCGAGACGTTTTCTAACCCCGGCTGACACAGCTGAACCGACCCCGTCCATCTTCCTCCGGCCGGGATAAAGCAGAGAGCTCAGGGGAGAATCGAGGCTTTGCTGTTCAATCTCTGCATTTCCACCTGCCTCTTCTCTCACACTTCACCTCTCCACTCATACTTCACTTCTCCCCCCACTGCGGTGCAATTTATAGACCGCTCGAATGTACACACACCTGACTCATCATATGGCTTTCTGCTTTATTTTCCACCACCTCTCTTCAGGTTTCACTGCAGGTTATTACTGCAAATCTTCACTTTTCACATACTTTATTTCGACTATTTTCCCCTCTTATCTACTTTTAAATGTGTCTTGTTTGTTTTTCTCGTACATCTCCTTGAAATAAAAAAAATCTTCCGTCTCATCTCCTCCCTCTCTAACGATTCATCCGTCTCATCTCTTACTCTTTTTTTTCCTCTTAATGTATACTTTATTATCCTGCCAGCTCACTCCATTACCTTTTGCCTTCCTTTATTCCTCCTCTCAAAAGTCTCCTTCATCCCTTCCCTTCTAAGTCAATCATCTCAGTCGCTCCCTCCATCTCTCCACTGCCAGTTCATCTCCCCCCTCCCCTCCTCCTCCCGCTCTAACCTGCCATCTCTCAACCACATATCATATCATTCCCCTCACCGTGCACTTTCCCTCACCGATCCACTCAGCCGGTCTGTCAGCGTGGGTGTGTAGTTGTTTGTGTGTGTGTGTGGATGAATGCGTGTTGATGTAAAACAACAGCGGGAGCATCACCTTGTTCCATCAGCGAAAAAGACAGGGAGGAAGACAGAGAGGGGAAGTGATGCATCAGGAGGCAGAGGAGGGAGAAGGAAATAAAAATTCTGTATAAAATGAAGCGTGTAAGGCATTTAATCAACCATTCCTGAAATTAAAATAAATGTCTCTCTTTAAAATTATGTTATAGTCTTTTTTTCATCTAAAAGGGTTTAATTTCTATTTTTGTTACTTAAGGGAATGTGTAAACATGTATATATTAAACTTTGCTATGGTAATTAATAGAAGGAAAGCTGATAAATGTGCTTGTTAAGTTAAGTTTATATGTTTTATACTGCAGGGGATGTGTTGGTTTTGCTTTCACTTCTAACATTTGATCAGTGATTCTAAGGAAATTTATTTGCCTTTAATGAGGGAACATGATGTCCCAGTCTCGGTTCTATTCATAGGACATTAGCTCAATATTTTAGCATTTCAATTTTTGCAATATTTTGAGATCGGGAACATGTAAAATCCTGTTAATTTCACATATAAAAGCCTTAATTTAGATTCTTCTTCTCTGATTTCAGCGCCATGAGGAATATCCTCATTTTGTCTTTAATTGAGGAGTTGTTATGACAACCAGGACCAGCTGGGACAGCGGAAAGATGCTCTGGGCAGTCTACTCGCTCGGCTGGAAAGACAAATCTAACCTTTAATTTTGGCAGCTCAGAGAGGAGCTTGTGATTGGCCGGGCGAAGGTTTGGGAGAATCATGAATATCAGTTTAAAGACAGTAATCATAGTGTGTTAAATCAGCATCCACTCATAATAATAAACACCTTTGCAGGGATTGGTCGCAGTAGTCCTTCACAACCACTCACACTCACACACACACACAATTACCCCTAAGGGCTGTGCCACTTGCTGTCATCCTCTCTTCCATCCTCTGGGCTTCAGCATTAATGGCTAATTTGCCAGCTTTTGGGGGTAAAAGGTCATCACACTGATGGATGGAAGGTCTAAGGACTCATCAATACCAACCTCCCTCTGTTAACACACACACACACACTGAGGCAGACACACACATATATATGTCCCGGTGCAGACACGCGTGCATGAATTTAAACACATATTGCAACCAATCAGATGTAGACAATGATGCACCCCCCCCACCCCCTTTCTTTTCATGCCATTTAACTGCAGGCTAGTGCCATTACCATCCGTACTGGTACCATCTATCTCAACAGTGACAGGTGTGAAGGGAAAACCACAAACCCACAATGCATTTCTCCAACGCAGTTAAACAGGAAAGGCGCAAAAAGGGAGGAAGCAGCAGTTGAAGGACAGGCGCCAGACAGGCTAAACGAGCGGTGGGGGTTAGAGAAATGGGCCTTGGTTGGTTTAAAAGAAATCAGAGATCTGAGTCTTTTATTGACTTGTGATTTCAAGAGGAATGCTCCGACAGAAAGACTTTTAAATACCATCTTCTTGCGCTTGGCCGAGTGACAGTAATTTGCTTTTAATACCACTTATATCGCCATTTAACTCCAGCAAGGGCTGTGGCCTAAGCCGCAGCCTTGTTACCATGGATACACGCACATATGGTGACACAGCATCTAATTAATTAATCAATGACTGACAGGAGAGGATTAATCAGCTTTGCTGGCAGAAACACAGTCAAGAAATGGAAAATAAACACAAACAGACACCCTCAGACAAACACAATCGCAGCTTTTGTTTTTAGCGCAAAGTCAATTTAATTATATATGTTAAAGGATTAGACTCAACTTTGAAGCTTTAGAAAACAAACAATGTGCTCATATCAGGATTTAGCGCCTTGAAAACAGCAAACAGGACTCTCTCTGCATCTGCTGTAGGTGGGAAAACTACTCGCTTTCTTCGATCAAAAGGACAAAACATATTGTGTCCAAAATGCTCAGTTAAATGCACAAAGACAGGAGGAACAGACTGAATTGTAAAAATCTTATCTTTGTTGAAGTCCTGACTGAATGCCAACAAGAAGACATTTATTTTTCCCAGAGCAGATACAAATACAAATGCAAACGCTCGCTTTAGACAGAAGGTCACAGTGGGGTATAAGTGCATCATGAGCAAGTTTATCTGTAGCTCGGTCACGGTGACATCCTACTCCCTGCTGCGTCAGTACACACACACACACACACACACACACACACACACACACACACACACACACACACACACATAAATTTTGCCTTGTCACAGGCCAAACAATGACCTATTGACCGGCCTTGGAATCACAAACACCACCACGTGCACAGGAGGAGATGATGATGATGATGCAGTTGAAGATGCAAGGGCAGAAATAAAAAAGAGGGATGACAGGTTGAACAACAAAAAGAAAGAACAGAGAACAAGACTAAAAGTTATAGAAGAAGAAAGAGGGGGTAAAATAGAAAGAGAGTGGTGACCGTACATGATGAGATGGAAATGAGGAACAGTTTGATCCCATAGGTAGAGCGCGGATGCATATCAATCAGTTTTATCTCCCTATTACCAGCGCACATACATACACACACACACATGCACAGCCTCCCTCATCACCCCCGATCATGCAGACCATCAGAGAGAAGCACGCCCTAAAGCTGTGATGCCATTGGCCAGCAATGATGTCATCTCTTCCTGGAGGCTGAGCAGCGAGCTGAACAATTGGCTGGCTGAGGCAGACAGTAGGAGAGCGCCGCTGAGGTATCAATTCCATTCATACAGAGGCGGCGGCAATGGAGCATGTGTGTGTGTGTGCGTGTGTGTGTGTGTGTATAGGTGTGTGTTTGTGTGCGTGACCGCTCCCCACTGAGGCATACAGGCAGAGCTATTAGGGCCGCGTCCATCATTCAGAGACACAGACAGTACCTGCTGGGATGCTCCCTAATGGACGCTCTCTCTGTCACACACACACACACACACATTGGAATTTCGCTCAAATGCACACCATCAAATATGCAAGTAATCAAGCACGCACACACACACACACGCACTTGCACACATACACACAGCTGATGGGGGTTGGGAGGGTTGAGATGGGTGTTGTCTCCCTGTTGTTACCGGGCTGTTGTCATGGTGATGCAGATGGAGCTTTTACTGCTAGCTGGGACTTTGCAATAAACTACACACTCAGACAGACACACGCACTGACACACACTTTCAAAACCTCTTTTTAGTGATGCGTGCACGTGCACCCCCTTTGAGAGGAGCCTTGCCCTTGCAACTGCTTTCAAGCAACAGAAAAAACACAGAAAAAGGACTCACTTTCTGTGTCTGGAAGTGTGTGTGTGTGTGTGTGTGAAAGGTGTGAATGTAAACACTCCCATGAGAGACACAAGGCGCGTTCCTCTAAGAGATGCTCATGGGAAATTAACCTGTGATAGCCTGTTACAAAGTGCTGCACATTCACTCTCCTTCCTCTCTTTCTCTCCTCTCTCTCCTTAACATGTTTTACACTCCCCTCCCCCTCTTACCACCCACACCTCCCTCTCCTCACCCCGACACCCCCCCTTTTTTTGGAGCATGATGTCACTCGCGGGTTTGCAAGTGCCAGGCATAGCTGTCGGGATTTCTTCCAAAACTTCACGTGTGAGCACGAGATGTGAACCAGCTCTGAATCTCATTTAAACACGCTGAGTTTTTATGAAAATCCAACACGCACAGTATAGATAGATATAAATCCAGATACCGCATACTGTACTGAAAGCCATTTCACCAACCATTATAATGAAATTTGAGATGTCCCGATATAGAAAATAATTGCCTTGCTGGAGGACGGCCTGCGACTTGTCCATTACTCTCTTACATCTGAACATTTGTATGACTTGCTTATTACATAGCGGAAACATAATAACTGATATCTGCAGTCCCATTGACACAGTCTTCTCATCCGTTTCTCCCCGTCTCTCTGCTTAAACTAATCCCTTTGACTAAAACCCAGTGATTATGTGTATGCATGAGTTATATGTGTTCCAGCACACGATCAGAGTGTCCACACTGCATGAATTTGATCTTATTAGCAGAAGTGTAATCTAATTTGAATTGAATTACATCCAACAAAGCTATCAAATTTCAGTCAATTAAATCTGTTTAATCTCTGATCAGTATCTGTATGTGGTTCACATTAACACCCATTCTGCTTCATTAATAACTAAAAAATGTTATCAGTACCTTCAGCAAAAAGGCACTCTATCTGCCAACTCTTCTCCGCCTCTGTGAGTGAGCACTCGTGTTTAACATCTGCAGTTGTGCTGAAAAAATTGGTCAATCACTGACAGAAAGTGATCGCTTTTGATAATCGATTAATTGTTTAAGGCGTTTAACAAGGACAAATGCATGTGAAATGCACAGTATCTGTAACTTTAAAGACTAAACTATTCATCCAGAACCATTCATCGTTCATGCACATCCATTTGGTGAAAAAGAACAAACAAAAAAACGTCTCTTGCTTCCCCAAACTGTAGCCCCATGCATGCACACATGTGAAGGCATTTGCACACACGATTGAATGTCTGTGTGTGTGTGTGTGTGTGAGATGTATGAGAGAGAAAGAGAGTGTCAGGAAGTGTGTTCCTTTCCATTCTCAGCTGCTCTCTGCAAATCACCCAGAGACGCTCTAACAGCCCGAGGTCCTCTCTTAAAGGAAAATGATGCATTTAAAGAAAAAAACCCACAGAGGTCCGGAGCCTTCTGTAACTCAAACACTACTTCACCCGGTGGGATTTATTAGAAATTAGAACAGAGAGCAATGCTGGCATGGAAAGCTGTACAACTTTAACCTAAAGAAAATACAGCTAAAAATTAAAATATTCAGCCTACATGAATAAATGAATATTTCCACAATATTAGAAAGGATTCTTCTTTGTGCTCTTTTGCATTACAAGTCCAAGTAACTGTGCACATGATAAGATCGTAGCATAAGTAATAATATTCTTTAGCATTAGCCACACAAGCACTTGCTAACATCAGGGCCATTTAGATGTCTGAGAAGGTGCCATACGTGCAGATTGCATCTATTTAAAAGCAGAAGGCTCTACTTTTTGTGGTCAAACAATGGGCATTTAAAGCATGCGAGCACAACTCCCCGTGCTGGAATGGCTGTTTGTTCCATCCAGGCTTAACTGGGCCTCCAAAAGCTGCGGCCGCCTGTGATCCAACAGCTTCAGCGTCCTCCGGGGTCAAGTAAGGTCAAAGATGAGGAGGGCAGACAATTGGCAACCTCCTGCTCCAAATCCTTTTCACTATGCCACACTCCCCATCAGCTGTGGCGTTCCCAGCATATGCAAGCGTGGCGAGTGTGTGTGTGTGTGTGTGTAGATCTGCAGGCATGTGTGATTTCTTCAGCGAGAGACTGGAGAGACTTCAGAGGACTGATTCTCACACACGCTCTCACACACACACACACTCTGTTCAACCCTCCATGTCAGTTCTGAAGGTTTGCTTGTAAAACTAACAGACACTCGACTTCCATTCATCTTCCAACTCAACACTGGAATTTATGAATGACTGTCGCAGTAAGAGGAGACCGAGGAGAACGAGATAAGGAAAGGGAAAAAACTGAGGAGAGGCGAGGAGAATATTATTCTTATTCTCGATCAATGGAGAGCAAAGTGGATGCAATACATAAACTGTGCTAATGGGCGACGCAGACCTGCGTTCAATGTGAAATTACACCTTAATGTTCACAGCTGAGGGGAGCTCTTTCACAATTTGTGATTATCTGTATAGATCATTTCTCTTCGTTTAAAGAGAATTCCTCTACGCTTTGCAGCATTCGTACCTCCGTTCAGCCTTTCATCATTACCTTCCCCGCAAGGCCAAAGTTGTTGTTGTTGTTTAGTGTGATTTACCCAGCTCTCATTAATCCACAAAATCTGCCAAATTAAATAATGAAAGATCGGATTCAATAAGCTGAACAAAGGAGAATTAAGTGGAAATATAGATTGTGGCTGCGGGGACTGAACATTCATGAGTTTCTATGGAGGCAAAAGCATTTAAAAGATTTTAGCAAAATGTAAATATTCACCAAAGCAATTACATGCAGCCCTACTACTTCAGTGCTGAGAGAGAAGAAGGTAATTATAACTCTGCAGCTGAAGGGCATTTTCATCTCTGACCTGCAGGCAGGTATTCTTTAGAATAATCTCTCCCCACCACCAGCCTCTGTTTAAAGAGTCTGGACTGCAGGTTTACGTCCGTGTGTTTTTTCTTTCCTCGATCATGGCGTGTGCGAGAGAAAGAGAGACGGCAGATGATCACATGAAGCGTTGAGCAGGAAACCTCTGTGATCCTGGCCTGCAGCTAAAAGTCATGATACGAGGAGACCATTTCATTTTTTCTTTTGCATTTCCACTTGTTTGAGCGGTGAGCACATTATGCGCTTGAGTTTGCTGAACCGCCTGCAGACACAATCTTACTAGACAGCCTGGCCATGTTTATTTAAATCACTGCATTTATAACTCATTGAATAAAACCCTCACCTGGCTGCTCTTAGGTCGACCAAGCTTTTAATATGTGCAGTTAGCCTTGTGAGAATAAACCATACGTTCTGTATATCCACATCTTTATCTCTTTAGGAGTTGAGCTACCTTTCAGAGTAATGATGACCTGCAGCTGAAGGACCACTTGACTCAAGAAGGAGCGAGAAGGTGGTGAACTCTTTAGTATGCTGCTGAAGATAATTCAACACTCCCTGTGGCTGTTTCTCAGTAAAAGCCTCCGAGCGAAGACGATGTGCGCCTTCAGGCAGCTGCTGAACATTTCGAGTCGCAGCATATTCGCTGTAGGTAGCGGTTAGTTACTGCAGGTTTGAAAGTACATTACATCTTATATCTAATTTTGGACATTTTCTCTGCTTTTGTGGAGACAGATCAGTTTTACAGCTGGTTGGGCTTTACCGCAATCTGGGCCTTGAGCCTCCAACACGCTCAATCAAGGTAGACGGCGCTTTCTGTTGTCGATGTTGATGTTGCTGACTAACTCTGAAGCCCTAACCACTTCCTCTCTCTGCCATGTAAGCATGACGGCTGTCCAGGAGAAACCTGGTGGGTGGGGGAGGTGGGGGTGATGCTCTGGAGGCGGCAAGACTGTCCCCACTTTAAACAGCATCTGTCATTTGGCGAAGCACATCAGGCGGGCTCGAGCCAAGCACAAGCATCAGCTGTTTCATTCATGCCTCGCAATCACTGGCTCAATCTCAGCAGTTAACCGAATCATATTCAGGAGTAAAGCACGGCCATTGTAACCAAAGCCAAGACGGTTTGCTCCCACCTGAAACTCCTTATGTGATACATCTTGAACAAGAGCAGCAACGAGACGTCCTTCGAAGCTCTGAACCTTTTTCACCACGTTACTCTTTAACCGTCGGCTGTAAACGGTCAATTACTTAACTTTATTGTCTTTGACTAAACCTGTTTACTTGACAAGCAACCTCTCGAGACTGTGCAAATAATGAAGGTTCTCTCTCAGAAGCAGAGGCCGGAGAAGCAAGGTTTCATTACGCCGCCGCAAAACCTGTCAGGGAGGAGGTCGAGGTGGATGGTTGGAAATGAAAAAAGAAAGGGATCTTATTTTGACTTTGGTGACTGTGGTTGTCAGTCAACTCTCGCACAAACAGTTGCAGAAATGATCCCGGTGCAACCCGACCTTAACCACAGACGTGGCAGATCTGACTTTTTTTGAACAACGTCGTCCTGTAGCAGATCAGAAAATGCTCACGTTGGCCTCTTGAGAAGGCAAATGATGAACTTCTTTTAATGTTACTTGAATCTCACTCTGAGCAACTTTCACCAAATCAAAGAGATGTTGCACGAGTCAAACAAACTTGTACAACGTCTAAAGGAATTGTTGATCGATTGCGGCGGCTTAAACTAAATCCTTCTCCTCAGCTCACAGCTCCAAACTATAAATGTTTAACACGTCCACTTTAAACCAGGAACTAAGGCGTAAGGTTTGATGGTTCGATGGTATAATCTAGAAACTGAAAGAGTGGCTGAGAACAGAGAAACACACGTACACAGCCGACACACACACCCCCCTCCACATATATACAAACACACGCACAGGCTTGTTCCTCATTACTGCCAAAAACATCAGAGTGCTCTAATGAGGATATGGACTCAGGGACAAGGCAATTTAAACACACACGCACACACACACACACGTACACACGTACAGCTGCCCTTCACACTGTGAGCCTGGGGGTGTGACAGGCAGGCACGCCAAAAGAGGATTTGCGGTGAAAAGATTCGGGGAGGAGGGCGAGAGGCAGGGAGAGATAGGAGGAGTGCAGAAGAGGGGATTACATGGTGAATATTTCAATACTAAAACATACCAATTGGCTCGGGTACACACACACACACACATATATAAAAAGCATTAGCAGGGCCATGTCTTCTACAGCTAGCTTAGCATGGACTAAACAGTGAGATGGGTAAGGCTAATACAAAAACCACTGCCCCCTCGACCCACCCCCCCACCCAGGGGACCGGACTGACTGATTGCTGGTTAACCTGCTGTGACTGACTGAGTGGACTAAAACCAACCCAAGCTCTCCCCATCGATTCAACACTACATCATCATTTGAAAAAAAACGCCGGCAAATGTACATCCAACAATCTAACTTCAGGATGTACAAAACTATTTTTTTCATCACCAGAAAACCAATAATGTCAAAATACAGACTGTGTCCAGATAAATTATATAGATGAGATACTACAGAGGAGACGCATCGCCAATGGTACTGGTTCAATTTCTGTTATTAACTGCGACCTGCTCTTGGGAATAGAGATAAAGTGCAGACGAGATGTGCAGAAGGGACATCAATGCAATAACACCGGCCAGTTTAATATGTATGATCTACTTGTTTGTTGTGTCCCGCTGCATGTTATAAATAAATGGAGCTCTCTGATGCTCTAACTTGTCAGTATAGCTTTATGTTTCAAGTTTTTAAAAAAGTGAATATTCAGTATTATTCAAATGTTTGCTTTAAAAAACTGTGATATAAAAAACCCAAGAAAAAATATCTGATTTTAGCAGTATAATTTGCTATTTACACCCTGTATTTTTTTACTTACTTAGATGCACTCTACTGCATAATCAGTGGCTCATTTGCATTTCCTCCCCATTTGTCTCTTCACGTTCTGTAAGCAGGAGCTCTTCTAAGCTTGGCTCGTCACAGGAGTCCTTCATTTACAGTAAACTAATTGGGATGTTCCTCCGTCAGGAAACACAAAGACTTTTGTTTGTGGAGCAACATAAAATCTGACCTAATCAGCACCATTAAAGTACAGTTTTTCAGTAAAAATCTGTCTTCATATTCGACTGTATTGTTATATTGTTGTTGTACATTAATCCTCAGTGGGTAATCACATAAAAACAGACATTAAAGGGGCTAAAAACAAAGCTAGGGGACATTTTTTTGTATTGTAAGGAAATGTTTTTGTCCAAAAATACCACGAGGTACTGAAACGTACTGAGCGTGTGGGACTGGAAGGCAGCGAGGTGCCATGTTGCGAGGTCGGAGGTCGACAGCAACGCTCCAGACAGATTCGGGCTTCGGGCACACGAAAGGACAGAGGGGCTGGCTGCTGGCTGGCATGACGGCCGCCACATGCTGGTCGGGTCAGCAGGGAACGAGGCTACAGAGGCGAGTGGCATGGAGAGAGAAAGAGAAAGGGAGAGAGAGGGAGAGGAGGGGGGAAGGAGAGGGAGAGCAGCTCGCAGAAAAAAAGGATTAACTTCAAAAACAAAGTGTAGACAGGAGCTGAAGGGGGGCGGGGGGGGGGCTTTCTGTGTGTTTGTGTGTCCATGCATCTTGCTATATATTGTGTGTGTGTGTGTGTGTGTGTGTGTGTGTGTGTGTGTATCTTTCTCTGGGGGCTCATGGTGGGGGTTTTTATCTCTGCAGGAGTCCAGCGGACAGTTACATTGTCCCAGTTACAGAAATGTGCTGGAAGCACTGGGTGTAATGCAGACACAATGGATAAGCCACATGTCTGTGTGTGTGTGTGTGTGTGCCCATGTCCATAGTTAGCATACTGCAGTCTAGACCAGGGGATCAAGTGTAATCTCTCTCTACTGATACAGCTGATGAGCTGAAGTCACACATCACTGTCTCTGCATCACCTCTGCATGTCACTCCTGTAAAAATGCAGCTTTATTAATCTGTTCATAAATCCATTTCATCTATAAACTTTCTAGCATTGGCTCAGTTTAAAGACTTTACCACAAAGAATCTGCATCACAACTTCCTCTGTGTTTATGTTGAGTTTTAAAAGAAGACAAAGAGTGAAATCCGATGTTTTCCAGTGAGGTAACGGCCTGCGTGAACAAGATAATCCGCAGTCATTAGTGGTGCTACAACAGAATCACCCTGAGTAAGAACTCTCACTTCAACCAGAAAAACATATTTTCAAATGTCTGTTTCAGTTTTTACAGAGACAAGCTCTTTTGTCACCCACCAGCCAGATGTTGTCCTCCAGGTTTATCATTAACTACGTGGGATACACCTTTTCTTCTCAGAGATGGATGACAAAGGATAAAGGATTAATGTTGAGTCAGTCAATCTAACAAAACACTACTTAACTAACTTAAAACAAATTCAAAATAAACAGTCCGAAGGAGATGACAGCACTGGCTCTTTTTTTTCTATTGATAAGAAAACTCGAGATCACTAACGACATTGTGACTTTGAGTAACGATTAAAGCATCACTTCTCCGGGTTGCAGACTCTGTTTGGGTTACGCGACGTGTGGCATTGTGCTTGACGGGCTACGTTTAATTAGCATAGACCGGGGGAATCAATATTAGTCTACAGAAAAAAATCACACTGTTTGCAAACAAAGCCAAGTTGCGGGGAATTAAGTAATTATCTTTTTTTATAATAGAAAGGCTCCCACTTAACTCTAAGCATCCAGCGACTTCTAATTAATTTACACCCCCCACCCCTCCACCCTCCACTCATACACACACAAGTATAACCCAACCACAACCACCACTACACAGGAACCCCACGACAGACTCAATTAAAATAACTTCATTACGCTGAGCTTTGAAACACTTCGCTCTAAACAAAAGCAGATGCCTCCAAAACTGGACTCGGACTCTCTCCGTGTCTTTCTCGGGGACAGATGCTTGTTTTTTAGAGCGACAGGCACAACCAAACCAAACCAAAGTAACCCAACGTTTCATCACTCTCTCAGAAACGTCCTGCTGTCGGGGGGACAAGGTGGGACACGCCGTCAGGATTACCGCCCTGCAAACGCACTTAAACTGCACGAACAAACACAACTCTGTGGCTCTAAAGGACGTAATTATAACAACACAGCCAGCTACAAACAACGTGGCAGGAAGAGGAGAGGAGAGGAGAGAGGGGAAACTTGAACCTGGTCTACAACAACCTCTTCAGTCCGGCGCGGTATCACAACCCCAGGCAATACCATATTTCAGCCCCTCGCGGTCTACTCTTTCCCATTATCTCATCTATTAACCACTGCTCTCTATGTATTCTGCTTTTATCTTCCTCTTCCTTTATCACTGATGTCATGTGAAGCCTGGAAAGACTCATGTTTGGTCTACAACCCTTGAGCTCTAAAGCAAGAGAAAAAATTAGAAATACCAAACAACAAACTTGATTTTGTTGGTCTCTGACAGCTGACATTTTGAAAGTACAAGCTTTTTTCCAGAAAGAGCGACAAATACCAAGCATAGCACTGAATCACACAGAAATATACTGTAGGTGTCATTTTGTTCTCCAGGAATAAAGTCAGGTTTTAGGTTGCAGGCGTGAAGCCAGAATTAGACCAAAGTGAAGCTGATACTGTACTGCTTCACTCCACTGTACCCTTCACTCATTTTCTCTCCCCCTTTTCTCTCTCACATGCACCAAAAACACAGATCAGATATTTCCTTTCACACACACACAACCCCTCTCCTCCCTCACCATTCCCCCCCTCTATCTCTCACTGATTTCACACAGTCCATCTGACACCTAAGCACTGTACAGCATCTATGATATCATCAGTCTGCCAGCTCGCAGGCAGGCTGACATTACCGGCTGCCGGGACGGGATGGGGAGCCAACAACGAGCACACCTCCCACGGATGCACAAACACACACACACACACACACACACACACACACACACGTGCACAGACAAATGCACCAAATATATGGGGAGAGCACTTGGACAGTATATGAGGTCAGAGCTCACATATGGCTGGCAATGACATTTCATGCACTTTGTTACACTCCAGGAAGCAAAGAGGGGAACTCTCTTTCTCTCTCACAACACATGCAAACAAACACACACATACACATAAATACATAGAAACATTATATGTGCATGCACACTCACCTGCACCTGCATGAAAGACCCCCTGTAGAAGCAGCATGCTGCAGCCGACAGGGCACTCCACAGACTACACCTCTCCGTCATGGTGGGCACACACACCTTCCTCTGCTGCCTTTCCCCTCACACCTTTCTCTTCTTCCCCTTTCTCTCCTGTGCTCTTCTCTTCCCTCTCCACCCCACCCAGGGTGTCCGATGTGAAGCCCCAGCTCCCGGGATAAGCCTGTCCCGCCCCTGCCTGCCTCCTCCTGCCTGCCTGCCTCTCTGCCTGCCTAACAGCCCTTCAGCATAGTGCCACCTCTCCAGAAAGCAGGCTACGAGCTACACAGCTACCACCCCCAGCTACAGCTTGCAAGCAGCTGCTGGTGACCGCATCAGCCGCTAACAGGCGGTGATGTTTCAGCTCCTGACATCCTGCACCCGGCTTCTCCTCCGCCTCTGCCTCAGCGCGCTCCCTCTCTCTGCACTTGCTGCACTTCACGAGGCTGCTAGGGATTACCTCATTGCTTGCTGATGAAAGGAGTGTGGGTGGGGGGAGGGCGGACCGGAGGGAGAGAGGGTGGGAGGGTTTGGATGGAGGGAGGGAGGGAGGCAGGCAGAGAGAGAGAGAGAGAGAGAGAGAGAGAACAGGGGTGGGGGGTGAACGCTGGCAGGCACAAGCAGAGAGGAGTGCTGTCGGATTGCAGGCACAAACCCCACCCACCCTCCTGACGACCCCCCCTCAGTGCTGAGACAATGCTGACACGGGGTGGAGAGGGTAGGAAGGGGGGGGGCAAAACATGGAGAAAGTGAGAAAAGATGGGAGGAGGGAGAGAAAAGATAATTAAAAGATGAGATGATGAACGGAGAAGATGTAGGTAGAAGGAGAGAGAGAGGAGGAGGAGGAGAAGTGCAGCCCCCCCAAAGGAATCTAACCTTTCTTTTGCCATGAAAGGGACCCAACAGGGGTGCCCCCTCCCCCCCACCAACTCCACCACACACACTCACACTCACACACACTTAAATGCAAATGTACACCTTTTATTCCACTTACATGTCGACACACACACCACTATATCACTGATGATAGTGGAGCTACACAGCTATTGGTTCCTGTGGTGAAATAATGTAGACGGAAATGTTAGCCTTCTCTTTGAGTTTGTGTGTGTGTGTGTGTGTGTGTGCAACAGAATATAATGATGTGTCTCTAAAAAGCCATGCAGACTGCAGCTAGACAGCTCATTATAAACTGAAACACACAGGCAGGTGTTTCAAGGATAACACGGTGTGATTTTCACCAGCCCATTTCACACACACACACACACACACAGGCACACATACCGGCAGGGAGATGTCAGGAGGGGTGGGGCTCTGTCTCTAGAGGCCCGAGTGAGTGACATCATTGAGGACGCTTCGCCATGGCAACACTGCGAGAGCCCTGACAGCATCCAAAATTCTGACACTGCATTTAGTTGGGTCTGCGCCACTGCAGGGAAGCTTGACGTAAGAGAGCAACGTGGCCAGAGAAGGAGAGAAATGTGCAACATACCAGGTAAAAAAAGGAAAAAAGAAAAAGAAAAAACACTATATGCTGCTTTTTTCCCTCTTTCTCATCTTCTCCTTTCCTTACTTTGCCTCTGAGGTCATCTCTGCGCCACACAAACAACATTGGATCAAGTCAGTAATCATTTTGCTGATCTGCCTCTTGAATGCATGCTAGTGGGTCACAGGCACAGAGAGAGAGAAAAGGCTGAAAGATAAGGAGCGACAAGACACAGGACGGATTCATTAACTGCAGCGTCTCCTCTTAACGTAATCTTAAACCATCCAGTGCTGGATTAGACAGATTACACAGTTGGGACACAAATAATCTCATAAGAGGGGGAGGGAGGGGGGGTCCTGTGCTTTCTCCCTCCCTCAATCCCCTGTCATACCACGGCAAAACAATCACAACATACAGCACATTTCATCTGCCCGTCACACCACACATGCACTCGACCTGTGTGGAAAAACAGGCGACAGTGTGGTGGATGCAGAGTTTAAAAACACACATGCTCCTCTATAGCTATGAGCTTAGCATTTAAATTGGCAATATTAGGAGTGTAATTTCCACTCAGACAGGTCATAATGAAAATGTATTGCACTGTGAGGTGCATTAGCTAAAAAGCCACTTCTCAGAATTACACATTTTTTTAAAACATATACTTTTATATTACACCTTCTCGAGCATTGAGTTCACACATCCTCTCATTGTTGTGAGGCCAAGAAAAAAAAATCGAATGCTCCTGCTTGTGTTTCCACGTGTCATTCTGCATCCTCGGATGAATTAGGTTAAGTCAAACAGATATCAGAAGGCTGCTGTGGGGAGCTGTGACATTAAAGCAGAGCAACAGCTTCACCCCGACTGAGTCACACCATGTTCTCTGAAAATACTTGATACACAGAAAAAAACACATTTTGCGCTCTGCACGGTGATATAACACTCAAGGGGAGGTATTCTGGTACCTCAGAAACCTCCTCTTTCTCCTTACTTCTCTCCAGCAGCTCAGAAGTAAAATGTCTTGAGGTGGGCTGACAATTAACTGAATTTATTGAATACCAGTATTGTGATCAATTGTCTGAATCCCACATGGTGTAATTGGGAATACAGTCGCTTAAACAACCTGTAAAAAGTGGCGTAATCAAGCAGAGACTCCATATTTCTATATAGCGTAATCCATCAAGACGCACATATTGGACACGAGTAAACAAAACAAAGTAAAAATCATGCGCCGGTATATTATTGTTTCATATTTCATTATGGAGATTAATGTGACAGTTTATCAGAACACACAGAGTGGAGAGCACCATCGAGCCCCAGCCTTCAGCACTCTGCATCGTTCAAGATGCTTTAATGTGACAGAGCGACTCTCCACAGACGCAGGGTGAAAGAAAAATGGTCGTAACTTGGTCCCATTTTGTGCCTTTGGGAAGACTTAAGAGAGTCTCACTCTTACTTTGGTGCCTTGTACACTTCATTACCCTGGATCGTCTTTCTTGTTCTGCTTCTTTCCTCGCCTCATCCGCACTTTGTCTCCACTATTTCCACCCTTTAAAATCCTTTTATCTGTCTTGCTTTCATTCTCTGTATTCGCAACAAGCGCCTCTGTCAGAAAACAAGTGTACGGGTATTCGTTCATCTCTCCTTCTCGATTACTCTTTTCGCTTTTTTCCCCACTTCATTCAGCCTTAACCTTTCTCTTTTCAGCATTCCTGTATCCCTCAACTCTCTCTGCGCTCTGTCGAATTCAACCTTTCTCCAACCCTTCTTATCACCGCGCTGCTCCCTTCATCTGTCCCTCCTCCTTATCCCGACCTCTCATCACCCGCCTAACCTCCTCCTTCCAGCATCCTCCTCTCTCTGATCCCCGTCTTTCCCTCCCTTTTCTCTCCAATGTCCTTCCCCTCTCCTCCACGGCCGTCCCTCCACCACCTTCCCCTCCTTCCAGACCGCTATCTCTACATCTCCTCCCCTGCTCGGAGGCGGTCTTCAGTTAAATATTAATTAGTGAGCCCCATCCCGCAGGCTGATAGGGAGCACAATGGAGAATCCCTGCATGTGCCTGCAAGCATCCCACTAATGAAAGGAGGAGAGTGTGTGTGAGAGAGACACACACACAGCAATAGAAAAGACAGAATATAGACTGTGTGTGAGAGAGAGAGAGAGGGTGGGGGTGAGAGTGTGTATGTGCATGCGTGTGAGAGATGAAAAGAGACGCGACAAGATTACATATACACACATATCTTTACGTGAGCACACGTGCGGGTCTAAAAACAAAGGCCGGGCTCCGCTGGGAGGTTTGGAGTGTACAGCTAATGATCTGCGAGTGTGTCTGATTGTCATCAGTGTGTTTTCACAGGGTGGACCCCATTCACCGACTGGTTAATCCGTATCGAACCAGCAGATACGTGTTTCAAAGCCCGTTTGAAACACCGGCCTGCAATAATGATGCAGCGAGGGAGAAGAGAGGCCTGCTGGAAACGCCGCCACTTTGTTCGCACAGACGTGTAGAAAAATACTCATCTAGGTGTGAAATAGTGCAATTAGAAATCAGCTGTCCTGCTTTAATCGTATTAAAATGACTTCGCCTTACACAAATGTGTTGCTGTAGCAACTAGAGACGTCTTTAGCGTGAATAAATCGGTGTGTAATACTGTCTTAGAAGGATCAATCTGTCATTATTCTCTTCCTTGCGTACCGCTCAATGGGACGAGCATGTTGACCTTGAAGAGAGTGGACAAAATAAAAGAAACACCTGAGAGTACAGCGGTCCTCAGATGAATATCAGAGCTTCTTCTGAGAATCTGAGAGCTGTCGATTCAATTTAATGGTGATTTTTTGCGTCAGTGTTGTTGATGCTGTGGGATTGGCCACCAATGCTTTTCACTAATACAGTTTTCCTCTAATTTGCATGTGTAGTATTGGGATTTTTTTTATTTTTCTATTTGTTACATCTTTTTTTTAGTGGTTTTTGACTGCAGCACCAAGCGTTGTTCAGGCAGGAACGACTGTACTGTAAATCATCATCACAAAGGCAGCCAAACAATAAGTTGAAAACCAATTAGCAAAGTGTGCCGGCTGATAGTCAGCAGTTTTAGCCACACTGGTGGTGCAGCTTCAGGATGTTAGTTTGTCCCTTGACCCACCACACTGGCCCAGACTGAAATGTCCTAGTAACTATTGGTTGTCACAGATAACTGTGGTGCTCAGAGGACGGATCCTACTGACTTTCTGAGCTGCTGATGGCATTGAAGAAGACTCAGTGTTTTCACTTTGACACCCAGAGGATAAAGCCTGCAGATTTAGCAGATTCTGACTTTTCCTTATGGAAAACAATGTTGCTGATTAGCCAGTTCGCAAATGTTATCATGCTAAGATGGCAAATAGAGTAAATATTACATGATAGCATAAAAACAATAACTGGGGGCTTAAACAAATGTTTATTGCAGGATGTTGTATTGAATTTAAAGGCGTTTCTGTTATTTTGTTCATGTCCTGAGAGCATAATCAAGTTTTACAGATAACTATATGTACTGTAAAAAGATAAAGATCAAGATTTTCTCTTGATGACCTAAATAAAGAGATTTATGCAATAATCCCAGATGTAAACGGCCTCGTGTTTTTGTGTCTGCAGAGTCTTTGTATGCACACTGAAGGAGCCGTAACTGAAGACTTTCCAGGGGTGTGTCACCGAGGGCCAGCCCCAACAGTTTACACCCCTCCTCGTTTACAGAGGCGCCACGTTAATTCAGTCGACTGTAACAGCCACACGCGCACACACGTACACGCACCCACAGGCACCCACAGGCACCCACAGGGCACTGCCTTAATTTAATCAAGCGGCACGCAGGCACATACAAATTTTGAAAATTCAAACCATTCACATAATCAAACATGCAGTAACGCACAGATACACAGCTGAGCCCCTTCACACACACACACACACACTGAGCTAGACTTAGGTTAATAAACCTCAAATGAACCAAACCCCCCCCGTGCCCCTCCCGTCAGACCAAACCACTAAATAGGACAGGAGACAAAGCAGGGCTGGGCCGCAGGCGAAAACAAACGCACACAATCACAGAGCAAGAAGCCACCCACACACACGTCATTCGCACCATCTGAAAACAAGCTCACGCTTAAACTGATCCCTTTTGATTGGCTACTTAATACCATGGTTTGCTCAGGCCCAAACTATTTTAAAATGTTTTTTCTTTTTATTACGCCTTTCACTAAAAATCACGAAAACAAAAAACATTAGCTGCTGCTTGACCAGCCGTGCGTCCACATGAAACATTAATGATGATGGATATTTTATGATAAAAGCCTAAAAGATGGATCACTTCGTCCTGAAAGCTGTGGGGGCTTTTCTTACGGATTGCTTATTTTCTTTGAGCATATTCACATCAGTTTTTGTTCTGTCTGTCGTACTTTCATTTTACGTGTGTAAATTGTGTTTGTTAGTCTGTATGTGAGTAAACAAGCACACACGTGTGTGAGTGAGCACATGTGATAAACCGGAGAGGAGTCACCGGCCTGGTCTTTCCCATTATAACAGGGAACACTGAGGCCTGCTCCTGATTTAAACATCAGCTGTCATAAATGTTTCAGAGAAATGGATGGAGGGATGGAGGGATGGAGGGATTGCTGGCAGCTTTCAGCGGCCGGGTGAGGCGGCGGGGGACTATGTGAGGGAGGGGCATGTTGTCGTGTGTGAGAGCGAGAAAAGGAAAAGAGACACAAATGTAGGTGACAAAACATGTTGAGAGGGTTTGAAGAAAAAGTAGGTGAGTTGAGGTTTGAAGCAGAAAACAGTGTTTAAACACTACAATTCACCACACTGCAGCAAAGAGCTCAGTGAAGAAGAACAATGGAAAACAAGTTTTTCTCAATTATGAGAAGAAGTGATTTTTCATTTGTAATACAATCTCATAATTTAAAATGTACAAAGTAAAAAATTGGTTGATTAATTGGATACTTTCAATAAAAATGACTTTTGGTAATAAGTCATTTTGGTAATATTTATATTTATATTTTTCTAAAACTGTCACTATGAAACTGGCATGAGACTGATAATCTTTGATAAAAAAAATCTCCTCTGGCTCCACCTGCTGCCTCTAAGGCCATTTGGTCTCCACCACGCCCAAATCAAAAAGAACCAATCAGAGCAGAGTATCTGATGAAGTTTCAGATGCACAGGATGCACTTCACCATGCATGTGACAAGCAGTAAAAAAACAACAGTGTGTGAAAGATAAGTCAACAGAACAGGAAAGTTAAATGATGAAACGCAAGTTAAAAGGAAGTTAGACTGAGGAAAGGAGCTTTGGAGGCGAGACTGTGCACATTGTAGTGAGAGAAGCAAAGAAGTGGAACATATATTTGCTCTAATTGTCAAAATAAGAGCACTTCCAGTCGACACGATTAGGAGAATCTCCCACGTTAATACTACTACAGGGTAAAGTGCCTTTGAGGCAAACATAGTGAAGACGTAACTGATGTAAATTGTTTATATGCTGTCATCTGCCTCCAGCATCCTCACAAAGGAGGCAGTGTGGTGGGATTCAACCTTAGTCAATTTGTTGTGGTCTGAAGAAGCTGGTTATATTTGTTTTACAAAGGGAACAGAGGTCAGGGTCATAGGAGAAGGCTTTTACCACTTCATCTGTGATGTATAATCAATAAAAAAAAAAAAGATCCCAAGAGCCCAACGGTTTACTTCAGCGTTTCCTTCCTTCCCTCTTTCACTTCCTTCCGTCCTTCCTCTCTGAGCATCACATTCTTGCTCTCACTTCCTGCTTTCGCTCTGAGTTTAAAGTCTATATCTGTATTAATTTGTTTGTGGCATACAGGCAGTGTGAATCCCATCATCCCTCTCCAAGGTCAGCAAACAGCCTCACATGCTCTGATCTTTACGGCCCTCACAGCTCGAGTGTGCGGCTCCACCTGCTGGCCGCGGCTCACACTTCGCTCTGCGGCTGCACGCTGCTGACATTTGCACTGCCTCACTCCAGATTCAATTAGCTAAATGGCAGACTGAATTAGGCTAAATGCAGAGTGAGCCTGCTGAAATGAGCATAACTGCAGAAGACTAGGGGCTAATAATCAGCCACAATTACATCTGAGCGCTCACAATAAAAAAAATCTAATTCAATAATATGAGAGAGGAGAGGAGGAAACTCTAACCGAGTTGCTGGTGTGGGCTGAAAACTACCATTCATATCTACTGGCATCTCATGTGTGTGTGAGATAGAGAAAGACAGTGTTGAAATGAGAAACTAACGATTCCACATTATTGTAGCAGGAGAAAAAAAGCTGAATCGTTGCTGTTTCTAATCAGTTCCTGAAGACACAATTATCTGCAGCCAAATAATATTCTCACATTTATCATCAACACCAGCAGTGGATAAAGTGCAACTGTCTTACATATAAAGCTTTTTTTTTTTTTTTAATGGAGCATGTTGATGGAAAGGTAACAGTAAACACTGGAGGTTGTTGTGTCTGTCAGTGTGAGGAATTCATGGTCATTTTAGTCTGAATGATGCAGGCCTTGTTTCAGCTCATACAAAGATTTGTTCAGGGAAAATATTCAGTTACAACAAAAGCACGTTCATTCCTACTGTTCAAGCATACCACACGTTCATGGACACAAACAGACTGAAGATGGAGGACAGACCTGGACAGAACAGACTCACCTGGACGTACTCCGCCTGGCTCTCTGCTGGCTCCATGTGGCTGAAGAGACAGAAACAGAGATGAGAGAGGGTCGGTGTTAGACAGTGTAGTAACAGAAAAAAGAGCGTCAACCTCTGTGAACATGTGTGTATCTGCACACAAGCATGTACAAATGCTTCTGCTGCTGTGTTTGATCTGGACGTGTAACAGGTGCAGTGCATGTTACTACAAACTAAAGAAAAAGAAAAAAAACACGGTTGTATTCCCATGACCCAATTCTGCAGCGGCCTCTCCGGTGTGTAAAATCTTGCTGAGCTTCGTGGAGAGAAGACAGATAACAAAACCCCACTGAGCATCTAAGGTTGCTGAATATGCAGCCGGCCTCTCAAAATCTCTCGGGCGACATAACTCACACTTTTACACTCATGATGGGTCCGGATCATGTGTCAAACCCCCCCCACCCCCGCCATGCTGCAGTCTCGGGAGCCATGCTGCTGTGCGGCTTTGTGATACAGAGCAAGCGCGAGCTAAAGGGGCAATTACACCCCCGGACAAGTTGCGAGATCAATCGGCGCTGCTCCCCAATTGCATGATGGGTCTCACAGGGCCCAGAGCAAAGCCGTGTTACACATGACCACAGAGGGGCCAGATCAAAGGGCCCCATCAAGGCAGCAGGCTCGGGAATGTTAATAGGTCCCACGACAGAACAGCTCCACATTCCCTTTCCCGAGCTGCTCCTGCGCTTAAGCTAACAAAATGGTTGTATAAAATGTAAAGTATTTGCCTCCACTGCATGATAACATCAGTGTCCGCGCAGAAAAGAACGTGACCGAGCCGTCAATGCAAAAACACACCAGTCATGCACAAGGCTCTGAGAACGACATTGGAGGCAGATAGGAGGAAGGACGCCGAGCACTGCAGCAGAGCTGAAGTCAATGTCACGCATACCAGCAACACTATCTGGATAATAATCATTCATATTCCAGATGAACAAACAACTACTCCACGTAATCTCAAGAAAAATCCCTTTTAGCTGTTTGATTAGTGCAGCAAAGTGATCTTTACATTTCTTAACAGTTAAAGGCCTTTGAAAGCAACAGCACAGTAAACTTCCAAACTTCATATTACACTCTATGGACTCATTATATCTGACTTTTTATTTACTTTTACTATTTTATTGTAGTAGAGTTACAACACACACGTTTCCTCTGTACAAACAGCACCTACAGCATGTTTGCCCGATACTTAAAAAGATGGGCATAAATGCTATCGGAGCTTAGATGATGTGTTTGATCATAATTTTTCCAGCTATCTCAATGATGTACAGCACTCGTTAGGACAGAGGTCATACAAACTGTAAGACACTTTCAAAGTGAGCTGTGATTGAATGACTTTAAACTAGCATTGACAAGGGCTGAAATCAAGGAATACAAATCTGCAGGTTATTTTCTTCCTGCAGGTTATTAACAGTTAACACAGTCAGTCCACAATCAATCCCTATTCTGTTTTAAGGCCATATTTTACAATAAAGACCATCAAATCTGCACATTAGAGATGCTGAACTGAGCAAATGTGGAATTATAAATCGCCAAGTCCATTAATTGTTTCACTTCTAGTTAAACATCCATTAAAATGGCATCACTGCTCCTCCCCTGCTCACATTAGTGCCAACAAAGGAGTTGACATGCTTTGCTGCAAAAAAAACCCCACTGTTACACCAGCTGAGCCCATGTTACCCCAGATGACAACATTTCACTCCAGAGCCACATCTTACCAGCCACCAAAGGCACCATCAACTCTGTGAAGAACAAGCTTTTTTTTATCCAGAAGAGGAGTCAAAGAAGTGAAGAGCTGCACTTTGAGCAGAGTGAGAACATGAGAATGAAATGGACAGTGTGAGGCTGAGGGATGGAGGGGTGTGTGTGTGGTGTGTGTGTGTGATTTAGGGCTGAACAGACAAAGAGAGCACAGGGAGCTCTTTGATGTGCTCGTACTGGACTTGTAACGCACCACACAGTCATATTTCCCACGGTCCCTGAGCTGAACTAATGGGCTGATATGCACACTCACACACACACATGCACACATGCACACACACATGCATGCTCAGGCAGTGCAAATCCCACTGTAACACGATACAGTCTGCTATCATGCATGGCAGAGAGACCTTGGCATGTCATGGGAAAGCAGCGAGAAAATGCGATCTGCCCGGTTGAGGAAGAGGAGGAAGAAGTGGGGGCATCTGTCAGGAGTTTCTGCACATGGTCCCACTCAAACTCTCCAATACAATTTGATCATAATTCATCTGCAGCGTTGTGAAACAATGAGCGCACCAAACAAACGCAAATCGATCAGAATAAAGAAAAAAAATCTCACACACCAGTTTTCCAGCAGCAGCACCTAATCAATAAAAAAAAGGAGGAATCGATGTTTCCTGCTGCATCTGAAAGTAATGAATCCTGTTATCTTCTCACCTCACACCCATCGCCTGAGATGAGTCCTGTCCACGGTAAAGACAGTACAAAGTGTGAAGAGCGGACTGTCCAACTTCCACTCAGAGTGTAGTTAACACGTCCCTCCTGGTTTTACGCACAGCAGGGCTGAGTTCAACTGTTAAGAGGGTCAGGGGCAAAAAATGTGCAACTGTGCCCCCCCCCCAAAAAAGTGTTTTTTTTCTGTGCTGGGATATGATGAAACCAACATTTGCTGTGCTGCTGATTTTATCAAACACATAATATATAATCACAAAACTAAAGTACACAAGTAAAACATACAAAATCTTCTCATTAAAAGTTTAAGTACTTTTTCTGCAGGGAAAATGGCCTCTGTGATGCATGAATTACTGACTCTATGTAAAGACGCCTCCACTTCCTTGCACGGTGCAAAGGTGAAATCGAAATATCACAGATAAAAGCGACACCATCTCACACTGGTGACGGCACCTGGAGCCAGAGTCCCCTGCAGTAGTATCCCAACTCAATCAGCTATGAATAATTAGTGACTGACTACTAACAATCAAAGCTGAAGTTATTTCTCCTCTTCACGTCTCTGCTCTACATTCAGTTTCTGAAAAAGTCTGTGGGTGTCTCTGAATACTTCAATTCAATCATGATGGCACGCCCCTTTTGCAGGATTAAATAAATCATTAAAACCAAATGTGTCTGAAAAATGAACACTTGAAGAAACAGATGCATGATGAGAACTATGTAAAATGACAGAAACCATCTTTAGGAAAAATGTATTGGATATATACTTAGATTTTTTTATTTTAGTTTAGTTTGGCTCATCTGCTAACATGAACAGGGATTTTTGAGCACTTCACTGTTGCAGCTGGTCGAGATGATGCTGTTTTAATCACTTCATATACAGTTCTGTAGTTCAGTTCAGTGTCTCCCGGCATCAGTTTGAGTGGTTGAGAGATAATCAGTGGAGAGGGAAAGAAAAACTTCATCTTCTATAACAATGTGTTATGTGTAGAGACATTTAATTTGCTTCTTAATTTAAACCAGTTTAGTAAAACAGAGGACGCCTCAGGCCTCCTGTGCAGACCAAAAGATTGAATCTCTCCTCACTCTCTCCTTCAGTCAGTAATCTTTCCTCTTTTGATGATTTTATTGTCCAAAATGAAAATAAGTGAATAAAAGAAAAAGACTCACCTGCTGGTGCTGTCAGAGTTTTGGGTCTTTTTGTTTTCTCCCTCTGTCGGCTCGCTGCTCTCAGCCTCTTGCTTTGGCTCGGTTTTGGGTCCCAACTTCAACCCATCATCCTCCTGAGTGGTGGTTTGATCGCTGGGCAGAGATGATGACATCTCTTTGGGGTTCACATCTGAACTTTCCTGCGTGCCGACTTGCTCCTCAGGGATCTCTGGTTGGTGTGCAGCACCGGAGCCACCAGATGGTGACACATCTTCACAAGCTTTTGTGGGTTCGGAGATGGTGTTCTGGGTGTTTGTGGCATCGGTTCCACCTGCAGGTTCAGGTTTTGAGGTCTTGGGATCGGCAGGGCAGTCGGCTTTAACTCTGGCTTCCTCCTGAACCACTCTGCACGAGGCGGCTGTGGCCCTGGAGAGCCCGCGGTCTCGATCGCCTGCAGGTCGCTGGCTTTGGCTTCTGTTGATGCTCTTGTCTTTACTCTTCTTACTGCTGCCGGGGCCTCCTGGAGAAGAGGGGAACATTAGAAATAAACAGAAAGCAGACAAAGACAGGAAGAAACCGAGACACAGACTGAGGCTGCTCCACTCTTAAAGCTTTGTTGGATTGGTGAAAAAGTTTTTCTTTTGTCTCCAAATCCAGGCTCTGCTGCTTCACCTTTGCTACTCTTGTCTCTCCTCTTCATCAGGAAGCGTGGCAGCGTGCCCACGTGAGTGTAGCTCTCACTGGATCGGACGTAGCTGGCGGTGCGAGGGCGCATGGCCCCCATGTCGTCCACCGTCGCCTCGGCAACCGGAGCCAGGATCTCGCCACAGTCGGGGCCTTCTCCGGACACACATCCCGCTCCTGCCCCAGACTTGGACTTAGCATCTGATTTCTCAGTGGAGCGGCGAAAGGAGAGGTTGGAGAGGCTCCCGAACCACTTGAAACCTTAAAGAGTCAAAAAAGAAAAAGAAATGTTCGTTATGTGGCAACAAAACTCTGATGGTCCATTTGAGTGCCCACCAATCTTATTTTATAGTATTTCTGTATTAGCTATTGATTCTCATGAAAAGTCTTAAGTGGACTTTTTAAAGGTGGGAGGAACTTCCAGGGAGCAGAACAAACATTTGAGTTTTGCAAGAGGAGAACAAACTCATCTCATCAGTTCCCCTCTTCTCTGCAGAACTTTGTCATGTATTTTGGCTCATTGTTCTTGGTTTTCAGACTTCTTCTCTTATTTACTTCTGTTTTTTAAAAAGCTCTCATCTGCCTCCACCCATCACTGACCACGATTAGTAACCAGCCGAGAAACATATTTTTATCTCATGAACTAAAAACAGGAATATCTGACTTGAATTCATCAGGCGGAAATGGAGCACAAACTCCAAATCAATAACTTTGTGTCTGTTTTTGAAAAAGCAACTATAAGGTAAGTTTATATGTCAGGTGTTGTTTTTTTCAGCTTGTTTTATCATGGCAAGAAGAAAATTATTATTGTAACTTAAAGAAATGAGTTCATCTTTCTCTGCCCAGCTGTTAGTGTTTTAATGAGGAGCAGTCAACCAGCTGTGAAGCAGCTATGAAGCGAAACATGTATGTGCAGGTGTGTGTGTGTGTGTGTGTGTGTGTGTGTGTGTGTGTGGGTGTCTCTGTGTGTCAATACAAGCAGGCATGCAAGTGTTTTTCAATGTGCATAAGGGGGGCATCTTTCAGAGAACATACCCATAATTAAAGTAATATAGTGTGGATACTGTAAATGAGATACAATAAACACTGGGGAAGTTCAATCACTCAGCAGGAGTGTAAAACTGTCCAATGTTCATTCTTAGGCAAGTTGTCCTTTCATAATTTAAATCACTGCAAGTTGACTTTGTCACTTGATGATTATCAGAGATATATTGATACGTCTGTCAGCACTTGTTGACTGAACTGCTCATACAGCAATAACATAAACACATGAACAAAGTGCAGCTGCCACACACGTAAACACACACACAATAACAGCCAGTACTCACTCAGTTTCCGTATGCTCATGTTGTGGGCATAAGATCAGCTGCAGCTGGGCAACAGGTGGATCTTCTGAGGGGAGATGCAGATACAAAACAAAAGAAGGGAGAGCCAGATGGGGAGGATCTGTTCTCGCTGAGGAGGAGAAACCTCGGCACGAACCACAGTTCCTCTCTGCGGCCAAGATGCTGCACACAGCTCGAAAGCATGTGTGTGACAGAGACCAAACCGAGAGATGAGAGGCAGCGACAGCAGCAGGGCAGACTGTGGCACTTCCTGTGTGAAGCGTAGAGGGCCAATGGCGAGAGGAAATGAAAAGATAAGATGAGATGACTAGGGTTTGAAGAAGTAAGAAGAAAAAAGAAAAGGTGAGGGTGCCCTCTGGTCAGAAGTGTTGATAGGGGAGAGAAGAAGGGTGGAGTGGAGTGAAACAGAAGTGTAAAAGAGAAGTGCAGATGAGTGACTTTTGTACCATTGATATAAAAAGCTGGCTATAAACTCATCCAGAGGTAATAATAACTGTCACCTTTGTTACAGCTGATTGTTTACTTCAAACTCGGAGATCTTTAATCTTTCCTACACAGTTTATAGTCATAGTGAATAATTTATTAATCTTAAAATACTTAATCTCTTGTAATGCTGCTGCACACCTCACTTTTTAGATGACAGCAGCCTGATTCAGTTAAATGTGAAAGAATATTTTTTTCAGCACATCTCGGATCAGTTTGGGACATCCTGCAGTCTGCTTTCTGTGAATGTGGGTTAATGTCAAACCAGATAACTGTGCCCACAGGTTATGTTCATTTTTCAGGCCGCACTCACATGTGTGCCGTTTGCGTTTTACCAAAGAATGTAGGTATCATAACTATTGGTGTCATTTTCCATCATTAATTTGAAACTTATCATGAGTTATGTTTGATTATATAAGTCTGAAAACAGCCCACTGACAGCTCAACATACATCTGCAGCGCCAGCGAGTCATCCATCTTTTAGACCCTTTAAAAAGCCCATTGATGCATCTGTCTTTGCAAATATTTCATTTCTAGCGGAAATCCCAAGGTTTCCAAATATCAAATATTTCAGGTTCAATTTTGTGCGTATGTGTATAAAATGGAGCAAAAAACAAACTTTTTTTAATGTGATGATATAATATTTCATTCAGTGTGATAATCATATTAAAACCATTAAATGCAGAATATTTGTGATGCTGTCCAATGTCAGAGCTGCTTAAAGGCAAATTAAAGGGGAAAAGTGCATGTTAAGGGATGAAGTATTTGAGTGTCTAACAGCTAAATGACAGCACGTGAATTTTTTTATGTTTAGTAATGGCTGGTTAGCAAGTGAATGCAGGATGATGTGACTTTAAAACCAGAAGAACAGATCACCATCATATCGCCTACCAGCAGTCAACACCAGTTTCCTTTAACTGTGACCACAATCTGACCATAAGTTTAACCAAGATGCTGTTGAAGATCCTCTGAGACGGAGCTCATGAAAATCATTTAGCGCAAACAATGATGCCTTCAAAGAAAAAAAATGGTTTGTTTAAATTTTTATAACAGATGTTCATGTACATTGACTCTTTAAGAAAATGAACAGTAAACAGTAATGTGGTTGGTTGTTTTAAATGTGTCATGTTGAGTTTGAGCCATATGTCTTCTTGGGTTTTCACTTCCTGTTGTCTTTTGGGCGTGCGGCTTTTGCAGAGACGCCTTCGTCTTCCTGTTGACGCTGCACCACACCAGTGTATGTAGTTGAGAAACTAGGAGGTGTGAAGGCACCGAGCGGAGGAAAATACATTACAAAGCGAAATGAAACTCCGGCACATGTGAAGTATTCAAACAGTCCCATTATTAAAGACAATAACAGCCACTCAGACAGGACACATTTTTATCTTATATTAACATTTGAACATTTTTTCAACATCCTGCAAACTCAAAGAGCAACAAGGGTTTATTGTTCCTCCACTTTCCATCCAGAAATACCGTAAAGATAATATTTTTTAGATTTCAACACTCACATTTTCAGTTTTGTGTCTTTCTAATGTGCTCCACCACAGATTATGGGTGACAGTTGCTGATAAATTAGCCTTGCACATTTCCAATTAGGAGTCATTAAGACTATTGATGCTTCATAATGAGTCATGAAGAAGACTCTGCTAATTAACGGCTTAATGGTTCGTTTAGTCCTGTCATACATACAGTACATACACAAAGCAGTCATTTTTTTGTGCATGTGTCTGTTATACCGTTTTTTTTTTTTTGTGTGGTTCTTTGGATGTCTGGTTCCTCGGGGTCATAGCATGTACCCGCCAGGACGGGATCCTCACAGGGAGCGAGGTCGGAGGGGAACACAGAGTCCTCCTGGTGCAGCCTGCAGACTGAACATGACTGCTGATCGGCGCTCTGTAAGCCACCAGCATGGAGCTAGATGGAGTAAAGTGAGAAATGTGATATAGTGTGGTACATGCACACACACACACACACACACACACACACACACACACACACACACACACACACACACACACACACACACAC
>JBAJHX010000035.1:17906698-17917259 GCA_037176925.1 Amniataba percoides | reverse complement strand
GCCTACCAGTGCGCACACACACACACACACACACACACACACACACACACACACACACACACACACACACACACACATACAGTTACTGCATGCTTCAGTTCTGGCATAGTGATAGTCTATTTATTCCCCACACTGACGCAGGACCACACTCAATTGTGTATGTGTGTGTGTGGGGCAATTAAGTTTTTAGTTAAGAGTAAGGTAACCCATGGAGATGACAGAGGGAGAGGGGCCTGAGATGACTAATAGACAGATAGACAGATAAACAGACAGATAGACAGACGTGCACATTCATCCATCCTTGTTCATATGCGACCCCAACCCCAATCCAGGCTGACCCGCCGCCATCAGCAGGAAGTGCGCACACATACGCCTTTTTCTCCATTTTAATAATCGACCGCAGGGAGTTACACTCCCCCTGTCAATGTTATCTATTTCCCTCCCAGAAGCAACATCAGCGTTTTCTCTGCTTTCTGCCATCTCATCAATACTCTGTGCTCTGACCTCCCGTGCACCTGGACCCCCGTCGACACTGAGCGACGGCATAGTGGTTAAAAAACAGATGCAGGGTAAGGGAGAGTCTTTCCTGGAGGCCAGCAGCTAAGATGGAGTTACACTTAGCGGATTTTGCGATATATACGAACGAGACAAAAGCAAAAATGGAAACCAAAGAGAGCTCATCAGTGGTTGCAGAAATCAATGACTGGGTTCAACAACACTTGACCTCACCCTGTCCAGCTGATAATATGGATTGATATACCCATTTCAATCAATAATCCCAAGCATGGTAACTTATCATAATTTTCCAAGCTTGTTTCTGCAGAGAGCTGTATGATTTATATGCATCGTGCTTAGCCGCTGTCCCTTATTGTTGCCATTAGCGACACACTTCATCCTACGATTGCAGGCTCTCAAGAGAAGCAAAGATGTAATTTGAAGGTCATCAACACTGGATGTTGAACCCTCTTATTGTGGCAGAAGTGGACCTGCAGTGTCCACTATTCACAGCATGGCTTTAATAACACTGATGTAGAAGATAACCATTCATTGTTGGTCTTAATGGTGCAGCCGACATGGTCATTGAAATGAAACGATGGATAGTAGATAGAGGACTGAAAGAGCAGCAACAATACAAGTGCAAAATGAAGTATTTTTTAAATATGAACAGTGAGAAAGCAATTTTAGCAGAGAGAATTTTGTACGATCTGAAAAGTCCCTTGATCTCAAAAGAAGACAGTTTAAAAGAACAAATCTGAATGTGGCAGACAGAATCAAATGTAATGCCAAAAAAGGAACGGGGGCTGAAAGACTGAACGAGGAGTTAATAAGTAAGAGAGCTCAGACAAATTGAAACAGACCAGGAGCAAAAGTTGAGATCAGCGGGGAAATCAGTGCGGTGGTCCTCAGTAGAAATACGTGTGCATGTTTTGTTCTCATCGTTCGGTGGAGTGTGTGATACTGAGGAGAATAATCATGTTCACTCTGTGGTGGCAAATGCACATGGCCACTCCATCTATTATATTTGCCATTTCCAAAGAATCTTTTGTCATTAAAATTTAATTTTTCCCCCTCTTGTGTTTCTGAAAATGTCTAGAAATGTTGCAAAGGTCCAGGCCACTGCTGCATTAGACAAAAGAGACTCCAGATGAATGCACTAAATATTACAGCAGCTGTGACGTTAACATGACCAGGAGTATTTCAGGTGGTTTCACTTCCACTCCCAGCCGTTAAACCGGATCAAATGGCTGGAACCAAAGCCAGCAGAGCTTGTTGTGCTGAGGGCTGGAACTGAGAGCCATAGTTTTATTATTGTGTAATGTTTTAATGGCACTTGTTCTGCCTGTTGTCACACCTGCTCATTACTCTCCAAGTGCCAAGTGCTCGACATTAGCGGTGCTGCGGAGGAAACACGAGAAAATACAACAAATCTGTCCATGAGGAAAAAGGCAGGGAGGGAAAGTAGAAAAATTAACTACAAAACAGGATAAATTCACATACACACCTCCTGTGGCTTTGAGGGAGATGCAGCTTAGTAGTAACAGGAGATTAGGAGAGACAGCAACACGCCTCCCCACCATTACACGCATGCAGAACATACCTGACATCATTTCCCCGGTGTCCTTTTGTTCTGATACCCTTTCAGGATGTGGCGATCCCACTGCTGCTGCATAGCCCTGCATTAATGAGGCAAAATGCAGACAATATCTACGGCATGTCACTGCCTCCCTCATCATGTCTCTACCATGCAGGCTGCATGTGAAAGAGAAGCATGAATGCTGGTGCTTTATTTTAGCAGTTTTTTGTATTTGTACAGATGAAAACTTGCAAATCTGACAGACTCCTTTTCCATTTCTATTAAAGGACCATCTCACAAGTCTAAAACTCTCTGTTCCTTGCAATCCACTGATAAGTTAGCATTGCTCGTTTGTTAATTGCTTTTGCTGGTTGACTCAAGCGTGACAGGTTTTGCTTTGTGTGGCTCCTCGTCCGCAAAAGGGCAACTCGGGTGAGCGAAATCAGCTTTGTGGTTATAAAAGTCTTGCATTTCCTGATGCTTCCTAAAATGGTGTTTTTACAACTTTGCTCACAGGGTTTGATTTGTTTTCATCGACATAAATGGACACACGCGTTTTGGTAGCCGGGGGCACCAATACTTCTTAGTCTTGCCGTTCAGGATCATCCAAGCACCTCTAAGATTTATGAGGTGTTTGGTGGTTGCCCCGTCACAGCTACTGGCTGGGCATTCCTCCCATATTTTGATGACTAGCTGATTATTTCCGCATTTCAGGGGGCAGGTGATCTGGCACACGTTCCTCCAACACGTGAGCTGCAGCAGAGGCAACCTTACACCCAGCCGGTGAGCGGCTTATCTGGGCAAGTCTGTCATCTCTTGGTGAAATACAGGCTCTTCCTCTGGCTGAAGGGCACGCTGACAGCAGCAGACCCATGCATCTTCATCAGATCTGGATAACATACGTAGGCACGTCAGCACCAAAGTGCAGAAGAACAGAAATCAGAGGAGTGTCCAACCTCTGCCTCTTGATTTAAACTATGGGGAGAAGAGTATATCAGTCCAAGAGGATTTCCTTTTGGACCGTCTCTCTTTTGTTAGTCTCTTTAGTTTTCCTGACTCGACATATTCGTTTTTTTCTCATGATATTCTGACCATTTTCCCAACCTTTTACTCCTCTTCTTCTTCTCCTCATGTCTTCTTATCTGTAAAGGAAATACTTGCTAATTCTGGAAAGTGTGTTGGTGTATACCTCTGAATTATCTGGAAAGAAATTCAAGGTTCTTATCTGGGAAGGAAATCGGTTCATTATGGGATGGAAAAGCCCTCTGAGCTCATTTGTAGCACTCGTTCTTATGATGTGCCTTGATAAAGTAAAAAAAGTCAGCTGCTCTCTGTGTGCGAATGTATTTTAAATGTTCATTCTGACTATCATTGATCCACTTTTTGCACACGGTTACTCATATGTCAATAAAATAAGCTTTATCCAGCCCAGAATACCCTCAAACTATCACTGCTTCTGTTTTAGGCAGCTTACTTGTGTTCTGGTCTATTAAAGTCTGCTGCATAAAAAGTGCTCTGTTGGCAGCACAAAAAAAGGATTAAAAGGAGATGCATGAGGAAATGAGATGCTGAATGGTTCGAGGAGAGGTGAGATACATGAAAATGAATCTTTTACAAAAAACGCATGTCTGAATTTTCTTTTCAAGTTCAGACATGCAGTTTTTCATCTTCGCGACTCCTCTCATCTCGGCTGTTTCCTCTTAACACGTCGGAGCTTTCCCCAGCGTCCCCTCTCCAGTCGATAAACTAACCTTTCGTCTTTCTGCATCCATTTTTCTCTCTGTTCCCATCTGCCTGCTCGTCTCGATCTTTCCCTGTCCTGCAGTCTCACTGAGAAATAAGCGGCGCACGCGGATCACAGTCCGCCAGCACCTGTTTACACGGCGCGCTTCTTCACAACAGAGGTGGTTAGAGGGAGGTGTATGGGAGCGTGATTCTGCATCCATTCTGTTTATTTTAGCACCACCTGGTCCGAAGACTTTCATTATTTCTGCAGGCTCGTGCGTGTTTGTCTGTGTGTGTGTGTGTGTGTGTGTGTGTGTGTGTGTTTGTCCACCTCATTACCACACACTTTGGCAGATGTTCTCCCAGATGCAAACATTATGGCACCAATAACCCTGGAGCCAGCCACACACACACACACACACACACACACACAAGTCAGCACTGCTTATCACACAGAGGCTACTCACACACTCTTGCATGGCCCCTCAGTTGTATAATGAACGTTTAAATATGATGAGTCAGAAATAGCGTTGGTGAGAAGGGCTGAAATAACTTACCTGGGAATAGTTATGCGAGAGGAAAAATCAACAGTCACGCTCGAAAATAACTCCAGAATAACACGCAGACTTTAAGTGCCAGAAACGTCAGCCATGTTTACACCTGCTTCACAGTGGCTCTGCTTAACCAGAGTGCACAGAGACGCCTGTATAGTCGCCGGTTTAGAAAAAGGAATAGCATGACGTGACAGCGGTGCGAGAGCTGGGACTAATGCACAGAGCTGCAGGTACACAACGCTTTCTTAAGCCCATTACTTCACAAAAGAGTGCCTCAGCACCTGCTTCTCTTTAAACAACACATCATCTTTCATCCCTTCATCTAATAACACTTTTCTTATCAAGCACAAAAAACAGGAACTCATCTTAAGAGCAAACAATATGCATGTTTTTTTACCTCTTTTTGTGCATATTGCAATTTTTTTCTTCTTCAATCTATTTAAATATACTGAACTTTTGCACAGTACTGCGCAAATCAGAACACCTCTGTCTTTAAATAACATCTGTATCGTACATATTGTCTTTATATTTCTTTTATAATGTTTCTTCATATGTTTTGTATTTGATTTATGGTCACGCTTTCACCCTTTCCTACATTTTCCACCTGCTATGTTCATCGTTATGCACCAACATACCAAGATAAATCACTTGCATGTGACAACCTACTAGATTTCAGTGTCACATAAGTCACATTAAACCCACACTGGGTCTAATGGGAACATTAGCTGTATTTCTGTGTTTTATATCAGCTAACTGAATATCTTTTGGGGTTCTGGACTTTTGGTAGATACAGTTTGATGACACCACATGAGGTTCCTGGTAAAAATGCTTTTTTACGTTTTAGATGTATATAACCATGCTCGTCGCCATGTGTTTTACAGGCCTGTAAACAATAGAAGGAGAACAACAAGAGCACTTTTATTAATTTGACATGCGTACGCTTGCATAAAGTAAACCAGTGCTCTGTCTGGACTTTGTGTTTGCGATCATATCTTACTCCAAAAGCTATGGCAGGAAGCTTTTTCCTGGGACAAGGCCCAAGGCTTTCTGGGTTATAATCACACTACAGATGGTTTTTATAGCGAATCGTTAGTTTTGGGGTGTTTCTACAACTTCCTGACACGAGAAATGAGACAGATTTTGTAACAGTAGTGGATGAGTGGATGAGTAGAAATCTTTTACGATTCCTAATTTCATAAAGTGGCAGCACACGCTGGCTTTGTCTGTAATGGCAGATTTCTCCTGCAGCTATTCTGTCATACGAGCAGCCATTTACCAGAGGTCCTTTCACCGCCGAAGTGATGACAGTCTGTCCTGAATTTTGGTATCCTGCTGCTGCCGTGGCTGCTGGATGAAACCACTTCGCTCCCGACTGTGCTGCAATCACTAAACATTAGTCTGCAACATTTCACCGAGTTCGAGAGTACAACGATTCAAAAGGCCGATCATCTGATTACAATATTAAGCAGATAATCAAAACTCGAAGAGCGAATACGTTATGAAAATGAGCTCCTCCGACACTAATTAGCGTGCTCTCTCTGGCTTTTGTCAATCCTCTGTCTGCCGTCACTCCGTCTCGTCCACTGCTCGGCTTATTTGATGGTTATCAGATGAGAAAGGTGTAAATTGCCGCTCAGAGCCATCTCAGCAAATTCCCCCAGCTCCGCTATCTCTCCTTCATCTTTCAATCAGTTCCCATCCCTCGTTTCTTATCCTCTGCCTGATTCCTTTCATCTCTGTAGGGACAACGGGATGTAATCATCAGCTCTTGGCGCAGCAAAGACTCAGCGCAGGTGTGTGTGTGTGTTTTCCCTTATGCATAAACTTCTCTGAGAAATATATTCACTAACTATGGAATTAAATTGAGGTGATGGCGTCAGTGTGTGTGTGTGTGTGTGCATATGCTGAAGCCATGAGCCTCCACCATCGTTAATGAGGCAGGGCCTGTGCCAGTTTCCCCTCTTTTCTCTTCCTCTTCTTCTCTGGAGGAAACACACAATCACACATTAACGACCCACCAGGATGGTGTTAATAAGAGAAAAGAAGGGAAAAAATGGAGACCGGGCCCAGCGGGAGGCGTTCAGAAAGAGACGGAGGGTGGACGGAGGGAGAAATGTAATAATTGGTCAGTGATAGCCACAGGAGGATTTCTGAACAAACAGGCAGATACGGTTCGCACAGGCGGCCATGCGTGTGAAAACATGGTCTCCTTAGCCGGCCTCGGCCCCAGTGGGAGACAGAGGGTGGGCGTACTACAGGCCACATGTTGTTCTCAATATCCAGACCCTCATTTAAGCAGCTTTTTTTTCCAAAAAGTTTTATTATATTTTTAAACCATAACACAGGGTGTATTTTTCATTCGTGTGCAGTTAATTTTAATTAAAGAAAAATGAGAAGGAAAGCCAGGGAGAAACAAAGGGGAGGGAACTGCTGTTGTTGTTTACCATCGAATTGCTCTGATAATGAGAATCGAATAGGGGCTGGCATGTTGTTATTATGCTTCTTGGCAGCGTGTTTGCGCCTGTGTCTGTGTTTGTGTGCACGCACTATAATCATGTGCATACAATCCTAAGTGGCCGAGCCATGTTGGAAGAGAGCTTACCCCCCCTGCACACACACACACACACACACACCCAACGCTCCCTCCGGCGGGGAGTGCTGGCTGTAAGGTAACTGGCAAAACACGAGAGCACAGACACTGTCGCTGCCAGGTGTGTTGAGGAGGTAATTGTCAGCGTGGCAGGCCAGCTGCCTCTGGCTTAGAGAGGGAGCGCCGGAGAGAAAATGAGGAGCAGCCTCTGGTGGAGTCTGTTTGCCCGAGGGGCCGGCTCAATATCTGCAGTTGCTATTTATCCGATTCCCCTCTGTCCCCCCTCTTGCACCACTTTGTATTCTCCTTATAGTTTCGCTTCCTCGCCTCTTTTGCCGCCTCTCCTCCTCCTAGTTGCTTCTGTTCATGCTCATTTCCCATTCTCTCCATTTTCCTCTGTCTTTTCTCTCCTTTCTCTCGCCTCTCTTGTTCTCGTACGGCTCTTCGGTCCCTCTGAGCTTTCGCCGAGAGGCTGCAGCATCACCACGGTTCGGTCCCGTGGCAGACCAACAATCACATGAGTGTTTATATCTTGTTTTTGTCCCCTGAGAGCATCCAGATAGGATCCGGCTGGATGCATGTAGTCTGGAAGAGATGAGCTACACTACATGTAAGAGACTATCTTGATTTAGCAGCTAGCGTGTAAAATAAAAATAAAACAGCCAGTGACGGCTCTGCGAGGTAAAACAGCAGAGAGATGTTGTTTAATAGATGCGTATGACTCTGCCATTGTCTCCCCTCATTAAACTCAAATTACATGTATGTAAATGAGGCTCTGACATCATGGTGTTCATTTTGGGTTCAGTTCCTTGGATTAATTGATTCATTGATTAACAAGAAATTAATTGCTACTATTTTTCTACATATGCTGTATGTTAACAATTGACAGCTTGTTTCAGTACTTTTTCAATATGTTTGTTTGATTCATCCAGTGAACATGAGACTCGGGGGATTGCTGCACACCGACACTTAGAAACATGAAGATTTGTTTGTTAACTCTCAAGTTTTAACTTCATTTTTGTTTGTGTGTTATAGTTAGAGTGACTTTCTAACAGTGTAATCATAATAATGGAGGAAAGAACTTCAACAGGATTAATCAGTAATTAAAATTAAATGAAAGACGTGTTCAAAGGTAGCTATGAGGTCCAGTATCAGGTCTGTTAATGTGATTTGTGTTGAGTGATCAGGAGTGCTTTTCTGAACATCGTCCACTGATCCGCTGTCATCCTTTCAAAAAATGATTCAATCAGTGGGCGGACGCTCCCACTCTGATCCTCAGTATCTCCTCTCTTTTGCTAGAATCCAATGCATATATCAGTCAGATAGTTGAATGTGATGCTCGAGTTATTTCACTTTCAGATGCAGAGACTAAAGGTGGTTTGGACGCCCTGTTAATGTATTTCTGCACCTCAGTCATGCATCAAACATATTCTAGAAACGGACATCCGTGATCCAGGAAGTGACTGTCCAAAACAGCAACTGTACCTTAGCAACCAACAAAAACAGAGGCAGCAGGGCACCAACGGAGCCGTTTGACAGCATTTTGTCTTTTTCGTTTGAGTTAACTGGAAACACTGAGGTCAACTGAAGTTTTCCAATCAACTCTCCAGCTTGCTGTGGATCAAACATGCCAGCGACAGCAGACTGAAAATGAGACTTCTGCTTTAATCTTCTTATGTCTAAAATCAAAGAATGTTTTCTTTAAAAAAAAATGACAATGAAAACATTTCTCTTCCTCTTTTGGTTTTTCGGGTTTAAAAAAAGCCTCTTAAAGCTGTTTAAATGCTCTCCTGCAAATTATGTGAAGAGGCGCCTGAGACAGAAGACCTTGACCAAGTGAATGTACATTCACATTATTTCATGTATATAGTCAATTACACAACTTCATGTAATATATATAAACATTATTTATTACCCATACATATTAAAGCTCAAAAACAGGGAAAATGTGAAAAATGTATCCATTTTCACCAATATTAACTCTTTAATGCCATATGTATTAGTAAATATGAGCTTTTAAGACCTCTACATCATCAGTATCATCATCATTTTTTCCTGAAAAGCCTGATGTATGCAGCTGAAAAAAATACCCAATAACACAAAAATAAATAAAAATGCGAAATGTAGCAAAAATCATACAAATTAAAAATCATAAATGCAAACTAATATGTATTTTTGTCTGCAGACATTTTAATAAACACAAAAGTTTCAAAAGAATTTAAATTTTCTTGCAATTATATCACTTTTCAGGTTTTACGGGGTTAAATAGAAGATGTAAAAAGTCAGATTTACAGGCAGGATATAACAGACAAATTTATCTAAATTCAGCAAACTACATCCATGTAAAAAACAATCAGCTTGTTCATTATTGTCAACATAAAGAACCCCAATTTATGTTTTTGTCGTTTTGTTTTCATCTCGTCATCATCTCATCAAGTTTGTTGAGGTTTTAATGAACAAAATATGTTCCCACACCTGTTTTGAACAGAGCGAAGGTGGTGGTGGTTGTGAAAGGCCTTCGGAGAAATGATCGAGTGTTTGAACACACGCAGAAGCGTGCAGCTCTATAAATGTCATCGCTCCGGTTTGAGTGTGACCAGATGCGCCTGTGCAGTGTCAGCGGTGATACTGTTGACATTTCGTGTTGTGAATAGGAACGTTGTGTATCACTTCACCTCGGCTCGCTCTGCACTGATAAAACCGGCCTGTGTTTTCATAGCAACACCAGATGTACGGTTTACTTTTCCTGAGATGAGCAAAAGGTAAAAGTCACAACTAAGGTTACTTTTTAATGAGTTTTTTTTTTTTTTTTTAGAAAATCATGTACAAGACATTTAAACCATAAAGGTTAATTGGCTTGCATTAAATTTTCCTTTCTGTGCATTCTACAATTTGTTGTGTTTATTTCTTTTTTGTCAGTGATACTTAACTGTCCTCTCTGTTTTTAGTTCACTGAAAGGAAGAAAAAGCTAAAAAAAAAAAAAAAAGTATAACTTTCTCACATTGTATTGAAAGAAGCAGCTCGTTGGTCCAGTACACTAAACACTGTCATTTCAAGTGTAGTCAATTCTCTCATTTTTAACCTCTCAGCCTCTCCGCTCTGCATGGTGGAGAGTGTTTTATAGTAAAACACAGTATCTCAGAGTAAAGCAGAAATCCCATTGTAATGATCTGAAAAAATCTACTCACTGCTTCTTCACTTTGAGGCTTAAACTGAGACTTAAATAGATTATTTTGTTATATATGTACTCTGTGTGTATCTGTTTCTTTCTGTGTGTGTGTGTGTGTGTGTGTGTGTGTGTGTGTGTGTGTGTGTATAAAAAAATATCCTGAACATACATGAAGTCTCTGTTTGAATCTAGTGACACACTTATCTGTGCCCCATTAGCAAGAGCAGTTTTTACATGCGTCTCCTTTGCGTGTGTGTGATTGGAGGAGGGTGTGTGAGGCGCAAGTGTGTAACCCAGTGAATGAATACAAGTACATGTTTGTATTACAACCCCCTCCCTCAGACCCCTGCCAGCTCATGAAAAATGAATGAAGGCCTGTGTGTGTGTGTGTGTGTGTGTGTGTGTGTGTGTGTGTGTGTGTGTGTGTGTGTGTGTGTGTGTGTGTGTG
>JBAJHX010000035.1:17864145-17883227 GCA_037176925.1 Amniataba percoides | reverse complement strand
CACAAGAGCACATGTACTTTGGCCCCCGAGGAGACACATACAGAGGCTGAAACACACACACACACACACACACACACGCACACACATACACACACACACTCAGAAACAGGCTGATCACCGGTAGAGTCAATCAGTCAACGTGGTTCCTGGAGCAGGCCTGTGCTCTGCGGGGTGTGTTGTTTTCCGACATGCCTGACTGCTCCATCGCTCTCTTGATTGATTAGCAGGCCTGCTCGACAGCAGGGCATCACTAAACAAGCCGTCCCGTTCAGCCAGACTCACCGGCGGAGCTACTGACGACTGATAAGTGTATTCGTGTGTGTGCACGTCAGGTGGAGGTTGATGGGCAGAAGTTTCGTGGGGCAGGCCCCAACAAAAAAGTAGCAAAGGCCAGTGCTGCGCTAGCGGCTCTGGAAAAACTCTTCTCTGGTCCCAACGCAGCTGCAAACAAGAAGAAGAAGATTCTGCCTCAGGTAAAGACACACATGTACACACAGTGAAACATATAAGCAAAGTAATCTGCTGCTGTAAACTGAAGTGCAGCTCTGGAAACGACGGCGGTTAAACGTCTTCTCTGACCGCCTCTGTAGAGCTGCAGGACAATGCATCCACTTTGTCCACCCATCAGGAATCAATGGCTCTGTGTTTAACAAATGTCTAACCAGATCAATACGTGACAGTTACAGATCACCACTCTTTCACTTACTTTGTCAATGAGACTGTGTGCTAACAGATCTGAGAACAATGAGGCCCATAATGCCTTTAAAACTTTCTTAGATAAGTTTGTCTGCTTTTTGCAAACACACACACGTGCATCTATGAAGCTTTATACTGTGTGTGTGTTTGCACCAGTGTTTGAAACACACATAACATGTACGTGTCTGTGTTCAGACTAAAGGAGCTCTGGCGGCGGCGGCGGCAGCCTCAGCAGTAGCAGCTCAGGTAGCCAGAGGAAGAGGAAGAGCAGCGCTCGCGAGAGGAGCCTTCGTCAGCGCAGCCGCACCAGGATACGTCACACCAGGTAGAGAGAGGAAGACAAAAGGCTTTTTTAAATTTTATTTTAATGTATTTTTAGTTTGTGTGGTTTGACGGTTATTTAAGACTTTTCCAAAGGATGTTTTGTCAAAGTTAGACCCAAGAGATTATTTGTACAGACGATAATTGCTTGATTTTGATGCATTGATCAGGTTTTATTGAACATGATATTCCCACCTCATCCTGTCAGTTACTCTTTACTGCTGCAGACTATTTATGCTCTATACAGTGTTTTATCTAACTTATATATTTAACATGATGGGGTGTGCACAGTTGGCATTTTCTTTTACCGCTGGCTGTACAGTACTGACATTTTCTTCAGCTCTGGGCTGTTTGCTGAGTATAAAATAAGCATCTTTTTTTCCCTCCGTAGTTGTATCAGAAATATCATCGGCTTTCAGAAATACCCTACAGCAACGTACAGCACAAGGGACAGCAGATATGTTGAGATCTAAATAATGGACAGTGTTAGCAGAGAATCATACAGAAAATCTGAATTGTGTGCTTTTTTTCAGGGGGGTTTGTGCTGAATGTACAACTCTTGTTCGGGTTTATGTTTTAAGTGGACCCTGCAGCTGTCTGCTGGGCTGCAGGAGGCCGAGACGCTTGTATGAAGTGAAGATGTTGAAGTGTGCAGGCTGCATTTAGACAAGTGCTCGATTTAATCTGTAACCTCTCCCCCAACAGGCTTCGGGACACCGTATGGCTACAGCCCGGCTGCAGCAGCTGCTCCTGCATACGGTACGAGCTTCCCGTTTGTTTTCCCAGCCTATATCCTTCCCTCCCTCCATACTGCCCCCCCCCTCCATGACTGCTAACCATCACTGGTTAGATTAATCATCCTTCTGAAGGTTTATGTTGCACCTCCAACACGTCTTGCTTCATTTTCTCCCCTTTTCTCAAAAATTATTTTAAAAACTTGATCCCGCTCTAATCCATGTTTTCAGGGTTTGGCACTAAATCTCACTCATAATTAAATGAAGCTTAAAACCTCTTTGTTGCGTGCTTCGAGCAAAATCTGTCCGTCCTTTTGGCTGCAAATGTCCTCTCGATGCTCCTTAATCTGCTCGTTACCGCTCGCTCCCTCGTCTCTCCGGGCCGGACCGGCCGCTCTGTCAGGAAAGAAAAAGCCGCCGTCAGCTTTGATCTCAAAACTCCCAGAAACTGAACATAATCGCAGTCACACACACACACACATTCACACCTGCGATTACAGTCCTGGAGCAGCTGTCTTTTGACGAACTACACAAGCTCTCCTGGACTCAGATTAACCCGAACACGCTGCCGTCATCTCTCTCCTCAGATTAGCGGGTCACATAGTGAGAGTTCCTCGCCGTTATTTAAGACAGGACAGCCTGTCATCTTACTGCTGCTAAAGAGTTTCCACGTCCTCTCTCATAAATACACACACACACACACACAAACACACACAGAGGAATTACATTTAAAGGCTAAATTTCATACTACTGCTTGACTTTTTCTAACATAGGTACCCATACGTGCCTCTGTCACATGTCGTATTCACCTCAACAGACTCAGCCTTGTGTTGAGTGTGCACACGCAGCATTAGGAGGCCTCTCTCTCCGTCCCTCAGCTCTGAGTTTCAATGGGTCCTATGTGCGAGGAGAAACCGGTCCGGGGCCCCTAGACGGACGATTAGCGCCTCAGTTTCTGCGCCTGTTCGTGGGTGTGTCGTTTCAGTTACCCCCGGATGCATGCACACACTTTTCACGTGTTATTGTGGAGTGAAATACTCAGAATTCAGCGGACGTTTCTGCTTTCCTTCTTGCTCACCGTGCTCTGGGCTTTTTTTGAACACATCAGATTGTAAAAAATCCAGAACATTATATACTGCAGATGTATGAATACAGAAAAATATATGAAGATATTATTTCAAAAACTCAGATCCATTTCCTGTGAGACAGAACAAGCAACTTTTCCTGCTCTTTAAATTGTTATTCTACTTAAGCACAACCTGGGTCTTAATCTGTGGTTTTGTCCATCGCTCCTGTTTGTGATAATGACGTTCACATCAGATCTGCAAACATGGTGACATAACTGTAAAGAATAAACCCCTACAATAGCTGTTAGCTATAGCTACGTAAGTTATTTAAAAGAAAATATTACAGCGTTAACCTTTCCTATTTGCTTTCTTTGCACACATGTAATTTTAGTTTTTCTTTTAAAACACACACACTTTGAGTTTTACTGCCCATTCAGACGTTTTTGCAGCGATGTCACCCACATCTCAGTAAATACAGATTACAGATGGAAAAGACAACAGATTTAAAACCCAAGTTATAATAATAACCTCTTACTATTTTCTTTTCTGCTTTAACTCTTAATCTCTCTTCTAACCGCTGATGAAGGTTGTCACCTCGAATACACTCACAAACTTACACGCCTGTTTCTGCAGAGGGCTTTTTTCTTTTTTTTGTAGTGTGTAGCGTAGAAAGACGTCTTCTTATTATCATCTGTTGCCCTGGACTCATTCAGAGCTGTGCTCTTCTCATGTCTCCCCTCTAGGTTTGCCCAAGAGAATGCTTCTGTTGCCTGTCATGAAAGTGCCCGCCTACCCCGTCCCCCACTACCACTTCTTTTAGCACAGGAGACAACGCTTTTTCATAAATACCAAAATGTACAATTTTCTTTTTCTTTTTCTAAAAGGGAAATTCAGTCTGTTGGTTTTGTTTTTTGTTTTTTTTACAATATCATTCATGGGGAGAGGAGCAAGGACTCGAGCTGAAAATTTGTAAAAAGCGCTTTTTGTTTTATTTTTGTTTTCTTACTGTTTCCAAAAAAAAAAAAAAAAACTTTTCCGAAATATGAAAAGATACGGCAGGTTTAAGTTCTTAAAAACAAAAAAAACTTGAAGGATTTGTACTGTGAACTGTGACCTCATTCTCTGAGTCTCTATCAGCCTTTTGTTATTGTGCTCTTTCTTTGTAGGGAGAAAATAGCCTTTTTTTGCAACACGAAAAACACACACATTCTCTGTAAAAATACAAAAAAAGAAAGAATATAATAATGTGAGCTGTGTGAAGGATGTATAGGAATAAATAAGATATAATGTTGAAAAATGAATAAAAGTTATCTCCTATAAAAGCTGAACAGTGCCTGTTTATCTGATTCAGAGGCAGTGGTGCCTTTTTGTTCGCTTTATTTTGGATTATTTTAGAGCGTTATGTCACTTAACGTGTGGAGAGATTCGCCCACTCGTTCGACATTCAACCCACACACGATACTGCGACCTAAACTTACACTTACACTTTAATATTCCTCACACACAGACTGAATCTGAATCCCTCCACGTACCTTCCTTCGCGCCTCCTCGCATCCTTTTTGACCTCCCCGGCTTACAGACGCCGAGGGAGGCAGGCAAGAAGACGAAATTCAGAAAGCTCTCGCCGGATCCTGCATCTCGCATTCAGCCGCATGATCTGATTAACTTACGTGGATTAATATTTTGGCAGCTTTCCCACAGTGATCAGAGTACACATGGAGAGCTTTTATATTATAACTGCAGCCTTTTTTCCACAACGGCAACTCAGCAAAAAATATCCAAGATGTTATTTTATAGAGACTCCTACACCTCAATACCATTTTTTTTCTATCTTTTCATGATAGATCAACATGTCGACCACAAACATAAACTGTGGTGCTCGTAAATGTCAGTCAAAAGCAGAATTAGGGAACCTGCATGAATCCAAACCTCACTGTCGGCGTGTTTCTGTTGTTGTTGTGTCATTATTTAAGCATCATTGTTGTATTTGTGTTTTTTTGCATTTGAAACTCAAGCTCAAAACTGCAGCTGTACACTCTATTTAAAAAAAAGAACTCTTAAAGATTTGCCATAAGATTACCATAAAATCACATCACAAAAAAAAGGAGATACTCCCTTCACCACCATCCTGGTCATCCAACCAGCGAGAGATAACCCTGCTGACGACGTCTCCATGGTTACAGCTATGAGGCGCAGCCATTGGATGAGAGGACCCAAAATCTTGTCCAATGGTTGGTTGAACTCCATCGAGTTGTTGTGAAACCTTTCGAATGGTTAATTTATTTTTACATCGCTTGACTTCAATCTCACGCGATTGAAGATCCATTTCCAGCTGTCGCACATGTGTTGTGTTATTCTTCTGTTCAAGATTGAATTCATTGGTTTGTTGTTTTGTTTTTTTATTTGCATATTTTTTTGCTTGCATCTTACTACTAAATATTGAATTATTTGCAATTAAGCATTTATTTCAACATTTTGGGAAATACCTGTCATCATAGTCAGCAGCTGATTAGCTTAGCTTAGCATAAACACTGGAAACGGGGGAAACTGCTAGCCTGGCTCTGTCTGTGAGATATTATGTGCAATAAAGTGTTGATTGGATGACTTTTGTTGACCTTTCAACAGAGTTTTCCCTGTTTCTGGCCTTTATGTTACCTATAAGCAGAAAATTACGTTCATAAGTGAGGCTGGAGCGTAGATGGACTAGTAAATCTAAAGCTTCTGGTCCAGTGCAACTCACTGATCCCTGTGAACCTCAGCAGATCGCTCCCTGCTCGCTGGGAGTCTCTGCGTCCAGGTTAAGGAGTCCAGATGTTTATACAGCCCGGGACCACAAATCACAAATTTGCTTACGGGGCTATACTATTTATACAGCATCCGACAACCTGTATCCTTTGAGCCTCCGCTGAGGTGAGGAAATATTCCCAGAGAAACCTCAGAAAGGGGCAGAAAACTCAGGAGGGATCTCTATTTTTAGGATGGGCAGGCGTCCACAAAATACACCAACATAGCAGAAGTAAAAGATTGAAAATCAATATGATGATCCAACAAGCGTATTTCCCAAAATGTCGAATTATTTCTCCAATTTCATTTACTGCCCATTCATATAAAGGGAGGTTTATTAATGCCATTAATACCGAGGTAATAATCTTTTTTACTGGAATATTTCCAAGCACCGCTCAGGAAGATTTGCCCTAAAAAAAAAAAAAACATTATTGGATTTTTTTTTGTCCCTGTCACAGATTTTAAATCAGTCTAACTCATACTGCTTTCAAAGAGGGGCAGCAAAAGTTATTCTATATCTATGCATGTGAGCATCTGTTCGTATAATCACTCCTGCGCTCTTTGTGTCTGTTCTTCGTCTCACTGCAGGTGGTCTTTTCATCGACAATCCCTTCTACCAGCCACGGACCATCGCTCCTTTCATTATTCATCTGGGCCCACAGGATCTCTTCTCTGACTTCTAGAGGCGGCGTGTTGTTGCTCTTCGCACGTTCTTCGTCCACCCGTCAGGATGACGCCTGTCTCTTTTATCGTCCGCCGAGCGGGATGCCTTTCTGCGGACTCACAGATCCCAAACTGTATCGGCGCGATCGGTCCTCTGGAAAACACAAAAAGAAAACTTTCTGCCGTCCAGCAAGCGGCAGAAACTCTCCGACCTTCTGACCGAGAGGCTCAAAGCTCCTCTCTGCTATTTTCCTCAGCCCAGATCTTCTTCTTCAGATGGGGAGTAACTTTTACACGAAGCAATACTCGAGATTTCACGAGAAACGTTCTGCGCGAGGATGCTGGGCTGAACTTTGGTCTTTCTTATAGCAATACACCTGAACTCCTCTCTCCAAGATTACTTACTTGAGAAGATGTGAATGTCCGACGGAGTTTTTTTTCCCAACACAGCATTGCAATAGCTCATTTTGATTGTATATTCATTGTATGTGTGTGTACGTGTGGCTATAACATGACTATATACACATATATGTATGGTGTATGTTTCTATAACGATGTGTTGACAATAATATTACTATATGATGATGTATTTATGTAAATATTCTACAAAATATAACTATTGTTGGTATAAATTATTTTAGAATTATAAAGTTAAATGTAACTGTAATATCACAGTATAGCTTTCTTCCAATTTTATATACACTGAGCAATTGAAGCTAGTCCTAGGAGATGCAATATTATCTTTGGTATTCCTATTAACCTGTGCTGTTAGAATAATAATTATGCTTCCTTCTTTCCTTCCTTCCTCCTTTTCCTTCTTTCGACCTTTTCCTCTATCTTTCTGAGCCTTTCTGAGCACGCTCTCTGCCGCCCGAGGTTTGTTTTTACGTGGCCCGGACCAGAGGTGCTTCCCCTACTGAACACACCCGCGACCCAACCCCATACTTTTCCTGTCAGAAAGCACATTTTCTATAGTCTCACTGCTGGCAGGGAACACTTGTTACAGATACAGTACTGTATGTGCATCGTCCGCTCTGATTTACGCGCTCCCCTCCGACGACGTCTCCGGAAACAAATCGTCAGCTCGTCCCGCTCGCCTTAGGGACCAAAAGCACAGCTCGCTCACACCCGCTGCTGTTCGTCCTCTGCACAGCGCACATCCACACACACACCCTTCAAACTCGACTGTACGGACGTGAAGCGGCTTCGTTTGAAGGCCTCGTCGTTTCACTTTTGGAGGGACGCAGCACAAAGTGGCTGACTGATTAAAGCTCCTGCCTGCGCACCGCCGGCATCACCTCTCCTGTGTGTAAACAGCAGGGTTTGTTTTTTTTAGGAGAGGTACATTTCAGAGGTTGTTGATGTCACCTTAGGATGTTTTTTGAAGCTTGAATCAGGGAAAGACAGGAAATTCAAACATAGGAGAGGAAACTTTTAGCTCGGGATGCACCGATCCAACATGTCCGATCAGCGTCAGGCCACAGAAATGCAAAGTATGCATGTGATGGTGTATTAAATCAAATCCACTGACAGTGAGGTTTGCAGATTTTAAGATAACCTGACTTACTGTTGGATGGGTGCATCCCCAATTTAAGCCACAAAGGATCCCGTTTGCTGCAAAACTTCTCTGTAAGCTGTAAACTTCTAAACATTTCCACCATGACGCACATTTTAGGAAGAATAATTCACTCAGCCATCATCAGGTGTTCACCTGTTGTTGAAGCGCTCAGGAGAGATTAGTGAAAGAGGGGATTTATTTATTTTTATTTTTGTTAATCATGTATAGTCTCAAAAAACGTATATTGCTTATTAGTAGCTGACTGTGTAGTTTTCTGGGTTTAACCCTGCTATGGCACATGATAAATTTGCATAGATAGTAATTAGAGAGGAGAGATATTCCATTGAACAAATGATTTCTTCATACTGGAATCAGATTGTCACTGCACACGTTTACATGGCAGTCGCAGACATGGTGCTCACTTTCTGTACATTTCCGCATTGCTTACATGCTTCTGAAAGCTCTTCATCGGTTTATTTATTTCTTTCAGCCTTTAATAGATAAGACGTGTCAGTCAGCGAAGGTGAAATCGAGTGTATCAAAAGGCTTTGATTCTGCTCACGCTCGCCTTGATTTGGGCAGCAGTTTGATCTCCTGTGTTTTTCGCCAGCTTTGATTCGACAAAAACAGCATCTGAGAGAGACACAATAGGCTCGCCGAGGCACCCCGAAGCCCTTTTTTTTGTTTTTTTCAACACAATAAGACAAATGAGAGTTGGATTTTGTGACATCGCCGCGCCGTCGGTGGAGAGAGTTTGGTTTTTAGCGGAGGAGGGAATGTAATTCTGCCACTGAGCTGTGATTGTGAGATTGGGGGTAAACTGAGGGATGCTGGGTGCTCGTTTTCTAGTTGTGTTCGGTCTTGGGGCAGTCGGGTCGAGCAAACAGGCTGTAATTTAGTTTGAACAGCTCTTCAACTTCGACAGCCGGACTCATCCGCAGTGTGTCCATGTTCGTCCTCTGCAGGGATGAAGTCTGGTCATAAATCCAAATTTCAAAACCTGTATGACACCCAATCTGCCACTTTGATATTTCATCTGCTAATCTTTGTTTGTGTCTCTCTGGCTGGTATTTACTGTGGGCATTAGTGCCGTGATCATCTTACTGCTCTGACATGCAGCAGCATTAAGACACTAAGATGTCCTCCAGAAACTCGATCCTGCTTCTTAAAAAATCTCCTCCTGTGTAATCACAGATTATCCACGTCGATTAACTGTGGATATTTGCAGGGCTGCTTTTGCAGCGTAGATTCTGGAAGCTTTTTACTGCAGTTTTCCAGCAGATCTCATCTCGCTGTTTTCATCTCTGAAAGTCTGACTTTTCTTCCCCATGAAGAATTCGCATGGAGGTGAATAACTTTGAGCTTGTCTGTGTGGAAACAGGCCTTTCTCTATCCGTTAAGAATTTCTCCCAATTTCCCCTCTGCCCTCTCTCTCTCTCTCTCTCTCTCTCTCTCTCTCTCTCTGTCTCTCTCTCTCTCTGCCCTCGTCCTCTTCGTCCAGATGGCCTGCATTAATAAGGCAGACAGTCATACCTCAGCAAGCAACCTTTTCATTTCCCCTCAGACCGAGCAGACACGCAGGAGGAGTCGGCCCGACCGCTGACCCCGTCCTCTCGGTCTGTCGGCCGGACGAGGAGGGTGGCAGGGCGAGAGCTCGGGGAGGAAGTCTAAAAGTGGCACCGGCGGTCCGGTGGGGCCGTGCAGGACGAGGAGCTGGTGTCTCCTGATGAGGCAGAAGTGTGTTTCCTGCTGAGGCTTTACACTTAAAATGTGAGGAAGATAATAACCAGCCCGGAGTGTCCTGTGAACTTAAAGAGATAAGATGCAGAGAGTTGTTTGAATTCTAACATTGCAGGGAAAAGATAAATAATGTATTTAGAGAAAAGCATTAGAAACAAAGCAAACCAATGCTGCTCTTTTCATAATCCATATTTATATTTGAAACAAGCTTTATTCAGTGCATGGAGGAATGAAAAGGAGGCTGAGGAGCTGTGTTTCTCTTACTGTTGCACCATCAGGAGGATGACAAACCAGAAATGTCTCAAATAGAGAATATTACAGTGATGTGCTTTTTTTTCCTCCCGTAGAGACGTGCTCGCAGTAGGCGTGTTTGAAAGCTCGGACAGCGTGTTCATGTGGGGAACTTTCCCGGAGAGTAATGGTTGTTTGCGCTGGTTTCTGAGTCCTGGTTGAGCTTTCTGATGGATGTTCTTCCCCCCTCCCCCACCCAGAAATGTCTCTAAGAGATCACTAACAGGAAAACACACATACACACACACACACACTCACACACACACACCCTCCCTGCACAAACGCCGCCTCTCTTTAGGCATTCAAAACAGCTACACCTGCAAATCTAAGAAGCACAAAACACACACGAGCAATACACCCACACATCCTTCTCAGGGCCACCTGACACACACGTGTATGCAAATAGACACACACACACACAAGCACACATGTAATCATTGATGTAAATATTTCAACGACATTAACGGCCGAGGCAGCATGACGTTATTCGCTCCGTGGTTTGTATACTAACACTTAAGATTGTACTGTGTGTTGTGAGAGTCACACAAGTGGTTTGGCCTTGTTTGTATTTTTAGGATTTGAGCCATGTATAGCTGAGAAAACACACACACACGCAGACACACACCGTCCTCCCCACATTTGTCTTGGTGCTTTACATCGGGCTGGCTGTAGCACTGTACATAATGGATTTTACTTTAAAGTTTGCTTTTGGAGGAACAGCAGTTTATCGGTGAACAACTTGTGCTGGAGAAAAAAGGAGGACATCAAAAATTTTTCTTTTTTTCTGGCACCAAATGCAGCAGCTTTGTGTGTTTTAGATGCTGCAATATGTTCGGTAGTTATGAGCTTTCATGGCCAGGTAACGTCAGGGTTTTTTAACGTTTGGAGCCAGTTTTTTTCCCAGAGGCACCTTTCTGCCAGGTCAAAAAGTAAAAAATGCTTTTTTGTTTCGGGAGGCCGGTTCTGGTTTGTTCTGCTGGATGGGATTCATCCACACACCAAAGACTCTGAAGCCTTTGTTGCACAAATCTGATCATCCCGGCAGCCTCAGAAGTGAGAAACCGCGCGCTACGCGATCCGATGTTCAAAGTCTAGACGGTTATGAAATGTCAGGTAACAAAAAAAAATGGGTGTAAATCCAGGATCTGAAGGAAACTTGCTCGTTCTTGCATTCAGCGCAGAAAGTGGAGTTTTTTTAAATGACTCTGGAAACAGGAGGAGGAGGAGGAGGAGAGGTGATGAAGAGCTCTGAACTCTGCAGAGCTGCAGAAATAGATCCGGGATCGCGTTTCAACTTAACCAGACCAACTGCTGAACGGATCGTTTTCCCCGGGTGTGTGTGCGTGTGTGTGTGTTTCGTCCGGCAATTACATAAACGGGATGGGGAAGCTATTTCACACCCATATGCACACATACACGCGTCCTGCAGTCGCATCAAGCATGTCGTCGCATACTTCCTGCTCACGCTCCACTGATTGTTTAAGTCCAATATCCTCCTGATAAATGATCAAAGCATTTTGGTTGGGAATGTACACTGTTGTTCTAGTGATTGTAGAGTAGAATGTATTTACTCATAGAGAGAGTAAACTTGCTTTTTCGTAGAGAAGCCTATATACAGAATATATATGGACACAGACATATATATACATCTATATATCTTTTTGAACTACTCGTGTGTGAGAGTTGTTTTTTGGGCGCATCCACCCTGTTAGGCTTCATATTTCTTTCCCCTTTTTCACTTTTTATTTATGATGTTTCGACAAAAGTAGCGTCTCATGAGTGATGAGTGTTTACTTTTTTTTTCCTGTAAATATGATTTTTAAACTTTATTTTTGACAAAAAGGGGATTAAAAAGAAGAAAAAAATGGTTTTACGATGCTGCCTATGAAATTATAAAGTGATATCTGTCCACAGAAGCTGTTTGATCCATGAAATTATGAGAGTAAAATTGTGTGAAATGTACCGACGGGTCAGCAGAGGCCAATGACAACGAATGAGGGACGAGGGGAGGGGAGGGGTCATTTGAACTCGCCGTATTGATCGTTTTGATTAGTAGCAACATTCACAGCAGTGATGATCTGTGGTTGTCACTGTGTTTGACATAATCTATGCTTGACGAACTGAAAATAAATCAGAGAAAGTGCTGAATCTATATGTGAGTATCTTTATTTTAACTATTTGTGAGCTGAATTTTTAATGAACAAGTATGTGAAAACGTTAAAGCAGGCTCAATAAAACATGGGGGGGTTTAACTTTTATAAGATATATTCTAGTTTTAAGCATTTTCTTTCAGGTATAGTAAGAAAGAGTTGATTATTTCATGAAGCAAAAGTAGAAAATTACATCTCCACTTTTTTAAGAACAGAAAAAATTAGACAAATGATGAAGACGACACTGAATATTTAAAAATACAAACAGCAAATAGTACATATTCAAGTCTGCAGTCGTGTAGTGATGGTGTTTTTAAGAGCAGCAGAGCTTCGTACCATCCTGCTCATAATGACAAAGCTTCAGCGACATCTTGATGTTTAGCATGTTAAATGTTCATCATCATCATCATCATCATGTGTTGCTCACATTCACTAATTATCACTAAAAACAAAGCACAGCACACAATGATGGAAATGTTATTTTATTTTTGCAGGTATTTGTCATTAACTAAGTGCTGGACAATTAAAAAACTGACCCATTAAAAGGCCTATAATTAGTCAGAAGTTCCTCTAATTTGTGAATGTCTGCACAAAATTTTATGACAATTCATCCAAAAGTTGTTGATATATTTATGTCCAAAGCTCAAAATATATTAAAAGATATAAATCAAGTGTTCAGAAATCCCTACGGGTAATGTGACACTTGCTGTGTAAAGTAAAATGAAATGCCAGCTGGTTATTTAGTTGACAAATGAAGTGTCCACTTTGTGCTTCATTAGCGAGCTGCTTAATTTAGTGTGCACCGTCCCCGAGTGTCATCTCAAGCACAATATTTTGGTTTTGGTTTCGAGTGACCCGAGGGACAAATTCCGCCATAGTTCTGCTTTAAAATGCCCACACATCATTAAGTCCACATTCTGACACCCAATAGTGATAATGCTCGTGTCATTATGTCACGCTATAATCACACAGTCAAGGTTATGAGCGATAATTGGCGAGTTTGTCTAAGGGGAGCTTTGGCAACACGAGCTGTCAGTCATGTTTGTTCGGCCGAGCTTGAATATCCGGTGACATCTCCAACAGTCAACGCGACAGGCCGCCAGGCCCGGCCGCCAATCATCCTAAAAGAAAGAGTTTGTGCACAGAAAGAGAAGAGATAACGAAAATATGTGCTTTTGTCTGAGAGAGCGAAAACAACACAGAGAGGAGGAGGATTAAACTCTCCAGACAGTTATCCTGACAAATTAAACCCAGCTTAGCAGACATCAGTGGATTGTGTCAAATGTGGCACTTCAGTTTTCTTTTATTGCATTTTTTTTATTACAATATATGCTGAAAGCTTACTCTTTATGTTGTGTTTACTCCAATAATGTGACAAAATGTAGAGAGAAGTGTCTGAAATCTGAATCAGAGGCCGTGTTTTCATGCCATCAGAGTGATAAAACCTGAAAGCAACACGACAACCATCCAGAGGAAAACACTCATTAGTGAACGAGGGATAACTGCTTATTCTGTCTGAGGAGGAATAAAAAAGTAAAGCAGAAGCAGAAAGATCAGATGGCAGGTTGATGATAATCTGGAAAACCAATCAGACACAGTATCCTGGAGTATGCGAGGTCCAGATTGACACTCTACAGTAAACGAGCTCGGCCTGCTGACAGCTTCTTATGATCCGTGTTGTGTTTCAGCCAGTAAGAAGAAACTGAGAAACACTCACAAATCAGATTAAATTGACGGGACTCTTCTCCCCTCCTGACCTCAGGACCCGTTTATAGACGGAGTGAGTTTGTACCGACACACCCAGAATTAAGACTTTTCCAAGCTCACGTTGGGGATTTATGTGAAAACTTTTTATTAAATTCATCTGATGTTGCAGCATCCTGCAGCTCCCCTCTGAAAACTTTTTTTTGCACTAAGTTCACATTTTATTGTGATTCTTTGTCTTCATTTGTTTATTTTTCTCTGGGTTAGGTTGAAATTTATAAAAAGAAAAAACAATAATAATAAAAAAATAATAATATATTCACTCCTCACTTTCTTGCAGCCAAGTTTAGATTCTGTGCAGTGTTAATATTGTTGTGTTACATCTAGAAGTTATTTGGTCCTGAATAATAAACTGAGAGTCACAGATCCTCTAAAAATGCTTCAGGGATGAAAAAAACACTTTTAAGATGTTTTGACTGTTTATTTTCCCAAGAAGGATTATTTAGAAGAAATATTTTTATGGCAAAGTGTTGATTTTCATTGCAGATATATAAAAAAGTAAAGCTATTATGTTACTCCATCATTTAACAATATTAGTAATAATCATATCTTTTTAAAACATATCTTTTTTAAAACTATTTATTGGCTGCAAACATTCGGTATTTTCACACACAGGGAGATATTTGTGTGCTACCCATCAAGCCCACAGTACAAAAATAAGTAATGAATATCATCATTTTACTATAAAAATAAAAAAAAAGTTTCAAGAAAATTTAAATAATTTCTCTTGGGAAAATATACAGTCAAAATATCTCAGTTAGAAATATATAAATAATACACAGTTAAAATTTGGTTGGAAGAAAATGAACTCTTGTGGAGAAAAATAAATATTTTCTTTGTTTGGGGGGAAAAAGTATTTTTATTCATAAGCAAATATTTCCATGAATACTTGAAATGATCTTTGGGGTTTCTCAGATGTTCAGCTCAAGTTTTAACCCACTTCGATGAAAAATAATGGTGACCTGGAAACAAACAGCTGAAGTTGACCTGAGCTGCAGCTGCAACCCGTTAGCCTGATTCAGCTCTGTGTGAGGAAGCCTGTGTGTTTGTTTTAGTGTTTTAGTGAATTTATCTGTTTGCATCACACTGAAAACATGCAGACAGCAGAAAAGAAGAAGCTCATGCAGGAAAAGTGATTTTTTTCAGCATTTTTTTTTTTTTTTTTTTTTTTTACTATTTTTCTACCTGAAAGCTGAAACTTAACAGGGAGGAAACTCAAACAAGCCCACAGAGGTGAGAGTTTGATTCTCAGAAACACAAGATTCAGATCAGATCATGCAACAGGTCATTTTTCAGCTTCATTAGTGGTAGACAAGGTGTGATGATTTCTTTATCTGTGTAAAAGTGACACCAAATGTGCATGTGTTGGAGCTTTGGAGTTAAATAATTAGATTACATTAGAAAACCAGCTTCATTGATCACACGTGTGAACACATACAAGGAAATTTACTAGTACAGTTTTTATGACGCTGTCACAGAAATAGAGATACACAGTTTAAAATATGACTGCAGCAACAGGTAGCTTTATATACAAGAGATAAATGACAGTAAAACTGTTTATTTGGTTCTTAATCCCACCAGTCACAATAGTAAAAAAATAAAATGTGAAAAATGTTTCCTTTCTAAGGCTATAAAAATGTTACTGAATGATCTATCGATGCATTTCCAGCAGATATTGAAATAATTAAGTCTCAATGAAACGTGGAGTGTCACGTGTTTACTGTCAGTGGTCACATGACCAGAGTTGTTTACTTCCTGTTTGCGCGAAGAGAAGGGGATGACAGCAAGAAAGCTGCCAAAGAAAAGGTTAGTTTAGTATGTTAACATAAAGATAGGACATACATTTTTGGCACACATCATGTTTAAGGTGTCTAGTGTTGATATGTGCATTTGCAATTACTCAACTTTGTTTAATGTGGTCAAAGAACTCACAAACATTTCACCGGCAACAAGTGACCGGTGGGATAAAGCATGATATGTAACTGTTCTACCTAACTTTCTACCTAATTTTATTCACACACACACACACACACACACACACACACACACTGCACTGGTATATTCAGTCTGTCCAATAGTTGATACAACACAGTATCCTACTGGTCATGAAACACACTTTTTAACACACTTTTCCATGAAAACTCCTAAAAATTCTGATTGATTGTTTCAAAGGGACACTAATGACACATGATTTGGATATTTTTGTGTCTGGGAAAATTCGGGAATAAATCCACAAGTGAAAGTAAAATGATATCAGACAAAGATGAATCCATCAGGTGGAATAAATCATGCAGAAATCTGTTGTCTATCAAAATATGAATTTTATTATCTGAGCTGAAATAAGTGTTTTGTTGATTACAAAAGGGGGAAAACACCAAATATTCAAGTTTTACTGTCTCCAGATTCACTCAGCTGTGATCATTTTAAGTCTATTTATTCTGATGCAAACTGCGAGCTTACAGATTACAAAATGTCTCATTAAAAAGCTGAATTTTTGTCTGAGTGGGACAATGTGAGAGTGAGTCCACCTGATATCAAACATCAGGACCTGTGAATGTTTCAGAGAGGAAGTTTTCCTTTCTCGACCCTCACATCTAATTTATAAACCGTGGCTGTGGTAATCTGATGTCACGGATTTGGAAATTATGTTTCTGTCCCTGAGAATAGCCTCGGGATTAATTCTCCATTAAGAGGGAAATGAGAGCAAAGTAATTGGACGCAGCAGAGAGGTATGAAATTTGTGACGAGTATCTCTTCTGAGCAGGTGGAAGCTCGACTGTGTTCACGTTTCTCTCCTGAACAAATGAGACGACGACGATGGGACAAACTGAGATTCGACGTTCGGGATTTCTCCTGTGAAGCCTCGAAAGTGTTCCAGGTGTGAAAGAAGAAGAGAAAAGAAAAGGTGAGTGAGTCTGCGTGAGCCAAAGTTAAAAATGTTTCCTATGTGCAGAACATTTTTAAAAACCTTTACTGTAAAAATACCAAAACAAGATGAAGTCTCACTTAAAAAGGTCAACTTATGTAAATTATATAAATAAAAAATTATAAACAAAATATATAAATGTATAAAAATTATATACATTTTCCATTTACAGACCAAGCGATTTAAAATAATTTAAATCAACTAAGAATATAGTAGGTCAGTTAATAAAGAAGCCTTTCCTCTCTTGTCTACTTCTTCAATACGGAAACAAAACATGTCCAAAAAAGAAATAGTCCCATGAGTGTCAAATTATTCATGTCCTGAAAAAAGCTTTGTATCTCTAATTTTCAAGCTTGCAGTAGGTTTACTAAAGTAAAGCTTAAAAAATAAATAAATAAATTCATTTTCTATAATTATTGTAACTGAATCAGCTTTTTAATTATTTTTGGGTAACTTCCCCTCAATGTCAGATAGTTTTAATAAATAGTTGCATACTTTTTCAAGTCCTTGAAGAGCAAAAATTTCAATTTCACTGCAGCTCGGAAACACAAACAGGAAGTTTCATACTGAAAGGACTTTGGAAGAACATGTGATTAGTCTGACTCAGTGAACAGGTGGATCCTCATTTGGCTTCAGAAATCACTCCTACAAAAAACAGTGGTATTATTTGAAGAGACTGTTTGAATCCACATGTGAGTTTTAACTTGAAAAACTTTTTAAAGTGCCTCAGCTGTCTGTTATTTTTCACACCTGATAGTTTGAACTTTAAACTCCGAGTTGCTGGCAGAGTTGTGTGTCTGCAGTGATGAGATGGAGATCAGGTGACCGTGGGAGGGTGGGGGGGGGGGGGTCAGGAGGTTGAAGGTCCAAACATCTCACAAATCACAAACCAGCAGCAACCGAAGATGACAGTCCCATCACCCCCCCCACCTCCAACCTCCATGTGCATTTTACTCTGTTGCTGCCTTGCTGCTTGTATTTATAGCTCAGACAGAGATAGTTTGTGGATGGGGGGGGGGTGGTTGCATAATGTTTGTCACCCCCAGCCGCTGCAGGTACGAGGTTTCAGCTCCTCCTGCTGCTTTGCAATCTGCAGCCTCGACGGGCGACTCAGAGCCGAAATCCCTGCAGCCCCCCCCCTCCCCCCCCTCCCCCAAACCAACCCCTCATCGCTAAAAGGTGATAATTTTATGGGCCTGCGAGTTATAAACACTCAGAATGATAAATACGAGGCCTCCGGCACGATGTGGAGCTCCGCTGTAACTTCTTCTGCGCCGAGGCCTTCGCAGAAAATAGCTCATCCCTGACACAGATAACAACGCAGCCATATGTTAGGAGGGATGTTCTCCAAGGGGGGGGGGGGCGGCAGCCAAAATAAGGAAGAGCTATGAAGAGATTTCCAGCTCGAGGTGGTGTGATGGTGGCTGACAGATAGAGGCTGTTTTCACTATAAATAATTAGCTGGGAGAAAAAAACACGTTCAGTTTCATGTTCAAAAACTCCCTCAGATGTCCAAAGAAGTGAGGTGAGTTACAGAAGTCTCATTAGAATATCTGCCTCTTTTATTTATTTATTTTCATCTCTTCCTCTCTTTTCAGGTTTAACACCAAACGTTAGCGAGGAAGCGTAAAAAAAGAGAAAAACGACACGCTTGACTTTATAGATTTTTCTTTCTTTTAAATAGAAACAGGCTTTGAACTTCCAGAGACAGAAAAAGATGCAAAACAGCAATAAATAAATATAAATAGTATTTAGAGAAAAAAAAGACTTCAGGTGACGTCTTGATGAGCAAAGAGCCTCCAAAGCGACGGCTGCTTAAGATGATTTCAAAGATTAGAATAAGCAACAAAAGATGGAAGATAAAATATTTAGATTTACTATTTTTTGTTCCATCCAAACATGACAGTTTAAATGTCACCACACCAGGTGGATTATCCCTTTTTGCAGACAGAAATTTATCTGTATAAATCGCAGTGTAGTGTTGAAACTGGACATCTTGTTTATTCTTTAGTTCCAAGTTAGTGCCTCATTTGAATTAGATTTCTGTACTTGTATAGACGCTTGTGTGTAGAAAGTAATTTCATATTTGAGAACTTCTTTTATCGACTGAAAATAGCATGTGTTTTGTTGGAAAAACACAAAATTAAGAATTAGGAAGTACGTTCTTGTTAATGATTCAACAACTTCAGTGTCAATCTGGAACAATTCCCATGTACGACTCCTCCCACCATCATTTTGATTATGTTCATTTGTCATTTTGACTTAATGAATGAATCATTTAATCTCAAATTAGGATATGTATATATACATATGTGTGTGTGTGTGTGTGTGTGTGTGTTTATATATATGTATCTATATCTATATATATCTATATCTATCTATCTATAT
>JBAJHX010000035.1:17811124-17863959 GCA_037176925.1 Amniataba percoides | reverse complement strand
TATATATATACACACAAACATACATATACATATATAAACATGTATATGTGTGTGTATGTATATATATATATGTATATATATATATAGATATATAGATACTTAATATTTTTAGTCCGTAACTCAGAAATTTCAATGCCAGGAAATACTCTGTTCAATTAAAATACGAAAATAAAGTAATTTAATCTTGAATCTATCTTTAAATGATTTATTTTGACATCAACTAAACCCAAACATATAGATTTTTTTGAGTGATGTAAATGATGTCGACAGCTTCCATTCCCCACAGCTTACCATTAGTCTGTGATATTTCTGTTTATTGGTTGATTTGAGTCTTTTAAGATCTGCATTCTGTATTAAATTTAATCATCTACTTCAAGAACAATACTAACAGAAGTTTTGTAGATTTAGCAAAGTGTGTAAGGAAAACGCTGCCTCCATCTCTTAACATGTCTGAACTCAGGAGGGTTTGATCATTCTTTCACTAAAACTACTAAAACGGACAAAAAACAAGGGAAGAAAGAGACGGACATGTTTTTGTGTCGATATCTTTATATTGAAATTCATGAAGTATACACAATGCATCCTACACTATTACAATTTCCACACGTCGATAATGCTTTTGTTGTCATCGGATGATAAAGCTACGTTTTGGCATTTTAATTTAACCAAACAGCAGTCTGACCGAGAAGCTTGGAGCAAAAATAAAACATTTAAAAAACGTAAAACATCGCGGTGGATTAAACTGTAGCACGGCAGCAGGTAGGTAGGTACAAGTAGGCAACATTAGTCATAGTTACAGAGTAGAAAATCATAAACAAAAAACTCAATATTCATTTTTTTAAATGTCTTATTTACAACCCAGTGCCTTTAGAGGAATGACCCTTTTTTTCTTTCTTCCTCATCAGGACTTTTTTCCTCTGACATCACAAGTAGATTCCAGCCAATCAGATTCAACCTTCAAGTTAGATGCAATTTACAGTAACTGTTCATTTTAGGCTGGAAAAGAAAAGCTTTTCATTGTGTGTGTGTTTTTTTTTCTTTTAATATGATTAGTAAGATATGAATAGAAATAAGAATATTGTTGACACCCTCTTTGTAGTCGGTTAAATATGAAAACACACACACACACACACTTTTTGAAACCCCCCCTTCATCCCCTCTGGACTGATTTTAGCTCGCTGGCCTCTTTGACCTCTGAGATTCTGATCCACGCTTCAGGTGCACAGTTACACTTCTGGCAGCTGACAAGTGTTTTAATGTGTGTGACTTTCCTGCCCTTACATTCACAGCGGTGTGTGTTTGTGTGTATACACTCAGTGGCCAACAGTTTTAAACACCTGCTTTATTTTTCCTCCGTCGAGGTGTCGAATTCATCTTTGTTTCATGGAGATTTTTGCCTCAAAAAGTCGATAAATTCCTGCATTTTTTAAATGTATTTTTTATATTTTTTTTGTTCCTCCTCATCCCAAAGGTGTGTCTCGCCGAGTCGAGTGCAGGTCGGCTGAGAGAAACACGAGTTCCTGTCATGTCGCTGGATTCACCTCAGGATGACGAACGCTTTGTTACACAAAGAGACGCACCTGAAGCGTGACAGTGTGTTTTTTAACCCACTGTGGCATTCAGGGACCCAAAACACTACAAGATCCTCCCTTTAACCTCAGCTTTTTTTACCATCTACATGCAAAAGAAATATAAGTTTTTACATGTGGTAGATTTTCCAATAATCAATCGGCCAATTTTAACAATCACCTGCCTACTTTTGTATAATCTTCTTGGTCTGAGCTGTCAGCAGTGGAAACTAAAGTGCTCTCTCCTCGTGGCTTTCCTGTTAGTTTTAAACATCTTCTCTGGCCGCTGTCCTCTGACCTCTCTCGCTGACAGGGCGTGTTTTTGTTTTATTTTTATTTTCCAGCTGACTGCACTGATTCTCTCGTCCTCGGTACAAAGACCTCGCAACTTTCTCATATTTTTGCCAGAAACCTCCTGATCTTGTTGGCGTGTTTGGAGGACACGGAGGTCGGATTTTATAAGCAGGTGTTTCAAATAAAGAGGCCACTGAGTGTTTGCGCTGTACCCGCCTTTCTTCTCTTTGTTTTTTTATTATATATTATATAAAATGAACAGTGTAATTAAGTGGCTGTGTGTGTGTGTCTGTGTGTGTGTAGCGGTAAAAAGAGATCCCAAAGGTCTCACTTGACTGAACTGTGAAAAGTAAACACAAGATGTTTCTTGCCAGTCCAGGTCAAAGGTCACAGAGCAGCTGGTGCCAGGGTTTTAAAGATGCATTCAAGTGCAGCAGGAATTACAACTTTCTCAGCGTGTGTGTGTGTGTGTGTGTTTCCATTTTTACCTCCCTTAAGTGATGTTTAAGGTTTTTAACCAGCACTTCACCTATCTGGGGGTTAAAACAGTGTGATAACATACATAAACATGCAGAGGTTTGCGCGGTTTAGAGGTTTTTTTTTCTTTTCTTTGTGCTGCGACATCTGAACCGAGCAAACCTCGAGCGTGTTTTAACGTGTAAAATTCGATGATGGCTTTCCTGCTTCTCTTCTCGCTGCAAATTCTATATTAATTTTTCATTTATTATCAACCTTCAGATCAAGGCTTTGTCAAACTTTTCTTTAGCATCATTCATGTACACATTTGAACAGTAAAGGAAACAATCAGGAAAAAAAAACTTCCCTTAACATGCATGCACACACTCATAACCTTTAGTGCTTTTTCTTTCCCTTGGACTTCCACGCGCTCGCTTTCCTTCTTTCTTTTATACACACACACACACAATAACATTATTTCAGTCAATTATTTATGCATTCAAACATTTTTCTTCGCAGTCGCTCAAACACACATTAACACATCAGTCAGCACAAAACAAACATGCACACCTACACACACGTATCCTCTTTACATAAGCACATTAATGTACATACATAGAAAAAAAAAAGGTCTTGTTCAACGTAAATTAGAAAAAGCTCAGTTTTGAAAAGGCGTCTATTAGCTCTCGTACCTAAAACAAAAAGTCTGACGGGGACCGGTTGGGTTTGTGCCAGTAGTCTGGAGGGGAGGGAGGACGGAGTGTTTTTCTTCTCTATCCCGTCAGGACAGTTACAGTTCGGATGTCCTACCTTCCCATCTGCAGGTTTTTTTTTAATAATATCAGCAGTACAAAGACAGAAATAAACGAAGCTTTCTCTTCTTTTTTTTTCTTTTTTTTTTCTCTTTGTGACGGTGGAAGCACATTGTATCTCTGCTCAGTCAGAGTGGTACCGTTGTACTTCATCTTGTGTTTTTCAACCCCTTCTCATCAGCGCGGTCGGCTGTAGTCATTCGGGTTGGAGATTAAGAAGAGATGGATTGGGGGTGGGGGGGTGATTAGATCAGGAGGGGTGGAAACACGAGGAGCAAGTAACACAGTCTGTAGTAATGGTCATCCTGGGATTTAACGCTCAATGTTCAAGTTAAAAGTTATGGCCCGGCGGGTTAAGTTAGGCGTCCGGAGGGTTCGGTGTGAACTCCAGAGGGGGTCGGAGTCCAACCAGATGACTGGGGGCGTGTGGGGGGGTTATCAGGTTAGGTGGTCTCTTTGCCCTGGGTCCCGGTGACCGTCTTGATGGAGCTGAGTGTTCGGTTAAACCAGGTCTTCTTGGCGGCTTGTACCTCGTTGAGGGCCAGACCCAGGTGGTGCTCCAGGTCCTGATGGAAGAGGAAAGAGAAGAAAAATCAGTCTGTCACACAGAACAACAGGAGTCATAATTAAAGATAAAATGACTCTTGTTTTCCAAAATAAGAGGCCCCTGTGTACTTTAAAACATTTGTAGTCTCTATTTTTATCACTTTGATCAATCTCCAGCTTTGAATCAAGTTCCCTTCTCAAGTGAAATCTTCCTTTTTTGACCCAGTAAACTCACAGAGCTTGTTGATCAAAAACTTTGATCATAAATAGTTCAGTCTTTTAGTGTTAGCCTCTTTTTAAAGAAACCAGACTTTGTGTATTTTCTTAACGTCAGCTCAACTGTGCTCACAAATATATTTTTCATTAACTGTGTAAATGCTCCCTGTTTTAATGAGACTGCTCCTTTCTAATTTAATTCTATTAAACTGTGATGCTGCTTCAGACACTATTGATTACAGCCATGTCATCAATCATTTAGCAGATTAAGTTGCCAGTGATGCTCCCAGTTTCTCTGAGCATATCTTGTTAGCAACACATTTTCTGCTGCGGCACTTCTCTCTCCTCTTGTGGTGCTCATCGCGGGTTGAAAGAGTCATGGGAGCAGAGAGATGAACTCTCTTTATAATTGCAGCGCAGGCGACTCGCTGCGATACAAAAGCAGGGAGCCTTGATATTAAGAAATGGATGTTCCAAAACATCCCCCGCCTAAATGACTGGCAATGATCTAGTCTCAATTCACCGCTCAGACTTTCTGACCTCTTCTAACGCTGGCAGCTTCTTCCCACTGAAATTGACTTTCACGGCTTTCTAAGAGCAAATCAAAGATGAGTTGAATTGTGTGACTGCAGCTGACTCACCGCGACTCAAGGTCTGTTTGTTTAGTGGCTCCTACATTAGCCGGGGTGAGTCGTGATGAAAGAAGTTTGATTCACGTTAAATTGTTCAAGTGCAGCTCGACAGATTGGTCACGACTCACGAGCTGCTCCGGTGTCACATTTTGGACAAAAGTTAGCCGGTGTACCTGGATTTTGCACTCGGCCTCCACCAGCTGCAGTTTGGTCTGTGCTAACTCGAGCTCCATCTCCCTCAGCTGGTTCTTCAGGCCCTCCTTCTCCTCGTCCGCCTCCTCGGACCCTCCGGCCGGCGCCGAGGTCACAGTGGCACGCACGCGACCCTCTTTGTTGAAGAGACTACTGCACTTCTCGCAGCCTTCCACTTTAGCCTAGAGAAGGACAGAGAGAAAATTTTAGTGCAAAAAACAAGGTAATAAGTGACGTTTTTATACCAGCCATGTGTACGTGAAGCTTGAGGAGGGTAAACTGCTGCGTATGATCAGCCTGTTTTTTATTGTGGCCAGATTGTTAAAGGCACAGTAAGCTGTCTATAATATGAACTCATCTGCAATTTTCTGCAGTGGTCTTGTTAGTATTTTTTCGAAGTTAGCATATCACATGACACGGTTAAACGATGTTTGAGAGAAAAAAAGACTTATAGACGCAGTTTCAATAACAAAACTTTCTACTTATGATATCCTATCTTGAAATGTTTGAGTGGCTTTGTTTTTTTCATTGAGTGAAAGCTAAAGCTAAAAGACAAATAAAATTTGTTAAACTGAAAGCACGCAGAAATGATTAAACCGCGAGCACAAATAACTAATTCAAAATGATTAATTATTCAGTACAAATGACTCATTTGAAAGCAGGGATTAGTTTGTTTTTTTTCTTACTGCCACCTTTGTAGAATTGAGGTAAGCGAATGAGAAAACAGAATACAAAAACTCCATGAAAAGAAATCAAAGCACAAACATCTGAGCGACCAAAAGGTTAGACAGCGTACGACGTGTGTGGACACCTTCATTTAGTCACAGTTAACTATTTTCTTACCATCTTAAATAGAATTGTCAGTGTGCAGATGCTTTGAAAATTTAAGACAGAAAATCTAAAAATACAACGGTCCAGCAGGAGATGCCAACTGCACACAAAACATCGAACTCATATAACTTAAATGCACATATGTGCTGCTATAAAATGCCCCATCCATTGAGAGATTTTTAAACTCAGAGCAGAGATCTCGTTGGGTTTAGTTACTGAAGCATGGCGGCTCATTAGTGTAGTGTCCCTACAAGCCAGCAGCCTTTTCTGTCTGTCTGCACTCCACCCAGTGCTTTAGTCAAAGAGCTCTTTTTGGGCGTCCTTGTATGTGATGAGCTATTATTGGCCACGGAGCATTTGTGCAAGCGGCAAACAGAAAATCATTGCGAACAAAGCCGCGCTGTGCCGCTCGACAACGCCTTCGTTTTCTCCTGTTAATTATGTAATGATGTTAGAGGGCTACGTGACACACGAGGTGGTTGAATGAGAGAAGATGCCGAGATAACGCCGCTGTAGCACAGATACAGAAGGAGAAATGATAGTTTGAGCGCTCTTCCTTCATTTATCTCTCTAAGTTTGGTTCGTGCCCTACCAAACTTCCTCGTGTTTAGTAGGCTGACTCCTCTGAGGCCGCTGCAGATGGATTAGTGCAGTAAACGAGCGGCATTGTCCTCAGCGCTGCAGGTCAACTGTTGACTACGTTGCTCGAGATGCTCCCTAAGAATTAATATTTCATAACAATATTACATTTCATTCGGATTAAACTGTCAGCCGAGTTCAAAGCTGAATGGTAATTACGCGTAACGTTTCTGCGGTGGCGGATGAGCGCCTTAATGAAGCGGCGGAGCGCTCGAGCTGAAATTGTTTCTGTCGTCACTTTTAAATGGAGTTTCGGTGAATAAGTGTGTCAGTATATTATTTAAACATTTCTAATTAACACTGTTGTAACTTACAATTATATTACTCACTGCACATCTCTGTTCCTCTACATCAGCTGGAAGTGTGATGGCTGGCAGTTTGATTGCTGCGCCATTATTAGTAAAAGAAAAAAACTGTAGACTCAACACACCCCAACACAAGCTACATCCTTTACAAGACTTGTCCTTGGTGCAATAAACCCTTTTTGTCTGTGCTTATTTGTGAGTCCTTGGGCAGCCCTGACGGAGCGCTCTGCCAAAATGGCCTTTCTCCCGGCTGCGGTCTAAACAAACAGTTCACGAGCCAAATGTGCGAGCGCAGGAAGTGAGACGCCTGGCTCTGCCTCCCCTGACGAACTCCTCATTCCTCCCCGAACGCTTTGATTTCACTGCCAGGCCAGACAGTGGCATGGCAGCACAAAGCAGCTCGTAACATACCTGCAGACTCAAAAAAGTTTGCGCATTTCAAGCTTTGAAGTTTTATGTGCAGGTAACAGCTGGATCTGAATGACTGCAGACATCATTTCTGTCACAGTCAAATATATTTGAGCATTTTGCACCCTAAGTTGAGACTTCATTGCTCATTTTTTGTTACTGACTGCTTGTGACCTTGTTTGGGTGGAAACAATCAACCTGCACAAACAAAAGACTAAGTGATAATGTGGCACTGTTACCTTAGCAGCCATCCAGAATCCTTGTTCTTATATTTAGTGATTGTCTAAAAAAATGATTATGAATTTGTCACTAACAGCGCAGCACTCTAATTACAGCCCCGCTTATTGTACTGGGTGTTAATCTGCAGCATGTGTGTGAGTGCACGCAGGCGCGTTTCCAGGTGTGCTTGTGTGTGAAATTCACCCGGATTTTCTCCAGCTCTCCGCGGTTGGCCGTCTGTTGTTTCTCCAGTCGCTCACTCAGCTGGGAGCAGATCTATATGAAACGGAGAGAGTTTGTTTAGTCAAGTTGCTTTCAGACTTTCAAGACCATTAATAGTTCACCTGAAGTCCTTTGAAATCTTGTGAGCCATTCGACACAACACCTAGACAGTAACACGCAGCTGGTGCATCGAATACTGCACTGTGTTAAAAACTGAAGACAAATTTATTAAAAGGAAATCATTTATACAAAGAGTAGTTGTGCATTTGAATGAACTTGTATTATGTATTACTAAATGAAGATATAGATATAATGTCCACAAATTGTATTATTATTTATGAATTTAAGCTTAGTGTAGTCTGAATTAATATCTGTATGGTGGCGGAATAAAAAACTCAATCATGCTCCATTTCCCTCCACACTCCACTTCCACAGGCATCGTAAGACATTTAAATTCAGGTCCATGCAATCAGAGGCAAAGTGAAGCGAGGTGTATTGTTCCACTGAGAAAGACCATAAACAGTTGTTTAACAGTTACTTTAATCTCTGCGTCTCCGTACCTCAGTGCACAACCTTATTCCCTCTCCCACCTCTGTTTGTGGCTCTCTGTAAATCGCTCTCTGTGGCTTCATCCTCTTACTGTAAGTCCATTAGTGGTGTCTCAAGATACTGCTTTTTTTTTTTTCTTCTTTCAGCAGGGCTCACTGGATGCACACGTTTTTTTAAGTACACATGTGCATCCTTACATGTACCTTTTTTTTGTATAATCTTTTTTTTTATTATTCTATGCCTACAACCCACAGCAACAAACGCACACACACACACAGACACCCACACACTCGATCTGGAGCTTGCAGACGAGCGGAGAGATCGATGTGACATGAGTCATCCCAACAGGAACATCGGGTCATCCCACCTCTCTGCAGACAGACTATCCATCTCTCCGACTGTTCGTGCTCTCTGCGTATCTCTCTCCGATTCCCTGTGGCATGTACTGTATATCTCTTCATCCTCCTCCTTTTTTTTAAAAAAAAAAGATCAATCCATACATCTATCCGCGTATCTTTAGCTGTGCAGATGGCCACTGTTCTCCTCCCACACGTCTTTATCTTTTTTTTTTAATCCCGTCATCCTCTTCTTCATTTGCTCTAAACTGCCATTACAGGGCCCGTCTCTCTACCTTCCCTTCATCACCGCTGATCACTTGTCCCTCCATCTTGAAGCTGCACCTATTACTCTCCCCGCTTCCCTTTTTTTAACTGGTGCGACTCTGTGGCTTTAACTTGAGCTGCTGGCCTCATGTATATTCTTTCATGTTTTTATATTTAGACGTGTATATTCAATATTTTTAGAAGCTGACAAGCATGTAGTGGAGAAGATGGTGATGAGATTTTGAGTGTACAGCGAGGGGTCTTTATTGCTGCCACTGATAATGTCATTTATTTAAGTTCAAGATGAACAGGGCAGCTATTTTCCTTCATCTGTGGTATTTTTTCTGTTGTGTCACATAATACTACTGCGCAGGTTTCTGACAGTTAAGACTCGAGACCCATGAGCCTTTTTTTTTAGTTTGTTTGTTTCCGTATTTTTCATTTTCTATTTTTCTCCACAAACAATCTCAGTCTGTTAAATGTTTTCAATCAATAATTCATCTGGTCCTGCTGGAACTTCACTGCCTGCAGCGACTTTTGTTTTCTTGGTCAATAATACATGCCTGTGTATACTGTATGCAGTGAGCTTACAGTGGGCATATTGCGAGCACATTTAATTTTAATTGCTTCATCACGCCTTTGTTAAGTTTAAAATGAGAAGCAGACGATAACGATGTGATAAAGAAATGTTTGGTGTTCAGGGTCAAAGCATTTTTAAAAACGGTATGAAATGACAAATATAACGGCTAACGGGCCCTCAGAGACACAAGCGCCGGCACGTTACCTGGCAAGTACCCGGCTATCCTGAGTGTATCTCCGCTGGCTCCTCTCCTACATTAGAGATTACTGTACACCACTCAACGCTGTTTTTAGCTTCACCATTAACAGACGTTTCTCTGTCCTCGTGGGCTGGAGGGGCAATTAGCACACAAAGCTCTTTTGGCTATAATCCCACAAAAAGGGGGGGGGGGGAACAAAAAGAAACTTGGCATGTGCAGCCGCTGAAATAGAGAAAACGCTATTTGAAGAATAATTTGAGTTATCTGGGTTGGGAAAACAACGCAGGCTATTTTTGGGCATTCCTCAACTTGTCAATCTAGCAGGATTGAACGCTGCCTCGTCCTCCCTCTGCTCTCTCCTCCACAGACTTCTGTTCATTTTCTCCCTCTCTCCATCCATCAACCCCCCTCTCCTCTCTCCTTCCTCCCATCACAAAAAGAACTATTTTTGTCAAAGCCCCATTTTCACACTCTGCTCAGCACAACTCCTCAGCTGCACGCCTGCAAACTGAAGGCTGCTTTCACCTCGTAACACACACAGGCACGCAACCATCAAATCCCCTCTGATAGCTCTTGTTATCAGTTCTCTGATCTGCTGTCAATTCCAATCTGCTGCCAATATTTTTAGACTCAGGTGAAGTCGAGGTCCGTTTCTAAATTAGTCCTCCTGCTATTTCTGTCCTCCCCCACAGGGAGCGACAGGAGCTGGATTGTTGCATAATGTCTCTGCGCTGATGGTAATAGCACTTGATCTGGGTAGGTTTATATTTAAGCATTAAGTGGCAGGACGAGATCCGAAAGGATGAAAATCACCGTAAGAGGTATTCGGAGAGACGGGAACTGAAAATATTCCCACTGCCTCAGTCATCAAAGACTCTGGGTTCAGTTTAGGGACAGTCTGTAAAATTAGACGTTTCTGCTTCACGTGCTAGACGAATGAATGAAAAACAGATTGCTCTTATATCACTTTTAAATACTTATGGCCGGGCTCGCCGCGGTAATGGCTCGATCAGAAGTCGAAAAGACGAGCCAAATAAGGAGAGATGAGCGGAGAGGGCTCACTCCTCCAGACATTCCAGAGTTCAGGACGAGGCGCGCAAAATGCACCAAAATGGTCATACATGTAACATAAAAATAAACATATACCAGCTGAAATAACAACAATATGGCAAATATATACAGTTCAAGAGATTCACAAGCTTGTCATTGTAAAAATATGAGCAAGTATCTTAATGTTAATGGCTCATTTGCCTACTTAACATGAAACACTCAGTGAAAAGTGGTTTTGTCAACAACAAAAATATAATTTATGTGGCACTTTGAGATATAAATGACTTAATATAGAAACAAACCTTCAGGCCGTTTCTCTCAATTTTTATCCAGACAAACTTGATTGTTTTTTCTTTTTAGTTTATGGCTCAGCTCAAACACAAATCTGCAGAATTACTGGATGTTTGTATCTGGTCATCAATAACAAGCTTCTTCCAGATCAATGAGCATCTTTTCTGCTTGTCAGCTGCAGATTTTAAAGCTCCTCATAAAATCGAATCTAAGCTCTTGAAATAATTAGTGTCCGGTTAACATCGGCAGCCGTGCAGAACTCAGCTGTTCAGCTTTTAAACACAACTAAGAGGTGAGACTCATTAACACCTATTTTTGGCTCTTTACACTGTCTCCCAGCAGGGCTCAGGATTGATTTAAAGATTTTATTGATTACCTTTAATGGCCTGGTTCCTTTTTAGCTCCACTTAGACCTGCTTGAGAACATGACTATAGTACTCTGAATTTTATCTCTTCTTATTCTTTATCTTTTCATTTCTATTGGATTTTAGTTATATTTTAACTCCATGACATTTTAATGTTCCTGTGTATTTTATTTATTTACTCATTAGCTTGTAAATATTTAACATATTTGCATACTTTAGTTTAATTATATAGTTGAACTTTTTTATTTGCTGGTGTGTTGATCAACACTTTTAAGAGCCTTGGAGATTTTTGGAGGCTCTTTGGGCTGATGGGAAGGAAGAGGGAGGGTTTAGCAAAAAAATAACAAAAAAGGAAACTTGGTTGGTTCCGCCTCACTTTACTGTTTTACTTCTCTAAAATGAACTTGTGAGGAAAGAGACACGTTTCAGTAATGTGATTTAAACAGAGACGCTGATGGTGTTGTAAGTGCCAACTAGAAGGAATCAACACTGTTCTCAGACGTTTTAGATTTAAAGTACATACCTGCTTATATTCCCCGATTATGGATCCATTCTTCTTGATCTCTGATTCAGATTTATCGAGCTCTCGCCTGCACATCTCCTTTAGCTGTGGAAACACACACACAAACACACACATGCTGTCAGGCTGTTGCGGGGCAAAGATGGTGAACAGGAGCCGAGTCAGAGGCCCCAGAGACCGTGTGACTGCCGTGACATGTAAAGAAGACAGAGAAAGGTATTGGCAGACTTGGAGCTCGGGGCAAAGTCACACTCGCCACACGACCTCTACGCGAGGACATAAATCACTCACAGCTACACCTACGCACTCGGGAAGACAGGAGACGTTTAGAGGACAGCGCTGGACACACATGAGAACAGAAGGCAGCGGCTCTGTCCTTCCGCCTCGAGGGCTTCATCGAATGCAAGAAAATCGCCGTCAAAGATCGACTGACATCCTTCGACATTGGAGGGCTGACTGTGGAGAGCATGTGTCTTTATGGAAAACACAGAGGAAGCCTTGAAAATGTCTGGACCATTTATTTTCAGGACTAATTAATTAAATGTTGTCTTTTTAAAGGACAAATTAAAAGTGATAAGGAGAGCGACAATTGGATGTGTGTGACATTTGTTGTATGTTTAAAGGGAATCTAATGGCTTAAGTTTTGGCTGATTAGTCAAATAAAGGATGTTTTTGTTGAGGTGTTCACGCTGTAGATGCCTACAGTGTATGTTTGTTGTTGAGTGTTGGCTTTTGACCCAACAATACTGCCATCACAAAGCACACTGCACATGATTGGGCCTTATATTTCCCACAGTAAAGTTGTAAGTGACGGGCTAAGCACATATTTTGAGTTTATTAATTCATTTCAATTCAACAGCAGTGATAGTGGGTAATGTTACGGCTTTACTCGATGTGTGTTACTTCTTTCATGTTGTTTTCACTTTCAACAATGTCCGTCACCATCACAAACCTGCAGGATATCAATCATTGTTCTTGCAGACCTCACACTGTTGCCCCGAGGTGTAGTTAAGATTTCTGACAGCAAAACCTCAAAGGCTACTCACATAACAGGCACAAGTACGGTATAACCTGTATAGCCTGTGTAAATTCAACTTTTCTACCCCGGGGAGCAGCTAAGGTACGATTAGAGCTGCTGCCTTCAGAGAAACATAAATGGCAGTCTTGTTTTTAAACAGTATTATAAACTAAAAGAGGTTAGTCTGCAGGATTTTATTCCCACAAACAAAAAAAAACAACTGGTGACTATACTTATTTTAATCCACAGAGTAAAATCAGGTGTTTAGTTTGAATAAAAACCTGCACACCATAAAATAAACCGCTCCGTCACTGCTGTCACATTAATATTGCAAACTTCGCACTGGCCTCCCTCTTGACCCCAGGTCAGGAGATTTAAGTGACATCTTCTCACAATAATTCTGATAACTCCTTCACCTGAGAATTTGTGTTGCAATAACGCTGACCCTTTCCTGCAATCTGTAACCCTTAGTGTCACATGAGATTTAAAAAAAAAAAAAAAAAGCTGGACTGATGTATAAAATATAGATCCCAGGCTGAAAAATGCCTCGTTGTTGGCTCTTACCTGTGCAGACTCTTCCTCCAGTCGCCTCTTCTCGTCCTCAGAGTCCACCAGTTTCTGTTTGGTCAGCAGCAGCTCTTTATTCAGGGCGTCTGCCTTCTCCTCGGCCTGACACAGAAAGTAAAATAACCCAGTGTTGACGAGGCCACTGAAAGTTAGACTTGCCCTACTTTCTTCTTAGTTTTGATTGCACACAATCATTTTGAGGCTGTGTAAATTTTTACACACAATTTTTACTGCATATGTTTTTGTTGCATTAACACTTTCACTTTCCTGCACGTCATTTCAGTTCTTGCTCAATTATTGCCACATATACTTGGTTCTGTTAAGTGTCTCTTTAAAGAAGTGACAACACATTTTTATTTTCAAACACAGACAAAACTATAGAAATACTTTCTCTGTCTTACGTTGTCGAGGTCTTTGCGCAGTGCTATCTTGCTGCTGACGAGTTCGTGAGCCAGGTCGTCGTTCTCCTGCTCCAAACGCATGTTGGCCTCTTGCAAACGACGGTTCTCCCGCTGGACAGAGAGAGAGACGGGAACAGAGAGAAAAGAAGCCGAAAAGTAAGGGCAAGAGAGACAGAAGAATAAAAAACAAGCAATTTAGTAAGAAAAAGAGTGGAAGAACACAACAGAAGAGTGTGTGACAGAGAGAAGTGAAGGAACATGAAAGAGGAAGGAACATAAGAAGATAGCAGAGCCGGGAAAGGGAGTTAATCGTGAAGAGTTGCGAATGAATGAGTAAATATCTCTTCCTGCCTCAACTGTAATGCAGTTATACGCAGCACGAGACTGTGAAAGTGTAAAAGTTAACTTTGATCATGTGAGAATGTAATGTTTAACCGAGCGTGGCTTGTTTGTGCATCATTAACAGCAACTGTGCTAAAATATTATCTCAGATAAGCAGAAGAGTTGAGGGGAGGAGTATAAATATTACCAAATACTGAGTGTTCCTACTTCCAAAAAAGATTTAAAAAAGCAAACTCTTTTCACTGCAATATTCCTGCTCAGCTTCAATCTGGGAAAATAAATGATGTTTTTCATATTTAAACAAATGGCAAGTCATTTTTAAACAAGAAATTTATATGTGACTTGAATACTTGAAGTTTTTACCCATAATTCATCATTCAGTCTATTACATTTTGACTTAATTATCATACCGAGAAGTTTTTTATCATGGGTTTGTTTCTGTTTTCAAACTTACAAATCTATTACTGCTGTTATTTCACAGTCTGTAAATGTAGACTGATGAGCTGCTGAAGGGAGGAATTATTATAAAGGACTCAGAGGTACAGAACTGCAACTGTGACAATGTGAAATGAATTAAAATGAAAATGAATCAAAGTCTAGCTGTAGTCAATTTGTCAGGTTTTGTGTTAATAGCAATAATGCAAATAAATCTTGTAATCTTATGACTTACAGAAAAAAAATGGCGGCTGTGTTTGAAGCATTTTTTTAAGAGCAAACAAAGCATAAGTTCTGTCATTATAATTGATGATCTTGTACTGTATCCAACAGACCCGCTACCCTTGAGATAACTTTTGGTGTGTAATATTAATGGCTTTTTTGGTGCCATGTACTTTTTCTTTCACAAACAAGGACTGTCAAGGTCTACAGTGGAAAAAAAAAAGATTTATTCTGTTCAAGGAAAATCTGTCAAAATCTGTCAAAATGTCACAAAATGGTGGTTGTTTTAATGTTGTAAAAACATGTAGTGTTGACTCAATCTATTATGTACTAAACCAAAGTTTCACAATTATAAACACAGTGTAGTTCTTTGGATAATAAAATAATATAGTATTATAAACTATAAATATAAACTGGATTTTTATCTTTCTTTTAATTTGCTATTTGGAGCAAGAAGGGGATGTGAATTTTTCCATTATAATAGAACTGAGTTAGATTAATTTTTATGAAAGATAAATATAAATTAATATCAAGTTTATATTGATTTCATAGAGAAGTAAATACCGAGTGTTCGTGTGTACCTCGTATCTCTCGATGGGAGCCTCCTGCTGCTCCTGCTGCTCCCTTATGGTGTGGTACTCCTTCTCAAATTTCTTCAGCTTTTTCTGGCTGATCTGTTGGGCAGTGAGAAGAGAAAAACAAATGTTTGGTACCCATCAACTGTGTCACACGTATGAGGAATTACTCGAATCATCGCAATCATCTGCACTCTGGAATCTTGGATTACATTTTATAATCCATTACACTTCTGTAGCTTTTGTGTCTGTTACTGTTTTTTCTGTGGGGATCTTAAATTTTCTGTTGCTTTAAAGTTTGAAATTCTACAGTTCAGGCTATTTATCTTGTTGAAGTGATGAATTCAGGTCGAGGAAACAGGGTCCTATTTTAAGACACACACTAAGAATCACATTCACGCCAAAAGTTGCAGTTTGCACACACTCACTGCATTTAAGCAATCTCATCAGCAGGCCTTTCACCACCGAGCTGCTGCCTTACATTGGTCCTTTTAAAAGAGACCATACAATGAACACTGAGCCTGATTTTCAGCATGAAAGAAGGCACCAGCTCTGTGTACAAACTAAAATCTGCTTGTTCCTTTTAATGCTTTTAGTTACGGCTGTGACGTCAGCACGCTGCTGTGTTTGCGTGTCTCTGCATGTGTGTGTTACAATCTCAGGTTTAGTATTGTGCTTCAATATGTCAGATGATCCCAGCACTCATCACCTAATGATGTTACCAGAACTGGGACAGCATGGCCCATATGTTGGCCTGCTCTAACTGTGTCTCTGCGTGTGTGTGTCCTCGGAGTGTATTTGGTCACACGTTCTGCTCTGTAAATGGGAGACTGCCAACAGGAAGAAAAAGTACAAGAGGTCATTTGGGGCAGGAGTTGCCTCATCCATCTCCTTTTTCTCACTTTTTTCCCCCCTGCTTTCTCCCGCAGCCTTGACTGGCAGCTGGGTCTCCAGAAGTTCCTACTTAGAGAAGCAATTAGGAGCACAGAGCGACCACGGCTCTCTCAAGTGCAGCCATAATTCATAGGCATAAAATATTTCTCATTGCCTCGGATCAAGTATAAACGAGCAAATAACCTATGCAGTACCTTTAGAGCTATTGTGGTTTAGAGTACATTACAAACTACACAAGCTCTTTGGAAATAAAATAAAAACTATTGCAAGCTTTTTTCAGCAGTGCAAAAGAAAAAGCAGCAATATGAAAATGTAGTACAACAAAGGTGCAACTGGAAAGTATATAAATACTAATACATACATGCTCAGATGTACTAGATAAAAAGATCTGTGAAGTGCACATAAAGAGATGGAAGCTAAAACACACAGGTAAACAAATCACCAACACATTCGTGATTTTAATTTAAATTCTGTGGACAATTTGCATGTATTAGCTGTTAAAGTCAAAAGGATGGCAACCGAGAAGTGAAGGTGGGTGTAAAAACTACACGCCGAGACAACATAAGAGACCCTGGTTTGACCCTGAGATTGTGTCCTGAATACATTTTGTGACCAGACTGTAGTTTCTGACTGCATTTGTCACATATTCACTTAAAAAAAAAAAATCAAATTATGCTGACCTTTGACCACAATCACTAAGCAGTTTAAGAGTTTTTCTCTCAATATTATCTACTAGAGTGCACAGAAACACTAAGAACTGCTATTACTGTACTATGGTTAAAATGTAGATACACAAGCTTACTGATTTCTTAATCTTATAATAACCTTTTTTTCTTTCCTCCTCTCGAGATGGGATTATTATAAATCTGAAGCTGCTTTTATGGGTTTGTGCCGCGCTGAAGCAAAGGAGGAAGGAATCAATAGTTCAAAAGGTCAAGGATTAGTATTTATGACCTTTTACCTCAAGTACATAAATAAAATCTATTAAAACTGTACCTGGATGCATCCCTCGGTTAGTAACTCAAATGTAGTAAGCTAACATTTTAATTAAAACAGCACTATGAGATTTCTGCTGAGGAATGTGTGTGAAAATATAAATCTGAGCTCAAGTGAGCAATAAAATTCAAGCACCTGACAGCCCAGAAAGATTTGCGCTCTAGTCACAAGGCAGTATCATCAGTCAATGAGGGCACCAGTAATCTGGTCAGATAATCCCCCCTATAGTGAGATCCAAGCTTCAGATTAGCCTACCTTGACTCAGATTTAATTTGCGGCGCCCACATCGCAGCACTCAACTGATAATGACTTCTTGGAATGATTTTCTCTCGCCAAATTATGTGCTGGAAATAACTTCTCAAAGCTTCTCAAAATACGGTGAGTGATGGGTCGACCTGCCTTTGAGCTCAAGTGGGTACTTTTTAAAACAATAATAATACATGAAGACAAAAGTAAAAAGCAGCACCTGTCTAAGTGTGAACCAAAAAGCTGAGATTTCTCTGAAGGTTGGCTCCTTTACAGAGTTTGTCCTAATAAATATCTCTGCCCAAAGTTACCTTCAAAGTCAGGCCCTCTAAAATAGGCCAGGTTTTTCAAAACAGGTCAGAGCACAGGTGTGTGTGTGTGTGTTTAAGAGACACAGACAGAGGAGGCAGAGGTGTGTATGTTGTATCAGTTAGACTTGATTTCAAGTTCAAAAGTGGCCCCTAGTGGTATTTAAGTAGTACTGCTGGACTACAAGGAGGTTTCTTTTACCCAAACGTCACATAAGGGACTTTTTTTAAATAACTCACCTTCATGCTACAGGCCAGCTCCATCAGTTTCTTTGCATTTTCCTCCGAGCGATACCTCTTCGGAACCGGGACACGAAAGAATTTGAGCGCACCCTCGAAATCTGTCTGGATCAGATCGTCTTTTGATGTCTGAGGAGAGAAAAAAGGACAGAAACACAAAAGTACATCAGGCTCATACATATATTTCTGTTTACTGCAGCACAACGCAGCATGATGCTGACTGATCGAGACAATTTTCTGAACTATTCAAACTAAACTTGAGCTGATAACTGGCAGGTTTGTGAGAAAATAGCTCAATGTTAATAAAACCCTTTTACACCATATTCAGAACAGTGAAGTGAAACTGAGACACACTTCTGAGTCTGCTCACATGTGCGGACACGTAAAATCTTTCCGCAGTTTGATTTTCTTTTAGCTTCTTGCTGTGCGTTTCCACCCTGTGTGTGTGTGTGTGTGTGTGTGTGTCTATGTTCATATTTATGTGCAATAACTCACCTTCAGAAGTGCCAAGGCTACATTGAAGATCACACTGATGCCCTGAAAATGAAGATGCATTTTTAGTCACTGTGTACTGAGAAATGAAGCTGCTGTACAACATAAAGTGTAAAATGAACTGTATATTTAATAAATTTTAATTATGTGAATTAACTTCCTCTTTTTGCCATTAATAGACACACAATGCTCAACAATGATACATATTAATTCAGAATAAACAGAGACATCTAAACTACAGACAGCACATAATTATTTTAGTGCACATTATTTGTCAGTGCCGCAGAAGGAGCTGAAAAATGACAAACATCAAGTCTCCGCAGAGGTTCAGGATTTGGTCGACAAACTTAAAGACATCCAGAGACTCTCCAGTTGTCTTGGCTCAGACCACCGTGCTGAAAGGTTAGTTTTATGTGTGTGTGATTTGATTTGAAGCAGGTTTCCCTCTCTGTATTTGTGCTTGTCCATCATTTGCTGAGTGTTGAACCTTGTCCCAGTTCCTGCCGCTGTGATGCATCATTACAGTGTTACGGTGCCATGCATCACTATAGCGAGGTAATACTTCTGTGATTAATGGGACTTGGTTTTCACTAAACGTAGAGCTCGATGTTCGGGCCAAAAAAGTTTTTCATACAACAGTTCTTCAAGTGGATAATTTTTTTTACTGACTTTGGCAGCTCCTGGACAAGTTTTCATTGTTCCAAATTTCCTTTACTTCAGGCCTCTCACTTCAGACTTTATTATTATTTCAGCTCCTGGGAGGATTCAGAGCTTGAATGTTCTACATTTAACAAATTGAATAATCAAAGTCAACAGGATGCATGTGAGATTACTTTGGACTAAAAATAAAAATATATTTCCTAAAAATATGAAAATGTTTTTTTGTCAGTGTGTGTTCATGAACAGCAAAAATAAATTAAGTGAACTGGTTGAAAATTAAATCTGTAACACAAACAAAATGTGCTTTGTTTATATTATTATGTGAACTGAAGCCAGTAAAGTTGTGTCTTTTATTACCAACCTCACACAGCAGCAGGTCAATGATATGGAAGACCATGTAAAGAGGGAACTTGGCTGTGAAGAGGGTGAGGAACCACTGCGAGGCGTACATATGAGCCTCCAGACCCACATTCAGGAAATGGTTGTACAAGTCTGGTATATATTCCTGTTTCAGACAGACAGTAGGTGGAGAGGACGGATAAAGAGACGGGAGCATGGAGAGGATGAGCAGAAGGAATGATGTGGAAAGAAAGAGGAGAGGCAGGTGCATTAATGTAAAGAAAAAATTAAGACAAAGAAAGTCTTTGTCAATAAACAGGAAATACATCCAAAAAATCACTGCAGGTCTGAATATGCAACACGTACCTGCATGAGTCTCTCAAGCTGGAAGAACTTGCAATGCAGATCTTCAAAGTTCTGCTTGAAAAGGTCCCTGAGCCCGTAATCAAACATGATCTTGACCAGCACACTGAAAGCCTGCTCCTCTGGCATCTGAAGGAGAGATTTAGGAGTTACCACCTCATGGAAATTCATATTACAGCAACAGTTTCCAGATGAGGCTGATGTGACAAAACATTTTAATTCACAGCTTTTCCCTTAAAAATATCTGTAGAATAAAAAAACACCTGAACTCAATCAAAAGATAATGACATGGTTTCTCCACTAGGTGGCAGAGTTGTCCTTCAAATGCACAGGTGCCCAAAGGAAAACCACTCCAGTGTGGCAGGTGAACACAAATGTATTATAAATTATTCATAAAAAAAAAAAACGTTTCTCCACAGATACCACCTTGTCTCTGAACTCTTCCTGTGCAGTTACAGTAAATCATGCACGTCACTGAACATACTACAGACAAGCATCTGAGACTTTCAAACTAAGCCTGGCCAACCCTCCAGCGTTGCAGAATGTCAAAAAGATATCGATGTCAAATGAAAACAAAACAGTCCCTCTCGGCTCTTGAAATTGTTTGAAAAGCTGGGATTTTTTTCCCCGGACCCCGCTGATATGTGAACTCACGTGCAGCAGCAGCACAGCAGCCAAGAAGGATTGTCCCTGGCAGTAACCGATCTCCTCATCGTAAACAGAGTAAGCCTGAAGGAGAGGACGGAGGCAAACAGGCGCACGGTTAGTGAACAAAAACTGATCAGAAAAATGAACTTAAAATAATATACTAAAATGTCTCAGGTGGTCGTCCAGTTGATGTGTAAACGTTGTTGTCACCTTGGAGCTGATTCAAATAAACATTTTTAAAACTACATTAAACCACACTTAAGATTTTAATGTAATGAAACTTCACGTAATGGTCTTCACGACTGACTTTTATTTTGAAAGCAAACATTTGAAAGTTATTGTGCACTGTAATTGTCTAATGTCTTTGTTGTTGACCTGCAAAGTGACTACAGATGCAAATTTGCTTATAGCGATCATCTGGTATGGTGCATCAAACAATGACATTTAAGTTTGAACTGTACATGGTTCCATTTAAATAGAATAAATAAAATAATTTGCAACAGAGACAAACAGCAGAAGGGCACCAGAGGAAAAATAATGTCAGTAATTTGAACAAAAACATCAAAATATTTTCCCTTAGGAGCTGGCAAAGCTATCCTGGGGCAAATTCACTGGAAGGTCAACAAAGCTTTAAATTAAACATGGAAAAACCAGGTTGAGAAATAACATGAAAAAATAAAGATAACCATTGTCAGATAAAAGTTGTATAAACATTTACTTTATGTGCTCACAGTAAAATGATGTACAGGCCGCTGAGGGTAAAATCTAGTCATTTTTATTCCCTTCCTAGAAATCTTAAGTTGTTGACATTTTTGTTCAGTGTCCTGTGTTTCTTCAATCACACTCGACTTTATTGTGAAGTGCCTCGCTACTGAAAAGGGGGGATTGGGTAGGGAAAAATGGAAAAAATGACCAAAAAAGAAAAAGGACAAAGAGAGAGAAATGAAAGTTGGTGTGGAGGGAGTTAGGAAAAGAGCTGCCGTGGCCTACTGAGTTACAAACACAAATAATGAGAAGCCAAACAGACAAAGTGTGGATCAATCCACACACACAGGGAAGGGAGGGCCCACTGAATTATTCAAACACACCTGAGGAGGTGCTTGTCTAGGAAGAGATGGATGCCCTCACCTGAGTTATACATAATGAATGAAATGAAAATGGAGGGGGGGAAAAAAAAGATGCAGCCTGATCGTTTGAGTGGGAACTATAGGTGGAAATGTGTGTGCGTCTATACTGTACAAATGTGCACATGTTCAATCTCATGAGAAAGAAATCACCAACACGTCATGATCAATACGTATTTGGTGACAAGGTGTGTGTGTAAGTCAACTGTGCAGCAGGACTGATTGTTGTAAAGTCTAGTGTGTGTGTGTGTGCGTGTGTTTGTGTGTGTGTTCGATTAGAAACTTCTGTTATTTTTCTAGACAGGCGGCGGCTGTTATGAACTCGCTGAACCACCCAGAAACAAAGCAGCCGTTCGGTTAATTAATGAGTTCAGCTCTGACACCTCTCACTACTGCTCCACAGACCTCGCCGTCAAACCTACTGTGAAGCAAGTCACCTACACAGTAATCACAGTGAGAAATGTGAGTCTATTTAACGTGCAGGTTGTTATTTCCAAAAAGTTCAAGCAATGAAGACCTTTCTTAATAAAAAAGAGAGTTACCACACATTTTTCACATTGAAATTAAAGTTTTTTCAAGGTCCATTATCAAGGTTTTCGAACATTCAACGGTTGTGGTGCTGGTTGTGGTGTTAGAAATCAATTATACTTTTTCAACCTCTTCTTTATTTAAAAAGAAAACTATTCAGTTTGGTAGAAAATTGGAATTTTAAGGAGTTTTAAGCAATTTATTAAAAAAAAATCAAGACTTTTCAAATATTACCAGCACCCGTACAAACTCTATGAAAGACTAACTCTCTGGTGTAATTAAACAAAGATAAAATACCTCCAAATACACAATCACCCTCAATAAGCATGTGGTTATAAATGTAATAAACACATATATAATACATCTAAAGGTATTTGTGACAGAGGAATCGTAGTAATCAATCATTTCTTCATACTAATCTTCATTGTGTAGATTTTAACTGTCAGTGCCACAGTAGGTGTTGTTTAGTAGTTGCATCTAAATAAAAATATATAATGACATTTTAATGCAGATAAGGTGGAGGCAATATGTGCTGCAGATCTGTTTCTGCTCCATAAAATACCCTGTGCTGGAAAATGTAAAAAGTGTCATTTAAACATCCTTTTTGCATGTATGTGTGTCCCACCTTGCAGATCTTGTACAGGGAGTCTTGTCCATCTCCTCCAGTGTCTTTGAAGTAGTCGTGAGCTGGGAATGTCCTGTTAATGTCCCTGGTGATGGCACTGTCCTGAGGCGACTCCTAGCAACGAGACAAAAAAGAAAGAGGGGAAGATTAAGAACCCACATGATGTTTAAGATGACGACTTCAGGGAATAAATCCCACAGAGTCCCAGCAGTGGTCAGTGTTTCTCAGTATTCACAGCAGCAGCGCGGGGCAGGATGAATTACTGGTGGCACAGAGTGTTCTCTTCTGCGGTACAGACTGTACACCTCCCCCGTCTCTGCCCCTTTCACTTCTAATTTTAATCAGTTTAGAGCACGACCGTAATTCCCAGGTTGCGGAAGCTTAGATAAATAAAGGTAATAATCATTACTAACAATAATTATTCAGGTCTGACAAACTGTAAAAAAAAATTACATTAAAAGAAAACCAACCGAATACATCAGGTTATAAAAACACGGAGAGATTCCTGCAATTTATCAACTCGACTCAGCACTCAGAAATATATATATAAAAATATATGTGATACTTCAGAGTGATATCAACATGAAGGTCAATATAACACCTGGATGATGGGGGGCTGTTCGGCTTTCATCATCAGCAATCTGAACCGAAAGAGACTAAATCAACTTTAAGGAGCTTTTGGTGGGCAGCATGAACGTGTGAAGAGATACTGAAATGGACAAAAAAACTTGAGGGATGGAGGGGTGCATGTGTGCTCTGTTCTACCATACAAAATTGATGTGATCTTATTTGGGCTGACTGGTGCCACTGGCAGGAAAATGAGAAAACCCCCAACTAAAAGTATTCAGCCATGCAAGGAGCTTCGTGCTTTGAGCTAAACGCCATGTTCGCGATCGATCGACAGACAGGCAGACCAACACATTCATCCGTTGAGGCGTGATCCGCAACTTCACACGGCTCCTACACAAGCCCGGGGCGGTGAACTTCTGTGGGATATCCCTCCATTGTGATGACAGAGCACCACACACACACAGATCAGTAACTACTCCTGACTACAGTGTAAACTAGCCAAGATTAATCGCCACCTCATTTCATTATTGACAGTCAGTGTATTTGGAGCAAACAGGCTCTGAATAAGTAATGTTACTCCAAGACGCCGCTGGCGTTGTGTGACAAATCAAACACACATTTAAAGATACGGTGTTTGTAGGTGAAGTGGGTGATGATTTTGGGGCTCCATCTGTGGTGACGTAATACAAAAACAGGGCGTTCAGTTCACTTTGCAGATAGAAATCTGTTATGGCTCTCTTTGTAGTCCAGCTCTAAAGGAGGGTTTCCATTTAGTCGGCAGTAAATAACGCCTCACTGAGTTCATGTTAAACAGCAAATTAATGTGATCTGTGGAGAAAGTACTCCTTTGGTTTTTTTCAGCATCACGTGCCTTGCTAAAAGGTACTTTTTCCAGGATTGAAGTTCACCATTTATCACTGCAGGATCTTAAGATCCAGACTAGCAAAACCACCCTGCAACCCCACGATCAAAGCGGATGTAGATTAAAGCCATATACCTGAGAAATCCCTTCATTTTAATCACCGCTGCTCTTTAAATCTCTCTTGTTCTCTTTGTAGCTAATTATACCTTCCTGGTTTCTCTGATACTGCAGCCATCAGGTCCGCCTCACCCTCCTTTTTCCCGAGGTTTCTGCTCCGACTTCCACAGAGGAAGAGAGCGAAACGAAAATAATACGAGTATAAATGCAGGAAGAAAGGAATAGTAAAACAAAGTGAGGTAATGGGGATCAGAGACCAACAACAGGGGGCCTTTTTTTCCCACAACTTCCACCACACCCTGTAAGAGTTACTGTATGTATGTGTGCGTGTGTGTGTGTAAGCACAGCCAACTTGACTAGACGTTAAGGGAAGTCTGAGTAATGTTAATTGTTAAGAGTAAGAGACTAATCTGAGACCAGTCATCTTAATTACATTTTCACTACCACAGATTCTAATGAAACCATTAGTAAATTAAATCATCAACAGAAAACTTAATTATAAATAATCAGTTAATCTTTCTAATTTAACAAACAAAAACCCAGCTTCTAAAATTAGGATTTTTTGCTGGTTGTCACATATAATTATAAATTAATTCAATTATATATATTATATTATATATATATATATTATAATATATATTATAATTATTATATATTATTGCGGTTTTTGACATTTGGTCGGACAAGATGAGACATTTTAAGACTTCAAATGTGATTATCAGTTTTTCCTCAAATACACTGAAATTCAATCCCAAATACTGAATTATTTTTCTTGTTAGCTGCTACTTGCTAGCCGCAAGACACCTGGCACACATCCGCTCCAGAAATTGGTTCATTCACAGCAAAAAAAACATTGATATTGATGCGTTTCAGAGCGCAGGGGTGGAGTTACTGCGTCCAGTGTGAAGGGCCCATTACGCCGAGCCACGGTCTCTCAGTGAATGATAAGGATCCATGTTTATACAAGCCCCACTTAGCCGTACTTATCTGAGGTGCTGAGAGCATGTACAAAGACCTCTGACATAATGGCCAATTAGCTTCCTTACTTTCTGTCTGTGCATTCAGTTAAAGTGAGGTTTGGTATGAGGGTAGCGTGAGACGTGAAAGAAAACATAACCAGTGTCTCGTGGCAGTGGATGGAAGTGGAGAAAGAGTTCAAATGACAAAGAGAAACAGAAAGATGATAGTACATCTTTATACATATTATGGGTAAAGAAGACAGTGAAAGACAAAGGTGATGACACAAATAACTTTAGTGACACTTAAACACTCTTGACAGCTGTCAATCACAATGAAGGAGTCATGGAGGAACCTGTAGATGTCTTTTCAGGAATTGAAAGTAGAGTAGGAACATCCACAGGAGGAGTTTAACTTTAGTGAGTGATCCTTAGCTAACAGTCCCTAATTATTGACATTATTGATAACGATGACATGGCTCCTTCCTCAATTACTACTGCTGCAGACTCGCATCTGAGATATTTTGATTTTACATTTGTACATCAGAAAGAAGTGGAGATGCGTCATCTGTCTTTATCTACAATCCTCAATATGCTGTAAACAGGAATAGTTTGATAAGAAGGTCGATACCACTCTCATGTAATGATCAGGGGGAAACCACAAGCCTGACTCTTTTCAAAAAGGTCAAAAGTATGCCTATACTAAGCTAGGCTGATCACGCAAGCTCTCGTTAAGTAAGCAAGTAAGCATATTCCCCAAAATGTCCGACTACTCCTGAAAAGGCTTCAAAGAAAATCCATCTAAATGTGCTACTTTCAACAAGGCTCATGTGCCGTAAAACTACATTTCTTTATTTGTTGGGTGTATTTCCTGCATTGTGTTATTACACAAACTCGTTTCACAACACATCATATAGGAAGACTCAGAAAGATGGAGTTGATTAACTAACTGTAATGTTCTGAAGATCACATGAGACTTAATGGATTGTGGAAAAAAAAAAACCTTTTAGTCCCGAGCCACAAATCTCTTCAAACAGTCTAACAACAGCCCCAGAAAATACTTTAAGGGCGCTGGTATGACAGCCAAAGAAAGCAACAGCTACTCATGCTCGGTTTCTGTTCGAGTGTCCCAGCAAACATTAAGGATGCATCAACGTGCTGTCTACCGTCAGTGACAAGCAAGCGCCTGAGATGTACCGCAGGGAAATCAAACAGCATCTCAAAACTAAATGGAAGTCAAGGGACAAAACATGCTCTAACAGAAATACATTAAGAAAAAACTACAGTGTCGGTGAGCGTGTTTGCATCTGTGTGTGTGTCTAAAGCTAGGAATAAAGTACCGGAGCAGGGCTTCCGTGGGAAGGCTGAGTCGCTGGCCCTCTATTGTTTATGTCCCTCATTTTCTCTGACTCAACACAATAGCTGACATGTCATTCTGTTATTCTTTCTCTGCTCCTAAAGGACCCTGCTGAGACTCCAAAAGAACACGGGGTGATATTTATCAAGCTTGATGCAAAACCTCGCTCCCCGATTTAAAACAACCCCGAGAGCTTCGCTTATTTATTATTTCACTGGATTCAATCTTAAATTATAGAGGAAGCAGTGACAGTTACTCTGATACTTTATAAATAATCACAGAGTCTTGACAGATGCTTTCAAAACAAATACACGACTTTTAATCCCCCCCTTTTTTTAATAAAGATAAACACTAGTCTGCTAACTTCAGTGATCCCTTCAGTCTCTCCTTTGCAATAATCTGTAAACACCGGAGCACATGCTCGACCTTCCCCGTCGCCGTTTCCTCACCTTAGCGTCATCTATCATTAAATCTTAATCGTCTGTCTCATGCCCTACTTTTTGTGCCATTTGTGCACTTACTTACTGCTCCTGCACGGGGAGAGCAGGCAAAAACATGCATCTGATAGAGACCAGACGTGACAGACAGAAGGGAGAAGCAATGTAAATTGTAACGACAGCACCACGCCGCTGCGTCCGCTGCCAAAGCTACAATGGCCTGCATTCTCTCACGGTATTTTTTTTTTCCCCCCACTGCAGCTTTGCCAACATGCAAATTGAGCGAACCAACTGCTGCACAAATATGGTGCTGCTGTATTAGAGTCCATTTACAGTATGTTAACACAGCAGCAATTTATTTTTATCTCGCGATGATCTACACCAAAGCAGTCACGATTTGGAAAATGATGAAAAAATAACTGTGCAAAAGTGTGTCATATTTGTCGCATATTTCACACACACACACCATCCACGCCTCAGTTTATAGCAAAGTAATTAGTACACAGAAGTTTGAATACATTGAGATAACTTTACATTTATTTTCTCAGTACAGATACACAACATGTACATCTTACAATACCATATAGGCTCTTCACCTACAAAGAATTGCGTAATAAAATATGTCCTATTTGTCACTTTTGAGACTCAACATTAAATATGTTTGACCATTTGCATCATCCCAACATTTTTCCATCTATAAAAGGACACATCTTTCAAACACTGATGTGATGCGTCACAATCCAAAAAAATGAAAATCAAATTTAAAAAACTGTTCACTGTGCAACTTTCAGAGATATTTGTGGACAAAAACACATGCACAGTGTGAGTGTGTTTTGGGACGTTTCCAGACCAGGCTGTTACAGTGGTCAGTCTCGTCTCAATGTGATAATAATCTGTCCCTCAGAACGGCCGGGTCATGAGTCAGGCATTAGCTGAGGTCTGGTGTGGTCTATTTAGAGCCTTACGAAAACACAAAGACGAAAACCCAATACAGATTAAAAAAGAGATAAGAAAATACCACTGCACGGGTAGCTATGTGAGTGTGTGTGTGTATGTGTGTTAAAGTGCACTATAAAAATGGTGTACTGCCTGTTATGGATTTTATAATCTGACACGTTAGCCAACCAGTATTCAGTCGGTGTAAAATACTTTTCCCATTATCAATTAAAAAACTCCACGCCATATTGACAGTATGCAACTTTATTAGCCAAATAAGGACTCTGTCTGTCCCTAAGACAGACACACAGCTGGGAAATCCCAGTCCACAAAGTGACTTTACACCTAAAACTGTCTGCATAAGATGCCAAAAGAAGAAGATGAAGAAGCAGCAGTCATCCTCTAATGATATTATGTCATTCATAAAGGGGTAAAATGAAATAAAATGACATATAGTCTCTGAAAACACAACACAGCCAGTAGCTAAAGAAGCTAGGAGCCATTTAATCTTCTTTCTTTGCATATTTGATTTACACTTTCATACCTGAAATTCTACCCGTTTTTGTAGTTTTGTACTCACTCATTACTGTACCCATCAGCAGCTCCTCTTTCATAGCAGAAAGCTGCATTTAACCTACAAGTGACTTTCTAAACCGGCCTCACTCTTCCATCCTGTTTGCTCTAATCCTACCCAACATGGCACTGTACCTCCACACTGCCACCACCAGAGCTACTCCCTTGAGAAAATGGGAGCCAATTGTTTTCTCACAGGAAAAAAAGGGGGAATGTGTGTGTGTGTGTGTGTGTGTGTGTGCATGTTTTGGCATGGTAATTTCCCAAGACCCTAAATCTCACACATTTCTGAGGAACTGTACCATTAACGGCTGTGGGAATAATAATATCTTTTTTAGCAATGAGCTGTCCAAGGAAAATGAAATACTTCTTCACGGAGACACAGCCTCAGTCACATCAACAGATAAGCATGCTACTAAATCTACGTAAGAGTCTGTAATATTTTATCATCATCACATCACTAGAGAATAGACAGAAGTCATTTTACAAAAATAAATTTCTGTAGTTTGACAATCAGACATTCAATACGCCATTTCTGTACACGCTATTTCTGAACAAAAGAAGGTACAAAGAGGAAAGATTACAATATTTGGCAATGCTTCACAGGTGACAGCTGAGATATTCAAAGACAACATGTGAATCTATCTAACACAACTGTACATCATACGCTCACAGAACACAGTATACGCAAGGGGAGTAATGTGCAGCTAATAAAGCAATGAAGGGTGATATTAGCACCCTTTCTAAAACACCATAAACAGTCCAATTCAGCCAATGGTCGCATCTTAACATACCTGCACGCACTCACACATACACGCACATATGAACAAATACATGCAAAGGAATTCTGAGTCACGTGTTTCTTCAATTTCAGCAACAACTTAAAATGATGATTTTTTTGAAGAAGAGCTGAATTAACAGTCACATTTTTTAAGTACTTTACACAACTGATGGATTTGAGGTTATTCTACAAACAACGTGAAATCAAGGCTGGCTAATGTGCATTGTTACCTCTGCACACTCATACAATTTCCAGTCTGTGCCGTTCCCTCTAAAAACGATTGCATGCCTATAAATTGAGCCCTCCCTAAATGCAAAAGGAAAAAAACACTTTCCCAACAGTTCATTTTAACTTGTATATCAAGGCAACAATATATCTCTATGTACTGAGAAACAGTCATCTTCACGCACATAAGGCATCACTGAGCCAACACAGTGCAGTGGACTAACACCCACTTGCATGTTACTAAATCTTCATATATTAGATATTTTGAAAAAAATATAATCCGAGAATATCTGTGGACCTCTCTTTGGTAGATTAAAGTATATAAAGCTAGATTATCTGCACCTAAATAAAGTGTGAGACGAGTCTCCGTGGTTCAAAAGAGAGAGAGAATTTTTTGACACTGAATGTACACTTGGATTCATTTCAGCTTATTATTCGCCTTGATTAGTTTGCATTAAATATCAAGTCCGGAGTCAAAAGAACCCACAAAACCACACACAGGGACAAGATTACGGAAATAGACTACAGCACGTGTACACAAGGGGCGCACGCATTAACACACAAATGCAAACTGCAATTCCCAGGGGGCCATGGGGTCAGGCAAAGGTTTGCCTGCCGGGCGAGTGAATAGACTTTTTGTTTCTTCTGTTCATATGTGATGCTCCCATATTGGTGTGTTTGTGTGTGTATGTGCTGGTCCCCAAATGCAGGCACAATACTGCAGTCACAAAACACGCCTGGGTCTGTAACATGGTCAGTATTCTTCTCGTTAGACCGTTCCTCTCAGCTAATCCCAGAGGGGTAAGGATCACAGTTCATGGGTCATTCATCTAAATGTTTAACCTTCAATTTAAGGTTCATAAACCTTCATAAAATACAAAAATTCAACCAACGATGTACCAAAAAAAAAATCAGTGTACAATAAATGTAAATATACATCCTTTCTTGGTCTTGTTTTGTCTTGGACATAGTTCAGAAACAATTTTAGTTACACAATCAAAACAACAAAGGTGCAAACTGACAGTTTTTTTTTTTTAAATGATGACGTTTCGTCAGATTAACAGTCGTACACCAAAGCTGGATAGCATCTCATATCATGTTACAAACAACAGGCTCAAAGTGCAAACCTGCAACTTAATTAAAGACATAACGCACTGCTTTATACAGCAAAATGAATAAATAATCTAAAATGTCAAAGTTTATGAACAGATGTCTCGATGCTGACAAACCATGATGAGTTCAGTCGATGCAAAGAAAACTAAAACGACACATGTAGTGGGTCTAGACCAACGTCCTTTACATTTCTTTATGACTGACTGAGCTCAACGTATCAGTCACCAAGAGACACAACGAATACACAAACACGATGTTGCATCACTTTTTAAATACTGAGGGAGTGAGAGCACATTAAAACATATTTAAAGAGCTCACTATTGGCAGTTCTCCTCAGCGCTACGTTACTAAAACACAGCAGTGATCTGTTTGCATGAATTTCTAATTTTTTTTTGCATTAAATCCTAGTGTGCTAGCAACAAAGGTCACATTGTTCCACGTACAGCCTTTGAAAAAAAAAAAAAAAACACTTTTCTTGTAACGTTTTGTTGTTTTGGCAAAATAAGTTAAGGATTCACTTCCTATCGCAGGAAAATGTTTTTCAGCCTCAATAGAGTTCACGTCTGGAGATTTTCAGACCCCTTTTTTCCTCCTTCTTTCCAATGCCTTCCCTCCACACACTTGACCGTTTCAAAAACACCTTGCAGAGGCTATTTAGGCCTTTTTCTCCTTCAGTGCTTTGCTCTTGACTCCCTTTCTCTGTCTCTGCCAGCTGTGGTGTGTGCAGAGAGGACGCCTGTGTAACCTCCAAATGCGACAGAAACAGCAGTGGCAGATCAGCGCCTCCTTCCGTCTCACTACAGCACATTTTAGCTTAAAAGAGGAGACATTTTACAGCAATCGCGTCAGGCATCTTTTAAAAAGTTCAAATGCCAGTGTGGCTCAAGGGTTTTTCCTCTGCGCCTGCCCTACACGTGACATGTCGTGCCAATTCCAATTTCATTACCATATCCATACCCCGGCCCGGCGCACCCTTTCTCAACAGAGCCGACAAACGCCTTTTTGGTGTTTCTAACCCCAAAGCCACCGCCACTGCGCTGTAAACAAAAGGAGCAGAGGCGTTTGAGGCCCTTCCTGAAGGCAGAGTTAGAGAGGCTGTAGATGAGACAGTTACAGAAGCTGTTGCTGATGGCCAGCCATGTGGTTAGAAATGAGGCTGCGGGGTGATGGTAGATCCCCGCACTCTCCAGCAGAAAGTAGAGGATGTAGGGCAACCAGAGGATGTAAAATACGCTTGTAATGCGGAACAGCACCATAGCGTATCGCTTGTCTGGGTATGTTGATGTGGGCTGCTGATACTGTGGTTGGGATTTTTGTGGTTGGGATTTTTGTGGTTGGGACAAGTGGGGCAACTGCCCTTGCTCTACTGCGCCGCTGTCCTTGACCACAGATCCCACAGTCAATCCCGGGCCCTGCAGCTGTTGTGGTCGGTAACGTGCGTGGCGCTCGCTGATCTCCCGGGTGTGCTGTCGGCAGATCTTGAAGATGTTTGCATAGGTGAAGCAGACGGTGAGAGCGGCAGGGGCGTAGAGCAGCGCGACGATGAAGGTGGTGAAAGCTGGGCGAGTCCTCCACTCAACCGCGCACCACTCCACGACGTCGCCATGATAACCAGGCTTACCCCACCCCAGAAAAGACGGGAGGAACACCAGAGCAGAGTAGAGCCATATCAGAACGATGCAGCAGCGCACTCGGCAAGGCGTTACAAGGGACGTGTAAGTCAGCGGTCGCGTGATGGCGATGTAGCGGTCTACACTCACACATGCCAGCGACGCCATCGAAACAGATTTCAAAACAGACACCATGTACCCGAACACCTGACAGGTGAGTCTGGGGTCAAGGCCCTGGAGGTGATGGAGGAGGGAGAGGGAGGGGAACAGGCAGCTGACCCCCACCAGCAGATCAGCGTACGCCATCGTCTGGATGAAAGCGCTGGTGGTGTGCTGGCTGAGCAGGGGGGCACAGTGAAAGACAAAAATCACCACCAGGTTCCCAGAAATGATGAGAACAGTGAGGAGAAGTATGATGGAGACTTCCAGGAGGCAGGTGGTGAAAATCTGGGAATAGCCTATCTCCAGCAGGCAGAAGGGAGCAGATAAGTTTGACGGGTCAGCAGAGCTCTGGTTCAGTGGATCCAGGGAGGAATTCATCATCTTGGGCAGGAATACGAATCTGAGGGGCCCTTCAATGGTACGATGAACCAAAGAGCCCACTGTAGCTGACTGGATCTGAACGTATCTGCGGTTTTAGTCCAAACAAAAAGCTCCATTCTGCGGTTCCATGATGAAACTGCCGTCATCTGCCATTTCGAATGCAGGAGGGCTGTAAAGGACAGAGAACAGCGAGGAAGCCCCCTGGATCTGTCCCCCGCACAGACAGCTGAAGTTTTACGCAAGGCTAGAAAACCACCAGGGTAAAAACAGATCAACTCACAAAAAAAGAAATGTATTCCTTTTCTTCTTTTTTTTTCTTGAGAAGCAAACTTCCCAGCTGAAGGCACAAAAAGGAAAAAATAAAGAAAGGTGACTTTGTTTAAAGGAATTCCAGTCCAATCTGTGCTTAAAATGCCTCCACTCCCTGTAAAGTCATAGATGTCTTCAACATCTGCTGCAGCTGCAGAAAGCCCAGACTGGAGCTCTCTCTTATCTGTCTACAGTCCACAGTCACACGCACACAGCTTCCAGTGAAAAGACATGATTGTGTAATGTGCTGTGTACATAAATTGAGAGGAGGAGACATTAAGCATCATTTGTCATTTGTATCTGTCCTCTTGTCCTCCTGCTTCTTTTCTCTTCTTGTTTCTTGCCTCTTCTTGAAGCCTCTTTTCGCCACTCTTCCACGTCCACTCGCTCTTGTCTCAGTTTCTGTCTGGTCCTTCGCAGTAAGATCACAGCGGACTGCCGTGAGCCGAGAGAGGATGAAGGCAGTGTGCGGGGTGGCTGATATTTAAAACACACACACACACACACTCACACATATACATACAAACACACCTCAGCTGTTTTTTCAATCCAGCAGAGCAGCAACTATGTCTGGAGTGGAAATGAGGTAGGCAGGCATACCGATGCTGGGAGAACCCCCCGTGTTCATTTATCCTCCTTTGCTGTCTCTCTCTCACTCTCTCGCTCCCTCTGCCCCTCTCCCTACAGAAACAGTGGCACCGAGGCCCCTCCCCCTTCCCAGTGGCTCCAACCAATCGTCAAGTGCAAGGGCACGAGGCGGCCTCCTTCCCCCACCCTCTCACCCCTCCCTCTTTTTTGTTTTTTTTGTTTTTTTTTACCCCAGTGTTTCTCATAATCACCCCAAGATTCAAGCATTACTGTTTCACACTGTTAAAATTAGAAACATCCAGTGTCAACACAGCTCTTGTAAAAAAAAAAAAAAAAAAATTCTGTTAATGTCTCTCGCCTCATTCTCAAAAGACAAAAAACATTTTGGACATTGTCTTCCTACACTGGAGAAAAGCTATTGTATTTGTTTTTAGTGAAACAATAACCACATGCCTGGGTGCAGCCTACGGGAAACATTGCCATTATTAATCCAATTGTAAACCAAGGACACAGAGTACAGCACAGCAGGTCCCCCTATAGCTTTGTGCATCCTTGCATGCTGAAAGTACTGAGCATACAGTCTGTTTAATGTTGTACAAAAGTTGAATCTGCTTGTTTGTTAATGTAAAATATGTCTCAATAAATAAAAGCACAAAACCATAGACTTTAATAGTCTTTCATTTCTAGTAAAAAATGTGTTAAATTTCCTCTGCTTGTATGTTTATTTATACTTTTTTGCTGGCTGTATGTTTTCTTCATGCCAGCACTCTAAACTGAAAAACACCCTAATGCACTAAATCGATTTTTACTAGCTAGGTTTTCTATTTGTAATCTGCTAATAATAAACTGCAGCAACATTAAAGCTTAAGACACAGAGAGACAGATTCAAATACATGAAAGCGCAGCGCAAATAATTTCATTTGCGTTCACTGCTGTGTGTAATTAGTGGCTGATTCACTAACACAGCAAGTAATTATGCAATTAGCGGCTGGATCTGCCTTCGAGGTGCAAAGCTGCAAGTGAAGGAGGGCTTGAAAGGCGCAATTCAATGGAGAAAGTCAAGCAAGTTCAGATGAGAAATAAAAATGTAGTGATTTCTAAGGCCACTTTAACTCTATGTAGATCTATGTTTCAATTTTATTTATATATATACACGTGTACAACTTGTGCAGTAAAGGGAACTTTGAGGAAAAAGTAAAAGATCAGATTTAATGACGCAACAGCCTCCCCAACAACAATGACAACAACAAGAGTTTATTATCAGTGCTGTCGAGTTATACATCTTATCTGCCCTGCGGCCACAGCAAACAGTCATTGTTGTAACTTTAACTGTGATATGCTTTCATAAGAAGTAACTAGAAACTTGAGGCAATTCTACTAAAAAAACTTGCGGCTGACGAGTATCATGTGGAAATGTCATGCTTGAAACATTAGAGGAAAGCCTTTCTGGCTCCTTCTTAATTTAGCAGGAGTGTTTACAATAATACCATTCATACAGCACAAGTATGTTTACAAAATAACATCAAATTCACAAATGCACACATGCTCACATACACAGCACTTGTGCTTTTTACAACGTAAACCTTGTGTAACAATGGTACTTATGTAATGTATAATTACACAAATGGCCTACTTTCCTCTGGGGACGTTTCATATGTAAAATTGTTTACTTAGATTCTGTTTAACTTTGCAACTCGATGTGTGTATGAGTGAAGAGTTAAAAAGACTGTAAGGGCACTTTAAAATCTAGAATACAAAGTCGTAGCTACTTAACTTCTAGTAAAAATGTTTTTTATGCTTGTACCATTGCCAAAGTGCTCTCAGTAAGCACAGCACTGCAAGATCCAAGTATTTTCAGTCTTTATTCCTTTCATGCTGCAAAATGTATGCAAATGTGTGTGTGTGGGTACATGTCCTTCTGTCTCTGTGGCCTGAGAGTCCTGCACAGATATGCACCTGCTCCTGATTTTGCATGCTTCAGCAGATGCTGCACCTCCACTTAGCATGTGAACCGCTGTGACACAGTCAGCTATACCCAGGTAAGCACGACCTCACCAGACATTTTTTAACGTCTCCCTGTGGCAGCATCAGCAGCCACCTTTTTATTGTGCGGCTCCGAAGCACTGGTTAGGAATCACACTTTTTATTACATTTGCTTAAGCAGGTTAGCCCTGGCGAGTCCCTTTCTGTAAAGAGCCTGCTGAATCTGTGCTAGAATAATTACCAGCTGAGGTATTTTTAGATCATGTGATGTGATGATTACATTTAATAACTGTACTAAAATTAGAAACTTTGGTGGGCAGAAATCGCTGTCAGGTTTAGTGCTGCATGGGCTGCATCCTCATCCTGAGACTGCAGAGTTTGTCTCGTGCAGGATAATTTGGTGTAGCGTGATGGAGACCCAAACATACCCACACAGCCCAGCACACACACACACACCAGCCTGCACCTTTCTCCCCCGCAATCCAGACACACTCCCATGCTTTCACGTACCTCCTCTGCCCACCACACGAGGAGCTAAAAATAGATGACAGTACAACGGTTAGGGTTGGAATAAGAAGAGGAATGGGAGAAAAAGGATGAGGAATGGAGTCAGAAGACAGAGCCTGTCAAAGACGAGACAAGGAAGGAGTGGAGGAAGAAAGACAATACAGCAAGAACACAACAGCAAGAAGAAAAGGGAGCTGTGAGGACAGAGGGAGAGCGTGATGTACTGTCGCCTGGTTGCAGAGCCGAGCACAACTTAGTCCTGTTAGCTCTCTAACTTGTCTCTCAGCTTGTCGGCCTCTGAAGGACACCAGCTGACACACACCTGGCAATAACACAGTGGTCCTGCATGCTCCTGTAAAGCATATCTGATGTTAAAGGAACGAAACAAGCTGATGATCACAGTTATTACTGATAAAGATCTTAATATGATTCCTATTCTTGTGTCAGATCATATTGGGTCTGAAGATTTTCAGTCATCCAGGTCCAGGTTTTCTTTTGAAAAGCTAAGCATTTAAGCTTTTAAAATAATAGTTAACTTGCAACTGCCACGCTGGCTGACTTTCAGCTGATAATTATTATTCTCACCCACCACCACCCAGCTGGTGGCTCCATAATCCTGAGAATTCTGCTCTGTTTTCATATAAATATAAAAGTCACAGCATGCCAACCTTCTTTTTTTTTTTTTTTTTTTATCAGCGTGATCTGACAAAAATATAAAAAGAACTAGTCAGCTGATGTCCTGTCTCAGGTTTTCATTAATCAGCCAAATGCCTGGTAGGGATGGAAACAAAAAGAAATTCAAAGAACTGAGCAGCTACTGCCCTACCTTCTGTGTTTTTCTGTGTGTGTGTGTTGATGTTTATCTGCGTGCAATGACCAACACCAACATGGAGCAAGGGTGGTGAGAGTTCTTACAAAAGCCACAAACATAAACACATGGCTTTAGAAAGATAATGTGCCATTCCAAGAAAAGTGACGCTTGTTCACATTTATTATAGAAGTATTATGTTAAAATACTCTCATCTGACCGTCTGAACCTTCTGGCAATCTCTGTAAATACTTTAATGAGAGAAACAGGCTTCAAAGTAAAGTTTTTCCATTTCTGCCCAGCCGAGGTCGGAACAGCAATGCATACATAAACCTATGGGACAGAGAGACAGGTCGGAAAAGAGAGACACGTCAGGCTAAAAAGACGGGGAGAGATGGGGGAGAAAGAGGCGAGCAGACAGTGTGACAAAACACAAATGAGCAGGCGGACGGAGAGAGGCAGGAAGACACACAAGTTGACAAGAGCACACACGGGTCTAGGTAGAAGTCAGAGAGAGTCAGAGTCAGACGTACGCAAATACAAATGATTATAAAGACAGACAGACAGACAGAGAGGCAGGCAGACAGGTCATTATGTGGGTCAGACAGAGACAGGCAAGCAGACGGATAGTTACGAGCGCTTGTTTTTGCTCTCCACAGGAGGCCGGCGCAGCAGGTCCAGGAACACATCTGTGTGTGCGCGCTCATATACGCACCTTACGAGGCGTTTCTAACATTATGACCTCCTCCTCCATGAAAGCTTAAGCATCTTTGAAAAGCATCATGCGACACCATCAACAACACACTCTAACCAGAACCTCGCCGACGCTGTGGCAGCCAAACTAAACACCACAAGTGTTCTTCAAATGCACAGGTGTAGCTAATAAAGTGGTAATGCAGCATTAATACTGTCAATAATTTACCGCTCTTACATAAAGAAACAGTAAATTTGCCAACATTGTAAATGACCATGTGGTTCAAAACCAGTCATCAACATGTGCAACAGAGCCATGAGAGAACAATATGAGGGGAAAGAAAGAAAAGTTATTATATAAGTGCATATAGACAGTTAATACCACGCAGTTTAGAGACAACATAATACTGATTATAAACTTAAGTGGGATATTGTGCACAAAGTAATCAGTCAGTCATCACCCATTTAGCTAATTGATCTGCTTGTGCTGTGCTACTGTGGCTGACTCTCTGCTGTCTGAAACTCAATATTGAAGAGTGTGTTAAAATACACAAACATCTGTCTTTTATTAGTCCCTCTCAGCGCTGACTCATCCAAAGCAACAAAGTCGATATAACACCAGTCTACAAACAGGACATTATTATATCCATAGTTCATCATCAGACTACAGCTTATCACATGATTCTTAGAAAATTAAGTAACGCTTCACTACGACACAAAGAAAAAAGATTTTGCTGATAACATTGTGTTGACTGTTAGGCTGTAACATGGTCATAATGTTATGCCAAGAAGTAAAACAACACAGTGTAGCCTGCCAATATGTCACACTGCCTTTCGTAACATCCTCCTGATAAAGATCAGCTGGCAGAGGACCGGTGCAGCTCTGAAACAAACTCATTTGCCAGACTTAGAAACTCTGTCAGTGACTTGCCCCCACTCGCTATAATTCATGGAGCTAATGCAAAATGTGGGCCACGGCTGCAAGAGCCTAATGAAGTTATTGGTTATTGGTGGCGTGTTAATGAGTCAGCATTCAAAGGACTGGACTGGCAGTTCTTGGCAGCAGGGACCCTCATATTGGGGAAATTCATTAGGGCTCCGTGCAGAAGGAAAAGGTTAAATGTCTAAGACCTTCAGCCCTGTTTCCACTTCCATCAATGCACTGCATTCAGATTTGTGGATGCACACCAAGTTCAGATGTACTTTGGGTACAAAAGAGGACACGGGCTAGGACACAATGTGCATACAGTGTGACACGGCACAAAGACAGTATACAAGACGAATTAGGAGCTGGCACATGGGTATGGTATGTACACATTTTAAAACAGGAGCTGAAAAGGGAAAGAACAAATTAGTACATGAGACGATAAGCTTTAATTAGTACCTCTAAGCAACATCAATGTGAAGGAAAATTCTTTCCTAATTAAGATACTATGTGCAGAGTACCATTATGCAATATTTTACAAGTCTTCAAAATGTTAGTATTCTTCTGACAAGACCTTTTGAGTCCGAGTTGTGTTTGGTTAAAAATAAAAAAATCAAGTCAATTCCACATACACCTTGTTGTGTTGAGTAAGATATTTATCGTCTTTCTGTTCTTTAACCGTTCTTGGCTAACTCACAAAGTCGTGCTCTAAGGAAACTAAATAAAACGAACAAACCGTCTGTGAGAGTCAGATATAGCTGCACGTGTTCTCCACGCTTTTTTCTGTGTGTTTGTTGGCAGACGTACAAACCTGGAATGCTTTAGTGCTTCTGCAATAAATTCCTATCCAACTTTCTGTCCAACGGCTATCAGTACAGTGGCGCTGTGATCCATTACTGCTGTTGTCTGAGTAAAAGTGGAGATTACATTCATGCCAGTCATGGTGTAAAAACTTCTATTTGAGTTCCTCCTCTTTTCTTTAAACTTTAAATTTACCATTATGTCATACGTAAAGTGTGAGCAAAAATAAAGGAAAAGTGCAAAGGCACAGATAACAAAAGAGCAGAAGAGAAAGTGAAGGAGGGAGGAGGGAAATACGGTCAGGGAGGGTGAAGAAATTGCGAGTCTGAGAGGAGAGCAGAGGGGAGGAAAGGGCAAGACCAACATCTTGTCACCACCTGGGACCCAGCTTGCTGCCTGGGGATGTTGCCTTTACATAAGAACAGTGGACGGAGCCGCGTCCGACTAAGACTAACACACTGTTCTCAGGGCAAAGGAGACGGTGGGGGGGTGGGGGTAACCATCTACAGCAGGGCTATGTCACCTCCGATCTCTCCTCACATGGCCACACAGGCAGACCTCCACATGCACACCGTAATTCTCGGGGGCTAAAAGACTAGCTGTCGTTTCTGTCAAAATCATCAGATTTGAGCAATAACAGCTTATATGTAATTTCAGATCACAGGCCAACAACAGTCTGTATCTTAATAAAAGCAATTTCTGGTCCATGTGAAGGCCCAAGTCACAAAACAGAACTGAAAAAAAAATAACTAATAAAACGATTCCCTACTTTAAGAGGCCCATCTGTGTTACATCATGCTGATTATAGATAGAAACACTTCTGAATTATGAGAAAACATTATTAGTTTTAAAAGAACCATTAACACGTGGAAAATGTTCTTAAGGAAGAAAGTGTATTAACCTTTCACTTGCATAACGCCAAGTATTCAGCAGGCATTATCGACGGGGCGCCCGTGGTTACCGTCACAAGTTGAAAGCACATGAGAGAGAAAGTTATCAGGGCCATCAGTGGCCCCTGAAGTGAACTTTCAAAGACGTAAAACACTGAAAGACGTAAAACTGTACGTCTTTCAATGCTGCAAGGGACAATAACAGTTACACAGCTACAAATCAAAAGCAAAAAGAACTCTGTTTGAATTAAATGCGTTTCAGTTAAGGAGATAAAAATATAACCTGTGTAAGAACAAATAGACAGGTCAAAGCTGAGTGGTCGCTTAAGTTTGGACAATTTACTGAAAAATCCTAAAAAAACAGAGGCGTCATCTTGTTGAGGGACCACCAACATGAGGGGATCACTGCAGGAATCTTGTGTGTCTTGACCATCTGAACAAAGACAATACTCTGGTGTGGTCTTACCTTTGTAATAAGAGTGCGGTACTCTTCCACCTGGTGGTCATTGTTGTGGCAGCCTGCCAGGAGTTGCCACACCTCCCCACGAAGAGCCTCAGGGATGCCACTCCGCACCAAAGCTGGCAGCTGCCTGGGCCGCACTGATAAGTTCATGTGCCTGAAACAGGGGAGGAAGAGTCAACCATGGCAGTTTATCTAGGAGTTTAACATTACTCAGTGCTGCTTTTTCGATCAATCCTAAAAGTATGGCATGCTGATAAGAGTTGTGCAATCTTTCTACGCACACATGCCCACCATATCTATCCGAAACAATATTTTCACTGGCTCTACCCTCACGTCTAAAAAGGACATCACCATCTCTGCAAATGGTCTACTGGGCCAAGATCACGTCAGTGGGGAGGAGTTATATCACTAAATACCACATGCACAAAGCTTTACATGCATAGCATTCTTGCAAAAGTTCCAGTCCCACTTGCCACAAAGGATAAAAATCAATCAATGACTCATGTGTCAGCACTTCAGAATGTAAAATATGTGCTATTTTTGGACAGAAAATGCATGATACGTTATTTATTCCTCTCAGCTTTATGATTGACATTTGTTTTTTGCCATTAATTTTACCTCCTGTGCTATTTTTAGCAAGAAAAACAATAAACAATAGAATACAATAAGCCAACAGAAAACCAATACAAAAGGCAAATTTTAATGCCTTCCTTCCTTCCTCGTCTTAACATTTACACGTTGAAGCTGTCGGGGGGACGCTCCATCTCGGAGTCATTTGCACTGCAGCGCCGAATGAACTCGGGCATCTGCCAGCCCACTAGTAAGTGACAGAGACCGAATTAGAGGCCGAAGGAGAAGGAAACTTGGAGGCGCAGCTGTACCTACCACCCAAATATCGCCTGACTGGAGCCGGCAGAAAATCCCTGATGATTCTCTCCCTCCCCCTCTTCTTCTTTAATTCACCCTTGTCCCATTTTCTGAGTTTGTTTGGTTTATTTGTTCCGAGCGTCAGGTTATGCAATAAATGGCATTTTCTGCTGAGGCTAAGACGGGAAACAAAAGTATACTGTGTGTACGTGAGTGTGCATGCATGTGTGTGTGCATGTGACGTAAGTAATGCCAGGCCTGGTCCTCAGGGGCAAAGGATTGTAAAGGGGTTTCTGTGATTTGCCTCGCTGTTCTCCCCGAGCACTTCATCCCACAACACCACAACACACACTCTCTCTAGCAAACACACACGCACAGAATTACCTATCACAAGCACAAAGCTGTGTATTATGACAGGCTAGTCTTATGATTTGTCTCTTTATACAGGCATTATTTTTTATCAGAGAAGTGAGACAAATCCCTCCAAAACAGTCAGTTCTTTTATTGTAATGTCAAGATTTTTCAAAGGATATTATTCACATAAAAAAAAAACACAATGAAGAAAGACATTTGATTTCTTATGATACACTTATATAAAATAAATCAGCTACATATAATGCATGTATGGCAAAACTCAACCAAACGATACTGTTCTGGTGAAAAACCTACGAGAACAGAGGCGTGTGTGTGTGTATTTGTGTGTGTAGCTTAACTTACAGCTAATTAAAGTTCAGGCAGTTTCTATTCAGTTCATCACAAGCTTTCGATTAAAAACAAATGCAGTAATGGGAGCAGGAAGCCATTTTAATAAGCGGCTTATCAAGAACTCCTGGCTGCTGCTCTTTCTTTCACATGCAGTACATCCGCTAAACCCCCACCCACCCTCAACAAAAATGATTTATTTGCATGTGTGTTTGTGTGTAAGTGCACATGTAAACACGTGTTTGCGTTCATTTCAACAGCAACTGCAGTAATAGGACAAAGTTAAGAGAAGGAACGAAGCCTTACCACTTGGATAACAAGTCTCCCCAGGTCTCCAGGATCTTCTCCGCACACTCCTTAGAGACGTCACCCGACCCGCTGAGTAACGGCTCATCGTTATCTGGACACACAGAGCGACAGGTCAGATCCATCAGAGCTCATGCATATATAAATGACTTTAAAAATGTGAAAGCTAAAGATACAAATAAATGTTTCATCATTTCATGAGATTGGGGTTTACAGAATCTTGTCTAAGCGGACCTGAAGGTTTTTCTGATGTTTTATACTGTGAGGTCTGCATGTGAGCTATGGACTTACTGAACTTGAACTATAACTTTCTACATAAATAGTTTTTTACTGTCTTTCATGAACCACATGCATACCTAGATTTTATGATTATAACGATTTGTTTGTTCTGTTATTTAAATTGTTATAATATCAGCTTTTACGTACAGGTGCTGAAGTATCTAGATACTCATAACAACTGGGAAGGACCAGTCAATGGACATGCTGTCTGAAGAGTGAGTCCAAACTGTACCAAAAGGCCAGGACACCAACACAAACAAATACGAAGTATCTCACTGTTTTTTTTCTTTTCATTGCTACCAAACACAAAAAAAAACAAAAAAACAAAAACCACACACAGAGACAGCACTGCTATCAAAGTACTCTCTGAGGACACAGTACAAACCGTTCTCTAACACAGTGTCTGATCCTGTGGACCACAAGTCTTTATCTAGTACAGCCCCACAGGGTAAAGCTTTAATTTTTCAGTATTTGTCATTAGGTCAGGGCTGTAAATGTTCAACACTAAGTATGGACTCTGTTGTATTGTTTGCTGGTAAACCGTGTTTAATGTCACACTGATGGGCAGTGATCCTTTTATTGTCATGTTTTGGTCTTGCACACTCCTGAATGAGGTCAGTCCGGACCAAGGACATAACAATGGTTCAGCATTCCTGACTAAAAGCAAAACCCAAATTTATATTATCTTGCCAGCTGAGTGTCTGCTTTGCGACTGTTTATGTGTCTGACATGATCAAGTACAACAAGTGGTTCTAAAAGTTTAAACCATTTTCAGATGGTTCTGCTTCTTCTGTGGCTCTTTGCGGTCATGAAAGACTATTTTTCATATGGCTCATATAAAGAAATGATACCCTCTGCTATATCAGGAATGTGATTTTTAATAACATATTTGCTAGCCTTCTGTGTCGTGTGAGCCTTTAATAAAATAAATATCCCACGAGAAGGGGCTAAAAAAGACGAAAGACAGTATCCAATCACCTTCCTCTTCATCATCCTCGGGCGGCGAAGGAACCGTGGTACCAGGCCCGGTGGGCAGGATGCCGGGACTCGCTGTGGTCTTCCGTTTCTCTCTCTCGGTCTCACTTTCCAAACTCACCACCTCATAAAGCGTGTCAGAGGCAGGACTCTTACGCTCTTTACGCTCCATCTGAGGAAGAATGCATTGAGAGGACATCAGATAAACTGCAGGGGAAAAGTGTCACGAGACCGTCCTCTGATTGGTCGATAAAACATCCGGTACATTTCACATTTTACTTTTACAAAACCACAGTGTATTAGCAAACTGATTGCTTTGCGTCGTTGCAGGCTGCAGCTATTCATAGAGACCATAACCGATTTAATCACAGATGGAAAATTGTGCCGGGGCTTGACATACCTGTCGCAGTTTAAGGTAGAAGGTCTCGGTGTAGTTGCGCTTGCTGAAGGGCCAGAACAGCCTGTCATTTGGGGAGCACACTCTGACCCTCGTCTCCAGCAAGAAACGGACCGGCTCCTCAACCTCCGTGATCACCAGGTCCACTGCTGTCGTCATGTACATGAACTTATCTAGAAAAAAAAACAAGAAAACATTAACAAAAAATTGCATCCCAAACATCCAATTCCCTCCTGTCACCACTTTTAACAACATATTTCAACAAAAATCTACTTGAATTGTGTGTGGATTGGCGGGGAATTTCAAATCACTGCCAGAGGACATTTAGTGTGATTTGGTTGCTTCAATGATTTTACAACAATATTTAGGTGCAATCTGTTCAAATATTATAGCTTTTTATTTCTTTTTATTTCTTCTCATTTTTGATCAAGTACATCAGTTATTATTATGCACAGTTGCCATTCCTTCTTATTGTAGCCAAAATTTTACCTTAAATTGCTCCTTCACAGCTTGATTTGAGAATTTGTGCAATCAGCAGAAAGTATTTTTACACTTGGAAACGCGCCAGATATTAGTGTGAAGATATGAGTGAATAAATCACCAGCTAACCAAAGAAATATGAACCAAGGAAATAATAACTGTTGGAAATCATCCTGCTTTATGAGAATCTGTGACAGATTTTTGGCCGTCACCTTTGGGCGTCTCCTCGTTCACAGCCTGGAACTGAGGCGTGTTGGGGTTCCAGCTTCCTGTAATGATGTAAGACTTCCCGTCTGAGCTCTTTCCCATTGACTCCTGAAGGGGCATGAGTTGGAAGAAGTCAGCAAGGCGCACAAAAAACACACAATGATGAACACACACACACACAAAGAAATAGTCACCCACCAGGTCTAGCAGGTGCATGTCGCTGTTCTTCACATTTTTCCCTGGGCTGAGCAGGAGGCCGAAACACCTGGAGAGACACATGACAGCACATAGCGCGCGCACACACACACACACACACACACACACACACACACACACACACACACACACACACACACACACACACACAGGCAAGAGAGAGAGAATGAATATGGTTATATAAGCAAGACAGGAGGGCAAAAAAAAGTACAGACTGAGAGCAGGAAGCAGACACAGAACAATAAATCTCCCTATAGAGTAAAACCAGTTGTTAACCATCACATATTACCGCAAATAGCTTCCTGCACTGATCCTCTAACACAGACCAGATCATGAGGGATATTAAACATAGCACTTGAATCCTCACCTTCTCTGGATCCGTCAAACAATAACAAGCCACTGTGAAAATGGAAGTTCACAAAAAAAAAAGAAAAAGAAAAAGGCGAAGGAATGTTTACATTTCAACAGATTTATTAAAGGGTGGAAAAACGAGGAGCCTCGGGGACGGACTCGCATCAATCACCTTCTTAAAACTGTGCCGGAACACTTAAAACCTGACATGGGCCGACACGCGGATGTAAAGACGTTCACCGGTGTGTGTTTATCAATCACAGATGAGTGATTTCTTTCTTGTGAATGTCTGGCCGAGGCATCTCAGCTGGAGCAGACGGAGAAATCTCTGGACGTAAATTATTACTTATATATGTTGCTTATGTCTTCCCTCATGCATCTACAGTCATCTAAATTTCTTTCTGCATGCTTTTATCATGTACAGAGATATATCAGCTATCTAAGCTGTTGTCTGTCAGAATAAATCTTCTGAAAAAAGTGCTGTATGCATACAATAAGGTTGTCTTATCTAATGAAAACTTCCACAGACACGAGGACTGACTGACATGATGTTATCACTGACTGGATGTTATGGCACAGAATAACTAACTTATACCTTAGAGACTGCCGCTCTGCATATATGAGTGTGTGTGTTTGTGCTTTGTTTTACCTCTCGATAGCCAGTTCCTTATTGGAGGTCTGCTGGACATAAATGACTATCTTCTTGTCCATCCCTGCACGCAGCTTGAAGCTCTGCTTGTCTTTGTCCTTTGCTACAGCACTACATGTATGAAAAGAAGAGAGATTAATAAAATTTTCATAGCAAAAAAGATCATGATAGAAAAAATGCAGCAGATACAATTTGAGGCAGATTTATGATTATCTGACGTCCTTAAAGTGTATTAGAAAATAACTCAATGATACTAAGAGAGTTAAAGTCTTACTTGTCCACAGGCTGCCTAAAAAGATTGTTTAAATATGTCTCTGCTGAAAGGAAAAAAACTAGTGTTTCTTTTGCTGGACAACTTGACCCATGAAATTATTCACTAATCAGTCAATCAGCCGGTCCGACTGAATCTAAAGGCCGTGGCTTGTGCTCAGAATAGACCCATTTATCATAATAAAAGCTTGCATGAGAGTCATTTTCAAACTTTCAGAGCAGGAAAGAGAAGCAGGTTTGAGACAGGAACAGTAATCAACATTCTCCAAAACCTTCGCTGGCCCAAATTCCTGAGGAAACACTGAAGAGACCCTGAAGCACTGAGATTTTTGAGGGGGAAAAAAATTCATCAATCAATTTGAAATCTATTGCAAACATCTGAAACCTTCCATGAATTCAGACGGTGCTCAGATCATAAAAACCTTGTCTCTGTGTGAGAACAGACTTAATGTGTCGGATACAGCTCGGTCAACTTGACTATCAGATTGAGTCACGCTTTTACACTGTGACTAAATTCTCTGATTACAGATAAATAATCTTGCTTACACACTGTCAAAAGGAACAATGATTAAAGTATATTTTATTTTACAGATATAATAAATATGTGTAGATTCTATAGAGCATTTTCCAGTATCTTATTTATAGATGAAGAAGAAATGCTTACACACAAAAAAATGTCTACATGAGCTTGCATGAGAGCTGTTTGCTTGGAAGTCAGCAAACTAAAAATAATCAACCAAAACTAATGAGGAGGAAATGTGTGCCGGCTAAAAATAAATCACAGGCATTTTTTTTTGTTTGTTTGTTTTGTTCAGTTTTCCCAAATAAGCCGAGCGTCTCGAGCTGTTTGTGAACACGCGGAAGTGACTCAGAGACAGAAATCAAAATAAAAAAAAAGGGTCAGGGAAGATGGCCTGAGCGGGGATAACGCAGGAACTTCGTGTCCTGTTCTGTGTCTCAATGTGTGAAAAAGAGATTTTACTTTATAAAAATGGTCAAAATATCAGTCTGACAGGAATACTTAGACTTTAACTTAGTGACACGTCCCCTTGTATATAGATCAGTAAGATGATGGCTTCCTCGTGGGTCGGATGTACCCCACATGCTGTCAACCCTGAAAAGGTTTGAATTCTGTAACTGGGTCACCCAAAAGTGTTTGAACACTTAATCCCAGAAAGTAGGGCTGCATGTCCCCGTGTTTATGTGCGTGACTCGGTAATTTGGTGAGCGACTCGGGTCATTCGGTGGCCACTTTCACTTTCATCTTTATTTTATCAGAACGAGGTGCTACTGCTGATGTTTTCTTGTTTCTTCTATTTTTCAATTTCTCAACATGTGTAATTATTTCTTTGCAATTCAAAAGTTCAAGACATGACAGTACACATTCATCACTTACAGAAGCATCATAACTGACAGTCGTCTGTCTCACCTGAAAGTCCCCTTGCCATCGTCCTCCCTGATCTCCAGGCTGACGGTGAAGGTAAACAAGTCGCTGTCAGGGGTGAGCGGAGCGGCCTGCTGAGATGACAGAACTGCCTTCTTCGCTGACCGCCGAAACGCTGTGGCAAAGCTGTACAGTATCCTACTCACCTGCAGGAGAGAGGCAGACCCACACAAACTATTTATAAAGGGGACACATGTTTGAGCATTGTTGAAAAGAGAGCTTCAATGACAACTAAACAACTTGAGATTTCAAAATAATAAATGAGCAGCCTTCGTAAAACTGTAATGATCAATTATTCTGACACACACTTCATCCACACTAAACCAGCACATGGTTGATATCGTGGGATCATGAGAGAGCTGTCAAGTGACCTGCAGTTTATTCATTTGTGTTAACCACTAACTTTTAAAGAAAAACAGAAGCAAGAACGAAAATTCAGGGCAAAGAGAAATCAATGGAACAAACTGCTGTCAAATTATGAATGTGGAAACAATAGACAATAAGACAGTCCAAGTTTTATACGATCTGAGAGAGAGAAAGTGTTTGAGCTAAGGTTATTTGTCAGGTAGCCTTTGAAATGAAGCAGAAGTACATTTTTTTCGATCCATCAAGTGCTTTGTTCAGCGGAACACATTCCCCCCAAGCACCTATTAATTTGTGTTTGAATAAGCATTTGTGACCTTTGTCAACTTCCATTCACAGACAGTAGAAACTTCAGCATGCACTGAGGAGATCTACAGCATTACAAGGCAAAATACTGTAGTGTGTGTTGTTGGCAGCCTCTGAATCAGAGTATAAAATGGAGGTTTAGAAGCCAAAAATCTCAGCACTTGGAAAAGTAATCACTGAGCCATTAGTATCGATTAAAAACTCAATCAAACCTCTGCAGATTGTTTTTTTGCCATTTTGTGATATGGGGCACTGAAAATCTTACCTAATGACCCACTACTGCACTGACAGCAGACCCTCCAGCCTATCAAGCATTTTGAGTTTTAATCGACACACTGATTCACATTTTCCTCTGAGTGTGGAGGTATTGTTCGTATTAACGTTAAACAGACACAACTCAGTCCTTCCAGAAACTGCAGGGTTCTGTTAAACCTCCAACCTCAGAGAGGAGCACAGTTGGGGGGGTGGGGGGGTAGCTAAGTGTGGAAAACTGGGTGGTAATGATTTATTTATATTCACTAAATGTTCTTTTACACTCATTTTCAGACTTTCAGATTTGGGAGCTTTGCATTCAGTCATGAAAAAGTGTTTTTTCTTTCTTTTTCTGATCATTACTACACAGACATGTGTGTGTGATAATAAACAGAGTGACCCCCCAAATTGAGGCCCATAGCACAGTGGTTTTGGATCATCCTTAATTCTGGTAAACAGCAGAGCTTGGGGGGTTTGTGACTGAGAGATGGTGCAGGGGAAACTGCTGTTATCAATAAATAACAACGCTCTTTTGCTTTTTTCTTAAGGCCAGAAAATAAAGCAGTTTCTAACCTTTCTTACACAAAGCCTTTGTTGTGTTCTTGCTGCAGCAGAAGGATGTTGGGGCATCGCAGGGGGTTTATTTATTGAGAAACAATGGGGTAGTGGACGTAAAAGATGGGAAATGAGAAGAGTTAGATGGGGGTCACCCCTGTATTGATGAAAAAGTGAAGAATAACACAATAGAACAGTTGTAATGTACTGGTCCAATCAATGCTGGAGTCTAAAATGACCCCTTTCCAAAGTCTACAGATGGACTTTTTTATCTTTTTGTGTGCAGCATGAAGAAGTCCTATTAGACTTAGACAGCTGTGCTACAAAAATATCAGTCCTGGAAAGTATTTCAGACTCATATTGGAAGCTTCTCTTAAAAGAAGTGACAGATTCTGTCTCTCTATGGTAGTTTTTCTTTCAGGCAAATCATACATTTACACCCAAGACAAAACAAGGCCGATCAATGCATTGGTATGTGGAAAACAACACTGCTACATACAATTGGAAAATATATTTCTTGGAACTATGGAGGGTTGTTTCATCACCTTTTCATTCATTCCTGCCACAGTTTCATTTTAAGTCTCTGGTCATTTTTGTACTTAATTCAAACTCATTCAAACATTTTAAGATATCTAAAATAAACCAAAGAGGAAATGTTTAAATGTTACTTTTTCAAATTTCTTATAAAAAATAATTACATTAAGGGCTTTGGACCCGAAATCAGACTTTATCTAAGAGCTGTAGCCTTTCAAATCTGGAACTTGTTAAGTACTGTGTTGCAGTGTTTTGACCTATTCGTATTTTTTTCTTACTTGGGAACATAATCCTCGTGAGCATGCTGACATGTAGCTTTGAGATATTTTTAACGGATGCCACGGCAACAATCTGTATCTATCTGTCTGTGCTCAATTTGTGTTTGTCTCTCTGAACATGTGATTTAATTTGTGTTAGGAGCTCAAATCACCTGGAGTGAAACAAATCTATTGAGGCCGTGGTGATCTGAATCAGACCCAGATATACATCTCTGGACGAGAGCAGCGAGTTTATGGGCATGAAAGGGAGGTGTTGGTTATGAGACTCAGCAGGGCTCCGCATCACCATCAACACCAGAAAACTGGGAATTGTTAGAAACTAGCCTTGGGGCCTGACTAGGAGGTCTGGCACAAAGGAGGTGGTTTATGTATGAACAGTTCCTTCCAAAATCCACAAATCTGTTTAGAAAAAGAGACTGCACAGAAATGGCAAAGAAGGATATACTTTCAAAACCGAAGAGCACTTACAGCAATAACTTTGACAAAAGCAGCACATTAATTTGCCATAAGTTTCTTATTTCTCTTTCCAAATTGTCGTATTTTTTTCAATTCATGGGGCAAAGAATGCTTCAGATGCTCTTCCCAATTTGATTAAATAATTGGGTCACAGCAAATGAGACAGCTGATGCAAATAAGACTGTAAATAGTTTTAGTCCAGCTGTGATGGTCTCCCACGAGGTTACCTCAGTGCAGATCATGTTTGTGAAATGAGCATTTGTAAATACATGTGCATCTTTTATGCACTGCTGCAGTGTCCACGATATATATTTCAAAATAAATAAGTGAAACACCTTGATTAATAAATACAGTGGTATAAGAAGTCTTAAGAGTCGTTTACAGTGGATTTAAGGCTAATGTGAGGCATATGACAACAGCAAGTTTATTTTCTGAGAAGAGAGGCAACCAATGGGCTGACTCATTCCAGACTAACGGTGCAAATGAGAAGTAGTTTGTTGCTGGAGGGGTTTGGAAGGAGGAGAGCGGTGGGCGCAAGAAGAAAAGAGAAAGAGCTGAAGACGATGAGATGTCCAGTTGCTAAGCAAAGGAGTGAATTGCTACTAGGGATTATATAGCACTGGATGTTGTGTGTGTGCATCTGTATTAATGTTTTACTGTGACATTGTGTGTTACTGGTGGGTGTTTGAGAAGTGGAAAGTAGGAAGATGTGGGGCTGATAAAGTAGCGTCTGTCTGGAGGCTCTTCGTGACATTGAAGGAGAGTGCTCCTACGAGGCAGAAATCAGGTCACTGAACACCGAAGCAGTACTTTAACCCAGTTTCATGAGTGGATTCCCTGTTTTCGTCTTTCATAATTCTGCTGAACCTACCGTCTATATGCAATGACTCTTCCTCCCTCCCTTATAAGTTGGCTTGAGGGATTGTGTGTGCTTTGTGTATGGTGGGCATGTGCACTGCAGCCTGCATGACATAATCCCTTGGGGAGCATTGAGGAAGCTCAGACTCTGACAGTGAACCCTGGGGGACAGGCTGCAAGGAGACCAACAATTGAACACAAGGTCGACCAGAATACTGCTGGCAATATGAGTGTGCACACATGTACATGTATGTAAGAGGAAGAGACAGAAAAAGTGTGAAAAAAGAGGGAGGTGTCATGTGAAATGCATTTTTACTGTATAAGGAGCTTTAGCACCCCCTTTGGTTCAAAATATGAACAGCACTGACTTTGTTACTATTTTATATATGGGTGAGTTTTCGTTAAAGAGAAGGATCTGAATTATTCTGAACAACGATCAAGTGCACATATGAGAACTGACACAGGTTCTTCTTACTGCACAGTTATCATTCATCATGCTAATACAGTTTCTTTCTCTGTGTCTTCAGTAAAGTCACACTTAAGTTAGACATCAATCAATCTAGTAACAAGTGAATCCTCACCGCTTCTTGGATTTGGCAGCGGAACACGTGGATCCTGAAGATCTCTGCGTTGTAGTGGCTCTCAGTGAAGGCAAAGCAGTCGCTCTCCGGTGTGCCATCATGGCCTCGCACACAGAACAGAATCTTATAGATGGGGTAGTTGGCGATCTCTGTATTGGCGTGTGGGTCCAGCAACCTGTTAGAATATCAGTAAGGTAGCGTTGGCATTGGATATCCTAAAAATCGCTGTTGCAGGGTGAAAGTCCTGACGGAGAGATTGAACTAATTATCCATATGTTGAGTTAATGCTCCATTGTTTCTCCTACCTGACAGTGCCTTCGGACACGCCTGGCACAGACAGTGTGACATCCAGGGGGACTTGGCACTGCCCTCTGAGGATGCTCATCATACGGAGGGCCTCCACCTCGCTGCGGGGCGCGTTGACCGAGGCACATCCCAGATATGTCAGCTGGCTGAACACAACGCTGTCCTCGTCTGGGATGGGACTGCAAGGACTCCCCTCTGAGGATGATTCGTCTGCTGTTGAAGTGGAAAGAAGAGCAGAAGAAAGGAAAGAAGAGCAAAGAGTTTGGCTTATTTTATGACTTCTCTTACAGTCTACATAAGCATTACTGTCCTCATGAGATAAGCTGACTTGCCTTCTGCAAAGTAAAAATGAGGTGAAGCAGATGTGTAATAGTAGGAGGAGAGAGATGAGTACGTGAGTCACATAAATCAGTTAAATTCATGCAATAAATTCACAGAAAGGACAAGTAAATGAATAGAAAATGGCAATAGACCTCTGCTATAACGATAAAGAGAGACAATGAGGGAACTGGAAAGACTTACAGGAAACTGTATGATTTAGAAACCTGGATGTTTCTGTGATATCCTCCTGAGACCCGGCCCATTCATTTATGTCCATTATAATGGACATTGTGTTTATCTGTATTTTCCTTAAGTA
>JBAJHX010000035.1:17746602-17802116 GCA_037176925.1 Amniataba percoides | reverse complement strand
TTGGTACTTATTAGACTGTTGCTCATGAAAAACAGGTCAGATATTTAATTCAGTGTGAATCAGTCATATCAGGATCATATTCAGGATTCAGTGCTTTCCACTTCGTTATTTCGTAAGTATTAAAATCTGCCTTAAACAAAAAAAAAGAACCAGTAAAACATTAAAATCTTAAAATGATATTTTATCATATATTTTTTTGGTATTTGATACATGTTCCTTTCACTGCTTGGTAGGGGTGGAGGAAATAATCAATTCTACAATGCATTGTGATGCTCTGTTGAATTATTCTGCATCAACACAGTGAAGTCAGTGCAATTTTCAATGGACTGCCACTTTCTGAATTTGGTGCCACTGCTACGTAGAATATGTGCTTCGTGTTTACATTTCAAACCTGCAAGAAGCTACAAGAGGCAAAAGAAATAAAACAACTGCCAGCTTTTGTAAAAGCAGATGTTTGGACACAATAGTTTGTACAGATGGGGAAAAATAAAGCTCTATCTCTGAGTGTGGATCATGCAGAGAACAGTTTAATTTAAGAACTAAAAGGCTGACAATGTCACAGTTAGAAGCAATAAGAAAAGAGTCTGAATGTGTGACATATCTTACGTCAATCCACGTGTTAAAATGTGCACGCTGAAAAACCTGCGCCTGGCTTTTCTTTCGCTTTTTGAACGGGCTGTTCTGGGCTGCCAGCTGGGCCCGGCGTGCACCTCACAAGGGAGAGGAAGACACGGCCAGACACAGCCAGAGAGCATTCAGGCTTGCAAACACAGTCCCTTTCGACTCGCCTCACAGCAGTGATTTCAGGCAGGCAGAGATAGCAGAGGGGGGGTGAGGGGATGGGAAGAAGAAAGACGGGGAGGAAAAAGAGAAACAGCGACAGAAAAGGCCGAACTACCAAAAAGGTGAGTCACAAGGTACAAATGAAAAAGAGAAGAGAAAGAAACAGAAGAAGAGCTTTGAATAGCCATAAACTGTACAAATGAAGGGAAAACACGCTCATAAACACACATGCAGTCCCTAATTTACATCTTATTTGTACCGTGAGCATCTAATAATCATGTCACAGCCGAGCACAGGCGCCCAGTTGGCTGTCCAGGAGTGAAGCCTCGACACATTCAACAACAGAAACAACCTCACATGACTGTGGAGAAAAAAAAACTCCAGCACACAGTTCAGGCCGGCCTTTTACTTCTGAAATGGAGAACCGGCTGCAACAAACCCTTCTACTGTGAGATACTGAGCTGCACAATGTGTGGCTATTCACGTATTTAGCAGTGATGTGTGTCTGCTGGTTTGTAAAGAACTCGATATATAGCATAAAAGGAAAGTAACACTGAAGAATGTGCTGCAGAACAAACTTGTTAAGGCAGTTTAGGAAATGAAAGCATGATACTTAAGTTAGTATGTAGTTTTTAAAAAAAGTTAAACATTGTTCTATGTATATTTTGCTAAATAAAAGTGGGAGGAAATGGCTTTGCATTTTTACTCCATGTTAGGTTAGAGTTTTGATAAATGAGGGACTTGCTGTGGGTTCAGTGTGTTTGTAAAAAGGAACTGAGAATGCAGAGATAACATGTATGGGCATCACATGTTCATCTGCATGCATATATTCACGAATAAACTGCTTGCTACTACATGTGCAGTCGCTCAGGAAGCATCAAAACTGAGGACTGAAATATCACTGAGCCATCAAATCATATGAAAACAATAAAATGGCCTCAAGATAATCAGCCTTTCCTGAATATCAAAAATTCAAGTGTGAAATAATGAATAAACAGTTGGTGATTCGTAACACTGATTAAAGTTCTAGCCGGCCCCCCTGGAGGGATGACTGGAGGTCTGAATAATTTCAAAGAAACTGATTAATTTTAAATACAGGCTATGTCAACTGAGAGTCTCAGGGTGAGTTATTAAACATCATAAAAGCAAACATTAACTTTTATGATCTGAATTATTAGCAGAGTGCTTTTAGAAAGCAATCCACAGCATGGCACACCGCGATAGAGATTATCTGAAGAGAGCAAACTAAGATTTTAGAGGAGATATTATTTATGAATTAAGCCCAGTAAAACGCCACAGAAAGTTGTGACAACATGGAAGGACTCATTTAAAACAAGTGTACTTACTGTACAATGCCAGCTGTATTTATGTTTGTTAAACTGACGGAAATTTATCTTGAAATAGTTGATTCAGCAGCTGAGACGATAAACTGAATCAGCAAACAGTACGCTTTATTTTGAAGTTGTAGAAAAGGACTCCCCACAGCACCTAACGCAGACACTGCCTGAAGCCAACCAAAAAGTCAATTATTTCCTCCACACTCACAGTTAAAGTTATCAAACTGTAATTCATTTAGAGTCCAAAAAAAGAGAGGAGGGCTTTTGGCAGACATATAATTATTAACACTTCTGTTTGCATTTACACTCCACTATGAGCCACTTCGACCTCCACGTGGTCGCCTTTCATCTAATCCACAGCAACTGCAATGAAACACTAATCCACTACAGTTGAATCCAGACCGCCCCCCCACGACCACCACCACCACCAAACCCCGCCATTCAGTCTCTACCCCCCCACCCAAAATGACAGGTGCATGTGAGGGGCGTTGTTAGGATTTCAGAGCATCCAGGGCTCAGAAAGAGATGTAACAGAGAGGATATGAGGTTTCACACAAAGAGAAAATACTTAGAAAATCAATATAAAGTACATTTGTTTTTGTTGTTTTTTTATGACATAATACGATAACACTGCAAGTACTTTTTTCATTAAATCAAAAATAATTCATGTTCTTGTTCCCTTAATTCCTCTCTGTATTCATGAGAATCATCATATAAGAAAGCCTGAGCAACAGTTATGAGTTATGCACCAACATTTTACCACTATTTAAAAAGACGCATAATCAGTGCAGTATTGGCATCATCCAAAAAGTGTAAGAAACACATATCATGCCTACATTTAATCAAAAGACAAAAATATAATGGAAAGTGTATTTTTCTCCTCCTCTGGTAGACATTGCTTGTTGTTAATACAGCAAATATTTGCACACACAGAAATCTGGCTCATGTGTTTTATTGTTTAGTGTGTGTGTGTGTAAACTGCACACATGACCTGCACTGAGGCTTTACTGTACAGTAAGACCTGAGTTTCAGGAAACAGAGCAGGAACAAAGAGCTGACTGAAATGAAGTGACAGTTGGCACATTTGGCTCGCTGGGAAGTTTGTGAACTCATTAAGAGACAAGAGCTACCGGTATGAACAATCCCTATTATTAGTGATAACAATAGTCTCAGGCATTAAGCTCAACACAGACAGTTTGCTGCTGTTACCAACTGAATCTCATCAGTACAAAGTTAAAAAAAACATATAACTAACTATAAATGGACTATTTAGTTAGCATAGAAACTTTTTTTTAGGAACACATCCTTCTGACAAGGTGAAATCACGATCGGGTGTCAATTTTATGCATGTAATCATTTTATAAAAGATGATAAAGGACAATCAAATGTTAATCACATCTTTATGCGGTTCATTTGTAATAGCACTGAAGCATTGATTGCTCTTATTGTAATGACTGTTTTTGTGCCTAATTAACAACAAGACTGGTCAGACCTATTCGATGGGGTTCACTGAACACGTACAAACAAATTCAGGCGACACTTCACAGCAGACAGCCCTCAGATTTTGAGTATCACCCACGCAGTCTCTGCCGCTCCCTCCCTCATCACGTGACAATAACACAAGGTCTACAAACAACAAACAGAGAGGGTTAAAGCATCACTGCGCCAAAAGTAAAACTCTTTTAAACACCACTGAGATTTCCATTTTGACTTATTATAACAAGACTCACATCATTAAGTGAATTAAAGGAGCTGAAATCAAGCTTCTTTTGAGTATGTTTTTTTTTTATTATATATTTTATTTATGCAGTAAACTCCCATGATATTACACAGGAACATGGTAATGTTCAGTGCTTTGCAAAGTATTATTAAGTAAATATACTCAATACATGTCAAACATTTAAAACCAAGCTTTAATCCCAATATTAATGTTCTTATGTGATTTACTTGCATTGGCTGTACTGTTCGTGGGGTTAAAATGAGCTTGTATTAATGCATTAAGCTCCCATGATGCTACAAAGGAAGTGTGTCGTGCTCAGTGCAATGTGAAGTATGATTAAATAAGTAAATACACCGCAAAAAGTCAACAGTACAACCACAAAAACACACAACACCCAGCCTGCACACACATAAAAACACAAACCAAGAGCACATCCAGCTACTAAAACTCAATTATTACCAATGACAGACGCATAAAGCCAACAACTATGAAGAAAATAGGTGTTTCTTATTGATACGCAGCAGTGAGATCGACTCCAAAGAGATTATTAATCGTTTTAAAGACATTAAAACTGGTTTACTGGTGCAGCACTTAATCTGGATTCAAGCAAACTTGCAGCATGCTAAACCTCATCAAGGGGCCTAGAAACATGTCAAACCCCACATTTACCTAAAAAGATAACTCCTATCATCAAAAGGTTAATAATTTTTCATGTTATTGGCACTGTTTGGGCTGAACATAGATATCTGAGGTGATAACTTACAGCTCTGGTTAGCACTTTACAAGCTGCTAGCTAGCTATTAGCTTCTCAGCAGTCATCGGTTCAAAGTCGGAACACGTTTAAACAGAAAGTGGACAATTATGGAAACTACCCAACACATGTACAGTCATAAATTCAAGCTGTTATGTAGATGTTTTTTAGATAATCTGGTGAGAAAAGCTGCATACAGGCCGCCGCTGGAGGGAGGCCATTACTGTGTGAAGCTAACGCAGCTAGCCGTGCTACAGTCCAGTTCAAGCCCACAAAAAAAGAAAAAAGGTGGATTTGTTTGACCGTAACAGCAGCAGAAACAGCGAGGACGAGCTTCGGCAGCAAACACGGCTTACCTTCAGTCCCACGGTTGTGTTTTAGTCCGCTGGCGGCCGGCACGACATTGCACTTTCCCCCAAAGAACATGAGCAGCATCCAGCCGAGCCTGTAAACACAAGCCCGCTGACACCCGCACTGCGCATGCGCCTGTCACAGCCTCTGGAGCCTGAGCTGGGAGGGAGAAGAAGATGAGGATGGTGAGGATGAGGATGAAGATGGAGGATAATGGGGGGGGGTATCAGCTGATGACATGATGCCGTCTTTGACTTTTTAGAGATCAAGCCCAGATGCAATTAAAATAAACAGTGAGTTGTGAAATGTGCAAAGTATTTGTACAAATTTGAGGTACTTTTATTTTCTGAACAGTGTTTTTTTAATGCTTTTAATACTCTACATAAATATTTCTCATGTTTTATTTTGAGGTTGACATCATCTGTCTTTAAGGGCCATGTCAAGGTCAGTCCACACAAGTTCAAGTCAAGTTAGCAGTGGGGAAATGTAACTAAGTATTTGCACAAACTTTAAGTACTTTTTTTTTCTTAACAGTGTTTTCCTAATGGTTTTAATACTTTCATATTTCTTATTGTCTTTGAGTCTTTAGGAGCCAATTGAACAACAATTGAACCTTAATAATAAATTTTCATTTCCTTTTTCTAAAATTTCTTTCCTGTCTTTTATTCTTTTTTTTTCTTACCTATTAAATATTAGAAAAGCTTCAGCAGCTCAAACTCAAATTAATCTAACGTAAACAAATGATCAAGTACTTTTGGCAGCAGTTTGATGACACCAGCAAACCAGAAACAAACCTACCGTTCTCATTGTTCTGCGGTCATGCTGGCCCTTCCTGTCCAGCCTGTTAGGACTTGTTGTTTTGCCAGAGTTCGACGAGGTAAAACAAAGCACCTCTTCTCCTTTTTGATATAATAACACCGCAGAGAGAGATCTAACACTCTCAATACTCATAGAGCTACAGCAGTGTTAGGTGTTCACATATTTTAATAGTAAGACTGACAATAACGACATTTTAGTTAGTTTTGGAGACTTTTAGCACCCCCTTGTGTTTTGTTCACCCTCTTGTTTGCCAGATCAGATTTAAAGTTCCTCTCCACTCAAAGGCCTGTTTCTCTTCTTGTTCCTATAGCTGAATGTTGGAGATTCGCAGTGCAGAACGATGCCTGACCTTGCAAACTCAAAGCCTCAAGTTTTCACATCAGGCTTTCCACATCACACTTTTGCAACTCCAATATTGGCTATTTATGCTATTTATGGTGTCACAAATCATTTCTCAGTCCATTAAAATGGGATTTGCAATTTGGAAACTTTCCATTTTTCATTACCTTCTAGTTTCAAACTCTGCATATTTATCAGTTTGTGCAGCGGAGCTCCAACAATCAACTGTAGAAGCAAGGAGAAAGCATATTTTTGAGTGGAGGGGAAGTTTAAATAGTACACTACACCTACACACTACACACCGCTGAATAGGACAGCGAGACTTGAGTGAGTGTGTCTATGAATGATGCAGCTGTCACAGTTCTTACATAGTGAATAGGACTTGGTATCTTTGTAGATAATCACTATGTCAAGAGTCAAGTATTCATACTAGACCTTCAAAGGCTCGAGAAAAAAACTCACTGGTGAGTATGAAAATGATGAGATATGTAGACTGCGTGCTGAAAAAGAGTGAATTCTCAACAGAGCCATTAAATCCTGCCAGCTCGAGGCCACTGAGCTAGTTTCACTATCTAGTCACAGATGATGACAAGAATCACAAAAGAAGAAGCATTATTTCTCGATTGTTTATTGTAGCATGCAATTTCATGTGCTGAAATCGTGTTCATAACTCCATCTCTCAGTGCAACACAGAAGCAGTACGCTGCTTGGCCAAGCTGTCTGTAAGTCAGTGTAATACAGATGAACAAGCCAGAAAATGCACAGAAGAATCAATCAGTCTGCCAAACAATTATTAAAACACTTTCATTAATCATTAACAGCACATATATCATTATCACCAGAGGTTAGACTTGCTCCAGTCCTGCATTACCTTACAGTAAGTAAAAGGGAAACCTTTCACAATGTGATATTTCCAAGGAAATAAATGGAATACGTAACAGTATTATTCATTATGGGGACGTTTTAGATATGCTGTCTCTAAAGGATTTTAGTTTCCTCATTCTGAAACATTACACAACTGCCCCAATGATTTAAACATTTAAATATATCTGATTATCACAGGTTGTATAAATGAGCGTCTATACTATAAGTCCATCTAATGATGGTGCCAGACTGTATACAATGACGGATGTGTACCATCTCTTATTAGTTCATTTACATTTCAATCGAACAATAGATCGCAAATAAAATGTCTAATACAGACATGAATAGTCAGAAAACATCAGTTCATCATGTTTCACAATCAACAAACAGGCTTTTTTCCCCATAGAATATAGAATAATGAGACACTGTCTTGTCTAATAAAAAATTTCAACAGTTTCAGCAAAATTGTCAAATTCAAAACAAAAGAAGCAGACTTATAATATACCAAGAAGTAAAAATACCACAACAACAACTAAATGTGGTAATAACAATAATAGTCATGATAATAATATAATCTCTATTAAACAATAATTAAGTTTCATGAGCAAACGAGTAAAATGCTGCAAGCAAACTTCAGCACTTGACGTGGCCACACAGTGGGCATGTGCAGAACTCTTACAGCGCTGGGTGTGTTGTATCACAACTACAGAATCATCAGTACTCCTCCGCCATCACAAGAGGGACTATATCGCATGCACGACGCGGGATGCAGGGAGGGGTGGGGTGACGGAAAGTCGTGGGGGTGGCAGGGGGGTCGGGCGCTCACCGGCAGAGCGTGCGCCCGCTGGCAGTGGGTGGGAATTAGTGCAGTGCAATTAGCCACTACAGCAGTGCTCCATCGACACTTTAAAGGAAACAGGGAGTATCACTTCGACGCTAGTTCAATACTCACAATACTGTTTTTTTTTTTACATACAGTAGTGCCCAGCCCTTTCCCATGGAGGACAGGAATAGCAAAGCTAATATTGATACTGAGAGGCAAAAGAAAACACTGGCAAAGTAAACACTGGCAAACAATATAATCAGCATGACCCATTTAAGCTTTGGGTCAGAGGGCCAGTTATCAGCGAGTGAAATTCAGGTAAATACTTCCACAGAATAGTTAAGTGATGAATATAGAAAAAGCCAAAGTAGCTGAGCAACTTAAGTCTTCCCTGAGCAATTCAGACAGAAAAGGATCTGGCCTCCTCTAATGGAAACCAAGCAGAACTACAGGAGAAGTGTCTCGCTCCGGACCGAGCCCCCTTCCTCCTCGCACAGCTTTACAGAGGAGTGTGAAAAGCTATAGGAAAAAAAACATCAGGGACTGATTGTACTGTCCTGTACACAACATGGCACTTAACGTTACATGACTTCAGAAGGTGAAGTTGTAAACAGATGCAGAGCGACAGTAGCTGGGCTGATTTTATGACTTCGGAGCAGCTGAATCCCTGCACCAGCTTTTTTTTTTTTGCCCTTTTTCATCTTCAGAAATGAACCCTGCAAAAACACTGGAGAGTTTTTTCTTCTTTTGTTTTTCTTAAAAGAGCACTGCCACATCTAATCACGCTGAATTTCTCAGCCAATTTCTTCACCCACTTCTCCCGGCGTGTGTTGGGTGGAAGAAAAGGGAAAACCCCCCCAAAAAATTACCAGTCCTCTATTTCCTTCTTCACACCAGTTTATAAACTTGAAAACTAGATAAGCAACCCTCACTTGCACGGCCTTTGTGCCATCCTCTAAAATGGGATTTAATGTATAATCTGAGAGGAGAGACGTTGCTGCTGAAAAGATGCAGTAATTTAGGCGAGAGGAAATTAAAGAGGAAGCTCGGAAGATTCAGAGATTAGCCAGCCGTCCTCTTCTCATTCTACACAAATCTCATAAGATTTAGAATAGGTGTAAACAAACTCAGAGTCATCATGACTTTAAATCCTGTGTATCTAAACTGGGTTCATGTTTTTGTGTTAAGACTAAGCCACACATGACAAGATGACTCGTATCTATAAAAAAAGGAGTGAGGCACGGCTTGGCTGTACGGACGTCACCCATACTGCACAAAATTACAGCGACATGGACGGCGATGGATGGCAAACAGGAAACATCAAACAGGATGATCAGTTTTGTCCACATGAAGGCAAAAATACAAGCAAACAAAACGAGAGTAACAAAGATCCTGATACAAAATATACCCCGACAAACAACTTCACAGAAGTTAGCAATGCATAAAATAAAAAGAAACCAAAGATTTTTTTTAAAAATTAAACAAAGATAAGAGCATGAAGAAACACAAGAAGTGGTGTCCCTCACTTTTACAGGCATGATCTCTGAATATTGTTTAGATTGTACAGTGAAGGCGACTGGACTGGAAAGCGCAGAAAATGCCACGGGCTTACAAAAGTGTCATTTTCCGAGACCACGTTCACTTGAAAAATAACACCTCCTAAACAGGACGGGAGTCTGTCAGTGGGCATGGACAAGTCACCGTAGAGCCCGAAGTTTAGGTCTACCAAGGAGAGAAAGGCCACTGAATTGCATGTTTGTGTCTACTGTGTGTAAATGACAGCTTGTGCACAAATGTACTGTGTGTGTGTTCATATGTGTGTGTGTGAGAGAGAGAGCGCAGTGAGACTGCCAGCAGGATCAAATGCCAGAACCACTTCAGGCGCACAGAAATGAAACAGTAGTTTTTAATATTGATTAATGAGGGTTAATGTGGCTCGTAGATAAACCTACTTGATTAGCTGCAGCTGAAAATACACGTTTCTGTTCTGTAAAGAATCGCTTTAGTTCTGCAGCGCGGGTCGGCTAAAGAAAAGCGTACACACATCTTTGTTTTGTTGTCATCCCTCCTCGACCTCCAATGATCCACGATCATTTATAAATCCGGTTTATGACTGTCTCATTGTGTTCTGTGATCATATGACAGTCGGGGGTCAACATTTCAGAGGTCATATGACTGATAAAGGACAGAGGCTTTCTTGAGTATCAGCACAGTGAAGACATTTTCTGCTGTGTCTTATTTTCTCTGAGGGGTTGGAGTACCCCGCCCATTTCTCTTCACAGCATTATAATGTTCATTTTCTTTGTTTTTTTAGGGAATATTCATGATATTTGTGATGCAGCGGTGCAACAGAGGCTATAAAACTAAACCAGCTGCATCAGACTGGATGAAGGAATTGCCATGTACGGATGCTTGTGAAAAGACAAACATGACAGTCATAATGTGGCAACAAGTTTCAAAAAGAGATGAATAATGTCACTGTTTTGCTTAATCCATCTTTGGATAGATAGTAAATATAGTAGTAATGTAGTAAATTCACATTCAACATTATACTGAAGCAAATGATTCATGTTTACTTTTCCAGGTTTACTTTGTGAAGTCTTTTGAAAACTGTGGGGGATGTAAGTTGCTGCTGTTAATCCAAGCAACAAACAGAAAACTAATAACAGTAAACTTTAAAATGGCATAACTGAAATTCATAAATTGTCCTACTGTATAGGCTTTTTCTGCCTAATGATCAATGACCTGAGAAAAGGCTGATGAAGTCTTTTTTAGCCGAGCCGGATGACAACAAACTAGATGACGTGTAAACTTCACGCGTAAGACGTCAAGTAAAATGATTTCTCCTTAAAGTAATCAGGGGAAATTTATCATCTACTGTCAGGGCTTACTTTACCACGCATACAGCGATATCACTAACTTCTCTGTACATTGGTGAAAATCTCCACTCAGGAGGCGGGACGACGTGTTTTCTCTTGTCCCTTTTCATGTGGCGCAGCCCATCTGTCAGTTTTATTTAGGCATATGATTGACACATACGAAGGCTGGAATTTAATGGTTTTCCCTTGAACCAGGATCTGGTTTTGGGCAAGCGACTCAGATCTGGCTTGTTGCAGGTCAGTGTCTGACTTTGTGTCCCCCCCTTAGCTTCCGTTGAGAAGCATCTCCGTCACAGGCGTCTCGGGACAAGTTCTGGAAGAGGCGTCCCCCAGGCGAGGAGGTCCGGTCCGCAACACCAGCTTACCGACCCCCAGACCTCCTGAGACCAACCCCCCAGGAGAGAGAGACTTCCTGGAAAGAAGAAGAAATAAAGGAAGAAATGAGAATAAATGCAGGCTGCTGCTCATCAAACTGAGGGCAACCCTGTGACCCTGATCATCATAACTCACCTGAAGGCCATCTTTTTCAGCAGGTGAGTGTCCATCTTTTCTGTCGGACCCTCTGTTTGGGTGTGCTCCTCCACAGGAGAAGAGAGGAGGGGAGAGGAGCAGGATGGTGGGAGGAGATGGGAAGCATCCTGAGACTGTGGGGTGGCCAGGTCTAAAGACTCCTGGGAGGCAGAAGATGACAAAGATTAAAAGTGACAGAGAGGTTTGGTTGGATGTGAAATGAACAAACTCAAAGCTTCAGGCCTTCAGAAATAATTAAACAGCATCACAGACACGGTGAGTTTGTGCTGTATTTGGCCCGTCACTCATCTACACCAACCTGAGACTTGATCTCCTGCGGGTCTGAGTCCTCCAAGTCTAGAGCGCACAGTTCGAGCTCGATGTCTCGATCTGGGTCCGGCTCGCTCTCGGCTCGGTCCCGGTCCTGGCTGTAGGCGGCCTGGTGGGCTTGCAGATCGATTTTCTCTCCGCTGCTTATTGAAGTTCGACGGCCGTGGAGCTCAGACGCACAAAGCTGCTCACTAAAACCACGACAACACAGACAGATACCAACATTCTTCAGAGATGATAATAAGATAAAATACAATAAATACATGATAAAACATTAGATTGTGCACCTGCTAATTCAGTGCAACAAAACTAAAACTAAAATCGCAGTAAACATGTTGGAGAATAGTTTGTGCATTCGAAACATCAGTGAAGACTTTCCTGACTCTCTTTCTGCGCTGCCCAGTGGGTTGATACCAACCAGCCAGCAGCTCTATTTTTAGTCTGACCACAGAGAGGAAACGACTGCAGCACAGTGAGCGAGGGATGAGAGGGGAAGGGTGAGAGCAAACGTGTTGAGAACAATCAGGAAGTAACTTCCGTGTGCGCCCAGAAGGGGGTGGGGTGGGGGAGAAATGCTAGAAATAGAGTTCAGTTCTCACCACGTGCAGTTTGTGTGTTTTCCCATAGTTCAACAAGGAGAAAAAAAAGATTTGAGAGAGGAAGTGAAGTGCGTCGTACCTCTCTAGGAAACTGGAGTGGCTGGAAGAGTCTGATCCTCTGGAGCTCCACCTGTAGTCGCTGTGATCCAAGTGTGTGTTGTAATCTTTGAGAGCAATACGCACAAATAAAAATGTAAACAACAGACAATAAAATACCTCAAATATGTGTCACGCTGTATATCGAACAGGGCTTAATGCTTTAGAGATAAAAGACAGAAAGTTGCATAACAGTAACAGAGTGAAATATCCAGTTTTAGATGAAAGATGCTGCTCCATCCTACACTTCCTGTCTAGTTTCTTTAGTCCTCCCACACCTCTTTTATCTCTCCTCACCCTTAAAGTTGATGGGCGTCGTGCTGGCGCTGCCCTGGCAGGCCGTGGCTTGGACGGGGTCGGTGGTGTGGTAGCCCGTACGAGACGCCCTTGATATTGCTCCCCACTTGGAGATGATGGGCCCCTCGCTGAAGGGAATGATGGGGTCCTCGTCTTTCAAGCGCCGGTAGTGATCCAGCGAGTGCAGCCATCGCTTCCCGACGCCGCTGCTGCTGACGCCACCACCTCCGCCTCCGTTGTTGTCCAGCTCCTGCGTGAGCCGAACACAAACGGCGTCAGAGAGAGAGCCCGCACATACGTACGCTGCCAAAAAAATGCTGACGTGCCAACTATGGTTCTCACCGAGTGCTCAGAGCAGGAGTGGGCTGAGGTGTGCGCCAGCGTTTCGGGCTCGAAGGGGCTGAGGCAGGGCCCGATGGTACCACAGGACCACGGAGAGTAGTGCGCCAGACTTTCCTCGCCTCTGAACCGGCACCCCACGCATTGACTTCCACTGCTCTCCACGTGCTGAAAGAGAAAGAGAGAGGTGGGCATTTAAAGATGATGGTGAGGCATAAAGACAGAAGCACAGTAAGCAGCTGTTTAATAATCAAGACTGTACAAAGACAGTCGAGCGTAAAGGACTCACAGCAAGAGGGTCCTGTGTTTGAACGAGCTAAATTGAGATGAAGATAAAGATGTGTCAGCCCTCTGATGTAAGGTTTAAGTGTGAGGAGGGCTCATTCGCCTCATGCAGCAGCCTTGGTGGGCTCACTAATATGAATTTATGCTCTGCCGGTGCCAACATGCTGCCACTGTGCTGCCATCCCTGCGTCGGGCTCCAGATAATCATTAGACAGAAACAGCCGGCCTTTTCGGCCGTGGTCATGTCTGCTTATGGTCATTATGCAGAGACATCAAAACTTAACCGAGATAACAAAACAAACACTTCAAAAGTCTGTGTGGTTTCTTTAATAAGAGGTCAACTTTAAAGCGGATGTCTTTGGAAACAAAAAAAAACCCCATATCTGACGTGTTGCTAAACAAAGCTTTACTCAGCTGAAAGCCTGAGTCACTGCTTGTTAAAGTCTCTCCTCTCACTTTCTCTCTCTCACACATACACACCCACACACTCCACAATTGTGCATTGCTATGATATCTTCCTCCACAGTTGCTAAGCAACAATCTCCCACTTAAATAGCATTGGACACAGCCGAAGCGCAAGCTTTTGGGATTGGAATTAAATCCCACATATTTTAGAAATTGCAAAATTGCACAAGCAATCCATTACTCTGTGTTTCAGGTGGCTGCAGCGTTATTTATAAAGCGTTCATGGTGCATTTTAATTCTCACCGTCGTGCCTGTAAACACCCTGAACGATGTGCTCCGCGTTTGAGTGTGTGCATACGTAATCTGTGTAGCTTTCTACCTCGTTTCCAAAATCGATGGTGAAGATGGGAGAGGACTGGGAGGGTCTGTTGGCGTTGTGATGGTGGTGATGATGAGCCCACTGTTCCTGCTTCCTTCTGAACAAATCCTCGTAGCCCAGAGGAACACGGCCGTAATCCTGACAAGGGAGCATTGGATAAGAAAAAGAGAGAAGAGATCAGATACCATATTAATGTAATAATACTAATTATAATAACAACATATTTCAACATTTTAATTAAGAGTTAAGAGACGATGGAAAGAGGCAGTCAACACATCTGATTGATGTTCCATCTGCTCTTCCGCCATCTCTTCCCAAGTTTTGGTGCTTTGATTGTATTTGATGTTTAATCTAAGTCTAGACATGGGTGCAGACAGAGGAGCCTCTTCTAAAGATGTGGGGGTGGAAACAATAAAGACAGATGTACAGTACAATGCAATGCAATGCAACACAACAACTCTCCAATAAAACACAGTCAAGCTGTTTCCTTTTTTCATTATGACTCTAGAGAGATGTTCGTTAAAAAATGTGCAGTTGTTTGTGGGTTTTGTATTAGCTTACCTTATACTGTAAGGTCGTCCTTCCCCCCATACACTGTGCATACAGGACACAAAAGGTATATGCAGTATATATGAATATATATCTAATGCAGAACTATTGCATTGCACCGCATTGCAAAGTACAGTATGGCTGTTGCTATACTGCTGCAAACTTATTCTTTGTTTTGATGCTCCTCATTTACCTAGAAAAATAATATTCTGTCGTCATTTGCTGAGTGGTGAATTTTGACTTTTATTTGAAGTATTGTACCAAATCTCAAATGCACAGACTGCATCTTGTATTACAAATATCTATCACACGTAATGTGGCCGCACACAGTGAAATATACTGCAGTAGTCATACTGGTAATGCTATATGATGATGTGAGAAGGAGCGAAGCGAGTGGAGGAGGCAGAGACATATTTGGGTGAGAAGTGGGAGGACTACAGAGGAGGCTGAAGCTACATGCTGCAGCTCTGTGGCTGGCAGGGAAGGTAGAGGTGAGATGATATGTGGGTGTAAAAAGAGAAAGCAGAGGAAAGGAAATGTTACTGAAAAGACAGCAGCAATAAATCCGTACAATTTCAGACGGACCAGCATCACTTAGCGCAGATGTTTTAACTGGATGCTACACAAGTGATGTTACATGATATCGAGAGAGGAGAGTCAATTATCTTAATAAAATGTTCGCAAAAGAGCATTATTCTTAATTTACTTTTATTTTATTTTTACATGTCTTATAGTGGATTATCTCTCTTAAAGGAAGCAGCCAGTTCGTACAGTTTCTTAACAGACATAAACTAAAAGAACGAAATGACAGATGCGTCATCATCTGAGAATATATTCCTTCAGCCAATCAGAAGTGAGTATTCTCCGTGGCTCCTGTCTGTAGGATGCGCGCCGTCTCAACCTACCCTGTGCAGCCCTGCTCGGTGTTCAGCACTGGAGCAGTAGTTGCTGTCTAGCGAGTTGAATCTCTCCCTGAGTGGAGGCTGGTAGACAGAGGAATGCAGCACCTCCGGAGGCAGTGAGTTGCTCCTTGCGTCCTCTCTGTGGTACAGCTGCGGCGATAATAACCGTCATTATCAGCGCGAGTTGCAGGACGACCGAATTAACATGTTAATGTGATGATTAACAGACGGCTCACCTGAGGCCTCCATACTCTCCTGCTGTCATAGAGGGGAGCATAAACGCCATGAGCAGGAGCCAGAGGGCCGTACTGAGGCTGCCCCGGGTGGGGATGGAAGGCAGGAGGTCCCATCCGATCTCTGGGCGGGTGTGGTGGGTACCCCGAGGAAGAAGAGGAAGGTGGTTGCTGCGTTTGAGGGTCGCTGGGGTAGGAGGACGGCGGAGGGCCGATGGAGGGCGGCAGAGAGGATTCTGGGACATTGGAGGATCGAAGGAAGCGAGCCATGCAGGGTTTGTGAGGAGGATGAAGAGTAGATGGGTAGTAGGAACCTGCTGGAGATGAGGAGAAAAGATTTGTTTACACTTCCCCAAAACAACAACAACAACAAAAAAGGAGCTTTTATTTACTTTTAGACTCACAGCTTGGTTGATAATGGGCCGTGTCGTATGCAGAGTGGGGCTCCTGATAGTACAGCTCCGACGCCTGAGAAGGATGCGATGCACGCAGCACAAACTGACCGTGTTTCTGCACAGGAGCGCCGCCGTCACCCCGCCCAACCGTCGTCAAGGGCGATGACGCAGAGGAGTGGCTGACTGGAGTCCTGGGAGGAGAGATGGGCTTCCTAATGGACATAAGTGATGACATGAAGAGTCAGCCTTTAAGTCAGACCTTCCAAACGACACGTAATTGCCTGTGAAGGACTACTTACCTGCGAAATAAATGCAAATATCCAACGGATGCAAATACACACATCAGGTGACTTGTGAATGCGGATTTGACTGAACAAATTCCAGTTAACATGAAAGAAAAACAAATTTTTCCCCACACATAATAGTACAAAATGCATTATTTGTTATATCTAAGAGTAAAATATTCAAAGTTGCTGTCACACGAATGGTAATGAAGTGGAAGTGATGTTCAGGCTGTCACAGGGTGAAATGCCATAATCAGGACTCTTACTGTTCAGTCGACCCTGACGAGTTCCTGTTGGTGCCGGTGAGCCCGTTGGACCCGTTGGCCCCACTGGATCCGTTTGGCACTCGCTTCATCTCCTCCATCATGTCGACCCCTCTGGAGATCAGCTGGGGGTGGGTCATGCCGGACACTCCCTCTGTCAGGGCGGCCGTGTTCTCCGCCGTGCCTTTGAGCCCCTGCCCGACTCCCACCGACGCGTCTGTGTGGATGCCGCCCTCCATGGTGAAGGTTTTCCCCATGACCCCCGGCGCTAAGGGGAACGCACGGCCCACACTGCTGCTCTTCTTGTTCCTCAGTCGAAACCTGTAAAGAGGAGAAGGGAGAACTCAGTGAAGTGGATTAAGGCTTTTTTTCTTCATCTTAATAAGCAGGTTGTCTACGTTTGTGTGCATGCAAATGTTGTCACAGAGGACCTATTGTAAATCCTCTTGTAAATACATACATGATTAGATAAATAAAATCTAATTAAAAAGATGGGCTGGTGAAGGCTGCGTGCCCCCAGATGAGAGCAGAGAGATTTTTTTTACAGGGAAGATTAAGTGCATCTACAAACTCTTTATGTAATGTAGATATTTGTCTCAGCTCAACAGACCTCAACAGTTTCTTCTTCATGCATGTTTTTGTTAAATTTGTGACATTTTGCAGTTATAACACAAAGTTGATACGACATCAGTCCAACATTATATTTGTGTAAAAGCGTTTTTAAATGAATTATAAATGGATGATCAGAGTTGTTTTATATCTCAAATACAGCGCATGTGCGTGCTCACTCACTTCTCCAGCTCATCCTGCGTGTGTGCGAATGTGCAGTTGGTTCCTCGCGGACAGCCGCCCTGCTGACGAAGGTCTCGGCACATGCTGGTCTTGTACTTGCTGTTGGCCTGAGGCTGCAAAATGTACAGATGCAGTGCACATTAACTGTAAAATTAAACTTGTGCTTGTAAGTGTGATATAAATCTTGTACAATAAATGTCTCACTACTTCTTTTCCTCCTCAGCACAAAAAAATTTTATTGCTTCTCCCAGCACATCAGTTTGACGTGATTTTCAGTCATATTGTTAATACTGTTAAAATGCTGCAATAAATTAACATAAGACTCTCTGTATGCTTTAACAAATAGTTTGTAAGTAAGATGTTAGTTAATGCCAACTCTGAACAATGATATATCCATGGAGGTCTCATTTTTACTCTTTGCAGTAGATGTTGAAAGGAAAAAGTCTCAAAATGTTATGACTGGATGTCAGAGATAGTGTGCTGGCAAAAATGAACAATGTCACAAGTCAAAGCCCGCAAACAGGAAAAGACCACAAACAGCTTTTTAACACCATGAAACTAAAAACATGACACCAGCGATACATCATGATAGAAAATAAATGTTTTGCTGATGTTGGAGTTAATTCGAAGCAAATACGCGGAAATATTTCTTTGTGCTCGAAGACACAGGCCCCTGAAGACATCGTTTACATTTTCCAACACTGGGAAAAGTAAAGGATCTGTAAAGGTGAGAGCGGTCATTGCATAGTTGCTCTTCAATCCAAAGATTTTTAGATTCAAGCCTTTGCAGAAATGAAGCCTTTGTTTTTTAGCAGTCATCAAGACAACGTGTCAGAGATGACAACATAGCTTTAATGTAATCATTTGAACATATCAGTATTTAGATACTGTAGACATATTTATTTATTCTGTTCTCATATATCTAAATATTTTCAGCATGCAAGTCTGGACTTGATCTTGACTTTGCGTTAGACTTCACTTCCCGTTTATTATTTGATAAGCGCAGACACAGCTTCAGCCTCTATACAGTCGTCTATAATATGTGCATCATTACCGCTGTTACCTGAGACCACTTTCACTCTTCACAGCTGCAGGATCTGATGTTAACAGATTGTTTTAATGCACTGCTTTTAGCAGCCAGAGACCATGTCATATCCTTTTAACTAGCCAAGATGCCACAGCCAGGAGGTACAAAGTGTGCAGATGGACCCTGAACGTCTTATCTCTCATGTCAACTGACCTCCTATAACAAGCAGCAGTGCAATTTACCTCTCATAATTCTTCTTCTGCACTTTTCTGCACTTCTCCATTATGTTTTTTCACATTTCCTGCAGCCCATCTGAGTCTGTCGTTCTGTTTTCAATTATATATAACCATTATAATCTCCTCCACATCATGTCGGTGTACCTGTGGAGCGTCGTGGCTCTTCTTGCTGAAGTTCTGTATGAATTCCACCAGGCCGTGAACCACCAGCTTCACAGCCAGCATCACGCTCTCCAACTCCTCCCATGACGGCGCCGGGGCATCTGCAGACACCAACAAACAACTGTTTAGTGGAGATTATTATCATCGACTTAAAAAAAAGGCTTGTGTAGTTGCAAGGCTAGAAATAATTTAGCAGATGTGACATGCTGTTGTCTTTAAATCACCCTGCTTGTCATTGTGTTTTTATTAATAAATGTTAAACACACTAAATGAATCAGTAGTTTAATCCTCTCCTTTTATGCTTGTTAATTGTATTTTGGTATGCGAGCGCCACAGCTTGCATATTTTCTTCGCTTCTAAATCTCATTAAATTTTGTGGAACTGGGTGACTTTTCTATTCTGGGAAGTGTTCGTCATTCAGACTCCTCAGCATTCATTCAGGTGTTAAACCAGCCGAAGTACCTGGGTTGTGGTCTATGTTGGCGAGCAGCTCGAGGTGCGGTCTGAGGCTGGTGAGGTTGGCAGGGTCTCCCGTCCTCTGCAGAACGATGGTCAGCTCCTGAACGCTCTTTGCAAACGACTCCGGAGACTGCAACTGGAAGAAAAAAATGTTCAAAATAAAGTAAAAATAAATGTATATTTTGCTCACTGTGTCAGGCTTATCACAGAATAAATGCTGAAATTCAGATGTCAAGCGTCAAATAAGAGCCTAATGAGGAGGTACCTTGTCAATGATGGACTGCATATGTGACTTGTGGACCAGGTCTCCGTACAGCAGAGAGGACCACTGCTCGGGTGAAATCCGCAGGCCCGCCTCCATGGCGATGTGGACAATCTGGGCGTCGTGTTCCCTCCTCAGAGCCTCGTACGTCCGAAACTCTTCCTTCAGCTGCATCAGCGAGGAGTCCTCATCGCGCTTGGTCACCTGATGGGGAGGACAGCAGATGGAGGGGGAGAGAAAATAAGAAACTGGAGAACAAGTTTTAAAAAACAAGGCGAGAAGGAAGGATATATATCTTTATCTAGGAGACACTTAAAATGGGTTAAACAGCTGATAATTTTACATTTTGGCTTCTCAGCTGAAATGGAAAGTGATCTTTATACAAAAACTTCTCTTTATGCAGTATAATTTATTTTGTTCGTATGGGCAGAAAATTTAAGGATAATAATTTTGAATTTTTTTAACAGCAATCCAACCATCTGGTTATAATACCCTCTTTAAAGATTAATATTCTGCACTTGTTTGGAGCATTTTCATGGCAGTATTACATTACTGACACCAGCTTGAGAGCTTATGACAAAATGAAATATTCATTTTGGAGTGACTTAAACAACAGATTATTATTTGGTGAAGGAGATCCTGAGTACTAAGAGGCATGTGTGTGACTCTTTAATTAAATATAAGCACCAGTCAGTTTTTGTGGTTTCAGTTTTTGTGGTGTCTTCAGACTTAGAAACTCAAATTCAGATCAGATAAAGGGAATTTTCCCTCCTCAGAATCTGCCCTATGAGTAATCATCATAAGACACCGACATAAACCACCAGCTTCTGTATCGCTTACAGATCTACCGAGCTCAACCGGCAAAAATTACAACCGAACAGAATCAGATTTCATCATTAGCCGAGCTCTCGCTGCTGTCCATCCTCTGTCAGGGTTCATCTCTGTTCCTGCACTTTCATTTATCTGTCTCTGCATCTCTGCCGCCGTCCTGCGAGGCGGGGCGACAAGGGCAAATATAGACTGCTGTTACATCATGAGCAGATAGCTGGCATTTCTGCCCTACCAGCGATGTCTGTCATCAGATAACAGGCACAAAAATACACGCATGCAAAGAAAATATATCCTCAGAAGCCTGTATCCTTATTACAGGTGTGACTTTTATGCAACATGTTTGTGCGGTATGGCCGACCCATTTAGGGAAGTTAAATGTCAGCTTAAGTTGGAAAACAACCAAAAGTTTTTAAAAAAGGGGTTTTCCAAAGCTCCCTCGTACACTTTTATTAATTACCATGAGTACCATGATTTGTGTTTATCTTAATTTGATAGAGTTTATTGTGTGGAAAATATTATACTTAAACTGACAAGAATGACAGGAAGTGGAAAACACCTCTGTTGCTGATGACATAAAAAAAAGTTGTTCATCTGCTGCTCTATCTGTGTAAAGGATTATGTGGTGGTAAATGAGGATCTATTTAAATACCCTTCATTTAATCAGGTCATTCATGATGACTTGGGAAACTGAGGTTCTTTTGTTCGGTTTGACGCAGACGAGAGCTTTTTATAACGAAACACTTGACAGGCTCGCTCACATGTTCTTGAACATATTTAAGGGTTCAGTGTGTATCTATCCGTGTGTGTGTGTGCTCGTCTGTGTTGTTTGTACCTTGAAGCAGGAGGCCCTGTAGAGGAGCTGCACCACGTGGCCTATGCTGGTCTTGGAGGCCTGGGGGAAGCGAGCCTCGAGCTTTTGGACTACAAACAAAACCAAGACCTTCCTGGACAAAGCTGAGCCATCCTCCAGAGCCAGTAAAACTAGCTTCAGTGCATCTTCTTGCATAGCTGATGTGGAAAAGATGTAGGGATAGAGAGAAGGACAGCAAGAGAGAGAATGATAGAGAGAACCAGAGAGAAATATTCAGCTAACAAACAGACGCAGATGAGCATTCATATGCATGCAAACACTGCAAACAATGCAGATTTTAATTTCCTATTCCGGACAAACAAAAGCTAAACAACAAACAAATCTATTTCTAATCCACAGACGCTCGTAGAACCAGGTGTCCTCAGACTTTTGAATAAACTCATTCTGTGATCATGATGAGAAACAGCTTCCCAGTCAGAATCTGCCCTATGAGTAATCATCACAGGACACCGGCTACCAGCAGCAGCAGGCAGCTTGATGAGACAATCTAAAGAGGCAAATTAGGCCATTCAACAGGCAACTTCTGGACACAAAGAGTCGACTGAAAGCGTTTGAATTCACATTTCAAACCTCTACAACAGTCAAGTAATTCCCCCTCAGATTTGCGTGTCTGAGTCTCGATGCGTGATGTTTATCTGACTGTGCTGCGTGTGATGAACACTCACCAGGTCCCAGGAACTGGCAGCCCCGCGCCCTCACCGCCGCCCAGAGGTTGGCAGAGAGCTGCTGGGGGTTCTGGTGCTGCAGGATGAGCTCGGTGACGGTCCGCTCCCCCAGCGAGCGGCCGGCCCGCACTGCTCGAACGCGGCCCTCCTCCTCCACCAGCTGGCAGTTCACCAAAGTCACCAGCTTCCTCTGCATGGGCCGACTGAGCACGCTCGGACTCAGAGTCGCCACACCTGCAGAGGGCGACAGCTTTGTGGTAAAACAGTGGAAACTTCAAAAGGAGCACATGAACTTTACTCATCTGTATTTTGTTATTTAAATGATTTTGAGAAATGAAACAAAGACACTTCCTCCTCTGACCAGAAGGGAACAGAGGAACAGCAGGAGTCTGTTGCAACCAGTCATGGGGATTTAAAGGCATCGCGATGGGAGGGATGAGATTTGAAGGTTTACTGTGTGCCTAATGATTCAGGCTTCCTGGTGGCCCAGACATGACAAAGCGTGAATTGTACAAATGACAAACGCCACCACAACAACCGTCACCCAGAACTGGCTGAACAAATGACCGGAAACTACCGCCAGTTTCCATGAGGTTAGGCAAAATTTTCTTTCTTATCTGGTTACGCAGAGAGCTGCCGTTTCCCTTCAGTACCATAAAAGTACAGCAGCTTTCAGGCGTCATGAGAAGTGTGACAAGCGCGACTGCCAAACTGCACAGGCTGCTCAGACGCGGCCCCCGCACATTTAGTTCGAAGAGCTTCATTCTCCCTCGCTCTGAAACTCTGAAATTTACAATCACGCACAAACACGAACCTTTTGCTCCGCTGATTGGTTTTAGGTAGAGAGCCAGCTCTTCCACGCACACCCTGCAGACCTCGTAGTTCTCGACTTCGGCCGCGCTGTTCAGGCTCACCGGCGGCACATCAGGGACCTAAAGGGCAAACGTCATGAGCGAATGCGAGACACAAAAAAAGTCTGAAATAAACATGCCCTTCTCTCTTCCTGACTCACCTGTGCTCCGACCAGCTGCAGCAGGGCGCAGTTGACCGGCAGCAGGTCGATGTCGGTGCTGATCGGCGTCTGGTCGAAGGGGCAGGCCTTGCGGTGCAGCTTGTGTAGGCAGGTCTTGCACACCGTGTGGGAGCAGCCCAGGCTGATGGGCTGGTGGCCGCTGCTGTCGAACTCATTGTAGCAGATGGGACAGGACAGGAACTCTGTCCACTGGGCTGCCTGCACTGGCATCCTGCCACCGCACCACCGAGGGAGGCGTCGCCAAGCTCAGGTGAAACGCATGTCAACGAGCCGCGATAACGGCTCCCGCTCGCCCCCGCCGACGATGACTGCGAGGGAGACATGAAGTTATGCATGAATCATTACTTTTACTTAACATACAGAGACATAAAATGCACCACTTACTGTAAAAATGTACTGCCATTACAGCTGAGAAGACAGTATTTTTTTATTTTATTTCATTTTTAATTTGACAACAAAAAATGACAACAAAAGTCATCTCACATCACTTTATACACTGACCAGGTTCAGACTGTACCCTTTATAATATCAGGTGACCCTCAAGTCAGTTGTGAGAGCTGAATCATTTTCTGTTTCAGTTAATCAACAAGTAGTTTCAGCGCGAAAAGGTTCAATGCTGCAAATCATGCCAGTGTGCCTGTAATTCCATTAATATAACTTCAACTAGAGCGACACCTTGGAAGAAAAATCTGGAATAGAAAATCTGATAAATTGGACTCAATTTATCAGATTAGCATAAATAGAAATAAAATACAGGGAAGTGAAAAAGTGTTTTCATCAACAATTACACTATAAAACTTTTGTTACTGAGGATTAATTACAAAGAATTATATAGATCTGCACTCTGTCCAAATGTCCAAGCAACTGAGCAACTGCTGGCCACCTGCTCCAACCATGGCTTTAAAAATCACATTTATAATGATTAATTATTAGAGACAAATACTGTGTGACCCACATCAGGAAATACTGCATTCAATTCATTTAAACTTTTCCAACCGGTAAGTTGTGAGAACTTTGTAAGAGCTGACAGATATTATTATTGATGTGCATGGTGTCGAGCAAATAAAGGCGCGGCATTAAATTATTACACTTTGAGCTCTATCAAGTGCAGTAAACATTTAGTTAAGTAGTGCACAGGCACTGCTCGGCCTCTCTCGTTGTAAAAGTCGTAAATTTATTTGATCTTGCGTGGGCAATAAAAGCGCTCACTCCCTCCGTCTTTAAAGGAGTCGTTGCCAAATTATCAACGCATATTGCATTTAACGGCGGCACATAAAGGCCCTGCTGTGTGCTGTTTGTGCAGCAACAAGTCCAGATCTGCATTTCACTGATCCCATTACAAACAGACAGGATGTTATTTAGAAATCATAAAAGATCACAAACTTATTCATTAAAATGCCTTTTTAGTGTCAGTTCTTATGCTCAACTTTATAACAGCGGTGAAGATGATTACCTCTCTTAGAAAAATACAAAATAAAGGTCCAGGATTGATTACGCCGTATTCAGCTGAGAGATCGAATCACCTTGTTCTTAAAGACAAAACTTCTTTTGTCCACTGAAGGCTGAATCACAACAATAACGAATGAGTGAATCAGCCCGGAGGAGGCTGATAACCACAGCCAGCATCCGCAGGTCCAGACAGATAAAAACAGATAAAGTCGAATAACACAGCGTCCCGTTACTGGTCCCAAAATGTTTATGTCAAATGTCCCCAAACATCTTTTGCAACTGACTTCCATTTAGTTTTTTTTAATTCACTAATGTGACATGGTCTCCAATCAAAAGCAATTAAATGTTGATGATAAAATGTGACAAAATGCAAATACTTAAAATTTTTTTGACTATTCTAATGTCTGGCTGCGTAGATAAATTAAGTTTTATTGCAACAGATTAGGTGTGTTTAAAACAACAGTCATATTAGAATATTCAATGCAGTCTACAAACACATCTACATCCACACGAGGAAACAATAAATAATTGTGATTTTTTATGGAGAAGGAGGAGTTATTCCAAACTTCCACAGAACGGCAGACATGCTACATGAGGGCATTGTGGTCGGCTTTTATCTGCTTTGGTGTGTTTCAACATTGTGTCTTAAAGCCTCAGAAATTCACAGCTAAACACTCGAAGTCGGCGCGTTTCGTATGATGTGAGATTAAGGACGGCGCCAGTGATAGTGCAAACGAACAGAGAGCTACGTGGGAGAAGTTAAGGTCATCAGATCTGAAACGACTCCCTCTTCTAACCGACAGCTTCGATCTATCTGCAGCTTTAAAAATCACTTTGGTGAGAAACAAACTCCGCTGACGTATCTCAGGAGTCCTGTGTCAATCCATAGCTTTACTCTGCTCCCTTTCACTCAAATATTCACATTTGAAAACATTTCACAGCAGCTGGTCCTCTTCTTTACGTAACAGCACGACAGAACACACGATGGCTCTTTCTGTGACCTCCTGTACGCCATTTGATGCATCATCCAAACAGAAAAACCTTACATAAAATGCAAAAATAATCATAATAATACACAAAAATATCCTCCTGAGTGCATTTTGCAGAGTGTTTTGGGGCACATGCATGCACATAGTCAGCACCTGTTGCTTTCAGAGTGGGCTGCATCTGCTGAAAATGCTCAGCAGAGAGAACAGCTGGTACCCTCACAGAGCAGGTGTCATAGAAACGGAAACAAAAATCTATTCAAGTGGATTCAGAGACATGGTAAAATAACACACATACACACACACACACACACACACACAGAGAGTAAGTAAACCCTGAGAATAAAGGAGATTAGAGAGAACAAAGCGCCTCAGTCAACTGACTCTACTAGTTCTGAAAATATGCTGCAATCAGCGTGTGTGATTCTCAGAGAAACCTGCATTTGTTCACTTCATGAGCACAAAATCAGAAAACTTTACAAAGAAATGTACATTTTTCTATTCTCTATTTTCTATCATCTGTCTGTAAACTCCATGAAAACAACAAAACATGTCTGCATATACAGGACTACCAAAATAAAAAGATTTCACAAGTTTTCTAGGAATTCTCTGAGTTAAAATGCAAAACTTTTCAGAGAAATAGACTTTACAATAGAAAACATGTTGTAACATGAGTCAATGAGGAGAAGAGGAGGTGTTACGCTTTATGCACGAGCTCTGCAGCACATTAAAAAAAGTATTACCAGACTTTCACAATAAAATGCACTATAATATACCCCATGTCTTAGAGATTGATCATATTTTTATCTACATGCCTCTTTCAAAAGTCAGTTATACGCACCTGACGAGCCGCCCGCCGCGCGCGCTCACCGCCCGGCCGCGTGGACAGCTCCGCTCTGTCCTCGCGCGTCATGTTTCCTTCCGCGAGCAGCCCCAAATATGACACCGACTTTTAATGAGGAGGCGCGAGCTCCTGTGATGGAGGTCAGAGGGGCGTTTGGAGCAACAAAAAAAAAAGAGAAAAGAAAAAGGAAGCCCTCTTTCTTTCTTTCTTTCTTTCTTTCTTTCTTTCTCTTTCTTTCCGTGTGTGTCTCCAGCTTTAAGGAGGGAGTGGTGCAAACTCTCAAGAGGGGGGGCAACTGGCTGCAGCAGTCACGTTGGCAGCCACCTGTTCCTGCTCAGAGCAACTGCTACATCCTGTTTTTTTTGTTTTTCTTACACAGAGTCCTGGCCTTTGCGCGCGTGCACGAGCCACTGCTGCACGAGGAGATGGGGGGGAGGGGGGCATGCCCGCAAAGGCTGGACAAAAGTCTGACACCCTGTTGGGTTTGTTGATGGCATGCACGAGCACCTCACAGAGAGAGAGCCCCTCTGTGCACGTGACCGGTGTTAGTTTGCTGAATGGATCACCAGTCATGTTTGTCACACACACACACACACACACACACACACACAAAGTAAAATCCCCCCACCTCATCATGAGTCAGTCTGGTCTTGTGACAGGGAGAAGTGGGTGTGTTGTTGTATTATTACAGGAGACCTCAACTTCCTCATGACACTCCTCTCCCTCGCTGATCATTTCAAAACGAGGAAATCGACCTCTGCTCTCTCTGACTCGTCCGTGCATGCAAAACCACCTTGAGTGCGTTCAAGCAGCATAAAGGAAGGGGGGGGTTAAATAAAAAGTTGAGGAGGCTGCACTTTTAAATGCATCAGTGTCTGCTTTTAAGAGCAAAATGTCTCAGAAAAGTTGTTAAAAGGAAGCTTTGTGGATTTGTGGGGCGGCGATCTGCTGTAGTGGCCTGTTGAGCCGCCCACTCCACCGAGCGGAGGATGAGAAGTACATTGTGTCTTTACAGCCAACAGTTGGCAAGCGATCATCTGGCTCGGGACAGTGAGTCCTCACTTGCCCCCCCTCCCAAGTGAGGTGGGGGTGGGGGGCATCTGGAGTTTCCTTTGGCATGTCTCACAGAGAGACAGTAAGAGAAAGAGTTTTTTTTTTTTGAGGTAAGAACATTTGGGCCCCTCATCACTTTTTTTGGACTCTGGTTTAAGCTTATGAGGAGGCTTATTTTGGGTTTAGGATTAGGTTAACTTAAGGGTAAAGGTTGATGTTCTCACGTTGCCTGATCTTTTTGCCATGCCTGAGCTGAAAGCCAGCGAAAGGTTGTGCAAGAAAAGAAACACAAAAACAAAACAGGTTCAACCATCGAGATGCAGTTGAAGAAAAAAAAAAGGTTTTAAAGGGAGCCGCCTGCAAAATATCTTGCTGGAGGGGGGAAAATGGATTCACATGGCTGCTGTGCACAATCCAAGTTTTTTTGCACGAGTCCTTATCATGGCGGTTCCCAATAGAAACAGGGACTCCGAAAACAGCAACAAGGAAGAGCAAGAGGAAGCACAACCCAGCAGCCAGCCAATGGGAGGCTCATCCAGGCGGCACACACCCTCCTGCAGGAGAAGTTCAGTCAGATAAAAGCTACGGGGGGTTAAAAGGCAACGGATGGATGTGTTTGTTGCCTCCTTTTTTGTGTGTGTGTCCTTGCAGCCCTCGGTTTCCCGGATTGCGCCGTGACATTTCACCGTCACTCTGCGATTCCAGCATGGGTATTTCTGTCGGCCCGGCGGAGTGAGTTGGCACAGTTACCTCTATTGTACCTCAGTGTGGAGAGACACACACACCAGGGGCGGCAGCGCCACGTTCACCCGTGCATAAAGAGGGCGACTAAACGGGTGTGTGTGTGTTGTTAGGAAAAGCGGAGCATTCAGATTTGAAGCCAATTTTTAGGCCAAACAGCGCTCGGCTCATACAAAATTAGAAACTCGCTAAGCTGTTCTGATCTGCTTGCTGGAGTGACACCGTAGATTAGCTCTGACAGCTATTAGTTTGAGGCCTTGTCATGGCCTAACGGTCTGCGCGCTCACACCGTATGACTCTGGCAAAACTATTCTGACACGAGGATCTCATCTCCTCCCCGAATGGTTCCTATAAATTTTGACAATCAGTAATCTGAAAGTTTGAATAGATTATAGATTCACAACAACAACAGCAGCAGCAGCAGGGTGGCTGAGCAAGCAGCGCGTCATCTGATGGACCAACAGTCATGCACAAATCACACAAAAAAACCATCTGCTGCGCATGCACGCACTTATGCACGAGAAAATAAATCATATAAAAGACTACACACACACACTCGTCTAAAGAGTGTGAGCTGGACCTGAAGCAGAGGAATCTGCAGTAATATGAGGCCTCCCGGCTCACTGTCACCGTGACCCCAGAATTAGAACATTCCTTGAAGCGTGTGTGTGTGAGAGAGAGAGACAGTGTGTGTGTGTGTGAATACTAAAGACACTAAACTCAACACACACTTGTGGAAAAAAAGACTCCTCAGGGTAAATCAGCACCAAACACGACAACAGTCATGGTGTCGTTGCGTAATTCACGCCGGCTGCTGTCGCTTCTGCAGTTCTGAGAAAAACACGCACCTTACACACACGTTTTTTTCTCATGAGACTGTTTTGGTATCTTTAAAAACAAAAAAGGTTAAGGTTGAAATCATTCTTATGACTCACTTGTCTTCACTTTCATAAACGTGCTAACGACCTTTAAAATTCCACCCAAAAACATGTTTCACACGCCACACAACCTCCGCCACCGCCAACCCTCCAACAACAACATCAGCTACAACCTGAATTTTAACATAAACTAAGCTGTCAGGCCTTCTTCAGCGCAGACTTCTGGGAAGAGCGTAGTGTAGTGGGTAAAGAACAACAACACTGAAACTTCACACCCACCATGTTGCTGTAACAAAAAAAGAAAAAAAATACTGTATCATCAATTTGAAACCAAACAAGCTGAGAAGAACACAAACTGAGCTCAAAGTCTTTGTCCTAAACACACATTTCTGTTGCTTACAAAATAAAATACATTAAATCAGCATGTATTTATGTGAACAGGAGCTTTAAACTGCCTGTTTCAGTGGTCACAGCCCCTATTGTCTGTAAGGAGAAAGCAATACTTCAGTAACCACAGCAGGCAGGTAAATGTTGAAGAGAAAGTTAAACTTTAACTGTCTGCGCTTGTTAATCTTTTGTCCACAGTCACGTCAAACTCCCGTATAAAAACTGGTAAAAAAAAACACTGATGCACTTGCAGTTTGCTGAGAAAGATCACACAGATTCACTTGTTTCTCACACACGTCACGCTGAATGTTTTGGTGTGGAAACATGAAGACATCGCTGATAGATTTCCAACATCACTCCATAATTCACTGCAGGATCACCACTGTAGTTGCAGCACACGCTTTTTTTTAAGTGCACAGTGGGGGGTGTGTGAGTCTGTGTGATTATTTATTCATCACGCCTGTCATCACAGTGTGTGTGGGGGTCGTTTCTGGATGGGAGGCAGGGCGTCCATGTTGCTGTATGTGCATGCTGTAAGCTGGTTACCTGTTCATTAACCCCCCTTACTGCAGAAACAGGAGCAAACCAGGAGTTATGCAATCACTTTCGCAGCAGCTTGGATGCCCTGTTGCAGATCAGAGTAACGTGCCCAAGTTTATGGAGCATTTCACACATTTGCTGGAGCAAATAACCTGCAACAACTTGAGGGGCCCCTTGCATGAAGCTCCCAAGTGGTTCCCATCACCCTGCTTCATAACATTCACCATTACAGCACACACACTTTCACACAGCTTCACACACTCTTCCTAGAAAACCCCTGACTTGCATCCACGGTTTGGGCCCTTGATTTGAACGCGACCTGCAGCTCCTGTAAAATCAGCAGCAGCACCAGTTGCAGGAATCAGAGTCTGCAGGTGTGATGAGGTCAGGCTGCAGCAGGACGGAGCCACTGGGCTGCTTTGTGTTTGTTTTTAAACAACAAACAAGAGATCAACATGTCACACACACATACACACACACATGCTTGCACACACACGTTTAAAATAAAAAACATTTGAGGAGCGCCACAAAGTAGCGCGCCTCTGGAGAAGTCACTCACCTTAGGCGCTCACACCAGCATGCTGACAGGCAGCGGAGGAGCGCACCGGAGGCAGGCTGGGTGGAAAGATGTGGAGGAAAACAACAATAATAATCTCAGTCTCGATAATAATCTTCATCAGTTGCAGAACAGCCGCAGCAGGCAGCCCGGAGCGAGCTGAGGTCCTGATGATGGAGCGACGCGGCTCCGCATTTCACAGTCCCTCAGTCCGGTTTGGCTCCTCTCCTCCTCCTCCTCCTTCTCCCCACCTCCTCCTCCTCCTCCTCTTCCTCGTACCAGCGGCTCGCTCAGGTACGTGCCGCCTCGGCTCGGTCCGGGCTCGGAGGAGATGGCGGTATCGCTCCGCCGGTGATGGAGCCTCCTCAGACTCACCGCCGCGCCGCTACGCATCACGCATCCCGGCGCTCCTCCGCAGCATCCGGGCGACGCTCCGTGCAGGGATTACAATCCAAAATAATAATAATTATAACGCAAAAAAAATTAAAAAGTGCCTGTGCGTAATTCTTTTTTCTTTTTCGAGAGGTGCGGGCACTATTTTTAATGTTGTGAGCAAGGATAACGAGATGTAAAGGGGCAAGCCGGAACAAGCCGCTTTTCGAGGCGTGGGCAGGCTGCGTTTAAAGAAACAGAGCGAGAGAGAGAGAGAGAGAGAGAGAGGGAGGGAGGGAGGATGCGCCTCAGCAAGTGCGTCTGTCAGGAGGAAGTTCATACACACAGAGAGAGAAACACACACACACACACACACACACACACAGTTCCCGCTCGTTTTATTGCAGCTCTGCATTCAGAGAAGTGCAGCTGCTGAAAGAAAGAAAAGCAAAACACGTTATTTGATTCAGTTTGCATTGCCTGTTATTTATCTACCTTTAACATAACATAACATGATATAATGTAACATAACATAATATAATGTAACATGATATAATGTAACATAACATAATATAATGTAACATGACATAATGTAACATAACGTAATATAATGTAACATGATATAATGTAACATAAAGTAATATAATGTAACATGACATAATGTAACATGACATAATGTAACATAACTTAATATAATGTAACATGATATAATGTAACATAACATAATATAATGTAACATGATATAATGTAACATAACATAATATAATGTAACATGACATAATGTAACATAACGTAATATAATGTAACATGATATAATGTAACATAACGTAATATAATGTAACATGCATAAGAATACATGCAAAGAGTTTGTCTTGGCATGGTGGTGCAAATCAAATATTAACATACAAAGTAGGAAACTTGTCTAAATGTATTTATGATATATGTAGGTATGAGTGAAGCAAAAAGTCAAAAGTAAGTAATAAGTTAGAGTAAGTTAAATATAGAAATTGCACAATAACAATACTGTAAAGTAGACAGAAGGATAAAAAATATATCTGGAAGAATAAGATAAGATGGAGGACAATATAGATAAAAATGATAATATGTGCAACTTGAGTTATTTGAATGAGAGAAGAAAAAAGGAAAGCTACGAAGACTTATTTGAAATAAACTCAAAATACAGATATTTGGAAGTCATCAAAATGTCTTGTTTAGGTAAAATATAATTAGTTAGTTTTTTATATAATCAGTACGGGTCAGTGAAACTCTTACTGTGTTTATCCTGCTGAGGTAAATCCTGTTAGCTGGATAGCTTCATCCTGCACATTATAATGGACTTAGTGTGACATCTCGGGTTGTCTTTAACAGACTTGTTCACTACAGGAGCGGTGATTTAACACACATTATAAATACATATGAAGACTTAAGTAGGCGTTCTTCTTGCACTTCTCTCTGTGTGCTGGGATTTTAAGGCTGACCAGAGACGCACCATTTGGACACGCAGCGGGCCGTTGGCTGCAAGAAGTCACTTTAGTTGGTGCGACTTTGAGCAGGCACCTGTCTCCGTGGTAACAAGTGGCACATTTGGCACTGCTGGGGGCTCTCGGTTACATAATGAGCCTGGATAACATTACTGTGGATTAAACAGTGAGTGTTTCTGAATGTTTTTATTTGACTCTGTCTGGAGTTAGGTGTCGTCGCTGTGGTGTTGGAGAGAGTCACGTGGGAGCAGGAGCACACTTTGATATTATCCTCACGCTGAACACCACGCCTTTCATTTGGACAATAATGCAATCACAGTGCCACAGCGCCTCAGTGTTCAATAAAACTTGGCCCTAATTATGAGGCTACAGAGGGAAGCATTAGGTGTTATTACCGCACAGACAGACACACACCCCTCCCCTCCTGCTGCATCAACATGATGTGGAAAATAACCTGTGGAAACACTTGACAGCTGCAAGCAGGAACTTCAAAGTGTTTGTTCCTTCAAATTAATATGAAAAGCTTTCATAAACTGAGGCCTTAAACCATCTGCATTTAGTGAGTGACGCGGTTTTCTTACAGCAAAGTAAACCACACACAGAAATGTCAATGCTGATGGTTCAAATCTCTCATATGTTTTCATTTAAACACTAAATATGCAACCATTTACATAAGCAGTTCTACTTTGGATGGATTATCTCAACAACTATTGGATAAATTGCCCAGAATATTTCTTTTTGCATTCATGATCTGCAGAAGATGAGTCCAGCTGTAACTTTGATGATCCTCGACCTTTCATTCATTCAGTGCCGCTCGCAGGTTGACATTTGTGTTCTTTAGTAAAACGACTTGACAACCGTTCAGTGGATTTGATATAAATTTTCCAACATCAAGTCTGCTCAGATGATGTATTTTTCTTGTTATGAATCATCATCTCAAGGTTTTTATGTATCAGTCATTCACACTTTGGTTTTTGATCAAATACTTGCAAAACAAGTGACTTTCCCATCAACCTCATCTTTACTTGTGCTGTTGATTGATTAACAGTCATGCCAACATGCTATGATGAACTAAGATGTGGGCATGTGGTGAACCTTACACCTGCTAAGCATCAGCATTTATCACTGCAAGTCTGTTAGCACGCTGAAAGCTCGAAGCACCTACTGCATGTACAGCAGCACTGAGCTGCTGGCATGGAGTTGCAGAGTATTGTAAATTCATCATTTATTCATACAGGAAACACCATTAAACACATCACTTATGCTGGAGTCCTTTTCATTTAGCATAAAGGGGACAATAATGAAAGTGCCCTCACCCACAAAATGCATCAACCAGAGTTTTTTCCTGACTTAATGTCATCACGATCCCTCATCTCACTCATCTCTCATATATGGGAAATTCTGTCCAGACTTGCTGCTACCTGAACCTTTATGAGACTTCATGCATCATGTGTGATACTGGGTGGGAAGCTGGTGGTTCAAACTGGAAAAGCTGAAAGTCAAGACACTCCACAGGCAAGCGGATTGTGCCACAAAATGTTCAATGCAGGATGCCTCAGAGGATGAATTGTGATCTAGTTAGACCCCAGTGGGTCAAAAATTCAGCTTATGATGATTAGGATATAAAGAAAATATAAATATAATGCAATTTCACTTTAATGTCTTGAGCTTTAATGGCATCTTGTGCAGCAAAGCGCCCTTTCTACGCTCACACAGTTATACACATTCAAACCTACACAGCCACAGTCTGACCCGCTGGAGCACTCAGGGGGTTGAGGGTCTTGCTCAAGGGCATTTCAGCGTTGGTTGTGAAAGAGGGGCAAGTGCCGTCCTTTCATCCTGTCACTCTGTCCTTGTGGCTCGTCTTGACATCTTGCCAAATTGCGGGCCCTGGTGTATAAAAAACATCTTTCCTACCAACATCAGAGTAAATGGACTCCTGAGTGCATATGCTTTTTTTTATTTATTGATATGCTAATCACTTTTATCACTCCTTTCATCCCCCGTGTACTTCTCCATCCTCCCCATCGCCTTCATCCTCCTCACATTTTATGTCTCTCGGTCTCTCATTCACGATAGAAATGCTTTAAAATCCTACATTTGACTTTTTGTGTGTGTGTATGTGTTTATGTGTGCAATTCTAAAAAAACTCGTGTTCACAAATCAGGAAGTTGGGTGACTGTAGTTTGCTCATATTTCTGCATTATGTGTTAGTTGTTCTGTGGAAGGTATATAGAAGGGGAAATACACTGGTGGATGCACCATACAGGCTTTATTTAGTATATTTCTGCGTATTTGTTGTCTTCCTCCTTTCACACACACCCACCAGTGCTAATTTCTTTACTAAATACACACCCCGTCATGCGTTCATTATTTGTCTCTTGCACTCCTCAGGGCAACTGAGGACAACCAGTTTTCCATTCACCAAGATGAGCAGTGGTTACGCTTTCTGGGCTGAAGGGTTGAAAGAGGAAGAGTGGGAGCGATGTGAGGGGAGAGAAAGGAGTGAGAGAGCATGGAAAGCCTCTCAGCCATGCGGGAGAACCCACTCACTTAAAACGTGATGCCCAGTGAGCCGCACAAAATTTCAGTCGGGTCAAACAGAGAAGCAACGGTTGTCTGCGAACGCTAGCCTCAATTTGACACAGGCTGTACCCATCTTACAATATTCAGTCAAAAAGACTCGCAAACTAACCATGAAATTGTTCTTTAGAACCATAAAGGGATTTTATTTGTTTTATCAAGTGGGATTTGTTGCAGTCATATTCTATATTATAGTTTCAATAGTTATATGTAGCTCATCTTCTTGATAGAACAGAATAATCTTTGGTTATAGAAAAAGCTGAGTACTGTCAGAGGTGTCAGAAGTGTCTCTGTTATTTATGACAGATGACATACCATCAAGAAATGTGACTATTACGTGCTGCAGGACTTCATTCAGTGTATTGTACCCGCAGAGATCGAGGAAAACTCTGCAGAAGGCACATGAGGACCTTTACTTCTTTCCACAAACAAAAATGTGACATGCTCATGCTGCAGAAAGTGACCCCACACATACTCTAAGAATTCAAAATGATTTAACTGAAATGCCTCTTCTTTATTACCCTACAAGTCACAATAATGTGTCAACTGTCAACTTATCAGACATGCTGCCAAATTAACATACAAACAGACAACTATTCAGACCAACTGCTACTAACTAATCTTGCACTAAAACTGCCTCTTTATCATCAATCCACAGCTTCCTCAAGCACGTTCTGCAGGCTACTCTTACCATGAATGTCCTTTAGGTGGCGCCTGAAACCTGCCTTGTGTGCAAAGTGAACAGCACAGTAGTTGCACTTGTGTGGCTGATCCCCTGTGTGCAGATTGAGGTGGTCTTGCAGCGTGGCTTTTTGGGAGAACGTCCTGTGGCACAGCGGGCATCTGAAGGGCTTGACGCCGGTGTGGACGTGGACGTGGCGGGTCAGGTTGCTCTTCTGGGAGAAGCCTTTCCCACAGACCAAACACAAGAACTGCCGGTGCTCCTTCAGGTGGCCCACGTAGCTCTCCAGGTGCTGGAAGACTCGGTCACACCTCCTGCACAGGTACGGCCTCTGGACTAATACGCTGTCTGAAGCACCATCCTGTGGCAGCATTAAGAGGTCAGAGTCCATCAGCTCCCCACACTTTTGCAGTTGAGCTGCCAGTGAGAACATCTTGTCCTCCTCTTCTTGTTCTTGTTTTGTTTCTTCGGTTTGGGAGCTGTCTGCTGGCTGTTCATGCTTAGCAGAAATTCCTGTGGTTGTGGAGGATGCATCAGCTGCAGGAGGGCGCAGCTTATACTCTGTAACGTGGTGCTCTCGACAGAGTGGGGTATTTGTGTGAACACGCAGGATTTCTCCACTTTCCTCTGAGGTGAGGCAACACGCCGCATCCTCAGATACCTCTGTTTTAGGTGTGACCTCCCCGCCGTCACCTCTGACCTCCCCCATTCCTCGACCGTCCGCCTCGGCTCCTCGGCCGACTCTCGCCTGAATCACAACCTCTCCCACTTCCTTGGTACTCGCTCGCTGGATGCTGGTGCTGGGCTCGGCTGCACCCTTTTCTGCCTGAGTCTGGAAGTTGATTTCCTTCTCCTCGGCGTGTGTCTCCAGCTCTAAGGAAGCCAGCGTCGGGCTGAGGAACTGAGAGACGGCCTGAGCACACCTCTCAACCACCTGACTCATCTGCAGCGCACTGGCTGCAGTCAGGTAGCTCACCAGCTGTCTCAGAGGCACCTACAGGGAAAAAAGCAAAGTAATGATCAAGAAAAACACCTTAATTATGGATATGAAATACCAAACATCTGATTGCAAAATTTTAACCCACACAGAAAAACAGAACTAGAACCACCACGTAAAGTTGTCTCATCTTTAACTTTCATATCGCGGTACACCCACTCTCTTGTTGTGACAGCTTGTTTGTTCCTTATTTTCTGTTTTGGTATTGTAATTCTTGATGTTGTCATTCATCTTCCTCACACTGTTTTGTACATTTTCCACCTTCATTGAGCAGTTGAAAGCACAGCTGCTGTAAAGTAGTTTTGCATTGGGGTGGATCTAAATAGTTCAGAGGTGCAGTTGATCACATCACACCTCTAAGAGCCCGGTGTAGCAGGACAAGAGAAGCCTCTCGCCGACCTCCACGCTGGAGACGATGCCCAGGCTCAGCTCGGATCGGCCTTCGTGGAGCAGGAACTGGTCCCGCAGGAAGTCTGAGGACGCCGCAAGCACCACTCTGTGGCCTCGGAAATGGAGGGGCCGGACAGTGGCACCCTGTGGCCCCCCAAGGAGAAGGGTGATATCACAGAAGCGGTGCTCTGCTCTCAGAGCGTTCATCCTGCTGAGGATGGAGTCACCGAGGGCGGGGAAGCGAAACTGTAGCGTGTCAGTGGAGCTTGACATCATGGTCCGTCTGCATTTAAAAGAACATTTGGTTCACAGAAAAGCTGTGACTTGCATAGATTAGATTTATTATTGCATAACTGTTTTTCACTGAGCTGCCTTATGGGCCTTTTCTGCTACACTGTGTGCACATTTTTAAAAAATTTAAATGTGCTAAAAGTTTTGGCAAAACTACAAACATATACCCACTGATTTACAGCCAAACATAATTACTTCAGCACATCAACATAACTACCAAATGGTTTTGGTTTGCAACTAAGGAATTATTTTCTAAATCTTTGGACTGCTCTCAGAGCGAGAGAATGCACAGACGTGGCGATCCAATCCCACCTTTTTCTGCAGGCTCATCCCCTGATGATGCATCCAGTGTGTGAGAAAAGCTGATCTTTAGCTTGAAAACCACAATAACTTAGAAAGAACAGTTATTCTCTATGCACCGGATAGAGCACCCAGTTTAACCACAGTAGTTGACAGAAACAAAAAAGGCGTTAAGGTGCTTCTCAGAAGTGATGTACTGCAGAGGGATAAGCTGTATCTTTCAGCTATGATGCAACGGTCACTCCGACTTCCTCCGGCTTTCTGCTGAGGATCTTCAATTGAGACAGCAGTGTGAGCATTGCACAGGAGTGCATGAATTAATTAACTCATTCAGTGCCGTATTTCACCAGGATTTTCACAATGGCATCAATACTGAGATAACATTGTATGGTTTGACTAGTTTTAGTCTTTCCTAAAGGATGCAGCACACTGAAGTAATGCAATATGCAAAATGAACAAATAAATGACACAATTACTCCATTACATGTTTTTATCCTTGCATCTATAGACTGTGTCTGCAGTGCAATAGAGTGAATTTAACTGACTGGTGTTTATCTTAATCAGTGTGGTATAAAAACATGTTTATTAAAACATGACTCATCTGAGAGGCCCTAGAAGTTCAGCTTTGGAGACCCCAGGGTTGATCATAAAACTAAAATAACTGCAAAGGTCTTGACATGAAAACAGAAATGAAATGTTAAATGTGAGTTACATGTTGGTGTCTGAGAGCAAAAATCTGCAGAAGTGCATGAAATGCCATGTTTCTCTTGGCTGTTGTTCAAGTGACTTCCTGTAAACAGATGACATCCTATCTGGCCTCAAGGCCTGTCTGGAAGCCTGTTTTGCCAACTTAGAGTCAGAACTTCACTTTCTGCTCATATGCAAAATGTTAATTTAAATGCCCTCAATTTCCAAAAATGTCAATAGAAAAAACAAGAGTGGCTGACAACTGGATACAATTACCAAAAGTACAATAATACAAAATATTTTCTTTTCATTATTGAATGTAAAAAGGACATTATCTAAAAACACTCCACAAATCTTCAGCACACTGAAAAGTTTGGTGGATGAAGGATAAACACATCCTGCCTCAAAAGAGCCAGTTTAAGTACTTGCAAATCAGGGAAGCAAAGCAAACTCACCTAATGTGTTTCCTGGCATACCAGAGGAGACTCTTCTGGAGAAGCAGTTCCTCAACCAGATGTATGACAGATGCGAGACTTGTGCTGCATCCCAACACTGACAATGTGGAAATCAGATTGAGGACGGCCAACAGGATCAGCTCGACCGACTTCTCTGTTCTCCAGGCAAACTTTTGGCAGCTCTGTCAAAAATAACCCTTAAGGCTGCACACAAAACATGTATTCAATGGATTAATCCAACGGAAAAAGCATGTGAGGATAATCAGTAGTTGGAAAAGCTTTAAAGAGCCAAAAAAAAAAAAAAAACAAGGCAAAGACAGGCAGTTTTTAATCTGATTAGCTGCATCGTCTGCCTTCAGCTCTCCAAGTTACACAATGTGCAGTCAAAATACAAGGTGATGGAAGGAGTAAAATGGACAAAAATAAGAGAAAATTACAGTCTTTAGACATTTTCCCACGCCTCCCAGTGCAGCCACACTTATGAAAGATGAGTCATGTGATGAGATTAAGGGACTACCGGTCAGGCCATCTCCATAATTTCATTTTCACATAATGACCCCACGGCCTCTGTGAATGGATGTCAGCCACTCCTGGTACAGTTTGTACAAATTCCCAGTTTGGAGTATTAAATTATCAGGGTGAAATTTAGTCTTTTTTTTTTTTTTTGGAAAATGTGCTGCACTCACTCGCTCTAAGCTGTTTTTGACACTAAAGCATGCAGCGGCTGCAGACTGCACCAGCTTCAAGTAGGAAAGTATTCGCACACAAATAGAGTCAAAAAGTCAAGCGTGTCGAGGGTATTTATTTATCTTTGCTGAGCCAAACTTTTTTCTCGCAGTAAATCCCCTTCTTCTTGTGCAAATATGAGTTCCTGTTATCCAGTCATGCCATCGTTGATTCTTTGTAACAGGTCTGCAGGACAGTTTTTGACCCACACGCACTCACTCACTCACAAAATACATTTGTAAGAGCCTGAGGAATCGCTAAAATGATTTCTGTACAGTCTAAAATGACTCGAACATCTTCGTGCGTGCTGAAGAAAATCTTTTGGTTGTGCCTGCGCTTTTCTCCCACAATGCCCGGCTTGTCTTTCCAAACCATTTATGTGGGTCTGGATCATGCAATCATTCAATAACTGTGTCAAGTCAAAACCTGTGAGCAGCAGGATCTCTGTGAAAATGTGATTTCACTCCAAAAAAATAAACAATACTTTTCACTTGGAAAATATCCAGACAGATAAGTAAGTACCATAAAACAGAAGTACTTAAAGAGTTTTGTTACATTATAAAACTGTAAGTAAACTAAGTACCATTAAATCTTACTATAACAGTACTTGTTAAAAAAGTATTAAAGTGAAGCAAAAGTACACAGTTCACACTACTATAACAATACCAAAGTAAAAGTACACATATAACAGTACTATGACAGTACTACAGTAAAGTATAAGTACACAGTAAACAGTACAATAAAGTAAAACTACACAGTACAAAGTAGTATAACAGTATTATAACAGTAACATAGTAAAGCATAACTACACAGTATAAAGTACAGTAAAGTAAAGGTACACAGTATATTAAAGTACTGTAACAGTACCACGGTAAAGTAAAAGTACTACAGTATAATAAAGTACTACAGTATAATATAGTAATAGTACACAGTATACAGTATAATAAAGTAAAAGTACACAGTATAACAAAGTACTCTAACAATACTACAGTGTAATAAAGTAAAAGTACACAGTATAACAAAGTACTCTTACAGTACTACAGTAAAGTAAAAGTATACAGTATAATAAAGTAAAAGTACACAGTATAACAAAATAAAAGTACACAGTATAACAAAGTAAAAGTACAAAGTATAATAAAGTAAAAGTACACAGTACACAGTATAACAAAGTAAAAGTACACAGTATAACACAGTAAAAGTACACAGTATAACAAAGTAAAAGTACACAGTATAATAAAGTAAAAGTACACAGTATAACAAAATAAAAGTACACAGTATAACAAAGTAAAAGTACAAAGTATAATAAAGTAAAAGTACACAGTACACAGTATAACACAGTAAAAGTACACAGTATAACAAAGTAAAAGTACACAGTATAACACAGTAAAAGTACACAGTATAACAAAGTAAAAGTACACAGTATAACACAGTAAAAGTACACAGTATAACAAAGTAAAAGTACACAGTATAACACAGTAAAAGTACACAGTATAACAAAGTACTGTAACAGTACTCGTCATTGTCTCTGTGTGGTGATGCGTTCAGGGGTTTCACGTTTCTTCCGGAGCTTTGGGAATTACCAGCGTAAAAAAAAAAAGCTTCCGCGTCAAACACGGAAGAAGTAGAGCCCGAATCAGTGGCTAAAAAGCGGACCGAAGGCGTCCTGCTCCTCCCTCATCACCTCCACCACCACCTCCACCATCTTTCTCCACCATCCCCTCCGCTGCTCCGGCTGAGCTCAGCTCGGCGCTCAGATCCGGACAAGATGAGAAGACGACGGGAGGGCAGCTGAGCGGACAGGCGACAAAGTAACGGGACTTCTGCTCACACAGCGCACAGGATACTTAGTTACTCTGCTACTTAGTTACTGAGCTGCGTGTGGATACGCATCTGTGGACACTCGGTGTGTGTGTGTGTGTGTTGGACTATAAAGACGGAGACAGCACATCAGAGGACTGCAGGCTGAGTAAGTTCAACGTCTGTGTGTGTGTGTGTGTGTGTTGTTGACTCATGCAGAGCAACACACAGCAGCTACATTGAGATCTGCACGACTTACTAATAACAACAACAAAACAACAAACATAATAATAATATTAATAATAACAATGATAATAATAATAATAATAATAATAATAATAATAATAATAATAATAATAATGATGATGATGATGATGATGATCAGCTGGTTCTCGATCTGCAGTGAAAAGCAGCCAAGCTGTCACTAATCAATACACTGAGTATCGATCTGCTCCATCCACAGGAGTGATAGAGAGGTGTAAACTGTGCCTGGAGAAGTAATCAGGTGGTTTATTTGATTAAAAGCACTAATACTACAGTGAAAACAAGTAAAAGTCCCGCAAAAGTTCTTCATTGGATTACGTCCTCATGTTAATGTTGCAGCAGGTAAAGAGGTTTAAACTTCATCTGATAGTCTGTATATGTGTTGTCTGAATGGTCTGAAGTAACTAAAGCTGTCTATTTGTGTAGAAAATAAAGTAAAATTGTACTTCATTTCAGTGCTTTACAGAGTAAATGTACTCAGTTACATTCCCTCACTGGGTTTTGTACTCAGCTGCTTGTTTATTCTGATAAGCATCTTAAGTTATTCTAATACAACAGTCCTGCTATAAATCCTGCTGTAAGTGCTTAAATGATGTTTTTTTTATGTTTAAGGGGTTTTGATCTGAGCTGTATTTGATTTTTCAGGTAAAGATTGTATGTTTATCGGTAATGTAGGTGAGCATTGTTGATTCAGGTTCTTTAAAGAGATGTGAGCAAGGTTTGTGCAATGTGGAAGTTTAATGACCTCAGCCTGTCTATCTAAGATTTGCAGCAGTTTCTAGTTCCATATTTGTCATAGAAGCTGATCATTGGGATAAGCAAATGTTTTTATTATTTATTGACGGACGTCTGAATCCAGATTTGCTTCTGAGAGGCGCTGATGCAACTTTATTGTGATTTCTTTTGGAGGCTGCAGTTTTTGGTGCTGTTGGATTTCGTTGAGGTGAAGAAAAGGTGAAGAAACCGTTTAAACCAAACCTTATAAACCTTCAAACAGGAAAGATTATCGCATTTCTGTCCAGGTAGATCTAAAAAAGTTCAGCTTAGCATCTCCAACGAGCTGGTGATCAAGTGTGTATTTGTTTGTTGATGCCTCATACAGATGCTTATTCTAAGGGTGATTTATTTTACATGCCTGAGTAGCTGATTCTCTTCAGAGCGAGTCAAGTCATTTTCCAGCTCGAGCGTCATAATGTTGGCTCTGTTTTCTCGTTTTGAGACGAGAGGCAGCGTCGTTCGCAATGTTTTACTCATTACAAGCCATAAATACTAATATGGACTCTTAAATTGACTGATAAGGGCTGAGGGAGGAGAGGCAGAATAAAATCAACATCTATCACAACTGCTGTATTCATTTTAGGGTTTTAATAGGTTTTAATAGGGTACTGTTATGTAAATGTTCCAGAGAGAAAGTACAGAAGATCCTGATGGGTTTTTTTCAGCATGATGTTTTTAATTGTATGTAGGCAGCGTTGATTCATTAGGCCACTTGTAAAACCTAATTTGGCTTTTAGGTCTTTACTGGAAGAACGTGATTGGTGACAGACATGTTTGGGGGAAGTACACTGTTCTTGCATCGGGGATCATGTGTGACATTCTGCAGGTTTTTATCCAGGTCACATTCAGAGAAGTGCTCTGTCAGCTGCTGCAAAGGGAGAAAAATGAGTCTGCTAGTTTGAAATGGAACAAACAGCAACAGCAAAGCCCGAGCTGCCATTTTTTTTTCTGTGTCACCCTTTTGCCAAAATAATGTTCTGTACCATCTTCGGGATTGTGGAGAGAAAGCAGGCAGGTCTGAAGCCAGCAGTGATAACATCCCACACTGCGGTGTGGTTTAGGGTAAAATGAAACGTGAAACTGCCCAGTGTTTCCCGGAGCTTTGATTCATTTAGTTGTTTTTTTTTCAGCGTGCCTCTTTTGGGCAGGCTAACTGACTTCATTACGGCTGACTGAGAATGTTTTCACAGTTCGTAAATTTGGCAGTCATGCATGGTGTTTGAGTATTTTAGAGGAGCGCATGTTTTACAGAAATCTTATCCTTGTGTTGTTTTTCTTTTTTTTATAGCTTTATAGACTGTGTGATATACAGATAGCTGATAATTTAATGGAAGACAGTTTTGCTGTGCTGTCTGAATCTGTAATTGACTAAAAAAGTACCATCATACAGTAAAAAAGCACAGCATTAGTTATTTCCATCATTGAACTATGTAAAAGTACCATAAAATAACAGAGGAGATCATTTTTGATTTGGTCTCCTTAAATGTGGTAGTGAATTGTGACCAAGATTTGTACTAAGTGGGACTTTTGTGACATAATCTATCAGTTTTCTTTCTACAGAACAGAAACTCTGTTTCAAAATGACCTCATTTAGACAGTTTACTGCAGTTTCTTGTTTTTGAATATATTGATGCTAATATTTTGGGATAAACTAATGTTCATCACTGTTGTTCGAACTTGTCAGCAAGGTGCAGAAAAGGTGATTCCCACAGCGCGCAACATTATAAATCTTCAGACAGGAAAGATTATTTCAGGGGATTTTACTGGCATGGTCTGTGTGCTTCAGAGAGGAGAGTCACTGCAAATCAGCCCAGAGTTGCTGTGAGTGATCGCATTCATCCTGTGATGAAACATTTCTGGCCTGATGGGAGGAGTCTCTTGCAGGATACCTCCACATGTAATCACCTAATGGTTTGAGGATGAAAATGAATCATATCCTGCGACTTTCGCATCATCAAATCACCCAATGAGGGAATCTCTTTTAGAGGAGCGCTGTTCATCACTTTTAGGAGAGTTCAGAAACTTTCAAACTAAAACCTTTCTTTGTATTCCTGCAGTGACTCCTGGTCCCGGTGAGGTTACGCTCAGCTACAGATGGTCAAAATTGAGCAGCCCTCTGACAAAACTGCCTTCAAAGCCAAAGTATTTTTCTTTATTTGGGATAAGAAAACTATGAACATGTGCTCCTGCAAAGGGAAACATTCTCCCATGGGACCACAACAAAAGAGCAACAACACAGCAAGAAAGTGTTTTTTTCTGCATTTGACAAAAACAAAAGTAGAAGGACAGAATAAATCAACATGCAGAACCGTGTGCAGAAAAACGCCACTGAGGCTGTCATCCTGCAGGAGGAATCACACCAACAGAAAGTGTCGTTTGCAGCAGTATTGTGGTGTTGATTTCATGTTAAGGTCACAGAAAATAAATTCACTGTCTGGCTATGGTTTTTGTAGACACTTTTGGGGAAGTGTAAAAAGCGCCAAAACAACCACCACAGCATAGCATCCAGCATACAGGAGGAGGGTTGAGGACAGTATGAACTTTAGACGCAGCTCCCTTATTTTACTGTTTGCTCAGTGACTCACATCTGACTCATCATCTGTGACTGGTCACATCTCAACGTCCAGCCTGGGGGTTTTGGATTTTGCCCAGCATTTGGTATCCTTTTTGTCTGCTTGTGAGAAACAAAATTAAGGTGAGGCTGAGAACAATGAAATGATATCTTGCCAAAACATGAAAGGGAATTTCCTTAACCGACCTCCTGAGGTGGTCACCGCGGACCTCATAGTTTGCTCCAGTGAGCCTGTGGATACTTGATTGTTCAGTAGGAAGTTTCAAGGACTAGATTTAAGTTTAGTAACGTGGAAACCCATCCAGGCCGTGTTTCACAAAGCAAGTGACGTCCACCACCTTTGTGCAGTTTAGTTGTCTGCAGTTATTCTTCACCTGTGCTGCTCAGAAACTCGGCTAAGTGTTGTTTTCCAGACTCGGGCTGCATCGAGGTTCTTTTGTGAAGCTAAATGAGAGTTATTGAATATGCGTTTGTGAGTTTTTGACAGCATTTACAACATGAGTATCCAACCTGCCAAATCACAAAGGGGGAAGCTTTGGGAGTGTTGTGAGTGAGAGCTTTGTGTTCTTGGACATCTGAACTCGACCCTGTTTCTGTTTACTGAACCAAACCGATCTCTGTCCAGCTGGAATGACGACCATGAGCATTTTTTCCCTTACGGCCAGATGCATAATATCACTGTCACAAAGCCTAACGCTGGTGTCATCAGACCTCCGAACCATCTTTCTCTTGGCTGCTGACAGAGCTCATAAAGTTGTGATTCCGTGATAGATGAAGAGGCCAAGGTGGCTTTTACTGGATCTGCAAATATTGTTATAGGTGTCTTGGAAGTTTTATAGATTCATTTGTAATATTTTCTGGAAGATCTACAAAATATCAGTAAAAAGTCAATTATGACTCAGTTTGCTGTAATCCAAAGAAATGAAAATATGTTGTGTTGTTAACAGATGAATCCTTTCTGGTAAAATATCGCTGTAATGTTGATATACGATTGGATCTGCATTTGCATTAAGACATAAACAGGGTTTTTTTGTGATGTTACAGCCAGAGGTTACATGAGTGGTGTGTAGAACAGGTGTTTTTCTTTTTTTCTTTTTTAATATTATTATATTATATATAATATTAAATCCCAACAATTTCACTCTGCCTCAGACAAAGTAAAGTGATAAATGTGTGCTGTGCTCCTTTAATAAATCTTTGCAGCAGAACAGAGCGATGGCTGCTGGTCTTCGGGGGCGCAGAGGAGACCACCCTGTTCAAACTGTCTGGAGAGTTTTCCGGTATTTTTTTTCTTTCCCAAATGGTTTTGATAACAAGCTCTGTTCATTTATAATGTGCTGATATTTGGCAGCGCTTTACAGTCTTTTAGCCAAGAAGTCATGCAACACAGACTCAGTTACACCACTGGGGAAAGACAACATTTAAAAATGAATATGATTATATGACAGGCTTGCTGATCTCAGTGATTGTTTCGCGAGGCTTTTTTAACAGCAGATATCTTTACCAGTAGGAGGAAGAAAAAGGAGCCGTGTTCCTAAAAATGTTAGTCTGTTCTTCTGTGGAACCACAGTTCATTTTATTCTGTTTTCTTACTTTGATGTGTCCAGACCTCTAATGTGGAAATGACATATTAGAAAAATATGCTGTTGACATGCAGCATGTCATTGATACAGCTGGATATTGGGAGGAATAAAGGAGCAAAGCAGCCACAAAGTCTGTCAGTGAGCTCTGTCTTACAGACTGGTGATATTAGTAGTATTTGTTATAACAGTAGGAATAGTGGTTTTAGTTGGCCAATGTGGAACTTAATCCAGACTTTAAAGAAAGCCCAGCAGTTGGTTGATAAGCGCAACATGTCCAGAGGCTTATTGAGGAGGGGGCATCGGTGGCCAGCGGAGCAGCCATTAAGGGAAAAATGTGTCCGAGCTGATAGCTCTGACTTCAACCAGTGCCGAGGCCCAGATAAGACACAGCGAGGAACCGGTCGAACCTTCTGCCTGTCTGCGATGTGATAAACGTTTTGGGTGTGTAAACACGCTGACAAAAAAACTTCACGGCAGCTTTTTCCTGTATTCTTAAACATGCGCTCGTGCTTCCTCTTTTATGTATCAAAGATCGACAGCTATGCAGCGTCAATGCTGGTCTGCCTCAGTTGCTGAAGGCTTGTAAAATAACACGACACTTTGCATAATTCTCTGCTTATTTTTAACTTGGCACCAGCTTTTGTGGTGTATCCTGCATAGAATGAGATTCTCTGTCAGACATTACATGACTGCTCCAGTTTGCCTGTCAACATTTGTAACTCACTTAATGATTGTTATTTATTGTTACATGCAACAGAAATATAATTGTGACACTCAAATGCATGTTCCTTTAAAGTGCAATATTACGTTGCCAGCATCAAGTTAGATCAGGCTCTTTGCTATTAACTCTCTACATAACATTTATATATACATTTATGTTCCAACTCATATACATTTTTATGCTGGTGATACCATATTGTACACCAGGACTTTTACTCCAAATAACAATCTGATAAGTAAACTTGAAATAAGACCATTTATGGACTATTATCTTTAAAAGTTCTGGGTCCTAAAACCAATAGAATATACGCCTTCTTCTGCCAGGAAAAACATTTAAAACATTAGCTTTTATCACCTCTATTGAATCTCAGTGTTCGCAGGAGCCCAGTGCTGAAACCCCCTCGCTCACACTCGCATCAATATTTGATTTAATGATTGAGGGGATTGCTTTGTTTGTCTTGGCTTTTGAACACTTTCTATCACTTCTGTCTCCAGTTTTACACGAGTTAAACCTCATGATGTAATTTAAATTGGAAACTGTATCAGGGACTTAATCCTGGACTCCAGCCACTGTGATGCTTAATCCCTGAGAAAGGAGGTCAATAGTTGACATACAAATAAGCAGCATTAAATCGAAATTGTTTCCAAAGCAACATTTGGTTTAGTATACAGTGTGTTGTTTACTTTTTTAAATTTATCGCCCAGTCATGTTGGTGCACGTTATGTTTATGTTCATACTGTTGCACTTCCTCTTTATGGTTTTTGACTGTAATCTGATAAAATGACCCCTGTTTAAATGTGTTACAGCAGAGGAGATATCTGCCGTGCCTTTCACTGTTTTGACGTGGTGCCACTGTAGGTCATCATCCAGGGTAGTTTTAATTTTAATGCACTTCAGTTAACCGTCAAATCCACCGTGCAGAAAAAAAGTGTATGTGACTACTCAATATTCGCCTCAAAAACTAGACTGAACGCATGTAAAGCAGATTAAAGCTTGTTTCGCATTAATCTGCTTTACATCTCACTGTGCAAGCAGGCAAAACGTGGCACGAAGCTTTGGCGATGATGTTGCACACTATCTGCCTTCACCTCCACAATACCTCATCAGCAACTCTGCAGTCAGAATTAGGCTGTAACAGGAGGGGTGAGTTTCAGTACGTTTCTCTCTCTTTTCACTTACTTAGTGTGCGGCGCATGCAGTGTAGTGAAATTAGATTTCAAAGATTCAAATCGACAGTGACATTTCCCTGTTTAAGACATCAAGGAGGAAATATAAAGTTCAATCTGTGATGAAAAAATGATGAAAGAGGAATCTCATGCCATGTACAGGGACAGAAATATACAACATGCCAACAATAACAGTCATTTAAAATTGTTTCATAAATGGTATGAGACAACTAAACCATATTGAAAGTAGCATTTATATTTACATCAACATATTTCAGAACTACCAAATGCGAATAAGAGAAGACTTTATAATGCAGAGGGAAAATGAGGCTAAAGGACAAAAACCTAATGGCTAACAGAATAATAAGATAAGAGTTGTTGTGGAAAAGACTCAAAGGATCAGGTTTTAGCAGGTAGAGATGGGAGATGTGGTAATAAAATCCCAGCAGTCAGAATAAGGTAAGAAATTATTATTTTCAAATCAACAGCCATCATCAGCTTTACACCGTTGTGAGTGCAGACGCAGCCTCTCTTTTAGTCAGGTTGTTGTGTATAGTTTCTTGGCGCAGCTTGCAATTTCTCCACATCCTCATGATCCAAACACAAGTACGTCTATGTCCGCTCCTGGACATCTCGCCCACACGTGAGCCATGAGGTTGTAGTACACAAAGCATGTGATTCCTCACAGGATGCATATCCTTTGTTATTTAGAACACACATAGCCAGGGAGAAGTCTCACACTCCCTTCCAGGCTACCATCTCCTTCCAAAGGAGTTCCTTGGATTTATTTTCTCAGGCATGGGCGCAGCATTCGTCCTGGGTTTGTTTGTGTCAATTAAAATATGGTGAAAGATGGAGGCTGTGCTCCAGAGGTTTATCAGCCTTCTGAGAGAATGAAGAGTGGTCCAGATTTAGTATTTCTTTGGACTGCTGAGTGAAACTTGATCAAACGTGCTCTGTTGAACATGCAGGAAGAAAATGGTTGCAAAAGGGGGCAACACCTTGAATCTTATGAGTCAACTTTATGACCGCCCTCCAGGGCCTTCATGGTAACAATGCATTCAGTTGAATATTAGCTCACCGTTGCCTTAAGAATGGGGGGAAAAGTCATAGTTTGTCTATCTTTTTAAATAACATAACTTATTGCAACACTACACATCATTCTGCTGCTATACTTAGTGTGTCTGCAGACTCTGTTTGCCCATTGCACATAGTTTAGTTACTCAATCAACCTTTTTGTTAATTCAAAATCTGGAAGGTGTTGCAAACTTTTTCCAGCAGGAGAAACACTACACTCCCCTGAACATGACTCCTCCGCATTTCTGAGAGCTTTTGTGTTTATTGGTCACTGTAGTATTTATTTAAAATGTTCTTGGGTGCAATACATATGGTGCAATATGTGCACAGCGCTGCAAATTTGTTTTGTGGCTTTCAGTATAAAAAATGTTTTCATTGCATATAGCAAGTATTTTTCAGCACATTAACACATCAAAACTGCAATAACACTGATAACTCGTGTTATTGCAGTATATTATTATTATAGTGACTCGTTTTGGTCACTATAATGGTGATATGAAATGTTGGCATCTATAGAATTGATCTGTTATTGCTAAACTGATGCATTTCTGCAGCCTGTGTATTAACAAGATGGAAGCGAGATGGAGAAGCTGAATGTTTTGCTGTTTTGTTGTTGAACAGAAACATGAAAAACACACTGGAACAGGGGAACGGATAAAAAGCAGAGGCAAAGACAGGAGCTGAAGTAGGCAGGACTGATTATAAATGAAGGAAAGGGGACTGAATATCTGACTGGTTAGGACGCAAGACAGGTGTGTTGGAGGAGCTGAATAAGCAGAAAGGAGCACATACATACATACACATACACTCACACACATACACACACACACGCACACGCACAGACGGAGGAGCATTACAGGATGCATGGAAGGAAAAAAACACACGTGGAAACACTCGATTCACGAGCAGGAACATGACAGGGGGCAGTCTGTGCAGTAAGCCAACTGCACTTTGGATTTGTGATAAGTAATTATGGGCTCTGATATGCAACCATTAAGGTAATTGGTGATAAGTAATGCTCATCTCGTGTCAGCCAACAGCTCACAGTAATGGGGGAGATCCGGTGGCATCTCAGGCATCTGAATCATGCAGTTATAACTTTACTTGCTAATAGTATTTTAGGGTCACGTGAAAATTAGTGCTGTTCTGCCCAAGCTTTACTCCTCTTCTGCTTCTCCTCCGCATCTAAATATAAGGCCCTTTATTTTACACAGCAGTTAGATTTTATTGAAACACCTGCAAGCAAAAGTGTGCAAATGGCTTTCTCCCCATCTGCCTGAATTCATATTCAATTCTTTTAAGTGCATCCCAACCTCCGAATCCAAGAATATTTTACAGACTCTGCAGGAAAAAATCTGTCATAGGTGAGATGAAGATTTCTCAGCTAACGATGAACTGTCAGCTTACAGCTCTCATATTTGACCTACGGTGGCTTCATTTTCTGATTCATTTACTGATTTTTAAAAAATGTTTTTTCTCACATCCATTAACTCCATTAACATTTGATGAAAAGTACTTTAAAGACACCAGTAAGTGTTTTTTTTTTTTAGCCACATCAGCCACAGTCCTCCACGGACAGGAAAGTTAATCTTAAGCCTGCCCCGCCAAACTAAAATATCTCAGCGACGAATCAGGTGGACCGCCGTGAAATTCCCCACAAACATTCCTCGCCTCCAGAGGATGATGCTTACTTATTTTAGTGATACTTTTCCTCTAAAGCCCCCACTGTTGGGTTTTCCATCTGTCACCTCTGTTACTTTAATCATTCATATCAGGTGCAATTTATTTATCTAGTGCAATAATCAACTTGTATATGTGAAGCATGTATGTAGTGTTCTTTTATGTTTATAGTGATTTATCTCTTTTTTATCTTATCTAGTATTATCTAGTTTTTGTACTTCTTTTCATATTTGTTGCTGCTGTAATGTGGAATTTCCCGAATGTGGGATTAATATAGTTTATCTTAACTTATCTAATCTTTTGAGTCACATATAGATAGACTGTCCCGGAAACCTGTTTCAGACAATCACATCCCCTTTCAGGATGAACTTTAATAACCTTTGACCTTCGCAGGATTAACTGCCTCTTGTGAATGAGTACAATGTGACATCGGTCAAAAAGCTCTTCCTCTTTCTACCCCGACAGGTGGATGCTTGTCTTACTCAGCACATGGCCTGTATTCTGCTGACGAACATGGACCCGCCCGCCTCCGGTCCCGCAGCGCCTCCCAACGGCCTCGTCCCCGCCCTCGACCCCGCCGCCGAACCCGACCCCAAGCGTGACATGAACGCCACCTGCCTCACTGTCCACCTCTACTACCTGGGGAAGGAAGGCGGAGGGGCGGACAGCGTGCTCACGTTTCCACCTGGGGAGTACGTGGCAGAAGAACTGTGCATCAGTGCAGCGAAAGCGTGCGGTGAGTCACAAGAGGATTTCAGTTCTGCCGCCCACACACATGAAATATAGTTTAGATTATTTATTGAGCGAGTCTATACAACCTTTACATGAAAGATGCATCAGATATGTTAACACAGAAGGACAAAGGAGGAGTGCCAGTAAAAAGATATCAGACGTCGCTTCACCAAGCAGGATATGAACGATGCATAAATTTCTGGTATCATCTTTACAACCTTGAGTTGTTCACTGGTTACATGATGTCCTTGTTTTTATCAACGCATATCTGGGTGTTTCGACAAACGTCTGGGTGTTTCTGTGAAGTTCTGCTTTTGTTTGTGTTGTAAACCTCGCTGAAAAACCACCACAGCTTTGAATCGGTCATGTAAGGCAAAAAATATTGCATCAGACACATTCGTATGCTCTCGTATAGATTCAGAAGTCAGAACAGACAGATATTAAGTCTTATATATGCAGCTGCTTCTAAAAGATGTTGCTGCTTGTATAAATACATTTGTCCGTGTAGATGAAAGGCTGTAAATCGATGCAGTGCAAAGTGTTGAAGTTTCACGCAGATCACCATCTTGGTCAACATTTTCCACTCAACCACCGTTTCCCACACTTATCAGGGGGTCACGAGGGGTCTAATGAATACAGATTTATCAGCAGAATCACAAACTATAAATGGGGCGTGAGAGAGAAGCTACGGTTTTGTTCTCTGCTGCTGCAATAATGAACCAAAAATGGCAAAGAGATGTTGCAAGAGCAATAACAATAGCTGATCAGCGGCGACCCCGCGAGCCAGCGGAAGGTCGCCACCAAAATGGGAGATTTGTCCATCACGAAGCCTTCGACAGAGGTTATTCGGAAACATAACAAACGTTCTTGGGATTGAAGTGGGTGTCCTCTCATCCACCCCCCACAAAAAATACCTCCAATGCCTAAAGACATGGGAAAAATTTGGTCTTTCCATTTGAGCTATTGAAACACTGGGGGTGAGAAATCATAAACACTTGAATATTTAAATCCCCCTACACACCAAATGAGGGAATATCTTTTGGGAAAATGTTGTTTTGGGGGAGTTCAGGAACTCTAAGCCAAGACAAAACCTTTTTAGGACATTTGATGCAGTTTTCTTGCTTTAATTGGTTTCCCATCTGTATGCTTAGATAGAAATTATTTATTTTTTTTAGCCCACTTCAATACAGTTTCAGCATCCAGTAAGATGATGGTGCCTTGACCCGTCCACTTTAAGACTAATTGATGGTCAACCAAAGTTGAAGCATTAAGAGCATTTTGTTTTTATTTTCATGACATCTTCAGTCAGTTTGGGGGGTGATCAGTGAAATCCTCCAGAAGAATCAATGTCATTGGCCAAGAAGGTGTTTTCCTCTCCCACGCCCCCTTAAAATGTTTTCATTTTCCTTACTGAATCCATTCCCTCCTCCTTTAATGTGGAGGAAAATCCCATCTGTGTCTTCAGCCTTCACAGTGACACCAACCGTCTCATCTTTTTTTTCACCGTCAATTTCATCCTTTATATCTTTCCAAAAATTTCCTGGTTAAGGAACTAGAGAAATGCCTCTCCGGTACGGGAGGTGAGTCTGCGTTTGTTCAGTGTAAACAGAGCTGCTGCAGCGCTCGGGCTGGCTTTTTTTTTTTCTTTTTTTTTCGCCTTCTCAGAGTCTCAGACCTCAAATCAGGAAGTTGATGACTGTTTATGTCTGTTTTCCTCTCTGCCTGGGCTCTATCTCTCTCTGCCACACTCTGTTGCCCCATTCCCTCTCTGGCCGATAAGAAACAACCTCTTTCTCTTCTTTTAATCTTCCTCTTTTTCTATCCTCCACCTCCCTCCCCCCATTTTTCTTTTTCTTTTTGAGTTTTCAACTTCCTTTCGTCTCTCGCTTGTCTGTTTTTCCAGACTTTACATGTCTCCCTTTCAAACAATAAGGCAATAAAAACAATGTGAGGGGAATTTTCCTTTTTTATTTTTTACGGGTTATCTGGTTTATCTTACATGTGTCGTGTTTGGATATTGTACAAGAGCAACCAACAAAGCTTTCCAGCTCAGAAAGTCTCCACCTTTTATTGTCCGCTTAAGTTTACATCACATCAGCTCCTTGGAGGCAAATGAAGCCACAAATACATCACTGATATATGTTGTTCTTGTCTGTTATTTTCTTCAACATCCAAATAAAATGGTATCAAATCTGTTGTATAATCCCTCAATAACACAATTCGTGTGACAGCGCAGTCACTGTCTTTTCTGCTCACTGCTTACTTTATAGTTCGGTGTTGTAATAAATATCACAAGGTAGGACCTGCTTATAGATCAACCATATAGGCCCGGTGACATCACTTCCCCCGCTGCGGTCGCACACGCTTCCTCCTTACACATCCTCATGGTGTTGCTTCACCTCTTTGCGGCCGCCTCCTGCTGCATAATGACATTTTCTGTCTGCCGGTGACCCACTTGGCCCGGCTGTCAGAACAAACTTACAACCGAGGAGTCAGGGGAAGGCTTGAAAGTTCAGGCGTAGTTTTTTAAGCGTCCTGAGCGGTGTCCACAGTAATCGATGCGACCTGCTCCTCTGTTGTTGTCACGTGTTGCTGTCAAAGAGCTCCTGCTTGCAGTCTCACCATGAAACTATACATGTGTGTGTAAAAATACAGTGTATGAATGACTTTGTGCGTGTGAATATTGGCCTGTTGTTGCTCTGTGGATGTCTCACATTGGTTAGATATGTGCGCTGGCTTCCTTAATCTGAACTGTGGGTGTAAAGCTGCCAGCTGTGCCGATCATGCCAGAGTGAAAAGGAAATCTGAGCAACCTTGGCGCCTTTGCACATTTGCTTCCTGGTCTTTTGCAGCAGTTCTTGCAGAGGCATCAGTCCGTTCGTCCATAAAGCAGAGTGGGGTTGGGTGGCTTTGACTGGATCTGACGTGCTGTTTTCTTTCTCCTCACAGGGATCTCTCCGGTGTACTTCAACTTGTTTGGACTGATGAGGGAGAGCGACCGGATCTGGTTCCCCCCAAATCACATCTTTAAACTGCAGAGGCCGGACAGCGAGAGCCTGCACTTCAGAATCAGGTTTTTTTTTTTTAAATTTTATGTTCTTCTCCTCAGACGTTGGTTTGTTTTACGCCCGCATGTTTCTCTTACTGGCTCTTCTTTTCTGTCCAGATACTTTTTTCCTGGCTGGTATAACAGTGGAAATTCACTGTACGCACATCGCTATGGCACGTCCAAGGGTATGGAGAGCCCTGTGCTGGATGACTGCGTCATGGCCTACCAGTTCTTTCAGGTTAGTCTTCATGCTCTATTATCAACATGAAGTCTGTTATTGTCTCCTGTGCAGGGTACTTTTCCACAACAGGAAGACGAGCTATCACGAGGTTCTGGTTGGTCTTAATCGTAAACCCTATCAGTGCTAAATGATCTTATCCCACACTCCTTTCTCGCAGAAAGTTGATGTAACCTGAACCCGCCTTCTCACCGTGCCTTTGATCGTATCTCACTATAAGTATCTGTTTTTTGAGTCACTCGCGAGTCCCCACCCAGCTGAGCACACACTCGGCTGTGTGACGTCTCATCTCCTCACAGGAATGTGATAATAACATTAAACTCTGTTGGATCAGTTCTTTTCATTTACAGCAGACCTGAGGACATCGCCCTCAAGTGCGTCCTCTCCTTCACCTCCATCCCATTCTTCCTCTTTTATGCTTCGCTCTTGTAAAATGTAATGATAAGCAGAAATGTTGGGTTGGGGTGTGTGTGTGTGTGTGTGTGTGTGTGTGTGTGTGGGGGGGGGGGGGGGGGAGTGTGCAACCTCTTCTCCTTTCCCTTCCCCACAACCCCTTGTGTCTTTCATGTCTAGATCGGAAAAACACACGT
>JBAJHX010000035.1:17729057-17746502 GCA_037176925.1 Amniataba percoides | reverse complement strand
TTTTTTTTTTTTTTTTTTTGTTTTTTTTTTTTTTTTTTTTTTTTTTTTTTTTTTTGTTTTTGTTTTCCTTCAGTGTGTAAACTCTGCTCATTTCCCTTTCTCACAAACCATTGTGTCTGTCATGTCTTTGTGCAAGTTGAGAAACCAGGATGTGGTAGTAAGTGCCCTTTAAGATGCACAAATGAGGAACAAGTGTATTGGTTGCATGTGTCTGTGAACTCTTACGTGTGTTTAGGTGTGTTCAAATAGTTTCTGCTTTTTTTTTTTTTCGTGTCCCGCGTGCTGCTTGACACATGCTGCACTGGTCAGCTTTTGTTTTCATGCCCTCTGTCACATTGACACCATGCATGGGCTGCGTGTCGGCAGGCTGACCTCTGAACGCTCGACGCATGCAGCCGCCTTCTGTCATAGAGATCGACTCACAACAAACTTAAACAAAAAAGAGGTTACAGTTCATATGATTGCTTTTAATTTGGCTGCAAATTTGACATCAACCAAAAGAGGTTTGCAACCAAATTTTAAAAAAAAATCTCCTCCTTGCTTGTCTTGTCTATTTAATGACTCACACTTGAATTAATGTTTATTCTGAGGCATGTGACATAAGCCAGATATGCAGCTGGTGACACATTTATCATCTGTCGACCTTCCTCCTCCTATGCAACCCTCTCTCTCAACTTTTTCTCTCCCTCTCAGATCTGATGGCATCCATTTGGTTTTGACTCTTGTTGTTTTCTCTTCCAGTGGCGCAATGACTTTCTGAACGGCTGGGTTCAGATTCCAGTGAGTCACGAAGCCCAGGAGGAGTGTCTGGGCATGGCGGTGCTGGACATGATGAGGCTCGCCAAAGAGAGCGGCCAGTCTCCTGTGGACATTTGCAACAACACCAGGTGGGATGGCGCTCACGGCTGCACCGAGCGAGCTGCAATTCTTTATCTGTGTCTGTTTTCCTGCATTCATACGTTATTTAACCCGAACTGAGGGGGCGAACAAAACTACAAAGCAAGAGACAAAGAAAATAAAACATTTAATTCCACGCGGATTCGGTCTCGCTGCTCGCTCTCTCTCCTAAATAATGTAAAATGCTCAGGGTTGTGCCGGTGTGCTGTGCAGCTCATGATTTCAGAGCAGTGTGACAAGCTCCTCAGGACGCACTGAGCATCAAGAGAGTTTCATTATGTGTGTTCATGCAGCTGAATGAATTATCTCATTTCAGTGGAAAAGACGCCTGCAGTATCTTTACAATACTTACGCACTGTATCCACACCCATCAGCTTTTATGACGATTGTTGACTGATTTCCCCACACAGCGTTTGTGCTTTTAACCATGTTCCCTCTTTCGCTTGACGGTTCCCTTTCTATTCCTGTCGTTTATTCCTCATTCTCTTCTCTTTTTTGTGATTCTCAACCTCTCAGCTACAAGTCCTTCCTGCCGAGGTGCATGCGAAGCCGCATCCAGGAATACAACATCCTGACCCGCAAGAGGATCCGCTGTCGCTTCAAAAAGTTCATCCAGCAGTTCAGCGAGTGCAAGGCCACGGTGTGCAACCTCAAGCTCAAATACCTGATGAGCCTGGAGATGCTGCTCCCCTCCCTCTACTCCGAGCGCTTCCAGGTCGCCGATCTGGAAGCGCGCGAGTTTACCGTTGTTGTCATGGGCAACAAGGGCATCCAGTGGTCAAAAGGGAAAGATGAAGAGGCAGCAGATGAGGTGAGGACTTTTCACGTTGCCATGGTAACACATTTGTAGACCACACGATGCTGTCGTGGGCGATTTTAACCGACAGATGGAGCTCCAGGAGTTTGGTTTAAAAAAAAAAATGCCAGTAACGATGAGAGCGCATGTGTGTGCACACTTCTTCATCTAATGCAAACGTAAAACCACCGTTTTGGTGTCTCCAGGAGCTGCAGACATACTGTGACTTCCCGGAGGTGATTGACATCAGCATCAAACAGGCCAATAAGGAAGGCTCGGTGGAGAGTCGCATAGTGACCCTCACCAGACAGGACAACCAGATCCTGGTAGGGAGCACAGATGACTCCTCTTCTTCTGCTTTACATAGATCTGCTGTCGCTCTTAAATAATTGTTTACTTTGCTTTATTCCAATCTAATCTCATTTTCAACACTGTTTGTAAACCAAACTGGCCCCCGAGGACATTAAACCCCTGCTCTGCTTGAGTCTGCTCATTAGGATATAATGATCACATACTTGCTCGAGTGGCTAAATTCCATAATTATGTGGATTGAAAGCACATTGTTTACACTGATTTAAAGTTGGAAATTGGCTCTGAATGATTTAATTTATCCTTTTCTGCATCCGTATTCTTGACTATGAAGGAACTGGAGTTTCATTCGCTCTCGGAGGCCCTGTCATTCGTGTCATTAGTCGATGGGTATTACAGATTGGTCGCAGATGCGCATCATTATCTGTGCAAAGAGGTGGCCCCACCGAGACTTCTGGAGTGCATCCAGAGCTACTGCCACGGCCCCGTGTCGTGAGTATCACACAGGCGCACAGATAACAGCGTGTCACACGTGCACCCACAAACACAAAGGCATTCACACACACACACAAAGACGCGCTCTGTCTCTTTGATCACAGGATGGAGTTTACGATCTGTAAGCTGCGTCGCTCTGGGAACCGCCAAGGCCTGTACATCCTCCGCTGCAGCCCCAGGGACTACGACAAATACTTCATGTCCTTTGTGGTGGGGGTAAGCCGTTAACGTTGAGTCACCATCAATGTGAAGTTCTGTGTTTCTGACATGTGACTTTAAAAATAGACTTTGCTAATTGATAGACATTACAAACTGCTTTACGCGCACCACAGCAGACTACCAGATGATCTCTTCCACCGGCTGATGAGTGTAGTGCTTTGATTAAAAAAATTATCTTCGTAAATGGCAACAGCATGCAGAACTACAATAATAATTTAAATATCACTCCTGTTCTCAGCACTGCAGGGAGCCTAAAGGTTTGATTCTCTTACATGCTCGTATGTGTACTGACACCGATTAAATCCAGGGAGACGTCTTTATAGTCTCTTACAGTGATGTTGCAGAACTTAACTACTCATTTTCACCTTTCACCTGTCTTTCAGTATGACGCTGTGGTGGACTATAAGCACTGTCAGATCGTGAAGACGGAGGCAGGAGAGTACATCCTGAGCGGCGCCAAGAGGAGCTTCGGCTCGCTCAGGGAACTTCTGCACTGCTACCAAAAGGAGGCGCTGCGTACCGACGGATACACGTTCCAGCTGACCAGCTGCTGCCCGCCCAGCCACAGAGGTCAGTGTGGGGTCGTATACGAACACACAAACACCCACGCACATTTTAAGATAGGGAATGTTGACTGAGGCACGGCTGCTGCAAAAATAGGCAACAGCATCCTCTCCAAAACACATGGATGAGTTTTAATGGATCTCTGCACACTTTTACTTTTCCTCAGATAAATCCAACCTGCTGGTGTGTAGAAATAATCAAGGCGCAGAGATTCCCCTTTCTCCCTCGCTCCACAAGCACAACATCAGCCAGATGGTCTTCCACAAGATCCGAAAAGAGGACCTGGTCATCGTAAGATAACCCTCTTTGACTTTTTGCTTTAGCTTTTTCTCTCTTCTCTCAAGACTGTTTAAACACAAGCATGCCATGTTTTTCCAGTTTTATGTTGCATTATTAGAGGAGAGGATTTGTTGTGGACCTGTGGAAGCTTTAAGAGAGCTTGTGAAAAGGTCCCTGAATGCAACATCTTTCCCCTGAACGCAACGTCTTTCCCCTGAACAGAGATGCTATGTCTGCATTTCTAAAAAGGTTCAAGAAGCTCACTGCTGTCTGCATTTCCACTGTGGTCTAAAGACCCACAAAGATTATGCAGATTAGTCAGGTGACGTGTGCGAAAGCAAAGGCTGCTTTTACACATCATCTCTGCATGCTGGATTTCCTCCTCAGCACAAATGCTCAGCGAGGCCCGGACTTTGTTGGGTGTTGCTCCATCTGTTGTCAACCTTCTTCTGCACTATGTCAGTGTTGAACTAAAACACAGTTGCGAATGCAGGATTTTAAAACAGGATTGACATAAAATGCCGGGGATACTTCCTATATTCTGACAAATAATATAAATGGGTGTAAATGTGAAATAATACTGAATGTAAGATACACAGATGTGGGGCTTTTAGGAAAACCTGATAATATGCATAGGCAAATAGGTACTAGGAGCTGTCATCAGAGGGGACAGGATGTTTCGGGTCGAGAGGTCCCTACAATTGACAGACAGACTTCCTCAACTGATCAGCCAATTGTGGCTCAGAGTCAGTCGCAGTCTCTGTGGACGTGTGTGTGTGTGTGTGTGTGTGTGTGTGTGTGTGTGTGTGTGCAATCACGTGACAGCAGCTTAGCTGTGCTCCCCCCTCACTTTGTCTCTGTCTCGACATATTTGCTGTCATCTGAGCGCCAGTTTTGAACGGGTCTGTCACAGGAAAACCACAGCAGGCGTTTGACTAATCAGAGAGAGCTCAGGGGTTTTTTCATATATTATCTTCTCACCTGTCCCTTGGTGGATAACAAGTTTTTTTTTTTTTTTTTTTTTTTTAAATCTTCCTGTTTTGTTGTGCATTTAGTTAAGAGCCGTGGAGGCCATACATTAATTATGTTGTATCTTAAGCTGTCAAAACCACAGTTTTAGTTTTAGTATGACACCGGTGAGAAAACTCTGATGGGAGTGTGAGATGAAGACAATGACGATTAAGTCAAAATAGTAGTCTCATCTGAGCATTGCCAAGTCTCTGATTTCTCATTTTAATCATAGTGCACCATAACTGTCTTTGCCAGAAGATTATCTCCAATGAACTTCTTATAAAAACTTCTTGCACAGTTACAGCAGTCCGCCCCTTTTCCAAAGTAGAAGAATGTTTTCAACATAAGAATGATAACATCTCTTCTGCAGAATGAGAGTCTGGGCCAAGGAACGTTCACCAAGATCTTCTGCGGCGTGAGGAAAGAGCTGGGCGACTACGGGGAGGTACACCAGATCGATGTCGTCATCAAGATCCTGGACAAGGCCCACCGCAATTTTTCAGAGGTTGGCTTGTTAACGGAGTGAGTGTGTGACTAAGTGAGTGAGTCAGCGAGCGAATGTGACATCATCCGATGAGCATTTTCTGTCCGGCGTTTCTCTCTGCAGTTCTGAGGAGATGAGTTAATGAGGTCTCTCGTTTTCTCCCTCGTAGTCGTTCTTCGAGGCAGCCAGCATGATGAGCCAGCTCTCCCACAAGCACTTGCTCCTCAACTACGGCGTGTGCGTTTGCGGGGACGAGAGTAAGTCGGCAGCTTGCACACACACACACGCACAAACACACACAAGAGATGCTTGTGAAGGAAGGAATGATGTTGTTTAAATGAGATAATGAAACAGAGAGGGGAGGAGGTTCTCGACCTGCTGACCCGCCGTGCCCCGACCCTTTCGCTCTGACTCGATTGAGCCCTCGGGATTAACGATTTGTCACTGCAGTCGTGATCTTTACCCTCCCTGAACACACGACAGAGCAGCAAGTCTGGAAATCTTTACCAGCTGCATTTCTGAGTGCAAGAAAAGAACCAGAAAGAAAGAAAAAAAAAAGATGATGAAGGAAGAAAAATATGTTTTGTCGCTGGGTGTCAGGGTGTGTCTTCATCGAAATCAGGCTCATGTTGTAATGATCTGAGCTTAATGGCTTAGAAGAAATTCAACTCTATGAAAGAAACTGACAGGAGGAGAAAGTGTTCTGTTTGTGTCCACAGCAACTCTCTGTTTCTAACTGCTGTCAGAGTGCCACCAACATTACATCCAAAGCTGGATGAGAAGGAGTTTGGCTTTGTTTCTATGCAGAGAGCAGCAGCTGACAAAATGATCCCTCTCTCGTCTCTGTCAGACATGATGGTGCAGGAGTACGGTAAATTTGGCTCGATGGACACCTACCTGAAGAAGAACAAAAGCTCTGTTAACATTACCTGGAAGCTGGAGGTGGCCAAGCAGCTCGCCTGGGCCATGCACTACCTGGTAAGACCGCCGACGTCACGCAAGTCCGACCAGCAGACGTTCAAAGCAGAAGGAAATACCTTCGACCAGGCCAAGTTAATTAATGCTGCCATATCTGCACACAGGAGGATAAAAACCTCATTCATGGAAATGTCTGTGCCAAGAATGTACTTTTGATCAGAGAGGAGGATCGGATGACGGGCAGCCTGCCCTTCATTAAGCTCAGCGACCCGGGTATCAGCATCACTGTGCTGCCCAGAGAAGGTGAGACAATTCTGCTTTGGTGCGATCTCAGTTTGCTTTCTTTTTTCTCTCCACTCATGTGTCTCCTCCTCTCTGCAGTCCTGGTGGAGAGAATCCCATGGGTGCCGCCCGAGTGCATCGAGAACCCCCAGAACCTGAGCCTGGCCACGGACAAGTGGGGCTTCGGAACCACGCTTTGGGAGATCTGCAGCGGCGGAGACAAACCGCTCAGCACGCTGGACTGCTCCAAGGTCACAAAGACGAATGCAGCGTTGAGTCTCTGAGGATGATCTGTGTTAAAGGACGAGTTCGACACTTTGGGACTTGTTGAATTTGGTTGCCTTACTGATTTCAGAGAGTCACAGGAAATTGTCACTACATCCTTTTTTATACTTTGGTTTTGAAAGTTTTGGAAGGGCTGGTTGGTGCATTTTAAATTTTGGATAGATCCAGACTAGATGTTTCCCTGTTCTATTGATTAATTTAAGAAAGTCAGTCAGCGTTTTGTTTCTTCTGTCTCCAGTACTTTCACCGTTTCCCGACTCTCTTTGCAGCTTCTGACTTTTGCTCTTTTCCCTCTGCAGAAGAACTTGTTCTACGAGGACAGGCACCAGCTGCCGGCTCCTAAATGGACCGAGCTGGCCAACCTGATCAACAGCTGCATGGACTACGAGCCCTCGCACCGGCCGTCCTTCAGAGCGATCATCCGAGATCTCAACAGCCTCTTCACACCAGGTAGGAAGACAGAATGAATGCAAAGTACGACCCTCCTTCAGCATCACCTCATCAAGGGTTTTATATAAAATGACTTTGGTCCTTGCAGACTACGAGCTGCTGGTGGAAAGCGACATGCTGCCCAACAGGTCGAGAGGCACCGGCTTTCCCTGGGCCTCCGACAACCAGGAGCCCGCGCAGTTTGAGGAGAGACACCTCATCTTTCTTAAACAACTGGGCAAAGTGAGACACACACACACATATTTACATTTCGTTGAGCGTTATCAAGAATTTCTCTAGAAAAACTGCAGTTTGTTTCCTGTTTCTGTTTGTGGTGGTTTTAGCTTCAGTCTCAAACTTTATGCAATAAATGGGTGATGGAAATGAGATCAAATATGAAACCCACGTCTTTCTTAAGAAATTCTATTTTTTTTATTTTTCTGATGTGATGATGATGTGTATTCTTTTCAGTAACTGTAAATTCTTTCTGACTCCACCCTAGTTCACAGGAATGCAACAAAATACTCTGAAATAAAAAAAAAACAAAAGAAAAGAAAAAGATCTAAATCATTTCTGTAAATCGTTTCTGTATCTCTCAAATCTCCGACCTGACACCTGCAGGGAAACTTTGGCAGTGTGGAGATGTGCAGGTACGACCCCCTGCAGGACAGCACAGGCGAGGTGGTGGCCGTGAAGAAGCTGCAGCACAGCACGGCCGAGCACCTCAGGGACTTCGAGCGAGAGATCGAGATCCTCAAATCCCTCCATCACGAAAACATCGTCAAATACAAAGGAGTCTGCTACAGCGCGGGTACGAGCACGGCGTTCGATCTCTATATGAAATATCAGATCTGTCTTCGGTGCAGCTGTAATTCTTTGTCTTTCTTAAAATGCAGTTCCCCTACAAATTTTAGAGTATCAGAGAATTTTCTACATGGAAAAAAAGTTTATTTGAAACTGTATATTTTCTTATTTTAGCATTAAAGTGTCAGTCTCTGATAAACTGAATATTTTAACTGCATAATCTTGATTCTTAACTGACATCTTGGAGGGTTTTTTTTCATTCTAGTGACAAAGCCGCTTGTTTTTGCCTAAAACTTGATTTGATATTTGACTCCTTGATTTGATATCGCCACCCAGACAGATCGTGTTAGTCATAATAATGTCTCTACATTTGCAGCCTTTGGCGTTGACGTCCGTGCCCACGAAAGAAATAAATCCACATTTTCTCAGATGTGCCCCCTCGAGATTTCGGCCTTCACTCCTCTGCTCACACGTCATATTTTCTAACTCAAGCATCAATGTTCTTCTTTCTCCGGCAGGACGAAGGAACCTACGGCTCATCATGGAATATCTCCCCTACGGCAGCCTGAGAGATTACTTGATAAAACACAAGGACCGCTTCGATTCCAAGAAACTGCTGCACTACGCATCGCAGATTTGTAAGGTAATGCTGTGCAGCAGGTGGTGCAGACTTTGCATCATACCTGCAGGTCGTCCAAGAGCTGCAGTCCAGAGCAGATATCTAAAAATAAGTCAAATTCAGACAGCTGCTTCCTGTCCTCCTCTAGTGCTGAATGTTCTGTTTTTTTTAAGTGGACTGCAGGATCAGAGTGGATTTGTATTATTATTGTTATGATGGGGAGACAGGTGGTTGTGAGATATTGGAAATCACAAGGAGGCCCATCATTTCAGGACAGCTTTACAGAGCTCGCTAAGGTGGCTGCATATAAATAGATGCCTTTGGAAAAAAATATGGGTGTCATATTTGATATATTTAGCAGAAAATTGTTCTTTTTTTGGCATTTGGTATCATATGTTTATGAATTATGAAAATACATAAAACCACAGAGGACAAAAGTAATGATTAGAAATCAAAATCTGATAAATTTGTTTTATTTGGGTGTTGTGACAAATATAGGCCGTAAAAAGGTTTACTGCCGCACCGTGTGTATATGGTATGAACACAAGAGTCGTCTGTTTTTCTTGTTTTCGTGTGACTTCAGGGTATGGACTATCTTGCCATCAAGCGGTACATCCACAGAGACCTGGCCACAAGAAACATCCTGGTGGAGAGCGAAATGAGGGTGAAGATCGGCGACTTCGGCCTAACCAAGGTGCTGCCGCAGGACAAAGAGTACTACACAGTGAGAGAGCCCGGGGAAAGCCCCATCTTTTGGTGAGAAGGACGCACTGCACGTGTTTGTAGGCAGACGTGTTTTTATACGTCTTTGTGGGTTGACTTTTATGTAGGTAGAAAAGTGGCTCTGAGGAAGTTTTGACATGTTTTCTACACTTTGTAGTATGTATATGTCATGTATATATATATGTCAAACCTAGAGCCTTAACCACTTTCAAACCTAAAGATAAAAACAACTAAATGTGTTTCTTTACTACACTTTTATAGGAAATTTAACTTATTTATGGAAGTTTATTTCTGGTCAGTTCTATTAGTTTTTTTTTATTTCATGTCATTTTATTCCATCTTAAGTGATTTAATTTTTTTGTTTTAGTTTTTTGTTGCTTCTTTGTCTTTGGAAATCACTCAGACTTGCATCTGTGTTTGAAGTGTGCAATATGAACAATGCCTTTGCTTGCTTTTTGTGTGTATATATATCATAAATATGGTGTCTTGTGTTATATTCCAGGTATGCTCCAGAGTCGCTGACAGAGAGCAAGTTCTCTGTGGCATCAGATGTTTGGAGTTTCGGTGTCGTTCTCTACGAACTCTTCACCTACAGCGACAAGATCTGCAGCCCCCCAGCGGTACTCCACTTCTTCTTACTTTTTTTTCCTTTTCTTAGCTCATTTGGTAACCCTTTTTCTTCCATTAACTGTCTGACTAATGTAATTCTAATGTAATCAGGCTGTGTGATTAGTTTGTAGGGCTCTTAAAGAAATCAGTTGATTACAAAGTCAAAAACAGGAAACACTTCGTTTTTAGGGGGAAGGGCAGGGGGGAGTTTTACTAAGATCCAAACAAAACTGACTTTTTTTTTTATTCTTTTCCAGGTGTTTATGGACAAAATGGGGAATGAAAAGCAGGGCCAGATGATCGTGTACCATCTGATAGACCTGCTGAAACAAGGATACAGATTACCTGCTCCTGAAAATTGTCCGAAAGAGGTCAGCACATCAAAAATGTTAAATAAAAATGATTTTTTTGGTCATTTCATATAAATTCACAAGTGCAACAACTCACCCAAGTCCAGCGGGTTTAAAGTGATAACCTCACTAGCTTTCTGTGCTGCAGGGATGGACAGGAAAGTTAAAGACTTGTCAAGAAAGATAATATCACTCTTTTCCCTTAAGCAATAGGGGGCTTCCATTTATTGCTTAAGGGATGAGAGTGATATTTTCTTGTCATATTCAATAAAAAAATGTCCTTGTCATAACCCGACGTAAAAATATCTTTCAGAAAACTTAAATAAAAAGGTTTCATGACTGTGAAACTAACTTAGTTATTAAACCAGAGGGTGACGATCGTGTTTTTCTTCTGCATTAACGTTCTTGTTCTGGTGCCTCCTTCAGATTCACAAGATCATGACGGAGTGCTGGAGCAGTGAACCGAGACTGCGCCCTACTTTCAAGACATTAATCCAGAGTGTGGAGACTGTACGCGACAGCACAGACGGATGAGCGGCACTGACCTGCCCCCCCGCCCCCACGAGCCTTCGACCTTTTAGGTGTTGCCTCCCGGGAGTCGGTGCTCACACATGAGAACAGAACATGAATGTCTCTGTGACGTCTGGGTTTGACTGCGGCGGTGCTCTCGTCACTCGTCGGAAGTACACTTACTGTTTTTTTTTCTCTCTTGGTGCTCTACACGTCTGTCGGCCTAATTAACATGATGATGGAGAGCAGCGGTGTCCACTTTTCTCAGCAGCTCCCCCGCTGCCACGCGAGTTTTCAAACGATGTGATTCAACAGTACACTACATCTGACTCAGACGCCAAACAAAGATTACTTCGGATGCAATTAAGAACATTTCATCATGGGATAAATTATTTGTATTTGTGTTTTTTGTACATGTATGTCGTGTTTTACAAATTGGATTGTTTTTTACGACCTTCGTGGACCAGAGAAATGAGATGCTTTTCAAAGAATCCATGATTTTCTCTACTTGATGCAATTTGTGTTGAATGTTGAAGCCTTTAAAGTCCAAAAAATGGTGCCAAATATGTGTAAATAACCAACAGGTGGCATTTACTGCTCAGTGCTTTTATTTTGTACTTTTATTGCCAAAAAATGAGAGGCAGTTTATTTTGTTAAACCAAGAGGACTGAGCAGAAGTTTCTTTCTGCTCTGTGCTTTAAAGACGTTAAAGGACGGATATTTTCGCAGAGCACCGGCTCTTCTTTTGTCTCAGCCCGTGAGGAGCCCAGATTTCATGTTTTACAGATATTCATTGCACTTCATTGATTCATGATTCTGCAGGTTTCTGTGCAGATGACGCAACAGGAAAAGATGTTCCCTTTCGAGAACTGTTTGTTTGCCATGACTACGTTCTTCTCTCCACACAACGCAGGTCACACGAGGCTATCTGTTTACAACAGTGTAAAACTTTGAAATACATTATGCAACAGCCGCTCATGAAGCTTTACAAACAGGCATCTGGTTGTGACATAACATGCATTATCACTCATTTTGAAAGGAAACGCAATATCATTATGAAATAATGATATTGCCTTTTTAATTACTAGTTTATATATTTCTTATAAAAAAACAGTACAATACAAGGTTTACTTTCTGACTTTAGATATTTCACCTGAAAATACTTTTGCTGAATGTGGAGAAAAAAAAACAATGAAGGGAGATGCTTTTATTTTCTGCAGCAGCTTGTTGTTGCGAGCCAGTGTTTTATTTACTTACTTACTTGACTTTTGTTCATGTCAATACTTTCCCACATTTGTAAAGATTTATTTTTTATTTGAATGTTTAAAACTTTATGTACCAGATGTTTATGACTGAAGGTGACTTGGGGGAGAGGAAACCTTTTTTTTTTTTAAACAGCATCTTTCCTTCCTGTTTGATGGCCAAAAAAAATTAAACTTACGTACAGTCGTACAGCGCATTTGTAAGTGACCCCTGGACAGGATTTAAATGAATATGAATATAAATATGAATATGTTTGCGTAAAGCCTGCTGTGATGAGAGATTGCTGCCTGACGGTATGTTTATTTCACAGATCTGTATTATTGTGAAATATGCACGTTGGTGTGTAAGATGATTATTTTGAGAAATATGTATCAGTTTCTACTCAGAGAATTTGAGAAAATGGAGGATGTTAAATAAGATTACACTGCTGGTTGTTCTTTCCATTTATTTAAAGTATTTTCAGTTTGTTTCTGTATGAATGACATTAAGCCAGATTTTGTCATCTTGTGGCATCATTTATATGTAGATATATGTAAATACTTAAAGACGGATATGTAGTATAAATCCAGGTGTGTATATACTTTTATTAAAGAAGATATACTGTAGTATGATGGACACGAGAGTTTGTCTTGTTTCATTTAAAGATGGCAGTCGTAGGTGAAAATATTTTTTTTTGTGAAGATGAAGTTTTATATGCAACACTGGGAAATAATTTCTTCATTTAGATGGTATTGTTGTGGTTTTAAATAATGTTTAAGTTTTGTTTGAAAGGGTGAAGAAAAAAAGGAATCCACTTTTAAAGCAGTGCCCTCGGGGCGTTGACGGCAAACAATCAGGCCGACGTAATGTTGTGAGGGGAGGCCGGCAATAAATTCACAGCCGCCTAAATGACATTAATGTGCGATATTGGCCCGTGCGAGCATGAACGTAGTTTAATCTTAACGTGGGAGCTGTTTATTGCTCCGCATCCTTTCACCGGGTACAAACAACAAAGTGTCATGGAAGATATATGATGCCGATCAACATTTCATATCAACACAGTTCTTAAAATTAATTTTCAGTGATGCTGAAGGGGGTGAAATACAGTACATCTTTTATTAAACAAAATATCAACAAGTGGGGAGAACAAAGGAAATAATATGAGACATGAGATGTGATGAGTCTTTGTGATTCAGCTGCTCTTTTACTATGTTTTGTCTATTCTGTGGAATAAAGACATGAGTGGGCTAATTACAAGCTATTGGACAGCAGATGTGAACTTTCTCCCCTCCGTGTTTTACCTCCTCCATCCCTGCACACTGTCCGTTACCGCCCATCAAACCACCCCCTCTCCTCCTCTCTTGCCTCAGCACAAGCGTCCGATATCGTTTTTGGTGCAGCCCTGGTTACAGCACTTCCCCGCCACCCCGAGAGAAAAGTTCCTCTTCCTTTTGCTCGGTAGGGGCCAGTCAGCCGCCGCCGGGTCTCCGTCGTGTCTCTCGCCTAAAATCGTGGACGGCAGAGATCTCTCCAGCGTGGACGGGTCGTTCGCCGCCTGCTGCTGTCCATCTCCTGCGGCCCCGTAAAGAGCCAGGAGGTCTGCCAGGGAGGAGGAGGAGGAGGAGGAGGAGGCGAGGCGGAGAGGAGAGCGGTTATCTGGGAGCTCTGTGCCGGGTTGCCAGGTCTGCTGGTTGTCCTCCACTGTAACGTCACTGAGGGAACTCCACCGGAAGGGATCTGGAGAAAGAAAAAAGGATAAAAATCACAACCAGGAATTAAACAGAAACTTATTAACCTTGTAATTTGCACTCCTAAATTAACAGATAGGAGGATTGAAACATGTTGATAGAAACACTTTTTAGAGGAATTATAGTCATTTCTCACTAAAAGCTTGCCCTGATATGAGGCGCCGTCAATCAGCTGACTAACAGATATGTGAGGGGGGGTAGTCGCCTGATTAAACCCCTGTGGCAGCTGAACCTTTATGATGTGTAATAACTCACCGTCTAAATAACATGCTCGGTGGAAATCTACACATGAAAAAACAGAAAAATGCAGTTTCTTCTGTTTCCTTCTTTTTTTCATCTCTACCCTTGCTGAGAGTAAAACACCTGGTTTCAACATGTGGCTGAAAGCACTTTATTTTGAAACTCATCTGCATACCTGTTGACATTTCTGTGCTTTTATTTCTATGTAATGTGTCTAAATAGCATGCACAAGCAGGGAAATTGATAAAAGTGACTCACCTAAGTCGCCCTCTGTGGACCGTCTCCACCGGGAGCCGCCGCAGGTGAAGATGACCGCTCTGATGAACTCTCTGCCGCACAGCTTCACCCCGTAGTCTCTCGGTATGATCAGGCTGCTCATCACGTCCGCCTGCGTGCTGCCACATATGCCTCCAACGCACACCACGGCCACGGCGAGGCTCAACCTCCAGAGCATTTTTCACTTGAGCTGCGCGGGAAGGGTCAGCTGAGCTCCACTTCAGATCGAATCAAGTGGTGCCAAATTTCCTGCAGCTTTCCTTCTTGTTTCTTTTTTTCTCTCTCGCTCTCTTGTTTGGGAGACTTTTGAATCTGCAGCCTGTTGAGCCAAAGTTGCAAAAAGCTGCTTCTGTTTGTCTGTCTTGCGTCGTCCTCCTCTTGTACTCTCTATAAACCTGGTCACTAGTTCACTCATCAACTTATGCGTTCGACCTCCTCCTCTCTCTCTCTCTCTCCCCCTCTTTTTCTCTCCTCCTCCTCCTCCCTCACATACAGACACAAACGTCATTTAGATTAATGACAATGACGTACTCAGGAGTTATTTCTTTATTGTACTTGCATTAGGGGAATGCGCACGTTACTCACACACTAGTTGCAGGAAGGAGTTTTAAGACAAACTACACGAAAGCAAGCGCAACATTCAGTATGTCACGCTGCGAGGAAATTAAGGTTGTAAATGGTTTAGGCTTATATTAACACTCTGGGTAAAAAAATAGATAGTTTGGGATATATATATTGGATTTGTAGCTTTGCATCACAGAAACACTTTATCATGAAATACAATCAGAGAAAAAGGTTTCGTGATATTTCTTTTTATTGGAATTACAAATATAGTTTCTGTTTTCAAGATGCCAAACATTTTAGAGTTAAAATGATGATAAATACTAAACGCATACATATCAGCACCCCGTAATACTTTACATCCACTGAATACTAATGTGGTAATAAAAAAAAATAAAAATACAGGCGCACCAATTATTTTTTTTAGCTTTGGTATAAAACTCAAATTCAAACTTGGCAAATAAACTCATTTCTTTCAATTACAAAAACATTTTTTGGGATAAAGTTAAGATGAAGTAAATCCGGGGTAGAAACAATCTTCTGCTGTCAGGACGGATGTCTGCAGTGTTGGGAATTTTAATAATTAAGACTTAATTAAGTCTTATTTTGGATTGTGAGTGTACCAGGGTAAAATCGAATGTGTATTTTAAACTGAACTAAAGCTGAAAAATGAATATTGCATTTGTTCGTTTTCAGTTTACAAGAAAATTACACACCAACATTAAGCTTACGGCCTCGATGCACTCAGACAGTCACATTACTGCGAGTGAGCTGAGGAGCTTTTCTGCCCTCCTGTGGTCAAAAATCACTTTATGCAGCTTTAACTACGAGTCTGTGCTGAGTTCAAACTGGAGTAACTTAATGAAGTATACTCAAACCAGACAGCATGCAAATAAAATCTGTTTTTTAGTGTGTTGTTGCTGCACACGATACAGGAAATAAAGTTTAAATTGTGGGTTTCAAAACACTTGAATCTTTTGAAAACAACAAAATAAGTGTTAAATCTTCTGATGTTTAATTGCCAGTAATGCTCGAAAGCTGCAGTTTGACTGAAATTATAAACTTCCTATAGTATAAATTGACAAATTATGTATATTTTTGTATTCAGTGACCTTTGATGTTTGTATGTCAAACATATAGAATAAGTATTTATTGTGGTTTTGGGACACAACTATTGTCTCCAATTTAATGCTACAATTTTTAAATGCTGCAAATATTTATGTTATATGTGATTTAATGGTACTGACTGTATATAAGTACCCAGATTTATTGATATTGTGTAACAGTGGTTCAGTGCTGACAATGTTGATTCTTCTCTAACAACAGTTACCATTTTATAACTTTTATATTAATTAACATTAACTCGCAGTTCATGAGATTTATATCATTAGTGCAAACCATGAACTCAATTTTAATATCCATCCAAATATAATTTAGCAAAAGCAGCACAGGTGAATGCATCAATTGGACAATTCTGACTTTTATCTCAAATAACTAACATTTCACTTCTCCAAGAGGGAGCTGAGGCTGATTTTAGCGCGGCGAGCTTTCTCTATGCTATCAAAAGTCGGAGTCCCGTTTGGCAGGTCCAGACGGTCGTGTTCAGACGCCATGATACTTTCAGCCTCCCCTAAAGGTGTGATGGGAGGAAAAAAGAGGTTTAGAGCAACTGTATTGTATTTAGTCTGGTTTTAGTTAGTTTAGTTTCAGTTTGTTGTTGATATCCCCCAAAGAGATTCAGTGTTTGCTAAATGATTCAGTGGTTGAAGATTTTTTTACACGAGGTGACGGCGCTGATGATTTTAAGTGTTTAATCTCACCTCTCATTCGATAAATGAGCGTCCCATAGGCGCTGTCCATCTGGTAAGCAAGTATGAAGCTGAGAGGAACGATGGGAGCCAGAAGGCCTGGTCTCTTTCTTTTAATGGCACTGCAGAGAGGTAAAGAGGAGAAGTCATTAAAAAATTAAATAAATAAATGAAATAGCACCCACATATATCATCACGTCATTTTAACAAGATGGTAACTGTTAAGTGTTACATCACTCTCCATGATGTAACTATAAAACATCATATGTGGAGCTTCAACAGTAAAGATCACTGAGCTGCGATTTATTGAAAAGTGAAGCTGTGAAGTCTCAGTTCAGCGACAATCACACTTTACAAGCTGATACAAGTCGTCCTCTCTCGGTGCGTCGTTACTGTGTTCATGTGTTAGATACAGATCATTTCATGTTGGACAAAAACACCTCTGCAAGCATCCACGAATAAAACTCACCCCACAGTGAGGCCGGCAGCAGCCAGCGTGAAGAAAGTGCCGAAGTATTTGAGAAACTCTCGGGACCAGGCGATCTGCATCGCCATCTGCCGCTCCCTCATCTGGTTCTGCATCAGGATCTGACGCTCCATCTACAAACACACACGAGAGGAAGGATGCAAAAGACATCTTAATAACATGAAACATAATTATTATAAAAACACAAAGTTTAACATAGTAATTGTCATTTTCTTCAATCATATAATTATAAGAACTCGTACAATATGACAAAAAATGTCTCCTTGAGCAGGTTGATGAGCCAGAAAGAAACCCTGAATCAACTTACTGAATTTTCCGCACTATAGGGCGCACTGGATTATAAGTCGCGCTGTCAATAAGTGGTCTATTTTCGATCTTTTTTCATATATAAGGTGCACCGAACTATAAGGCGCATCACACACTGTACGTATCACTCCGTGAGGCTCCTGACTACGGTGGCTGTAATGCTCCAACAATCCATCAAGCAGCGCAGCTTCGTA
>JBAJHX010000035.1:17710534-17728957 GCA_037176925.1 Amniataba percoides | reverse complement strand
ACATTTTGACAGATTTTTGAGCGCCGTGTACCACATAAAATCTGTTCAAGGTCAGTAAGCACAACCAGAATTCATACGTAAGGTGCACTGTCGATTTTTGAGAAAATTTAAGGATTTTAAGTGCGCCTTATAGTCCGAAAAATACAGTACTGAATTTCCAAATAAAAGAAATACTAAGAATCCAACCACAAATCATTAATATTAGCTAATCACAGATACATGTATCACATGATTTATGTTGCCCAATAAGCATCAAAAAGTATGTAATGTCATTTAGAAACATTACATACAGCAGTTTGTCCACCAGAGAGCACTGATAAGTATATTTTTCAAATGTAAAATGTCACTGAAAGCATTTTTTGTCATGATTCACGAAGAGCTAAATTTAACAGATAATAAGAATGAATGAATGAATTTCAGTCAACATAACCAGCTCGGATTTTCAACCTTACAACGTTTTTTAGTCTCCAGTTTGCAGTAAAATATATTTCAAGGATAAGTCAAATAATATGCCAAACATGAAAGATGCAAACTAGATAAAAGACCATTTTTAACAAATTAAACACTCAAAATCTGCTCACAATGTTGCACAATTAAAATGACAAAAAGAGAAATAGAGCAGCGAGGCCGACAGAGGGACAAAGAAAGGGTCAAAGGAGGAGACACATCCAAAACGCTGCGTTCATGCTGATGAGGCTCAGTCGGATCAATCTTTTGTCTGCCGTTTCCTGTTTGACGCTCGCTCGCTCGCTCACGTCTGCACGCTTCCTGCATGACGACTGACACCGAGCTGACTGAGTGACACTCTCATTTACGGGGCCTTTATTCTCAGAAAGTGAACATGTCAAAGATGAGCTTTTATTTCCACTTAACAGGAAGGCGATGATGCAAATGTGCAAAAAATATATGCAAAAAAAAAAAAAAGAAAAAAGGAAAGAAAAAAAAACACGGCGCCATCCAACTGAGAATGACGTCAAGCCGGTGACATAAATTACAACATGTCGGAGAAACATTTTGATTTCTGACTTTCAGTGTACGTTAATGGATGAACATTATGTGAAATTAAATAAAAGAGGCATCTTAAATAGACTTACACATATTTGTGAGGTCTGAATTTGTAGAATAGAGTAACAGAGTTATGCTGATAAAAATAAACTTTAATAATTGTAGAAGGCATTAAACACCAAGGTAAGAAGATTAATTATACTATAAAATGCTTTATGAATTCTTGTGAATTAAGAGATGCAATATTTGATTTGGCCTGTTGAAGCATCTTTGCAATAAAGCAAGTAAAACATCAACATTAACAGATAAATCGGGACAACAGAAGAGGGTGAAACATCTTTAAAAATACCACAATCCGGTTAAGGAGCCTCTGAATCAACAAGTCAGACACAGTTTGTAACATTAGTCTGATTTACATCATAAATAACAACTAAATATTTGATATTATACTGGAAAGTAATTCTAATTGACCATTTTAATTGTGATATAAAACAATTTGCATACTACATTTCTACAAATCAGTGGGAGAAATCTATTAATAGAAATAGAAATGGCACTTTCCAAACACTTTCTGTTGTTAATGTATGACTAAATTTTCTCTCCTGCTGCGACCAGGAGAAAGAGCGAGGTGATTTGATGACTAAAATGCTTGGCTACTAATAAAAGTTGTAAGTAGTGGAGGAGTAAAATGTGCCTAATTAAAAAAAAAAGCAGCTGAAGAGGATTAATGTGTAATCACAGGGTGTTTTTGACGTCACTGGGCACTTATAACAATGAGGCACAATCAATCCTTCAATTTAAATCTAGTGTGTTTTTTAAGCCTGCTGTTATGGCTGATTGTGGTTCAATCATCAGCGGCGATCACGAAAGAGAACAACACACCTTTTTTTATGTCATAGTCACATTTTCAGCCATAAATGACTTTTTCTATAATTATTTAGGAAAAATGTTGCCCTAAATGTTCATTATTTCACCAAGGAAGCTAATATTTCCTGTAGATAAATACATTTATATATCATGAACGTAAATGGTATCAAGCTGTCCAAGAAAAGCAAGAGAGCCACATCTGCATCTCCAACCTGACCCCAACTCTTTGCTGAAAGTCCTTTTGCTGTTTTTAACATTTGCCTTCCTCTTATGGTCAAATCTGCTCCTCTTTAACGGTTTTGTAGTAACAGTTTTTATTCGCAGCTCTAGCGGGGAATGTTTAAAAACAGCACGCCGCTTCACACGCGAGCAAAGTTCATAATACTGCGACTGCAAAAGAGCGTTAGTGACACGCTCCACACGCTCACTCTGCAAAGAGGCAGTTTTTTAAAAAAAAAATTCCAGCTAAGTCATCAGCAGACAGATTTAGCACTCTGTTTGTCATGTGCATGTCCCTCATTTTATTTATGGTCCATCCGGGACTGATGTAAGAGCTGAAATGAGCTGCAGATGAATCAAATATTGATTTTCCATGTGACTATATTTCCTTTGGATTGTTGGTTGGACAAAGCAAAAAAAGCTGAAGGTTAATGTGTCACTGACATTTTTCATTTTTTATGGCACTTTTAAGACCAAACATTTAACAAATTAATGTACAAAACAACTGTCAGATTCATCAATATTGCAAGTTTTGTTTGTTTCAGCTCTACATTATTTGTTAATGTCTTTCATAGAAAAAAACATACAGCCTTTTAACTTAAAAAAAAAAAAAACTTTGTAAGGTGAAAACATCACGGAAACGCCACTTGTCATAAACTGGAAACACAGGTCTGTAATTTTGCCAACACTTGAGAAGTTTCTACGTACATTTTTCTACTTCACCTCATCATGAAACTCACTCCCCTTTGGAATCTCTTACTGTAAAAAAGCCGACCGCTCGTCTCTCCACGAAGGAGGAAGCTGCCAACTTTTTTTTCACACAGACTCAGTGTGCAGCGATGTCTCAGAGCCGTGGAAATCACAGAAAAGGGGCCTCTGCAATCAACAGCGTTTGTTCTCTAATTGCAGGGTCCGCCGAGCTTAATTAGCAAACAAAGCCGAGCTCGAGGATGCCTCATTAAAACGAGACCGAGTTGAAACAGAAACCAAATGCAGCAGGTGTCGTTAATGAGTCAAAAATTCAATTATGTTTCCATTAGACCCCTTTTTCGAGGATGTGTGAGGGGAAATTACCCGTCATGGTCTTCTGGAGTGAGAAATGTGTAATGAAGGGTTTTATTGGTGACATAGTTAAAAGAGACGTCACCTCTCATGAAGTCATCCCTTCTCTCATTTGGGTCACAAAACAGGAAGCAGACCAGAAATAGTGGATGTTTGATTTAAATAAAATCTCTGGAAACTACCTACTTCCTGTCAGTGATAATTGTTTTATTGCTTGAGTCACCTTTTTCTTTTAAAGAGGTTGTAGAATATTCCAACGGAGATCAAAAGTACTTCAAAACAAAGAGAGAGAGATGGATGTTGTCTTTGTGGAGGCGTAATCCACAGAACAATCAGTATAATTGGTTAAAACAAAAGCCGACGCCTGATGATTGGTGGCCTGCCTCTTGATTGAATGGCCCCACTCTCACTAACTCGCCGGCTCCTGAAAAGTCTGTCTGAATGATGCATTCAAGTGCAATTCTGCAGACAACGAAGATGACTTCCTGGGTCAGAAATTAGTTTGTGAATGCGACGCTGTCATTAGTGCTGCAAATGACAATCATTTCCATTGTCGATTAATCTGCCTCTGACCCTTTTTCATGAATCCTTTAGTGTCTGAAATGCAAAAAGAAAAAAGAGACAAAAGAGCCTTCAAATGATTTTTGTTCAACCAAATTTCCCAAACCTGAATATATTCAACATTGTTTCAATATATAACAGAAAATCAGCATATCCTCTCATTTGAAAAGCTGATAATACATTTTTTTGCTTTAAAAACTCCTGAAAGAAATCTATTCATTTCAGTCTGTGGACTAATAAATAAATGCACTAATTCAGCTCTGTCTGTGATATTGGTGATAAGATGTTGGTCACAAGGACTGTAAATGCTAATGACCTTAACATTAAACATGAAAAAAATGTTGTAATCTGTCCATAAAACAACAGAAAACAACTGCATTGCTAACAGAAAAGTTTTTTAAATCATAAATAAATCTGTAAACAGACAAAAAAAAAGGATGAAGTTGATTGACGTGAACATTTTTACTGTTGTTATTCTGAGCTCTCACACCCGTAAAGATCGCAGTGTTTGACCTCCACAGTCTCATCAGCGGCGGTGATGCAGCTGACATGCAATTGAGTTTTCAAATATGCGGGAATCCTCATTTTATAAGTCAGCTTTGATGGACACTCTAATCATAAACTCTTGCCAGCTGAAGCTCTCCGCCAGAGCAGGAAACTCGCCGCCCTCGCCGCTGCACCCCGCCTACCGCTCCCCTCGAATCTGAGCATCAAAGAGCCGGTCGTCGTCTATTGCTCCATCTGCTACTTCAGCACACTCGCAGTCACCAACAGGAACAAACTCATCAAAACCGCAAAACATACACAGCCACTAAATCCACTTACGGCCTCACAGATGTGAACACAAATGCTCTTAACATCCAAATCGCTGCTGCTCACTATCGCAGATCTTGGATGAAAAAAAAAAAAAGCCTGATTTGGCAGACAATTTTTGTCTTCTGGAAACTCAAAGCAATACTAACATAACATACAATCTTCAGCACAGATACCATAATGAAATATAAATATGTTTTCTGTCTGCAATGTTAAATTCTATATAATCAGGAGCTATCAGATAAATAAACAAGCTCTCAGGGCAACAAATCCATCAATCAGTCTTTGGTATTTGACACTTTTAGTTTCTGGTTGTGATGGAAAAATGAAACGTGTGTTAAAAATACTTCATGGACTTTGAACATCTCTAAATATCAGTGAAATCTTACTGATCAGGTATCATCAATCATGATTTAGATCCAGGTTTCCACAGTATATTTCCATGTGATGAGTTTTTTTTAAACCCCTGTGTGAGTGACGAAGCAGCAGAGTGATACCTTTACCTACGTGCGCGCTATAAAAGGTGGACTATGTCACGTCTCTCCTTGGAAACATCACAAGGGCCGGTAAATAGCTTTGGGGGCGAGCTTGGACAAGCTCAGAGGGGTATAACATGATGACTGTGAGACTGACTGGAAGAAGCAGCGCAAGAAAAAGTGAAAGAAGGAAATGAGCCAAGAGGAGTCCACGCTGAAGGTGACACAGTGAGAGCAGAGCTGAAACGTACGCGGGAAATTCACTGACATTTTCTAAAGGCTGTGAGAATGCAGAGACTGAACGGTATCTGGGAAATCTGACACACGCCAATCATCACGGTCTAAATACTGAAAGATGGGAAAGAAATAGTTCGAAACCATTTTCATGTCTCCTACTGCATTTTGAAAAGTCCTGTTTGCATAAAAATTAAGTGTGATTAAAGCATTTAACGCGGCAAGGACACAACAACAGAACAAACAGATTCCTCCAACGAAATCGAAGCCTAAATCAGCTTTTCATCTGTACAAGTTGTCTGCCTGGATTTTGACTTCACAGCTACTCTTAACGAGACTGAGACTTGTGCCTGGTCTTGGCTTAATCCCCGGTGGTGCAAAGGGCGAAACTATTAGGTCAGACTTAATACGCCAACCCAACCCTTCATTCTACTCTGCTGCTTTATAACGACCTGTTTTCGTCTACTTGTAAATTTGTGATTTTATAAACAAAAAGAGGCAAAATACTGCAGTATAGTGTTTGCATTATATTTAGAAAGTGATGACCGCAGTGAATATAAAATAAAAAAAATAAATAAAAACAAATCAAAATCTTTGTGGGGAGATTTTTGATTCTCTGCATTACAATCAAACCCATTCAAGTTCAGAGACGGTGAATCAAAAGCACAGAACTATTATTACCCACAGTCCCTTCTAAAATATGAAATGAACAAAAGCATAATTTCTGTCATTTAGCCTCAGGACACCCGTCATTTAAAGAAAAGCCATGTCCACTGAATTTTCAAGTCATGTTTTAAGATGGACCCTGTGGTTCAAATACAATGCCCAATAACTCGAGGAAATGAATCAATTAGTTATGAATGATGTGGGCTCAAAACACTGGACGGCAATCATCTTTGACATTTTAATGCAGGGGGAGGCAACAGCACCGCTTCACATATTCTGAAATAACAAGGATCAATTTTGCCAATTAAATTCGATGACGTAAAAATAGCAGTACAATGATGTCCTATTAAAGTCAGTAATATACCATTTAACCATCAGCAAGCCAGGATGTATTTGTTTAAATGTGAGAAATCTGAGTATGTTTTGTTCAAGATATTAAATCTGTATTTAAAGTATAAGCTATTGTCACCTTTGCTTTCGATTTATTTTACACAGACAGAATGCTAAATTGTGAAAATGTCTTATATGCAAATATTACATACAAAACCACCTGTAGAAACCCAATCAATGAACCAGTGTAAATCCACTTCAGTGATGTTAAAGGTGTACCTAATATTTACCTATGAGTCATCGTCACGACCCAAATGGGGGCGCTCTGAAACTCGATTTTCAAACCTTTGCCATCATTGAATAATATTAGTCATCATCTACCACGTTTACAGCTGGGAGAGCGGGAGAAAATTACAGGGGCAGAAAATACGACAAACCTTTTGGGCCTAAGTCGGATAATGTCATTGGCGTTATGACAGTCACACATCCCACCTGCTGCTCGGCGGCTTGCAGGCAAATATAAATCACAACAAATTTCTCCCCAAAAAGGAGAAGGGAAAAAAACAAACAATCCCTTTGTTTAAATGAAAAAAAAACAACAAAATAATGAAAGCAATAAAACCTCTGGTGTCAAAATGAAAATACTGAGATTCAAAACTGAAGCTAGGCTTTGAAGCTGTGATTCAAGAAAGAAAAAACGACCAAGCTGAAAAGACGGAGAGGCAGGACGAACAAATGTGATGGCAAGACTGATGGCCTGAGCCCGTTTTCTGCACGAAAACACCAAAGATCCATCCATACAGATACACATCACGTTGATTCACTATTATAACCAGAGGATCATCCTGGAATATTACATACATAATATTTACTGTGTGGTAATTTTATTAAAGAAATATTATTTCAGGATTATGCACAATGTACGAGCAGTATTTATTGAAATATTAATTTTCATGCTAGATTTTGATAAAGTGGACATCTTTACGATAAAAACAATGGAAGAAATAACAAAGAAGGATTTTCATTTCTCAAGGTTCATTTTTGTTATTAGTGTTAATTCCCATATTTGTATGCAGAATTATAATTAATGAAGTTGACACACAGCGAACTTTGAGCATATAAGACTTAAGGATTCAAGCAAAACTGCCTCAACAACCAACTCCATGTTCAACATGCTGTGTGTGAATAAAGATTACTGACTTTATATAAAAGTGGACGAGGCCTCTACTTCCTCCCGCTGCACAAAGCTGAAGCCAAAACACGTCGGATCTCATGATCATGACGTCACTTGGAGGCAGAATACCTGCAGCAGTATTAATCCAGGAAGCATCACCTTCTTTTTGTAACATCAAATAACTATTTCCTATCAAAGCTATTAGCAAAATGAACACATGAAGAAACGTAAGTGTGATCGAACAACTTAAAATCACAAAATCCATCTTTGGGAAAAAATTATTTGACATGCAGCATATGTAGATTCTTTTTGTTTGTCATATATGCTAACGTTAAAACCTGTACTGCAAACAGCCAGCAGGGGGTGATCCAAGTGTTTTGGCTTCACTTTGAGGCAGGTGAGGGGGACGATGCTTTCGCTCACCTGCAGCCGTGAGTTGTGGAGCATGAACTCCTGCTGCTTCTTGAAGTTTGCATCCATTGTTTTGGACAGAAGGAACCCCATGGTGGCGCTGTTTCTCTTAGTTTTGACCTGAATAAATAAAAAAAGGGTACTGAAAATGATCCTGCAGGTAAAACAAGAGCCAAAGCTGCACAAATACTCAAAATAAACATGGAGGTTAACTTTATAGTTGTAATATGTTGTTACTGTCAGATATATTCACCAACTTTTAACGCTATTGTTGGTATGCTAACTTTAAGATAACACAATGAAATGTGCAAATGCTCCGTGCAAACATGAAATAACGACTCCGGGTGTATTTCTGTGCTGTTTGGTCCTCACTGTTGGTTAATTCAGCTCATAATGTGATCAAAACCTGCACATAAATCTGCAAGTTTCACCTGCTAAGCTTCGGTTTTTAAACTAGGTTAGCCGTGAGTACGTGAAGCTAAAGGTACGTTACCTAATCTGAAGAGAAGAAGATAAATGACAGAGTGATTCAGGAAACAAAGGAAGGGCTAGCAAGAGCTCAAGGACGCGTCTCTGTCATCAAAACTACAACAGAGTCAGCGTGTCTTCACTCACAAATCACTTCCTGGTTACGGTCTCCGAATGGACTTCCGGTTAGGCCTTCAAAATAAGACCTTCAAAATAAGAGCACACAATCCTAAAACTTGTGATAAAAATGACAAAGGTGATGCTATAAAAAGGGCTGATGGGAAAAAAGCATCTTGGATGCTCCTTTAAAATATGATATTAAATGTAATGTAATATGAAATACGATAAAAATGCCTTCTACAGTGGCCCAGTGTGCACAAAAACATGATAATATGCACTCTTTGCTGCATGTGTCATTTATTGACCCTTGTTGGTGCCTCCATGTTCAACAAAAACAAAAAGGTGCTCTCTTGTATGCCCTTATGGTGGATAAAACATGCCTTTCTTAGTGCTTAGTCATCCATTCAGAAAACATGATGAAGCGCTTTCTCTTGTGCCCATTCAGTAGAGAAAATATAGTCTCATTTATTGCCCCCTCCTCTGTGCCTTCAAGTTAAAAAAAAAAAACAACAAAAAACTAAAAGTGCCCTCTTGGATGCCCCACCATGGTCAAAATATTATAATATGTTTTTCTTAGTGTCCTTCCAGGGGACTAAATAGATATAATAAATAATAAAGTGATGCACTACATTTGAACCCCCCCAAAAGTACCTTGGGGAGAGGCCCTCCACATTGCCCCAGTGTGCAGAAAACATGATAAAGTTCTCTGTTTGGTGCCTCCAGTGGGGAAATTTTGATAAAGTTCCATATATTACCCCTCCCTGGTGCCCCCATATTGAAAAAAAACCCCAAAAGGTGCCCTCTTGGATGACCTTTAGGATTGATAAAACATAAAAAAGTGCCCTCTGGTGTGCCTGTCTAGTGGAGTGAACCCTGAAAAACTAATGAGAGAGAGATATGTGATGAGTTTACACACACTGTTTATGTTAAATAGCTTCACTGCTCACAGTCACTGTACTGTTTTTACTGGTTGCAGTTAATTGTGAAATGGCTCCCTCTGCTGGTCTTTGTGGGTCACATATATAGAAGACATATATAGAAGTAAGTTGATTATTTCAGTCAGTTCTTGTTTGCATTGAGAATATACAGGCCCCAAAATTAGAGTGTCTTTCTGAGGATTTAATCTTTAATGCATTATTATAAATTCACAGAAAAAATAAGTTTGTGTATGTCATAATTAAAAAAATGCATTCAAATAACAGTCTTGCTCATTAACCTTTGCTCCTTGTATCCTACATACTCTCTGTATAAGGGATTAAGGAAATTTAATAACCTGAAAAATACTTGAAAATTAGAAAAGCATTGAGTTTTAACCTAAGTTTATCCTCAGACTGACTTTCGATGCTGCAGGCCAAACTGCTCCCTCTTCAATGTAACTCTATTTATTACCATTTACTCTTACTCACCTACTGTAAAGAATAATAATTGATTAAAACGTGATAACGAACAAAGGGGAAGTTTAAATCCTGTAAATACACACTGTGGCCTGGTTTAGGCTGCGGCACGTCACACAGGAGTATTTATAGATAATGGATAGATGGACTTTGCCCAACTGAAGCGGTACTACAGCGACTCTGTGAGAGAGTTTTTCAGCTCTGTCTTGATCAGTAAAAGTGAAAATCTTCATGCTGCAGTGAACCGTATCAAACCAAGCTATCATTTTTCATTAACGCATTGTTACAGCGCTGTGGACTCATAGCCAACTTTCACCTTATCGAACAGGTGACACCTGATTTTTCACCTTCTCAGCTTCACAACTTAACGTTGATAAGTCAAACTACACATATAAAAGCCACATAATCAAGCATATTTGTATAAATACATATCAGTGAGGACAACTGATGTTTTTTACTTATTTTTTACACAATAGTTGATTTAGGAAAGATGTTTTCTCAACTTTAAGTGTGGTTTCAAGAGTCATACTACCAGCAAGTAAACCATAAAGACAACCTCAGTGAAACTGGTACTTAAAATAAAAGGAAAAAAGCATAAATGTGCATTAAACACAGCTGCCCACTGATCTTTTTCTCAGTATTTTTTATGTCCTGGTTACAGTCCTGCGTCAGTGAAAGTTTTGACTCAGCACAAGCAGTGATGGAAAAACGTAGAAATTTCATGTGCCTTATCTTGGATTAGTGTTAAAGTTTATAACGAGTTCAGATTTTTTGAGGGGTTTCCAAAATTGCTTTGAAGTCAGACAAAAGCAAACTCTGTCGTGACAACACTGATAAGATCAGACGTGCAGAACTATCTCCTTCCATTCATACAGAAAATGAAGCCTGAAGATGCACAACAAGCTGAGCAGGTGAAATGACCTGATGGGAAACCCACAAAGTCTTTGCACAGTCAAATTATGGATCAGGGAGTGCCTGTCAGAATTTCCTGCATTCAAATTTCCAGGTTTCCCAAATGACGCGAGCCGACTTGTGCGAACATGAAGCTCTCTGAGGTGTGTCCTGTTTGTACTTGTTTAAAATTTCTGGTGATGTACTGTACTGTACTGGGAGTATTAACAGCATTATACCATCAGTAATGAAAAAAGAAACTAAGCACTACTTTATGTCCAATTTTTACTTGAGTATCTTCATTCTCAACTATTTTATACAACATTTTAGAGGTAAACATACTCTCCGGTCCACTGTGCTTGGCAGCTATATTTAGTTTACTATGTACATTAAGATAAACGAGATAAGATAAAACTCACTCGTAACAGCAGCTCAATAGAAGAGAAGTACAAAGAACATCTAAAATAAAAAAGGTAAAAATGGCATAAACATAAGCACGCTGTACACATCATCCATGTATATTGCACTGCATGATAAACTGAGATTTGAGATCGAGATTTAACATACAAAACAGAGGATACATTTATAAAATATGATGCATTTTTACAAATTAATTTGCCTGACAATCTACAAAATAATGAAAAAGAGCTCCTCATCTTCCAGATAAAACATTAAAATACTCCCTACACGTGTATTTATGAGTAATCGGACATTTAATTGTGTCATTCTTTTGCGATTTCATACTTGAAGCACATTTTTATGATGATTCTTCATGATTTTACATGACCAAAGAACTTTTATTTGTCACACTTAACTTTTGTTTTGAGTAAATACTGATGTTTAAGCAAAGGATACCCCCCCAAAAAAAGTTTTTTTCATTATTATCAGTGATGTTGCCATTATTATTTTCAATTTTCTTACCAAAGCTTGGCCAGTGACAGTAACTGACCGTCACAAAAGTGACATCAACAAAACCTTCTGGAAGTGTGTGTGTGTGTGTAGCTGGAAATTGGGGAATTACTTTGGTAAAACTGTACAGTACAGTATGAAGTCATCCAGGGAGCCCTGAGAGTGAAGATCTGACAGAAACACAGATGATGATCTGATTTCTTGAGAAACAGACAAACAAACCAATAAAGTTTTTCTTTTAATTATCATGTATTCTGAGGGACGTGGATTATGGGAGTGCCTGTTTTATGGCTCTTTACCAACAGTGTGTGATAAAGAAAGAAGGTCTGAAGCTGCTTTCCTTACAGTAAAAACACACTTTTACTTCCGTGTGAAGACTGAAGACAGTTTAACTGTTTCACTTTCCTTCAACGTGTCTTCTTACTGCAGCTTAAAGCTTTTTTCTCTTTTTGTCTCTTTTCTTTTCAAGCTTTTGTATCATGATGATCACTGTTGATGTTGGAGTTGCTTCAGACTAGATGAGGTTGGTGTGTGTATGTGTGCGTGAGTGTGTGTGTTGCCAGAGGAGGAGGAGGAGGAGGAGGAGGGGGAGGAGGATCCTCCCTCATATAGAGAACAGGAGGACGAGGAAGTCTGCAGATCAGTCAGAGCTGAAGGAGGAAACACCAGATGAAAATACAGCAATCTGCATGACGAGCAGGTAGGACAACACCACTGTCATTTCATCATTATTGTTATTAGCAGTAGTATTAATATTATCAGCAGTATTAATATGAATATTATGCTGCTGCTATCAGAGCTGTGAGTAGAAGTTTATTTCATGAGATGTATGTTATATCATTTTTTAAAAATATTTTTATGATTAATTCTCATCATTTTAATGATTTTTAATCATATTTAAACATTAGCATTATATATATATATTATATCTGATATTTGAAAATGATTTAAATCATTTTACCATTTATCACCTTTTTGCCAAATCCAGTAGACCAATATATTTATTTTAATTATAATCAACATGCTCACATCATTTAAAAAAAAAGCTACTGAACTTGAAGTGACTGATGGGTGATTAATTGGGTGATTAAATTTGAATGTATTTCCTTTGTGCCACTAACAGTAAGCAGACCTGAATCATCACTGTCTTTTCACATTAACATCTGCAGAAAACTATGACTAAACGTTCTTATCACATTTTCAGTAGACAGCTTAAGTGCTCTGAGATTTGGGTGATAAGGTTTAAATACAAGCTACACTTCATAAAGGACTTTCTAAGACTATGCAAACATTAGATGCATGTGCACTGACTAAACATTTTCTACAGAAGCCTGATGGGAAAACATGACCAGAGGTTGTGTGTGAGAGCACTGTGATATTTTCATCTCCTCTTAATCAGGAGTAAAGCAATGAGGAAGTCGTATGTTGTGTTTAATAATGTCTGCATTGGGAATAACAGTGTATGTCTCATCCACATGTGATGCTTTATTCTTCTGAGTCAGGGTCACATACATACACTATTTTTGCAGTAGAAGTAAAGTATATCAAACTCTCTGTGGCTCTGGAATTCACATCTGGTCTTCTTCGGTATAGTGAGTCACGTTACCAGTAACACTGCCAGGAGATTTCAACATCTGTAAAACTTCCTCTTGTTTTCTTCTCTTTAGGTCTCAATGGACTGGGCCCTTGTTATAATTTTGCAAGTCATATTTCAGCCAGCTATCACAGGTTTGTAGTAAAAATCTTATTTATGGATAAACAAGAGAGCAAACAGAAGAACATGGACTTGAAATCTTTTTTATTCTTTTTGGCACATGAACTATGAAAATAATAATCTTGTGGATTTAATCTCAGTTTCAACATTTCAGGACCTTTCACATGACTTTTTGTTATTATTCCAGCTGTCTTGCTCACTGTGGAGGCAGAGCAGAGCTCCTACCAGGCTGAGTTTGGACAATATGTCGAGATGGGCTGCAGGTTTCAACCCAAGCTGACCAATCCCGCTGTCGGCCTGTGGGTGACCTGGCACAGGATCATCTCAGGCGGCGATCAGGAGGTGTACCGGATGGCCGACGGGCACGAGTCATTGGAATCACAAGATCCCAACTATCGTGGCAGAGCGAGGCTCCTGCGTGATGAGCTGAAGGACGGCTGGGTCAGGTTACAGGTGAGCATGTGATGATCTGTGAAGAGCGTAGGTACAGCTAACCTACAGTATTATTTTCACAGGTGAGAGTTCAAACAATGAGAGAAACTTGTTCATATCATTGCAAATTCATGTGTATGATACAAAATCACATTAGATGGAGAGAAAGAGGAATTGTAGACTGTGATTTATGACTGTGGTGCACTTAAAACCTCAAGCTCATAAGGTCAGGACATGCAATATGGCCAGGGAGACAAATAAGGACTCTTCTTTTTCATCCTGTTACAGCTCTCTGAGCTCAGGATCAACGACTCTGGGAGCTACCAGTGTTTGGTGCGGACAGCAGAAGGAGCTGATTATACACCAATAAGTTTGTCCGTTAGAGGTGAGTAAAAAAAAATCTGCAATGCATGAAGACTTCAGACGCTTTGTTCTGGGAGAAGAGTTTCTCATTGGTCTGAGTGGCATTTGGTCATTTCTGGGCAGCTGAGACTCTTACTCATTTTGAAAATGAAACTAAGACCAAAATTACTCAATTTGGGAAAAAATGCCTGTGGCTCATTTCTGATACTATCTGTATTGCACAATGTCTGCGGATTACAATTAAAGATACAAACTCATAGCAGTGATTACATGTATTATCTGATTCTCTCTCTAGCACCGTATAAAATAGTGAAGAAACACATTCAGATGGCTGCAGAGGGGGACGAGGTGCTGCTAACCTGCCAGTCTGAGGGATACCCCGACTCTTCTGTGGCGTGGCAGGATGGAAACCTGCAGACAGTCACATCCAACACCACCTCTGCACTGACACCAGAGCAGCTTTTCAGAGTCACCAGCGAGATACGCGTCAGGTCATCGGACAAAAACAACTACACATGCACTTTTGCAATCGACGGCCACTCTGCAACATTTCACATCCCAGGTATACACATATATATCTTTACACCCTGGATGGTGCAGGAATATAGTAGACGAGATGCAGACATTGAGCAGACGGGGATTTTTTTACATACTGACCACATTAGTGCAATATCCTGAGGTCAAGTCTGCTGGATAACATTGCTTCCCTGTGGCCTCATTTCCCATCAGCTGTCCAAAAAAAAAAAAAAAGAAAGAAAAAAGAAATAACAAAGAGTGACTGTGTGCCTCTACAATTGCATCTGTGTTTCAAGTTTTCCCATTGTGGCTGTTTCCTCTGAATGAACTATGACTGAAGCAGATTTGTCCTCATGTGAACTTTTAATCCGTCTTAATAAGTTATGGAAAGCTGCTGATCTTCTCATGAACAGACTGACAGGAAATGAACTGTCATTTCTTTGTACTGTAAAGTTTGCTGATGTTTCCTGTTTTTTTGCTGTGATAAAGGTGTGAGTTCGCTCTCTGCCTACGTGAAGTGATTTCTTGGTATGGGGAGGGTATAGATATCACACAAGAGCGTGTTGACTTTTACCCACAAACTTTTCCAGGGTAGGATTTGATGCTGCTTTTCAATGAAGCTGTAGATGTCGTTTTGGGTTTTGAGGTCATCAGGTGTGCGTAGGAGGGCCGTTACGCTCGATTTATTCATGTGTGCAAACGCGCGGTTATGTGTGTGCAAAAGTTTGTTTTCTGTTTTGAACTCAGTGTGTTTGGACTGAGCTGAAAATAGGAAAGTATGAAGCTGCTTCGCTTCATCTCTGCACCTGAAATCAAATATAAGGAGGGGATTTTAATGTTAAATAAAGGAGAATAGACTGTAAATACAACAGCAAGAAGAGAAGTAAAAGAATCAGTCTAATGAAAATCTATTAAGCAACCATGAGTCATATTTATAGTTGCATTTCTTTCTTCTTGACCATTAAGGGGAAGTTTATAGTGGCTTGTCTTCGGTATATTCGGTTATTTCCATAGTGGCCAAACATATTAGGAACATACAAGTTACTAATAAATTGCCAACAGGGCTTTGTCATTGATGTATTCTGTGTGGCCCATTTAACACCAATCATGTCTTCGCTCTTTTTGCAGATGAAATGCATGTCCCTCCTTCTCAACCAAAAAACGACGCTGCCATCATCGTGATCAGCGTTGCACTTATAGTGCTCTTCGTTGCCGTTGCAGTTGTCATGTATCGACGGCGAAAAGGTAAATAGACGGTCGGCTCTTTTACACAACACCACGAGCTGAACCAAACCATTTCAGGATGTACATACAGCAAACAGAGAAGTCCAGAAAATGCAGGCACAGGTTGGAGAGAAAATATGCAAATGACAGTCCTCTGATGTCCAAAAAAACACACATTAAATGGTCATTGGTGTTTGCGTAGGTAATGCACACATAAGAGATAATAATGCATAAAGTGATCGCTCTTGCACTCATGTATGAAGTTAAAACCACACAGCCGTGCACATAAATACATAACCCAATAAGTTCTGCAGCTGGGCCATTGCATCCTGAAGGCATCAGCTGACAGGCTGCAGGGAGGGGGGGTCGCTGCAGGGCCTTTCATTTTGTTTTAGGTTTTGCACTGATAGGCTATCTGCAGGAAACAGACTTGGTAATCCAGTAACACTTTATTTCCTCTTTGAACTGACACTGCTTTGTTTTGAGTGGTTTCTGACTGAAAACAGCTTTCAGATATAACGGACTGAACTTTGTTGTGCAACCAGAACTGAAAACGTGTCTCCAGTCAGCTCGCAGTGCAGCGGTGCTAAATTCATTAGTCAGCATTCAGAAGAAACTCTTCCTATTTCAAAATCATGAATCTGTCGAACAGGCAGAAGAAGCTTGTGTCCTGTAAGTAAACATACATGTGTCACTTCACCCGTAAAGGTGATGGAGGCATGTGTCAGAGTCAACTCATTTAGCCACTGAAAAGAGGAAGTGCTCGGTGCATTCAGATGTTTGATTTGGCACCGTATGTTTGCCATTTATCTCAAAGGGACTTTTGTCAGCATGTGACCTGTGGATGTTTTCATGTGAGCATGACTTGGCTTTTTGGCCTGACATGCCTCAGAAGCGGCACATTTGGAAACACCCAGCAAGGTCTTGGTTTGCGTGACGGGGGAATTTGAGGCTATTTCTAAACGCATGGGTGGTTTTTCAGTAAGGCACATGCCTGTTGTTTGTATAATCCCCCTAAACAAACACCTCGATCATTTCAATAGTAGGCTTTTCACATATTTCTACACATTTGAATGTGTGAACGAGATTAGACATCTGACTTCACTTACGGCTCCGGAAGTAGCCGTGGTATCGGTCCACCACCTCAGAAAGGTTCTTGCCTGAAATTGAGTCTGATAAAAAAAAGTGTGATCAAAAAGGCTTGACTTCAATGGAAAGGAAAAAAGAGTTAACAACTTACTTTCCATTACTTTGAAAGTTTAGTAAGGCAAAGTTCACGTGGAGGCGCTGAAGCTGGGAGGGCTGAGAGGTCACTCATCAGAAACAGATGAGCGTACTCACACATCACATTTGTGATAAATAAGAGTTTTATAAGACACATAACATGAAATAAATTAAAAGTCAGACTCATATGAAGCCAAAACATCATAATACCATAACAGCCTGTATATATAACCACTATGTTAATCCCACAGAAAGTGATGCTGATACTGTTTTCTCCCACTTTAATATTTATATCAATATATCATCCATCCTTTATTTATACTGCTCATCCTCATAGAGGGTGAGGGGGGAGTTTGAATCAATCCCAGCCGTTCTTGGGTGAGAGGTGAGGGTACACCCTGGACCGGTCAGTCACAGGACTGACATACAGAGACAGAAAACCCCTAACACTCACATTCACACACATTAGAGTCACTAATTAACCTGCTGATATTTACTTTCCTGTCTTCAATTGAGGAAATAGTGACTAAAAAAACAGAGAGGCCAAAGATGTTGGATGAACGAACTTTACCTTCAGCCAGTCAGCCCAGCCGGTGTCATTCCCACCTGTATAAGCTATAAAAGCTGTATAATAATCAGATTAATCCCATGCATTGTTTGTACTGGATATCTGTTGTTATACTTGTGCATATCATTTTATGTTATATGTTTTTTTTTTACCTTTGAGCTGCTGTTATTTAGTTTATTTAATTTTTCTACCTTCTGAGCTGCCACCTGTTGTTTTGTATTCTGCATATGTGTAAATATAGTGCAGCGAGTTGGCCACTATCACTGTGTCAAAACGCTAAAACAATATGTTTTTCCCCAGGGTTCAACAGTCACAGCACCAGGAACCTTCTGGTTGATAATCAGGACAGACCTGTTCCTACTGCTGCTGCTGCCTGTGAGTCTGCACACACATTGTTCTGAGAAGCCAAGCAAACTAAATCCCTGTAAAGAAAATGGAAACTTGGAGTGAAACTTTGTTGATGAAGTATCTGTGAAACGTTTGTAGAGTTTCTGTATCACCCTCCACCGAGAATCATTGAGGGGCCTCCTGAAAAACTCCTTAAACTGTATATCATACTGAATCAATAATTGAATCATAATTTCCTCAGATGATTCACTTGTTCCTCGACTCTCACTCTCGAGTGAGGTGCTCATTTGTGCACCAGCAATTTACTGATGGAAAACAAAATCGGTTATTCAAATTCAAATTAAAAAGCCCTAGATTAAAAAGTCTATCTATCTATCTATCTATCTATCTATCTATCTATCTATCTATCTATCTATCTATCTATCTATCTATCT
>JBAJHX010000035.1:17698913-17710505 GCA_037176925.1 Amniataba percoides | reverse complement strand
TCTATCTATCTATCTATCTATCTATCTATCTATCTATCTATCTATCCATCCATCCATCCATCCATCCATCCATCCATAAGTAAATGACCGTAAATCTGAAGAGTGTCCGTAAGCGGTTTTTATTAAAAGCCCTCATCACTTGTTCCTCTGAATACAGAAGTGCAAAGATTCCCTTTTCTGTGAATTTGTGTGTTATGTGAACGTTCTGTGTAAGTTTTCTGACAGCGCTGTCCCTTTCTCTCAGATCTCCAAAAACATAAAGAAAATGAGGAAAAGATAACTATTTTTAAAGAAGGTGAGTAACTCACTTTTTACTTCTTTTATTTCTGTTTGCCAGTCAATTTTTAGGGCTGCCGCTAACGATTAGTGATTCATCTGATTTCCTAAATGATTCATTTTTGTCTATAAAATGTCATAAAATTGGAAGAAATCACCATTTTCACTCAAGATGATGTCCTCAGATGTGTTTTTTGTCCAAGAAACTCTCCAAAACACACAGATATTCAGTTTTTTTTACCAAATAAAACTTAAAAAAGTAGCAAATCCTGATTACTTATTTGCTGAAACCAATATAAAAAAATGAATGATTAATCAATCATCAAAATAGTTAGCCAACTAATTTTCTGTAAGCCAGGTAATCGGTTAATCGACTGATTGTTCAGCCAAATTTATGAAAGCTGTCTCAGGCTGTTTAACACAGACTCTGAGACAAACAGCTTCTTCCAGAAACCTCTGATCGTCTCAGACAGCGTCACTGAACCACACTGATTGAAAAATGTCCTTGAAAGTAAAAGTATCAGCTTGTGCACCCCACGCCTTTCTACAGGAAGTCTTCTGTGCAGGACAGAAAAACACACAAGAAAAAGCTTCTTTCACATTGTTTGAGTGTTCTTTGTTGTTTGTGCATGTGAACTTGATCGGCTCTGTTTTGACGTCTGCAGGCAGCACGGAGGAACGTTTGGGGGCATTTCTGAAAACCAATTATTCCGACATCTCTCTGAGCGGAGACGAGAGGCAACACCAGGATGCTTTCGGTGCGGAGGAGCTGCCTCACCGGCTGCAAAACAAGTGAGTCACAAACACGAGTTTCCACATTGATCATCAATCTCAAACACTCATTGAGCAAATTTTCCAGTAAGAAGTTCATTTTTTAAAATCTTTCAATAAATTAGATTTTCCTATGTCCTGTTATTTGACCTCTGCCCTGAAAAAGTAAAAGTAAAAGGTTATTAAGCTCCTTGTTTTCCCCAGAATCTGAGCAGAATAAATCTGAGCAAAGCCAAACATATAAAACTTAACCTGACACAGCTCGATGTTTTTCACAGGCCTCTCTTATTTACAACATTTCTGTCATCATTTCTCTCTTTTTGTCAGCGACGGCCGGTCTGCAAATCTTCAAGATTTACTCCCAGAAGCCGGAGAGACCCTTTTTCTCGAGGGACCCCCGGACAGCGGGAAGACCACCGTGGCCCACATCCTGGTCTCGTGTTGGACCGAGGGTCCCGCGCACGGCCTCCTCGACCTGAGCGCGCTCCGGCTCCTCGTGCACGTCGACTGCAGCAAGGCGAAGGGCAACCTGTTTCAGGAAATAACGTCTCAGCTCTCTCTGACGGACGACTCGTGGACAGAGGATGAGCTGAGGACTGTGATAAGCGGGTCTGACGGGGCTCTGCTGCTGCTGGACGGATACAGGGAAGGAAACCAGGCTTTGGATGAGTCCTTAAGGAAGTTTCTAAGCGAGCGGGGAGGATGCAGGGTGCTGATCACAGCCCGCCCGGGACACTGCCCCTCACTCAAGGACACAGTCGGGTCAGGACGGGTGTTTCAGCTCCAGACACAGATCGTGAAGTACTGAGGGCGCAAAAGTTTTTCAGCATCAAGGACACTGAGCACTTTTTAAAAAACATTTTTATATCAATGATGATTTGAACTGCCTTTGTATTCAGTGTTTATAGAAGCCCAAACATGCTGCAGGGTTTGTTGGATTTAATAGATGTGAAATATGCAATAAATACTGATTTTGTATTGTTTTTGTACTTGACAGAAATAACCTAAAAATTAGTTTTGGTGTTTTGTTTTCTTTTTGTGTTTAAGCTCATCACTTATCCCATCCCTGACAGTAAGGATGAGGAACTCATTCGGTACTGCACCACTTTGTTTGCACGCTACATGAAACTTTTGAAAAAGGTGGTTTCGGCTTCACCAAAACTGTTTATCACTCCAAAAGAGCTGATAGCTGAAGAGCATCTGAAATTATTGCAGCCGTTTCTCTTTCTGTTCTGTGTCAGTCCAGTAGAAAAAGAAAGTTCTTTATCAGGGTCAGTCGCTAAACTGCAAGCGAAGCAGCATCAGTTTCAATAATCTATTAGTGAAAAGGGAAGTGACTGTTTGTATTCCTGGCAAGACTTCTCACTGCTTCCAGTAACACTTTTTTTATTTCTATTTTTATTGTCATATCATTATTGCTCCAGTAATCGCAGCACTTCAAATGTCACTTCAGTGAATGTATGAGTCATTCAGGTTTTCATTCAGTCTGCAGGATGTCATTTAGCATTACTCATATTTCATTAATCTTTTCCTGCCATGTTTGTTCAGCCGCACTCGGTCTCCGTGACGACGGCGGGAAGCATCACATTAAAGGTGTTTTTGCACTGCAGCTCAGATACACTGCAGCAAGCTGTTTCCTCCCTCACACCCCCTCCAAAATCTTTATGCGTAACATTTGATGCACCTTATTAAACTGTGAAGCGAAAGTGACTGAAGGTTGTGGTCGACGCAGGTAACAGGACGCTGCACAGTGCAGGATGGCAGCTGCATGAGGAGGTGAACCAGGTAGCTTTTCACAGCCAGTGAGAGGACGAGGTCTTATTTTTACAGGGAAGTTATTTTTTATATTTCTGTGTAAAGCTGTGCAAGCATTAGAAACCTTGTTTTAACACATACTTAGCAACAGATTAACTGGAATTTGTTTAAAGGATCATCTCATTCAAACTAACTCTGAGAACAGCTGCTCACTCAACATGGGCTTAGAAATCAGATTTCATTAAAACACTGACAGAAACTGTGTCACTAAAAGCTTCTCTGATCTACATTTTTACATTAACATTTGGTTAAAAACATGTAATGTCTAAAGATGAAGCCACAGAACATTTCAGCATCTCTCAGTTTGTTGTTTAATAAAGTTGAACTGTTTGCTGCCTGCTCAGCCAAGCGGATTGTTTCCATATCTGCTGGAAGGACGAGTACAAAAATGTCTGCATACAAGTTCACGAGGTCAGTGTCGGGTTTACAGGCTGTTGTCGCCCAGAAGAAGCTATGAATAATAGAAAAATGCTGTCATAGTTACACGTATATGGACGCCAAGAGCCACGTACTATCTTCTGATCTCGAGATAACAAGCTTTGTAATCTGGACATAATTAACTTGTTATCATGAGAAAACTGGAGGTGGTTTCCTTCTCCCCCTTCTTAGGGTCCTTTGTTCATTTCCAGTTAGTTTCCAGTCAACAAGAGTCTGTAGGCTGTGCAGAGCTGCTGTGGAATTCATTACAAACATGTCTTCATAATTTCTATTTAATGTATATAATGGCTTTATCTGAAGCAGAGAGATGGTCGACCTCTCATCTTTGGAGATGATAAAACCAGAATGTCTGCTCCAGTGAAGAAACTGCAGCAAAGCAAACTCCACATTTAGGCCTTAATTCTTGTTCAGATATGGATCCTCGCTGACAGTCACAGTAAAGGTGGAAATCAGCTGTCATTGCTTTTTGGAAACCAGTTTTGTTTACTCAAGATAATAAACTTGTGAAGCATTAAAAAGAAATCATTCTCGGCTTCCATACGTATGAGTGTACTTCTTCATAGATGATCATACATCCCTGCACACGTCACTTCATTTTACAGACTTAATTTAAGCCATCATTTACCTTTCGTACAAGAAAAACATCCTTCACACTTAAAAATATTGATGAACCTTTGATGAGCAACTTCACAACCTTCATACCTGTGAGAAACACCTTTTAAATGATGATGAGGATATATTCATATTCTACCACATTAGCAATTAAAAGAAGTTTCAATAAAGTATTTTTATGCAGTTTATTGTGTATTCTTAGTAAAACTACATATCTTACAAGCGTTGTGCACATGCACTGTGCTGCTGCTGTCAAAAACAAAAACTAAAAGCTGATCATTAGACTTGAAAAGAAAAACTTCCCTCTGACATTACTCATGATCATGCTTTATTGCCCTGTTTTTCTAAGGCAGACGGTTTGCCTCGATCAGCTGTTGTTTGTGTGCTATTTAGGAACGACTTCCTCCTCACGCTCGAGCAGCAGAGCTGCAGACATCGCTGGTGCATGACTCTGCGTTTGCTCTTCTGCTTGGCTCAGCAGGCCCATGAAAATGCCCTTTAATCCGCAGTCTCAGCTGTGATGAGACTGTTTGATCCTAACCCTCACCCGGTGGAAATTCAGGGGCCGCTGGCAGACAGTCTGAGAAGGCTTTAGAGGTCAGAGTTACATGAAGAGGAACAGGAAACTGACTCATAAAAAAGTTATCAGGTTTTTTTTTTCTTGTTTTAATATTCCGTAACAAGTGTGTAAAGTTCTGGTGGACCCTGATGCTCATCTTAGAGTCATAAAAACTTTCCTCCTTGGTTTAAATCAATTTGCTGTCAAAAAAACCCAAATCTCATTATCACACACAAACACTGTGTGACATAAGTACAGCTGTTCATTCATAATCATAAATGCCAGTTTATTCCATTTGAGAAATTTACTTTGGTCAGAACTGATACTGTACAGGTTGAAGAGGATTACTGTAAGGAATGTGAATCACTGGAAATACCGAATGTGTTGCGATAGCCTGGAAAATGTACTGATGGACAAACGAGAAGTGGCCTATGATGTAAGGAGGGTCTGAGAAGTACCTACTCTTGAGTATTTATGTACTTTATTTTTTACACCGTGGGAACTTGTCACTACTGGAGCTTATTTTAAGTGACACGACTCATCTGCCACTGAAAAGAATAAAAGTTTTTAGGCTTATTGTTTCATTTTCATCTCATTATTTCATCAGTCTCTTCAATATTAATCAGTAATTTTGAAAATAATTTTAAAAAATAAAGAAAAACATTGAATGTGAAGGTGCTTCCAAACTTTTGACTGGTCTGTATCTTGCTGTTCTTGTTTGATATCTATCATTTTAAAATTTCAGCCCTCACAACAAGAAAATGGTCATTTTCTGCCTTCATCACACTTTCACTAGATGGCGCTGTCCTCCTTCCCATGCAGGCTCAGTGTGGGGTGTTTCTGACGTTTTTGGGTGATCTTAGAGTTAAAGGGTAAAAGGGGAAATAATTTACACACAAAAACATACAAATAAGCCTCTTTTTTTAACAGGGAAGGTTCTTATGGGGCACTTTGCGTTATTTCCTTGCTTCTTCTTTTTCTTGGTTTTGTGGTTTGGGTCAAAGTGGTTTCTTACTCTCAGCAGATTATTTTGCAAATCAACAAGGAGCGGGCAATGTGATCAGAGTTAGGTATGCACTGACTATCGAAGGCTAATTTGGGATGTGCACGTTTCTTGAATAATGTTATCTAACTTTATTCAACATGTAAAGAGAGTCGAGGCTTTAAAAAATCTCTTTAACAGGAGCATCTTGACCAAAATAGCTGCAGCATGCAACCAAGAACATTTGAGCTTTTGGCATTTTCTTTTCATCCTTTTTTTCTTCCGCTTGAAAAAAAAAGTAAATAATTGCTGATTCTTTGCCCAAAAATTCATCCATTCAGTCTGAGAACAATGCTCCCCCTCTGAAACTCAACTCTCAGGCGAAGCTGATGCTCTCCTGCATCGTCATCACATCACTCCCCCAAACGTTCTGCCTCCCAACAACACCGCAAAACCACACACACAACACACACACACACTCAAAATGAGAGTTAACCCCATCAAAAAGGACGGTCTCCTACATGCACCCCCTCCTCCATTTCCTCTTTCAGCTTCAACCTCTCAGACCAAAGAGGCGGTTTCATCGTTTGGTAATTAATATTCCAGGGAAGAGGCGAGCATCAGGAAACAATTACGCAATAATGTATGGATGTAAACGCACACTGTGTCCACACAAAAACACACGCATGCACAAGCACATATATATCACCGTGATCTTCCTCTCTCTTGGCAGATCAGGTTACTCTCAAACAAGCAACACAACTGGAGCGAATGTAATAAACGTGCTGGGCGGGTGAAAGACTGCATTTGAAATATCTGAGTTTAGTGTTTTATATTCTTACTAAGTTCTTACTATCAAGTATTTACTAAACATGCATGTGTTCTTATTTTAGGAAACAAACACAAAGTTTGTAGAAGTTAATAGTAGGAGCAGATTTGGGACACTGATGTGAAGAACACGATATAAGAAGATGGTGTGACGTTTTTATCACATTACGTGACTTAATCTGTGACATAAAAGAGAATAAGACATGATAACATTTCCACCTACTCGTGTAGGTCATGTAATGAAAAGATACTGACTGACTGACACGATATGTTTTAATGTGATATCATGTCCAGTTAAAGGACATGTTTCTGAAAATATACAAGAGGACAATACGATGTCCTGATACACAGCATGTTATAATGTGATCTGATAAAAAGCTGAACAGCCACTTTAGGGGTCGCTGGAGGAGGGAAAATACAGCATATGATGCTAATTAGACTTTAATGTAAAGCACTTTACTGCTGAAAGGTGCAACCAGATGCATAACCTCGCCGTGATTAGACTGTGTGCCTTATCTTTTCTGAGAATACTGTAAATAGTAAATGCATATTTGTGTGCAGTTGGACAGATTTCAAGGTGGCTTTGTGGTTAGATTCCCACTGCAGATAAATCACAGCTTTATAATGTCCTCAAGCCGACACTAAACCCACTCATGCTAAGCCACTTAAGAGCGTGACCTTGAATAAAAAGAGAAAAGTAAAACCACACAGTTAATAGAGACGTCGCTACAGCTTATATTAAATTACAGATGATTTTTTTATGTGTTGCACAGTGTCAGGGAGGATGGTGAGGTGGCGATGTGTTGATTTAAGGCAAAAGGATGCCACACTTGGTCGTCCGCACACGACTCCAGTCTGCATCCATACAGCCTCCGCTGGCTCAGGCCCAGTCTGCCTGGTAATTGGGATCAGATGAGTGGCAGCAAAAGCGAGGCGACCCGGGTTCTCCGGGACCCGCGCTAACCTGGAAGCATTTATTTTATGGAAAAGATGTTTAGTTAAAGTGCGGCGCAGCGGCCTGCAGCCCAGCCCCTCTAATGACTCTCCAGTCCTCCTGCCCGGGCCTGGAGACAGTCCTGTGATGGATATGACTGGTGAAACAGGGACGCGCACGCACACGCGCGCGCACGCGCACACACACACACACACACACACACACACACACACACACACACACACACACACACGCCTCCATCACCGTGCGCCGTGATGGATATGACTGGTGAAAGCTCTGAACACCGTTTCCTGAGTCCTTCACTTCCTTCCTCCCGGGCCTCGGCCGGCCAAACTGAGCCGGGTTTCGCGAGACTCGGGCCGGATTGGATTGCAGATTAACTGGCTTCCTGTCCAATCCGTTGGCCGCGTTCATCTGCTTTCCTAACGGTCACTTTTATTTATGAGCAAGCGATGACGTTATTGAGGATGAATGAGTCTCTTCAGGATGGATGAGATCCTGGAGGCTGTGGGCGGGTGGGGGACAATGTTTTTTAGCGGTGCATTGTGGAAAGAATTTAAGAAAAACAAACATTTCTCTGAATGATGGCTCAGTACGCTTATAACCAAAACAACAGCGTGTCTATATATTTGTGCATGCACATATTTCCTTACACTGAACAGCTTCTCTTTTTCTGCAGAGCATTATTTCTCTGAACTATACAGAAGTAGTTATTGCAAAAACCTCCCTCTGAACATTTTAGTCAGTTACTGATTGATAGATTTCTGAAAACAAGTGAAATAAATCTGACTGTGGGGGGAGATATTTTAGTGAAAATGAACTTGATGCAGGAATCTTCAAGAATCAAGTGTCATTTTTCTTGATTGTAGTGCAGATATATGCCTAATTCTGTGATCGTTTCAATAAAATCGCTCAGATTTGCACAGGAAACAAAATGAAATAACTTCTGCGATTCCAGATTTTGATTCTTGGCTTTGATAAAATAATAAAATCAATAAATAAAGAGGGTTTTTTTGCAAGGGCTGGAATTGATTTTATGTTGTAACATCTGAGCAAACTTTCTCTCAAATTTCACCTGTTGCAGCAATAATAATGAAACAGTTTCTATTAAGATTTAACATGCAAAAAAAAAAAAGATCAAATTTCACATGAAATATCTTCTGAAAATAGTCCAGATATACTGACTGTGTAAAAGCATTTAACATCTCAAACAGCAGCTCACACCACACAGCTTCTTTCTGTTTTTTGTTCTTACGACTTGATTGAGTACTTCAGTCTTTCTAAGGATTTCGACGCATTTGTAAATTGGGTCCATTGTCATTCCCTCCATCCCATCACTACAGGCCTCCAACACCACCCTCCCCACACCTCCCCCCCTCCCTCTCTCTCCCTCTCTCCTGCTGGCAGCCCCTTGATTACACTTGTCTCCTGGGGGAAGGTTTAAACTCCTCAGAGATAGTAATATCGAGGGCACTACTGGCTAGTCACTTCAGATCAGGGCGGGGGGAGGAAATGGCGACGGACATAAAGCTAAATATATAATTCCTCCCATGCCGGTAATCACGATATCCAGACGATTTGAAATGACAGTTTAACCACTTTAGACTGAGGAACGCTTTGTTCAGATTTGAGAAGCAGGAGGTGTGTGTGTGTGTGTGTGTGTGTGTTGGAGCGTCTGGCTGCTCCCTGCCATGCTTGGGGAGCCTCCTCGTGGCTATCCAAATGGGGCCCGTGTGGTCCTCTCTCTCTAAATGCACGTTTAAAAGGGGAGGGTGGGTGGTGGAAGAGAGCGCACGTTCCTTTTGAGTTAAAATGGCTCGCAGACCAGACAGGAGCAATTCTGTGAATGACTGACGTGCCAAGAGCTCCGGAAGGAAACACTCTCACCGCCCGGTATTAGTTTACCTGATTATTAGGATATCCAGCTTCCTCCTAAAATGGCCGGCCATTTCCCCGTTAGAGGCAGTAAGCGCGCCCACCTGGATATCAGGCCTGAACGCAGCCTGCCTCTCCACCAAGGCAAGAACAAGGCCTCATGCTGCCAATTACATCTATAAATATTAATAGGCTAATCTGCACATATTCTTCTGTTGCTACATCCCCGAAAAAGGGTCAGATACTCTTATGAACATCAAATCCATTTAAATCTTTAGTTCAATTTGCATATGCAGAGATTTTTTTTTCCCCCTGCTCCAGACGGGCTCTCTCGATGTCTTTTTATCCCCCCCCCACCTCCTCACACACACACCCATCATCACATCGCAAGAGGAGAGTGCATTTCGCATTCACGCACTGATTGGATCCTTGATGAGATCTTCAGGGTGGCTTCTCACACTCTGACGCTCTTAACACTCCAGAGGTGATGAGAAAGGAGAGAGAGAGAGAGGAGGAGGGAATGAGAGGTGTGTGTGTGTGTGTAGTGAAGTGGTCGGCTCTGTTGTTGCTCGGCTCCGTGGCCTCCTCAGCGGTTCAGCTGCTGCTGCAGGAGCGCCGCGGCTTGATGCTCTGAATGAAATCACAGGCAGGACAAAAGACAGAAAGCAGAGGAGGAATCATATATATACATTCCTTCTCGTCTTCTTAGCGGCCGTACGATATAATGTTGGTCTTTTATGGCAGACCACGGCCCCGAGCTTGTCTGAAATGAATAATGCAACACAGAAATCTACATGAAAAGTAGAGATATCGAGGAGTAGAACAACGCTAAGAGGGATATGGAGCAGAATGAAGTAAGAGACGGTGGAGAGAGCGAGACAGACACTCAACACATTTTGATTTCTTTTTTCTCTCCTATACGAGTTAAAAATCGTACTCTTCTGCTCGTGGCTGTGTCTGATATTTGTGCTTTCTCAGAAGAGTAAAAAAAAAAAGGGATGAAATTGGATTCAGTAGGAACACCGCAACAAGCACGCTTTCAAGAATTCCCCATTTTGGAGATCTGAAGTGAGACGATGCGGCTTTTGAAAGACGAAACAACAAATTCGGCTTGTTACAGATGAACACTCGAATTCACACTCTCGCTCAGTTTAATGCACTCAGGAGTTTTACTGCTGCAGCCTCGCTTGCTCTGATATGATCAGTGGCTTTTTGGCGGATGTTAGAGAGACAGCACTTTATTGATTTATGACTCTTCTTGTGCTATAGTTACATTCACTAATATCCCATAAATATCTTCTTTGCAGCTAATTAGAAAAAGTTGCAAAAAAAACAGCTAAACTTTCACTTTACACTTCAAATAAATCTACATCTGAATTTCTGTTCTGCAAGAATCAGACAGATTTTTTAAAATAAAAATGCAGCTTTGTGAAGAACATGCTGTTCAAAATGTGTAACAAGTTATCTTTCCTTAAATGCACCAGCAATGAAAAAAAAGGCTAGACTATCAAATCAAACGTTTACTGAAGTCATTTAGATTTGTATATTTTTGTGAGGAATCGCCAAAGGACACAGGCGAACTTCCACAAAGAGGAACCTCTTCTGCTCTTGAACACAAACGCAGTCGCACACACACCTACACACACGCATGTACACACACACACACGTACGTCAAAAAGGCGGTGCTAGTAGTAGTAAACATTTGAAAGGAACAGGGGTAATTCACTTGATAAATGTCAACCGAAATGAAGCTATCAGCTGAAAGCAATTTCCTTGTGCTCGCCTGCGTTCTGCGCCAGGGACTTGGGAGATTTTCACCCCTCCATCGATCATGAAGCCTCTGTTTTAGGCCAAGGTACACAATGCCCTCAAATTGCTGACATATGGACCTAGAATCACCGCAAAAACCTGCCATTTCCACCCCACCCCTCCTCTGTCCCGACCCAGCCACTCCTCTGCTAAACTCTTGTTTATCCAATGACTCTGGTCTGTTTAGGCCATTAAAGCGAAGCCATTCGAGGAGACGCAGCGCCAAGGCAAATGTAATAAAGCTACAATCTGTAGCGTGAGGCTGCTACCAGCTAACACCAAAGATGACGAGAAAACCGCAGCGAAATCTGCGCAGTCACTGTTCCCCCCAAAAAAACTCCATTTGAAATAAAGTCGCGTTTTGATAATTAGTAGCTTGCAACGCAGCAGCGCCGCAATCATCGTCAGGCTGCGAAGGCCGAGCGTGTGGGCAAACTTTTCAAATGAAACCTGCCTGCCGTGTGGGCTGCCAGCGACCAGTAGCAGAGGAAGCAAAACAAATCACGGTAAAGATGAAGACACCGACCACATAACAGCACGGAAAGCCTCCAGCTGGTGTAAACAGCGGATGGATGAAAGCCGAGCCCTGTGTGTATGTGTGTGTGTGTGTGTGTGTGTGTGTGTGTTTGTCGGGCAGGTTCCTCCATTCATTCCTTGTCATCGATCCACTCT
>JBAJHX010000035.1:17672463-17694935 GCA_037176925.1 Amniataba percoides | reverse complement strand
GCTTGTGTAAGATACGTGGAAGTGGACACGCACGCACGCACGCACGCACGCACGCACGCACGCACGCACGCACGCACGCACGCACACACGCACGCACACACACACACACACACACACGCTTTTGCATTTATATGGGCTCATTTTTGGACGCAATTTTTATTGATCCAGGTTTCAAGTATAAAAGCAGCTTTTTGCTTGTTTATAAAGATTCGAAATGGGAATCATGTTAAGGTTATGTTTTTAATCACAACAGCACATGTACTTTATTCACTTTAACTGAGAGGAAACACTTTTCTTGTACTCGTGTGGGGTTGAAACTCGACCAACATTGCAGGAATCTGGCGCCAACTCATCAACTTAGAAGCATTTAGGTTACACATGCTGAATGACATTGACACCTTATTGGCTCCTGACAGGCCGAACGTGACTGAAGCCATTTCTGTCCGCTCTGTTTATTTCTGTCCATTGAAAACGTTTCCTCACATCATCCAATGCAATGATATTGTTATTTCTAGGTGAGAAAACATCCACCAGTTTTCTTTGGATGAACGCTGCACACATTCAGCTCACTAACAGTAGCGTCAGTCGTGCTTTTGAAATGATGGATAAATTGATGTGGATCATTTGTGTTATTGCTTTACCACTCACTTTTTTTTTTCCACAGAAGACATTTTTGACATGTCGCAGCAGGAAAAGCACAGATGTAAATAATCAAATAAATAAGCCAAATAATGGCTGAAATCAATTTAGCTGCTTCAGTGTGAGGGTGCTGGTGTTGTGCACGCCCGCTCGCTGTCAGGACTTACTGGGACACTTGAATAAAACAGAGCCATCGGTAATGTTATTAGTAACAACTGTGTTTTTCCTGATGTGCAATAGTTCGATAGCTGCTAAAAGTCCCCATTCACATAAATGCAGCGTTTTTATTCACAGCTTTGTCGAGACCAGGCTCATGACTGTGAACGCGGACATCAGATCGGCTTCAAATCTGGCAACGTCCCATCGTCCCATGTGAACGTAGGCGTGGATCTGGTGCACAGAATAACCACCGCCTCCTGCAAATCTTTGCCGTCAAAACTATCACTACAAATGAAAACATCTGCGGGAAATTTCCTCCTCCTCAGCTGTTCTGATTGAAAAAAAAAAAAGTTGAAATAGAAAAATGCAACTAATATTTCCCAAACACCATCTGTCATCTTTTTAAAGGATGGAGATAATCAGAAGGAAATGAAAAGAAGAGCATGACGTGTTTTTGTGAGGGAACATGCGATCCGCCCGTCAATCTGGACACTGGCTGGAGAGGCAGCTGGCAGTAAACGCTCGATGATAGCACCGACACGACGCAGGATCGGGCACAAAGATGTTGTTGAGAGCTGCAGAGAAGTGCCGCTCTGCGCTCGCACAATGCTTTGATAATATCAGTTAAGTGGATTCTTTGGAATTTTATTCTGAAACTTTATTTGTGTTTGTTTGGCAGCCATGCGCGCCAGCAGGAAGGCAGAAAAAGAAGCTTGCATGTAACTCAATGGTAAGTTAAAAAAACAGCATTCACATATGTGAAAGATAAAAACTTGATCCACCATTTACAATGCAATACTTAAATAGAGCAAATACTACATTAAAACCAGAAAGCTACAGTGCACAGAGACAAGCAGGAGGAGGCCAGATCTTTCAAATTACTAAAAAACGAAGTCACACTCCTCAAACTGACTCTGCAACCGCACGATAATTCCCCTAGCTGAGCTTTACAAAGTGTGCAAATGTGCAATGTGAGGAAAAAGAGCATATCATTTCCTTTTCTTTCCTTTTTTCTGCCCAGCTCTCCTTTTTCGACAGCTCCCTTCTGGCCTTTTCCGCTGGGGGAAAGAAATGGCAGTAAGATTAAAGGAATTTATTTGTGCGTATTAAATTAATTCATGAGGTTTCTTTTCTTTTTCCTTTGTTAGAAAGTCATCCGGCGCGCAGGCCTCTGGTTGCTCTCTTTGAGTGCGGGGTGATAGATTCGGCCCATACCTATGTTTGATTGTTCTCAGCATCAAATTCATCACCGTTTCCCCTCTGCCGACGACCACGCCGGCGGTTGCGCAAAAAAAAACCAAAAAACCCAAGCGGAATTTCTCTGGAAGGGCCCGGGCGGGTTCTGGTTAATATGTCGAATGGGGGGGGGGAGAGAAATTACACCGAAGTTTCACATCAAACGATTCGAACGGCCCGGTTCAAAGCGAAGAGGCAAGCTGGGAGGAATGTTTGCGAGGGCTCATGTATGTGTGTGTGTGTGATTTAAAAAAAAAAAAAAAAAAAAAGGGAAGAAAACACTTTAAGAACAAAGTGGTGGGATGCTTAAAGGTACACACACTCATCCTAAAACACACACCAAATTGCCTCCTGATCTAAGCATGCTAGTAGTTGTTGTTCGTTCCACTGCGCCTTCCCAGGCTGCTCTTAATGAATGAATGGAAAACAATGGCAGGCCTCTGGAGTGCCTGGTAATGGATAGGCATCATTATAAGCCTATTAGCTCTGGGCACTGAGGACTCACCTCTGTGTGGGACACGGGTAACGCCGGGCACGACAGGGTAGTGTGTGCGTGTATGAGTGTGTCTTTCAGCGTGTGTGTGGTCTGTGGTCGGAGTTTCTGGGAAGGAAACAGACTCACAGAGAGAGCATTCGGCCTGATTCAGGTTGAAGACGTGTTTTTCCAGATTTGGGACGCTGATAAATACTTACATTTGCACGTTGTTTTGCGATATCGGCACAAAAGGGAACAAAAGAGGTGAAACTGCACATCTCCACTTCATGAAAGGCGGCAGGGAAAAAAAAAACACACCTGAAAAGACAGGTGGTTCTCCAAAAGAACAAACCGTAACATCATTTATTCATAAACTTTGAAATCTTGTGGAGACAAATTTGTGGACGCACAGCTCTCTAAACTCTGGAACAAGTTACCAAATCAGAAATGGTTATCAAGGTGGTCAAAAGTCAGTCAACAGGTCGATCAATCACTTTGATTCAGACTGAAATATCTCTATAATTACTGTCATCAAGTGTCATTAAATTTGGTGCACACATTCAGGATTCCCAGAGGAGGAGTCATAACGACTTTGGTAATCCCCTGACTTTTCTTAGAGCACCACTAAGAGGTTTACAAAGGCTGCTTTCAGTGAAATATTTCAATGACTACAGGATGAACTGGCACAGAAATCAGTACACACATTGAACCCCCTCTGGATGAATCCTGATATATTTTTGGTGCAATTTGTACATTTTACTGACCATACCTGCAGAACTAACGTATGCATTTGTTTTTGCACTTTGCAAAATGTTTTCTGATCTAAATAATCTACTTGTCGTCATCAGCAGGTCTCTGGGTGATGGGTACTGTAAACACCAGACTCACTTATAAGTAGGTATCATTCATTATTCCTGTTCATCTAAACCGAGTTCTCAGGTGCCTCACATGTTTGCTCATCTTAAAGTCTTTGATTCCTCATGAATCTTGGCTTCCTAAAGCACTAGAATTTAATGTTTCTAGTGACAAGAAAACCCTCCGCTGTGTTTCAACATCGCGGATCACCTTGCTTGGACCTTCGACAAAGATAACACAAAAAAGAACCATGTTGTCAACAACTTTTACCGATAGAAAACCAAGAAAGAGTTGAGTGAAGTTGAGTCGAGCCGTGCCTCGCAGTGGAAATGAGGCATAAATCAACAGGCACGACTGTCCTATGTGACTGTATAATGTCCTGTTAAATGCTAAAAAAGCACATTTAAATTTTCCAGACCACCAGAGAGTCTGAGTTGCCCCCATGAAGAAAATGAACTTCTGGAGCTCTGATTAGTACAGTGTTGTACCATCTAGGAAGGAAAAGAGAGAAAGAAAAAGGAGTAAAAAAAAAAAAAAAGAAAAATAATCCATTCCTTCCTAACCTGGGGGTAAAATGAGGTCATTTCCTATTCTGTGACAACTCACACGCAGACATAACCACATCTCAGCGCACGCACACACAGTTTAGGCTCTTGTTGCTATCTTTCACCCCAGAACAAAGGGCTCCCCGGGTGATCAATCAATTAGCATCTGAGACGCAGTTGGAGAGAGAGAGAGAGAGAGAGAGGGAGAGAGAGGGAGGTCAGGTTTCATTTGTACAGAGATGATGTGGGTTCACAGATCTGGTCTGGCTCACTCCTCCTTCTGTGAGGACCGTCTATCTGTCTGTGCTCTGGATTATTTTTACAAAGCTTTTAGTTACTGTGTGCTTGTCTGCAGGAGACAAACAGAGACCAGTAGGAAGAATCTGTGCATCTGTGGACCAGTGTGTGTGTGTGTGTGTGTGTGTGTGTGTGTGTGTGTGTGTGTGTGTGTGTGTGATCATCTTACCTCTGGGAAGCTGCTCATGTTGACCATAATGAATTGAGGTGATTTCATGGTGATCTGACCCAGCTGGTTGAGGGGGAACTTCCCATCTCGGGTCGTCACCACAATGTGATCCAGAGCTCCTAAACAAACACAGATAAATATAATAGTTTATGTGTTTTGTTAATTTACTTGCACAGGGGATTTAAAGCATCATTTTACTGTTGCCATGAGCATTACACTCATGTTGTGCATTTTTTTAGGCCAATATCACATTTATATCAGCATTTATAGCAATAAATGTTTTATTTTGTTGCATCTGGTGCATATTTCACTTTAATTTCCCTTTGTTCAACATTTATAGCTATAATTCAAAATAATATCAGTTCCCTTTAGAAATGTACTGTGTTTTCATAATAAGGTTTATGGTTCATGAGTAAAAAAATATGTGTTCATGTATTTTTAATCACAAAATGCTTGTTAATATGTGTTCTTGGAGAATATTAACCAGTTTGTTATTAAATTTGTTTCTCTCTCAGGGATTTTTATCAGTATCTGTCCCCAAAATCCATGACGCACCTTGCTGTGGTAAATTTGGTCGATTTTTTTTTCTGTTTTATGACACTGTTTCCATGTAGGCCTAATATAAAGAAAAACACTCATCAGTCAGATGGACAGATGAACAAATAAACAGACGGGCAGATGGATTTGCAGCAGAGGCCGCAGCCTGCATGAGTAAGTAACCAAATAAAAATCAGACACCGGTGTCAGGCTGTTAAAAGTTTCCACGATGCATCGCCTCTCGTCACTGTCGACTCTGAAAGGTGAGTTTGCCAGCGTGAGTCGACTTCTGTCCCTCCCTCCCTCCATCCATCCGCCCCTCTCCCTCTCCTCCATCTGGCTAACCTCAGACGCAGTTGTTTCCTTCTTCCCCACCTCTGCCTTACATCACCCGCTCCCTGCTTACCCGCTGGGGGCTGTGCTGGTGGTGTGTGTGTGTATGTGTGTGTGTGTGTGTGTGTGTGAGTGTGTGGAAAAGGGGGAAGGAAGGTGGGGAGGGGAGGATGAAGGGGACACGAGCCAACGGTGTCATTTTCTCTGCACGATCAATTTATCATATGATTTCAAGGGTATAAAAAACAGCAGAACACAGAAGTTAGAGATAAGAAGCAGAAGAAGAAATGAAAAATAAAAAAAGGTTGTTAGTGTGATGAAATGGATTCCTTTAAGCCAGATAATTTACTTGAATGCTTTCAAACATCTATTTACGTGCACCCCTTAACCTGCCTGTCGTCTCATCGTGCCTCTCTGGGTACACGCTGACCGTTCACATCCATATTTGTGACCTTGTGCCCGTCTGTCTGCATTACCTGCGCCCTGACAATGAGCAACGACACATCTGTTAGTACTTTAGGAGGGCAGACAGACAGACAGTCATTTCTTTAACTACAAAGATGGAGGGTGAGGAGGGAACAGGGGGTGGCTGAGAAAGTATTTACCAAATTGTTCTTTGTCAAACTATCACATACACCCATCTTATAATGCAATACTTTTTAAATGTAAACTAGATAATTTTCTTGTTCTGTTGTCAGCATCAGCCATAAACTACTCATCAAATGCTGCTGTAATCAGCAGAAATCTGAGTAAATATGTTAACTTTAGTATTTCATAAATGTGTCATCATCATGTGTTTGTCTGTGTCACAGTCTCACCACACACTTTGACCTTGATGGAACGTCTACAGAACGACAAGCTGTAAACACAATGCTGACGAATCATCATATTTTAAGCTGATATGGTGAACTTATTAGCATGCAGTTGCGTTCTGAACTCCACCATCTCCTACAGGACATAAGAGGTTCTGATCCAGTGTGGTCATTACGGGTCAGTTTGCCAGACGCATGTGAGGGAAGATATGCAGAGCAAAGTGAGTGTAAAAGCCAAAACAATGAGCTCAAAGATGCTAAAAAGGTAAAGGAACTACAGAGAAAAGTGGCTATTATCTGTCGCTTTGCCACTACAAGTGACCACTTTCACATACGAGTATTTGTTTGGTCACTTTTAATATAAAACATTGATAATTGCAGCTGTGCCGTGTTGAACTCTAAATGCATAAAAAAAGAAAACATCATCGGGAGATTACTCGTCTGAACTCTTTCTTGGCTGGGAGCTGTGAGTCCGCGGAGTCTTGTTGTTGACTTGACGTTGCCAGGCAACCGGCAGAGACCCCGCCGGTCCAGCCAAGAAAAAAGAAAAAGCTCCAGCAACGTAAATGTTGAATCTCTGTACAAATTAAACAAGATATAATGTGTTCAATATAGTTAAAATTATAATTAAATTAACCTAAATACTAATCCATTTGAGGTTTTGGTGGTTAGATTTGATTTCCTTTGGACCAACCAGGCAAACTGCTCTCAGGATTTATACTAGAATAAGATGACCTGCTTCTGGCTTGTTAAATAGAAAGATAAAAACATACGACTGTCATTCATAAGTTTTTGCAAGAGAGCAAAAAATTGCATTTCCCAAAATTCTGAAGAATTTCTTTAATCTTAAATAGCTCCTAAATTCAACTTGATTGGTACCTGAAGGAAGTATTTCTATTTTTTTTTTCAGCACTGTTATTGTTGTTCAATCTCTTAAAGTTTCCATGGAAACAGAGCTCATTTTCGGGTCAGATTACTCGTCTGTGCGCGACCACAGCGTGGTGGTCGTAGCGTTGAACTCTTCTCTCTGCATCTATCTACGACTTTCTGCTATACCACGTGCAAACAAACACACACGCAGCATGCATTAATGGAAACACACAACAGCACATGCAGTCACATCCACACACGTACTCATAAGCTTAATGAGTGCCAGATGAGAGGTCCATGGAACAAACACACACACACACACACACACACGCACACACACACACACGCACACACACACACGCACACACGCGGACAACTGACGTCATTTCATTCCACCATCTCATCTCTCCTGTCAGCTCTAAGTCCTGCTGCCTCCCTGGATTACTGTGCAGCTGGACAGAAGAGAGGATGGAGGGGCTGGAGGAGAGCAGGGAGGGACGGAGAGATGGAGGGAGAAGACAGGGCGGATGACAGGACGAAGGATAAGAAACAACAACGACAAGAGAAACAGAAGGAGGGTGCAAAGTGGGAACACTTGAAATCCTTGCCCTTGCTGAACGAATACTTCCCCCCATGGGTCAAAAGGAAAATCTGAATTCGAAAGCAGAGGCGGCGATCGAAAAATATCATCAGGCGGAGGTCAGGATATAAAGCTGGGAATTGTTGGAGGGATGAAGGGAGGGGATGAAGACAGAAAATGAGTCAGGCAAAGAAATTGCTGAATGATGAGTGGAGAAAGAAAAATAAAGTGAAGGGAACAAGATCAGGGATGGGAGGATAAATGAATAAAGAATAAAGACATAAGACACAAGACATTCAGGTGATAGCCATAAAAATCTGCGTTCTGTTGTTTCGACTCCCCGGAGTCGTAATGAAAAGGCTGCACACGCTGCAGATCAAATGTCAGAGAAAGCGCACTTTCATCTGAGGAGGAAAAGAAGGAAAAGCTCAGACACTTGAAGTCTGATTCTCCCTCAGGAGCTTCCATTATACAGCCAACCTCTGACTCCCCCGGGCCCAGATCCCATTTGTTAGAACCCAGAGGAAAAAGGTCGCGACCCGGATGTAGTTGGGGAAACAGAGGTCCGGCCAGTGTCAAGGTAAGGTCACGCCGGGGCTCCCTCTCAGCCCTTCGGCGCTTTGTCAGGTAGATGTGAACAAAGAGGAATATTTATCTTTTATCTCGAAGTAAGAACGTGCCCGTGTTGCGCGGCTGAGAAGTGAAACACCTCGTGTGAGCAGCGCACGATGCAAATTAAACCGCACCGTCTCATCAAAACAGTCACTCAGCACAAATCTGGATATGAAGGATGATAAAATGTTAACGCTGAGGTAGGACGTAACAAACAACTTTCACTGCCGAAGAAGGAAAGCGCGGTGCCGTGTTTGGAGAGACGTTAGTGAAAAACATTCTTCAGAAAGATTGGATTCAAACATCGGTTTCACTCGGAGTAAACATTTTATCATCCTGGTTGGACCACAGACATCCATGAGATCACTGACATACCTTTGCAGACTGAACCAGCTGTTGGAAAACAGAAACAAACACTAGACATACAGGTGAGAATGAAATTAAATAGGACGGATGATTTAACCGGTCTTCATGTGGTATGATATTCAATTGATCGCATTTGTTTTATATATTTTTTTAATAAAAAGGACATTTGGTCCTCTTATACCGTCATTTATTTCTATCAAGTGTGACACCACACAAATACCTCAAGAGTTTCATATATTGGACAAAAAAGCAAAAGCGAGACAGGGACAGTGGGACAACTTGGGAGGGAGTCTCTGAAAGAAACAGATGTAAGCTGAATACCTGGAGAAGTTCGGATGCTGAGGTTGCGCGTGAAGTCGTCTTTGAGCGCGTCGAGAACGGCCGTCATGTCCGCCTTCACCTCCTCCAGACTGATGATGTCTTCCACCAGAGCCGATTTAATATTCACCTTAGCCGACTGGCCCTTTGCCTTGGCTTGGAAGATGAAGAGAGGGGATGAAGAAAGAAAAGCACTGAGACTGATACCTAAGACAAATAATATCTAATCAAGCAACCCACGTTCATGCCAAACAGAGCCGAAGAGTGGACTCCAGCTAACTCCAGTCTCTTTGAATCTCTTCACTGACCTTTTGCCTTCTTGGTGGCGTAGAGCCTGCTGCATGCGGTCGGGAGCTGAGCGGTGCCGGGCTGCAGAAGCGGCGCTCGGACTCTGGCGGCGGCCGCGAGGGGACACCTGACCTGCCGCACCAGAGACTGACACAGCAGGGGTCGCAGCAGGTTCAACGCCATGACTGTCAGTGAGAGAGGAAATTTAAAAAAGTTGTTAGAGGAAGGATAATAAAACTGCATGTTGTGGAGCTTGGAGGGACAACATTTGTTTTCATCTGAAAGAACTGACAGCTGAAGGCGAAGCTTGTCAGTCATGATGAAGTAATAGTTCATATCAGCCAGTAGGAGGTGGGCCTACATCTTCTAACTTATTACAGCACCATGATCTGTTTTTCTCTTGTATCATGATCACTTGTGAGACAAAAACCAAGAAACTAGAACCACATCAGTCAGAATTTTACCTTTTCTTTGCAACGTCAACAACACAACAACTCTTTGCAGATTGAAGTTCTCAGTTTATTGGGACATTAAACTAAAACGAATACAGTCAAATTCAGAATAATCCTGCAGTAAATTTTAACTTCATGAAGGTCACAGCGTTCAGTTTTGGTTCATTAAACTTTATGGCCATTCTGTGTATTGTATTACACAGACAGGTGTTTCTATTATTTTGTCAACCACTCACATCAACGAGGGTTAATGACAGGAACACCTCATAATAAAATCCAGCAGCACCACACTGCACACAGTCATATCATTCAGCCCGATTCACCTGATTAAAATTACCATATTATTAAAAAATAGCTCTTGAATAAGTTTCTGCTGCTTGACTACTTGATTAATTGACTAATCATTTCAGAACTACTGGTTTTAATCAGCGTATTAAAAGCGACTTCCAGTTTCATGTTTTCGGTGGGGCGACCCTTTTGTTTACACTTGAATCTAACAATTATTTTCATTAACAGACCTTTTTCATAGCAGACATTTTGGCATGTTAGAGCAGTGAAAGTACAGGCGTAATTAATAATATTAAAAAGGACTACATTCCACTTTGGAAAGTTAGTTTCAGGGTGCTCGTGTTGTGCTCGCCGGCTTGTTGGCCCGGACTTAATGGAGCACTTGATGGGACTCAACCATTGTTCATGAAAAGTCTTTCACCTGTGCTTTTCTTGTTCCGACAGGTCAAAATGTCTGCTGTGAGAAAGGATTATTAGTTTCTTGACTAATCAATTAATCACTTGGTCTATAAAAATGTCAGAAGTGATGTTTTCAGATGCATCGCTTTGTCCAACCAACTCCTCAACTACTGGCACAAACTCAAACAATAAATTTCACAATTGAGAAGCTAAAAGTAAAGGAAAGGAAATATTTGGTGTTTCTGCACAAAAAAAAATCATTTGTGGATGAATCAAGATGCTTGCTGATTATTTCCCTGATTTACAAATTGATTAACTGACTAATGGCCTCCGCACTCAGACTGCGCCTTTAATTTCTCTGACAAAGCAAAGCACAGAGGAGGAAAAGAGGCCCTTGTAAATCCAATTACTCATTGCTATGGTAGAACTGTGCACTCAGCTCTACAGGCTACATGCAGTTTCACTTAGACACAAACACGGTCTCTTTCTCTTCCTCTTATGCAGATAAATCTATGGAATGAAACCAACTCTGCACTTGGCCCATGCATGGTTGTTTGGGCATTCCTGAAGGGGAACCTCCCGTTCAAAAAAAAAACAAACAAAAAATAAATAAATAAATAAAAAAATCACACAACAATACGACAGCAACCACTCCTTTTTACGGACTAACCACCTCCCACCTCGAGAACCGGCTCTCGACTGTGAACCGTGTCACTGAACCTCAGCGTGCACACAAGCACAGACAAACTCTGACACATCGAGGCCCACAGATACAAACACAGACTAAAGGCCGTCTGTCACAGTCAGTGGCTGTGAACAGCTCAGTGTGCTGCAGCCTGACTGACATCCTCCGTCGTCTGGAGTGTGTTTACGACTGGGAGCTGTGAGGAGAAACAAATCACACTGCTGCATTAAAGACAGTCTGACAAGTTTGATTGCAAATTACGTTTGTATCATAATATGAAATTAATATTCTGTAGAAGAAAGGATTATTTTCAGTTTACAGTGAAACGTAGTGCCCACTCATCTAGTGACAAAAAAGCTGCACTGTTGTCTATGTTATTCATCCAATAGCATCCATTAAATGTCTGGTAACATAATCAGTGATTGTATATTTTAGCATTTGGATCAATGATTTGACTGTAGACAGTTTGAAAATACTTTTTGAAAGGTCAAGAGGAAAGGCAGATCATAATTTTAAACGGTACTGAACACATTTCCAGGCTTTTCAAGTTGTCCAGATGTTTCAGAAAGTTGGCAGAATATAATTTCTGGTTTAGATTTCGTGTTATCGTGTGCTTTGGAGGAAACATGTTTTTAGTCCCTGCTAGGAGATGAGATATTCAACTTCTTTAATTTTTCCCTTAAGTCATAAATATTGTTTCAATTGAAAAGCAACTTAGAACTTCTCACCACAAGCAATCTCTATTTATTAGTCACTTTTATTAGGATTTTTAGACAGCTGGTTTTATCCCCCTATATTGTTGTTTAAATGTTGTTTCAAAGATTTTCTCAGCTGCGGCCGTGCCACAGATCTCTGGTGTTAAACCAACATCGACCGATCATGAAATCCAAACATAATCCAGTGGCAATATTTAGGCTAGACTGTGGACCACCACCTACAAAACAAACCCAAAACAGGCATCCACGGCTGGCAGGTTTCCTGACAAGCCGATATGATAGGGCGCACTGTGCCAGAGCAGATAGATGTGGGACGGTGACGGATCTCTTTAGAGTGGAAATCAAGCAGAAAAAGTGAAGCACAGGTGTTCAGTGGGATACTGTAGCCTCACATCCTGCAGATTTCACACACACACTCACAGCAGCTGCAAACACACCTCTCCTTCTCCCAGTGGCAGAAACCAGCTGGTGAATCCGCATCGTCTCTGCTCTGCACACTTTACAGAAGAGTCTCTGTTCAGACTGGGGATAAATAATTTTTCATTTTCATTTCATAGTCATAATTGATTGCAATCTATACCATTGCCTTAGTGTCTACATGTTACTGTGATATTTGTGTGTGTGTTTGTGTGTGTAAATAGTAGTTTATAGTAATATTTCATAGTTGCAGCTTATCTATTTACTTTATCTGCAGGATACTTGTGAATTAGTCCCCCAATGAATTAATTTTAACTTAAATCCATAAGATTAAGAACATAATTTAATAGTTGATTAAATCTTGCTTTATTAATCAGAGTCTGCAAGGAAACTAAAGTAATTAGAGAGTGTAGTGGAGTAAAAAGTACATTTGTCTAATTTAGCTAATTAGAAGCATAAAGGAGCAGAAAAGGGAAATGAATAAGTAAAGTATAAATACGTCAAACTGCTTCTGTATGGCTCAGTGATTTCCACCACTTCCTGTAAATAAACTTAAATATTAAGAACCATGTGAGTTACAGGGACACTTAATGTTGCATTTCCCAGCTGCCACTTTATGTAAGAGAAGCTCTGTGAAGGTTACACCTCCTCTTCTCCTTCTGCCCTTCTGCTGCATATTAGCAGCAAAAGCAAAAACATAAACGACAACCAGGTAGTTTATTTAATCGGCACTGCTGTAAACGTCAGCTACGAGCAGAAAATAGTCGTTTAAAGTAAATACAGACTTACTTTTAGCTGTTCAGTCGCACAGAAACACGTTAGCAGGCGACAAAGCTACATTTGACATGTGTACCGTCAATTTCACCTGAGTGTGTTTGGAACTTAATATGTGGTATGCCGAGTGGGCGGGCTCCCGCTTGAAACGCTACAAAGAGAAGACTCTTAGTGGTTGCGGGAGATGCCGGACACTAAACCGAGCGCCTCCTCGTAACTCGGCCGACGGTTGACTGCGTCATCAACCTGCGCCTTTGTTGTTTGTCACTCGAGCTAGCTAAAACTGGCATTTTTTCACAGCATAAAACATAAACACTGTTTGAAATGATCAGTTTTATCTTGTGACGGAGCTGAATCATCCCGAAAGAGGGATCCGACCATAGTAGAGTCGAAGAAGAAGCCGAGACGAGAGGAAAAGCTTGAAGGTAAAGTAACACAAAAACGAGGTAGCTAGCTGCTAGCCGCTGGTTAGGTCGTTGAAATCTGTTAACCGTTTAATGGATCGATATTAATTAATCTCATCTGATCAGCACCAATACATGGGTCAGACTGACCTAAAACTGTCTATCTGAACCAACGAATATTGATCAATCAGATTAGATCCATCGATTAGCCTCACCGTGAAGCTAAGCTAACGTTAGCTGGTAGCAACTCACAGGTTTGTTTGTTTTGTTTTTGAGGTTTTTCTGACACTCTGAATTGTAGCAGCGCTCTCTCTATAATGTTCCCATTTTTTTTAAGTGATGACTAGAGAAGATTTGTTTCTATTCTCTAAATGAAAGCTAAGTAAAGTTTTATTTACATTCTGCTGGATGCTTATAAAGCTACTTTTTACATGTTTTTGCTCATAAATCTCATAACAAGGGCACAGTTTGAGATGTATCTCATAACATAACAGGTTGATTTAACTTCTAAGTGTCTAAGTGAACCAAGAACTTATTTTTCATTTTCTGAGATGAATCAGATCAGTTTAGATTTAATATTTTCACAGTATTTTGTGACACTGTTTTTTGTCTTACAGTTAAGTTACTGCCTAAATTATCTATTGATCATGTGTCTGCTGCCCCATTCATACTGGTGTGTTAAGACTGAACAATGATTTGACATATTATTGAAAATTTCAGTATGATCAAATGCAGTGTCTGCACCACAGGAGCAGCAATTTCGTTTGTTATGATTATAAATGAGGTTTTGTGCTGTTACAGAGACACCCTGGCCTACAAATCATATTCTTCAGATTTGGTACACACTCCAGTTGAAATTACATTATCATAATTTTTATATTCTAGCAGGAAATTTTCAACTCAAAATCGACATCATAAAGTGTGTAATTAGGGCTGTAAAGGTTATAAAATCATCAATTATTTTATAAGGAAGCTGATATCTGTGCAGTGTAGAAAAGGCAATAACAGATTAAGCCAGGAAAGTGATGTGATCACGCTGACACAAAAATGTTGACTTGTCTCTGCTCTTCTTGGTAAATCGTATGTCTCTGCTCCACAGAGTACACATGTCGTCTGCAGCAGGGACAGTGGAAAATGCCTCCATCATTTCAGAGAGTGTGGCCCACGACGGAAACCGGCTGTGGATAGGCAACATCGACCCCAAAATTACAGAGTGAGTAAATACACGACTGATTTTAGCTCCCCCCTGCACTTTTGGAAATGTGTTCACTTTAAATAACCTCTGTTATTGAACAAACTTTAATCAAAATGAGAGTGTGACTGTTTCCATCCCAGTCAGCTCGTTGCATTCTCATGAAAAGATGCTTCACATGAAATCAGAGCTGAAAGTCGAAGGTCTATACGCACAGAGGGTCTCATATATTGTACAGCTTGCAAAGCCCCTTGAGGCAAATGTGATCTGTGATACAAATGAGAACATGCAAACCTGAAAGTAAAATATCTCTTTACGCTCATATTGATAAACTGCTCTAAAGATGTTATCACTCAATGGCAAGTTGATTTACAGAGCACATGCAGAAGAGCCAAGGCCAGTAGGACTGTTCTACATCAACATTAAAATATTTCTCCATCGTAGTTTAAAAAAAACATTCTCTTTCTGTTTTGATCAGAGGTCATGAAGACTGAAGTGCTTTTGAACAGGCACTGGTGCACCACTGGCTCCACAACATGTTTTATTTGAATTAAAGTCAAATCTCAGCATCGCTACAGACTCAGACACACGAGCGAGCCAGCAAAATGAAAAACAAGGTTCGTTTTTTATTTCAGCAGCAACAAGTGTGCCATGTGAGGTTGCCGTGTTATGATCCCGAGGCATTGCTTTTTAGAGAGGCGACGCATTGTGTGTGTGCATGTATGATTGATTAACCGCGTGTGTGCTGCGTGTGTGTGTGCGTCGCGGGCTGAGACTGAGCAGACGAGGCTGGGTGTGTGAAAGAGAGGCAGCGAGGCGTGGAGACCTGCTCAGCTAAGGAGCAGCCATCATTCCTCACTCACCTGCACTGTTTACTCTCTCGGTGTCGAACGTGGAGCTGATTGTGTGCGTCTGAGAAAGAGTGTGTGTGTGTGTGTGTGTGTTTAAGCATGTTTGTGTTTGGGTGGCAGCTGGTAGGTGTCTGTGTACGTTACTCGTGAATGCAGTGTCTTTCCATTTTGTCTCGGGATGTGTGTGAGTGTCTGACCTGCTAATATGAGAGCACCCCTACATGTACTACGATGCAGAGAGGGCACTTTTTTCGGGGTGAGGGGCGGGTTTGTGCCTGTGGGGGCTCCTGGAGAATGTTTGGGCCGCAGCTCTGGTGGGCGTCTAGACAGGCGTTTCCTTCCCCTTCCCTGCTCTGCTCTGCTTCTCCTTAAATAGTCCACTGCTTCACAGCATGGAGGGGAAAAACAAGAGAAATGCCCGTGGCCCCCGCTGCTGATTGGGAAGATTAATTAGCGGCCGTGTAGCGTTCACGTAAGCTCAAACTTTGTTCTAGTAAAGTCAAAACTCAGTGCAGAGGTGGACCTGAATTGCAAGGTGCTGATTTATATGTGGAGGCCAAACCACTGAAGACTTCTTTCAAGACATTAGATGGTCATTAAATAAAATGTTCATCTGATTAAAGACACCACAGTGTGTATTATAAGTTAGTTGCATAGTCATTAAGCCTAAACAAGAATTTGACTGACATTTATTTTAAGATATTTTCCTACTATTATGTGGCAGAAATGGTCGATTTTAAACCAGCAATGTTGAAGTAGAAGTAGGTAACTTATTCAAATTACCTAGTCATATTTTCTAAAACTGTCCTGACAGTTGTACATGAGACAGATAAGCTTTGAAATCTGCTGAAGTCAGTCAACAAGAATCCACAGTGCCACTGTCAAAACAGCAAATCAGAGCAGAGTACCAGACGAAGCTTCAAAGGCTTCACTCCACCACATGTGAGCGGATGTAACAGCAGATAAACAACAACGGAATCACCAAGATACGAGAAAACAATTTACATGAAAGTTAAGTGAACAGAAGAAGATAAATGAAGAAAAGCAGCTTAAAAAGAAAGAATTGGACTGAGCCAAGATGAGGGGAGGGGTTTTGGATATGAGCTAGATTGAACTGTAGAGGAGGAGGACGGGGGCTGCAAGTTATACTCGCTTTTTTTCAAAATAAGAGACTTTCTCCAAATCTTACTTTAAATTTAGAGGCATAATATGTGTCGTAATTTGGCTTCATTGGCCGATCAGAGTGTTTTGGAGGCATTCAGCTCTGCTCTGGTTGCACGGAGTGAAACATAAGATCGATTAGGACGTGATGACTTTTCATTTTGCGTAATGTGTCCCCTGTCAGGAAGATGAATTTTGGTGTGAGCGCAGTTAATGGTTGTGACTGATCTCAGATTTCACAAATGGGATATACACACAAACCTGGACACAAATCTGTTCCAAGCACGTGAGTTTGAAAGAAGTGATGTGAACTTTCCTCCTCCATCTCTGAGCTGCAGACGCTCGTCCTGTTTCTGTGCAGCGGTGTCTCTCTGTGGTACAGATGATGGACAGTAAATAGCTGCTGGCTCTTCACTGTTGAAATGATCTTTTTAGAGCTCAGATGAGCATCTCACTTAGTCTCCTGTTAGATTTTTTTCGTCCCTCCTTGCCCTGCTCACCGAGCGGACACACAGCAGGTGTAACCGGAGCTTTCACCACATATTCATGTTTTTGTGCTTTTGGCTGCTCAGAGAGGGAATTTCTCATTTGTGGTAATCCATCACCGTCTTCCCTTTGTTGTCCCTCCGGCCTCCTCACTACAGTTTAAGTTGTGTACCTGGAAGTTGTCATCTTTTTTTATTAAAGATCTCCAAACCAACTTCTTAGTCATTCTGCAGGACTCGATCTTTAAGGAAAATCTGAAAATACTGCTGATCGCTGCCAAATTTTACCTCCTCCTCTCTAAAGTTTTTCCCCTCTGACCTGCACGTTTTTGGACTGAACCTTTTGTCCTATCTTTTTCTGGACCGGACCCCCCCCCCCTCGTTCCTTCCTTCCTTTTCTTCGCTTCCTTGCTCTTGTATTTCTCCTACCTGGCTCACCTCACCTCCTCTCTTCTTTTGGCTTCTCCTCCTCCTCCTCTTCCTCCACCTTTCACCTTGCCGTCAACATCCCCTCACTGAACTTTACTCTCCCTCTCCCCACCTTTCCCTCCCTTTCCTCCCTTGCCACCCCCCCCACACACACATACACATCTCTCCTCCTCTTCCTCCGGTGGTTTTTACAGCCCCCAGGAGGAGCAGCCCATTGTGGTTCAGCTCCATAGCATCCAAAATGTTCTTAGAGTGTCTCTCACATTTACACATATGCACAAACATGCCATATATTTATACATGTATCAGTATGAAACACAAATATTTGGTGCGCCACATCTTTTTAGAGTTTTTGCATTTGACCTAAATGAAGAAATCAGAAGTTCAGAGGTGCACAAAGTGGAAAGGTGAATTATTCAAGAGTGCAGAAAAGTGATATAAGTCACATGTTAAATGTGTTGGTTTTTTTTGCTTTGTAAAGTAGTGCAGGAGGAGCCACCTTCACATGGGAGGCGTGCAGGGTGTTGTCTGGGAAAAGCAGAAATTCTCTTCGGCCTAAAGCCCTCCAGGGAGCCATAGAGGGGTGGAAGACATTAGCACAAGCTGTGGTCGAGGGACGCGCACTTCACCCTCCGAATCCCACTTCGGATCCCATTCATACGCATAAATGTGTACTTGCACAATAACACACATCTCATCTTTGCTGTTACACACAAACAAACTACTTCAGGATTAGAAAGAACAATCGACTAAACAATAAGAGGCGTTACACAAGACACCTGGGAGGTGGGGGGGGTCACAGTGAGGCCTGCTCAGTCACACAAGGTAAAAGCACCAAAACAAAAACAGGGAGGTTTTTAACGATTTCTTTTGTTTTTGCATTTTTATATATATATGTTTTGTTTTTTATTTATTTTGCCTTTCCTACCTTGACAAGTCAAAATGTCTTCTGTGCAAAAGAGCAGTTTTCAGATGTGTCAGTTAAATTATATCACCAGTTATATGAATTAATAGGGGACATTCATAGTGGAAATAGATTCTATTGTCTCCAGTAAATCTGTTGTTTTTACTTTCCTGTCTGCAGGATACATGCAACTTTTTTTTTTTTTTTTGGTTTGTGCTTGTGATAAAATGTGTTTGGAACAGGTACAGATTACAGGGCCGTTGCAATCTGTACTTGGAGTTTTTTTTTTTTCTTGTCCCGGCCGGGCCTCATTACCTTTCATTCAACATAAAGCTTCACTTCACAGGTGGTTTTAGTGACGAATCAATCACTGCTAATGAACTGTTTCTGGTGCAAGAGTTTGCCCAGCAGATCGACACCAGACATGCACGATATTCGACCGGAAATGATTAAATTGGCAACAATTTAGATAATTGATTAATCGTTTCAGCCTTTTTTTGATAGCAAAACATTTACTGGCTCTATTTCTATTAAGTGTGGCTATTTGATGGGTTTCTTAGTGTTATATGACAGTGATTTAAATATCTCATCCGAAACTCTTGACCAAAAAAGAAATTCACAATTGTATGTACTTTAACCAAATGATAATTAATTACATCCCACCAGATGGAAGAACAGGCCTCTAATGGTGCCGTACTCTGCACACAGAAAAATAAGAATAATACACATATAAATAATTCCACACTCGTGAAACAGAAAAGCACCTGCTGCTCGCCGTGTGTTGGAAACGTTTAGTCATCGTCTGGGTGTTAACGGCCATGTAACGGTGATTATAGCCCACAGGTGACCCTGAACTCTTCGCTCTCTTCCAAACAGTCGGAAGAAATCTTTTTTTTTTTTTCCCATGGTTGCTGCTGGTCAGTTACACGCAAACCTACGAATGCTCACAACGCTGCATAGCTCTTCAATGAGCACATATGTGTCGGCCGGTCGTCCAGCAGTCCCAGGCAGCCTCGCACAGTCAGTGGATGTTGTTTGTGCAGAGCTCGGTGCTCAGGGGGGATTTGAGGCTTCCTCTTTTTTATTCCCTCATTGTCCTGCTACTGTATCCTCGGCATTGTCTCAATGAGAGATTTACTGTCACTGGGCTGCCACACCAGCTGGCCTGCTGCTAAAAAGGTGTCACGGAGAGAAAGCTGTCGTTCTCATTAGGCCCACTTGACAGATTCACAGACTGTACGCTGACAAATACAGTCTGAGTGTTCAGCGCTCAGAGGACTGACCTTCAACATAAATGTAAAAAGAGTGGGAACCATATGCAGCATTTTACTAAATAAAGTTTCATCCTTCTATTCTTATTTAAGAATCCTTTACAGAATAAATACTGAACACTATTTTCCTCTTAATTTGACCCTTCTCCTCTGTTGTATTTATGTTTTATTTGAACCTCTTTGTGCTTCCTGTCTCATGAATCTTCTCTCGGCAGATATCACCTGGTCAAGCTGTTGGAGAAGTTTGGCAACGTGAAGCAGTTCGACTTCCTGTTTCATAAATCTGGACCTTTGGAGGGACAGCCGCGGGGCTACTGCTTCGTCAACTTCAACACCAGAGAGGTACACACAAGATGAAGAGTTTTTTATATTAATTTATTTAGTGTTTTTGCCACAGTTTTTATTTTTATTTTTAAAATTAGATATGTAATCATGCTTATGTTCTACCAAAAATAACATGGTATCAATTTATTTGAAGCTGTTTTACTCTTATTTTAATTCATTTTAATCATTTCTAATTCCACAGTCTGTTAATCAGAAGCAGTAAAATCAATATCTGCTCAGTCCAGTTAATTTTAAGAGTATATCGGTTAATGACTGTGATGTCTACACAGACTTTTATCAGTAGGATGAGTGCGACCACAACTGCATATTTATATTTCTGAATATATGTGGCGTCATGGTCTGAGCTTTGTGACTTTGAGCGCATGTGCAAAGGGAGAAAATAAAAAGTTTGATTAGAATTTGCTACTCAAATGTCAAATACATCTAATCAACGTTTGTCCTTTTTATTGAGTGTAATGATGCCCCCTGCTCTCAGATGGCTGAAGAAAACTTTCTTGGACGTCTTCGAGCAGTCAGGAGCTGATTGTGTGTCTCACTAAAGTGGACCATAATTTATTTGGGAAAAAAAAGGACTTAAAATCAGCGTGTTCGGCTTCACAGGTTCAGCAGGCAGTATTTGTTTTGGAGTGAGCCTGGAGATCATGATAAGCATCTAGTTTCACAGCTAGTGTCTATCAGTGGGATATGAAGGCCTCCCAGAAGGATTATACAGAGGAAGTGTGTGTTTATTTTACGCACTCACACACACTCAGACACTCGCATGCACAGAAAAAGCACTTCATTAATTAATATATTAGCATCAAAGCCACTTACTCATTTGATTAGATAAAATGCATTTTCTCGCCCGGCCTCTCAAACACACACTTCTACACACACATCGCTTAATGTCTGTCTGGAGGCATCATCATCTATTATTGTTTCTGCTCTCTCTATCGTGAAGACCAATTATTTAATGACTCGGGTGCTGTTATCAAATCAGAACTGTAAAAGAAAATCTGTTCCTGTCTTCCTCTTCTTCTCCTCTTCCTCTTTCCTTTTTATGTGTGTGTGTGTGTGTGTGTCTGCAGGAGGCAGAAAGGGCGATCCAGTGTTTAAATGGGAAGCTAGCTTTGTCCAAGAAGCTGGTGGTGCGTTGGGCGCATGCACAGGTGAGGGTAAGTGTCAAACTCGGCTCTATTTTTATAACAGTAAACTTCCTGAAGGCTCAGTGGCATCATTGATATCAACATATTATAGAGAAATAACAATATTTCCTAAGATGAAGGGCATTGTTGAACGCTGAGTTGTAATTATATAAGCAATTATGAGCCTGTGCTGATTTTTCATTTTCACGTTGCTGCTGCAGTGGTCAGTTTACGGAGAGCAGCACAACCTATGCCTGTCTCTTAACAATAGACAGCCTACTGGCAATGGGTGAAGGGATATCCTGTATAGAGACGAATCACGCCCTACACACACACGCACATACACACACAAGTGAACATAGTCGAGGGAGGTCAAGGTCAATGCTGCCGCCGTAGGACAACACGTAGTGGGATAAATCTGCTCACAGGTTCATTATAACAGAGCTCAATTCACCATTTTCTGCCAAAAATAACTTTGGGTATTGAGACCATTAAAAACAAACTGATATTTGCATTTATATCCCAAATATTTGATTTATATCAGTTTGTCTGTGTCAGCAGGAGACTCAAATGCAAATAAGGTTAGAAGTTTTCCATTTTGCAGCATCGTTTCAGCAACATAAGTTTCATGTATCTGGCATATTTTTATTTATTTTGAAGAGGAATGGAAGCTTCTTAGCAGTAGCTCTTATTTGGATGTGACAGTCGGCCTTATTTTAAAACAAGCTCAACACGTGCTTAATATGATGCTGCAGCCACATCATCCAGGCAGGAGGAAATCTACAGCTGGAAGTCGTGTTTCTTCTGTCCGTCGTTCGCTCGAGCCACGGCCCAATTTAACGAGCTACAAATGAGATTTATCCAACTGTTCTGCTTTTGCGATTTTAACTCTGATGCTGATAAATAACAGGAGCAGGAAAGCTTAAATCGTCGTCACGAAACGTGTCTGCAGGCAGCGATATATTCCAGAAACGTTCCTTTAGACGATGGTACTGCTTAACTGAGATCGAGAACAAGATCTTTACACCCCGTCGTGCGTGGTCGATGTCTCTATTCAGTCGTAGTCTCAATTCTTAGATTCTTTAAGGTTTCTTTTCACGCACTGAGATCATAAAGTCCGTCGTCGAGGCCATTAGCTGACCTGCTGTTCTTCCCGATGTCAGAGATCGAATTCTTACAGCGTGATCTTCATTACACAAGTTAGATTTGAATAGCTTTCCACTATCAGGGCCAGTTGATGTTTTATTTTTTGTCTTCATTGATTCCTCCACTGAAGTGACGTGTCGGGATAAGTGAGTCAGAGACGGACAGCGTTGAAGTTGTTGTCCCTTTTCCAGGCTTACATCTTGACTGTATTAGAAAAGTCTTTGAAGGAGAGGAAATCACGCTGACGAACGTTTATTGAGGTGTGTGTTGGGGGGGGGGGGGGGGGGGGGGGGGGGGGGGGGGGGGGGGGGGGGGGGGGGGGGGGGGGGGGGGGGGGG
>JBAJHX010000035.1:17639773-17672363 GCA_037176925.1 Amniataba percoides | reverse complement strand
GTTTTTTCCGTTTTTCCGGGTTGACATTTGGGCTTGGGGAAAAAAGTTTTGAAAGGGAGGGAAATCCCTTTGAAAAGTGTTTGTGGGGGTTGTTTCCCCCCCCCCCCCCCCCCCCCCAAAACAAAAAAAAAAAAAACTCTGAACAAACATCCAAATCAGCTTTTTCAACACTTAAACACTTGTGTCCTAATTCGTTACTGTATTATTCTGCATTTATCAATGCACACTTTGGCCAAATTGTATGTTGAATTCCTTTTACGTGAAACTCATCACTCCAAACTTTTCCCTTCTGCTGACATAAATTACTGTTGAAAGATCATTAAACCCAACAACCAGAAACCTTAAAACTTAACGTTCCCCCCGACTCGAGCTTCGGGTCGTGTACAGATGCAGTTCGTCCCGATGGGCTCCGCGTGGATCTATATACATTCCTGCTACGTGCCTTTAGGAATAGGTGGAAGGGAAGGGTCCTGGCTGGTGGAGCAGCCATTGTTTTCGACCTATTCTTGGCTATAAGTGTTATTTACTTCTCGGGACAGATATGTAAGACGGCATGTGTGTACTTTTTCTACATTTATGTAACTTAATTTAACTCGATAACACCAGCTGAGCATCATGTGTTTCCCGTCTCGTGTTTCATGACCATGTATGTGACCGATGTTTCGTTCTTTTTGTCCTTTTTTTTCTCTCTTTCTTCGCAGGTTTCAGGAGTACTGTGTTGGCTGCTGGAGATGTTTGGGGAAGGTTTTTTTTTAGTGCAGACGTTGGTTGTTGCTCTGCAGCTGCTCCCGCTTTATATCCTCACACACACACACACACACACACACACACACACACACACACACACACACACTTGTGCCTTAGGGTGCGATTATGAGCTGGACACAGAGTCGTGCTTGTTTGAGGAGACACAAACAAAATCAATACTTCAGTTTGATAATGTTGATCTTTGCGGGAGGAAGCTGGAGCCGGCTCTCCAGAGGAACGGCTGTCTGTGTTTATTAGGAGGTCCCCTGGTTTTTAAATGTCTGGTTCACAGGATGCGCCCTCCTTCTCTTTCTCCACTTATGTGGTCCTTTTCAGACTTGGCACTGAAATGTTTCTAATGCAGGTGTGATTGTACCCAAAATGCACCGATAACACGTTAGCATCTCGTCCCTTTGACTGTATTTTTAAAATTTTTTGATTCCTGATCCGTAGAAACCCCACTGAGCTCATTTTTGTGTGAAGCAGAAAAGCACATTCCAGCCTTATTGGTCATTAGACACATTTTAGAGCTGCAGTCTCTATATTTGGCATCTTTTTTACATATTTGGACATGAAGCTCAAGGTTTGAACAAAAAGGAAATTTATCTTTAGCCTCTCCTTCTGACTGTCTGCAATTTTTTTTATCTTGTGTAACTTTCCACGTGTCTGTCTCCCTGTACGAGGGACTTTTCTTGCTTCTACCTGTTATTTCACTCTGTTGTCTCTCTCCGTCTGTCTGTCCCTCCACGTTTCCATCACCGTTTGTTTGGGTCTTTTTTTTTTTTTCTTTTTGGGCCACGTGTCTCGTCTGCAGAGGTTCGAAGGTTTCCGTAACGACAAGACGATGCCGCCGAGCCTTGAGCCGTCATGCAGCGGCGCCACAGAGGATGGAGCTGTAGCCGCCAACCACCTCAGGTTTGGACCAAACACACACACACACACACTCATTTTACCATCATTTGTATTTCTCTCAGCAAGTCCACACAAAGGCAGGTTAGACTGTTTTGTCACCCAAAAACTGGAGGCAGAGTGGAAAAAAACTAAAAACACCGTCCTCACGTTTAGTGTGGAAGTTGAGCTTGTGGAAAACAGCGATGCAAGTTAACTAGTTTGCTTGTTTACCACACTGAGATGACTTCTTTAAATGCCAATACAGCTGATTACATGATACACAGACAACTTTACAACTTCTGTACTTGAACCAAAGTGCTCCTTGAATGGTCAACTTTCCGCTGACACATCTCGGCACATCTTCATGCCCGCTACAAAGTCGTTGGTCATGTGTGTCAAGATGACAAAGTAAACCGGGTTTGAACTCTTCTTTTCATGTTTGCTCTGTGAAGGCCGTCGTGGAAAGAACGTCCAAAAGCGCTTGCTGTCATCCCCACTAAAATTATAATTGCTCTCCATGATGAACAGCTCAGACAAAGTAGTTTGTTTCAAGCGAAGTGACATTTAACAACCTGCACATGTGTTTATTCTGTCAGACGATGGCTTTGAGATCTTAAATAGTGACTTGTTGCAACAGTTCTTTAAAAAATTATCTTAAAATGATTGTGGGGATTCACGTCATCATCATAGAAAAATGCCGTCTTCAGATTTTACTGCCTCAGTGTGGACGCAGCCTCCGGTCACTCTGGGGGGCTTTTCAAAACCTCAGTTTAATCACCAGTTAAACTGAGGATTTAACGCGACATAATTCTCGGTCCTAGAGTTAATACAGGTGAGTTTGTGGGTTCGTCGCTTTCACCACAAACCGCAGTTCAAGTTGAGTTCATCTGAGCTCAGCCAGCCTGTGTGGAAGTGTCGAAGTTCCTTTATTGCGGCCACAGAATATACTCATGTACACACACACACTGCGAGCACGGCAGTCAAACAGAGCAGTTAAGTCGGTAAAAGACCTCTTGTTCTTGCAACATCGACTCTTCACAGAGACAATCCGGCGTACGAAGCAAGCCATCAGGATCCTTCTCAGCAACGGCTCCACACTTCGCTCCCAGTGTAAACTTCGAAAATCGCTCTCTCCACACAGCACAGGAGAGGAAATATAAACACCCTTTTCCCCTTTTTTTCCCCTCGATGCCCCCACTAGACCGTCTCTCTGCCGGCTTTTAGATACTCCTCACGCGCTCTTCTTCTCAACTGCACCATAATTTCACCTCCAAACTTCTCTCTTCAAATTCAGTTTTGCCATTTAAATGAGAGTTTTCCCGCTATTTTCCCTGCACGGCACAACAGGTCATCTCCTGCTTGTGCTACGTTTTTTATTCTGCTCCTGCATCTGTCCCCTCCTGGTACTTAAGAGCGCTAATACCTCCTCTTCTTTTCCCCTCAGCCGGACCCGAGATCTGTCCATCACCAACACTGAAATTTCCCCCCCTCTGCCTCGCCGCTAACGTCTCCTCTCTCTCTCTCTCTCTTTTTTTTTTTTAACCCTCCAGTACTAGTGCTAAGATCCGCGCCATCGAGGCCAAGCTCCAGATGATGGAGGAGAATCCGGACGACGACTACTCGGGCCCGTCGGCGTACGTTTACAACAAACCGCCGGAGAGGAAGCGCTGGGAGCCCTACTCCAAATCACACCACAATAACCAGAGCAGGCCCTTCCGCAAGTTTAGGAGATGACCCATCCTCCCACTCACACTGGAGAGCCCCCCCATCCCCCCACATACACACACACACAAACAGACTGCAGAATAAAGACTAACACGCATCCTCTCCGGGTTTGACGTTGTTCATAATACTCTGAGAACCTGGAAACTTTGAGGTGGGGGGGAATCACAGCAATCATGGACAGAAGTGGTTTTTAGTTGTTGGGTTGCAGTATCAGTTTGTCATTTAGTCTCATCAATATGCCCCTTAACCTGACTGCTGTGCAGGCTGGACCCCCTCCCTCCCTCCTACACCGTCGGTCTGCTCTCACTTTTGCAGAGATTTAATGCAGGTGAATCGTAAAGCTGCGAGCCACGTGATGCACCAGGAAAGACGAGCGTCACCGTCAAAGGAGTCCAAATGCTGATTCTCTCTCTCTTTTTTTTTTTTTTTTTACGTGTTTTGACTCTCAGATCATTATTTAATAGACGTTGTTTTGTCTTTTTATCACCATCGAAGAGGAATAAATATACAGATTTGTTACAGGTTTGTATTCATGCAGTTTAAATGAAAAGCAACTCAGCGACACGTACTGTAAGTTGCAGTATTTTTTGTGTGACTGTACTCTTTTCCTGATAGTTTTGCCTTTTTTTCCCCTTCTTGGATCTATTTTTTTTATATGACTGCAGTCAAACTTTACTTTTTTTGTGGTGTGTAGTTTTGGTATTTCCCTTACCACAGTCTCTTTCTTTAAATTTTTCAATTAAAGGCAATTCAATATCACATCTGCAGTGTGTTGTTGTACGCCTTTTTTAATGTTTTTCATAGATTCTCTACAAATACAGGATTCAGTTTTATGATTTGGTGTCATTATTGGCGACGTCCGCACAGTTTTGTCTCGTATGTTGGTGTAGTTTTGTAGGACGTTGGTAAAGCATCTGCATCTCATTAATGGGAGACTTTGAGAGCTACTCACTTAAGGCAAATCCACGTCTTTTATTTTTTATTATTTTATTATAGTTACCACGTATCACGCTGTTTTCTGCAATATAATAATCTTGTTTTTATAACATGCTTTATGGTTTTAGCTTCTGATTTCTTTTTTTTGTCCCCAGTTTAGGTGGATATTTACAGATTTATGCATTTTTGTGCAGTCTACAAAAAGTTGCAGTGAGTCGTTAAAATATTTCGAAGCGTAGGGAATGAATGTGGAGGTACTCTGTTTGAAAATGGGACTTTTCCATGTGTTGTCCATGTGGAGTGACATTACTTTGGACCTGAGTTGTGTTTTCCTGCAGGTGGGAGGCGCAGTGGGAGATCAGACAATTTTCTTATCTGATTTTTTTTTTTTTTTTTTTTTTTTTTTGTGCAGGAAGAATCAATTCTCCAAAATAAAATCTGCAGAATCTGCATTTTTAATAGTTTCTGGAGAATATTTAACTCTCACGTCAGGCTAGAAAAGCAGCAGGGATTGAGATCTGAAGATGAAATGAAAGAGTTTAAATTAGTGCGCACAGAAAACTCAAAATTCTACCTCTTTTATTTTATCTTTTCTTTTTAAATGTCTTTATTGTAAAAATCACCCGATTGCAGAATATTTCAGGTGGCCATTAAATCAAATTAAGAACTTCACTGAAATGTGTGTGAAATTTATCTGTTCAATAATAATGATAATAATAAAAAAAAAGTCTTCGTTAAAATATATTTTCTCTTGATTAAATACTTGAAATGCATTCCTCCTCTGAGATGATGGAGGACTTCTTTAATTCCTCAGCTCTGCTTTATTTAGATGGGATCATCTCTGAACTGCAGATAATTGAGGCTCTCTGTCGCCGGTGTGTGGGCTCCAACGGATCCGGTAATTATCCGGCTCCCATTTCGTTAAAGGACTCGGTTTAGTTTCATCTGCTGCTTTCTAAATGTTTGCGTCTCTGAAACAATTAAATAAAAATAAACGACCAACTGATATGAATTAAAATCTAACTTTAACTTTATTTTTAAAATGCATAAATCCTATTGTTTATCTTTGGGCTTATTTATGTAGTTTTTCAGCTCTGCACATAGAAAATATGAAGCTAACGTTTATTATGTGTTTTCCTATTTAATTAAAATATAATGAATAACTGTAATAACGAAAAGGAAAATCTTATTATTAAAAGGAGGCTTAAGTGAGCACTGAAATTAATTCTTTCCATTAGATTTTACACTTAATAACACACTTTTACACTTAAATAAATGCACTCTGATTGCTCCTCATGTATTTTTGAGGCATCATTATTATATTATATATATATGTATATATGCATATATATTCTGTATAATCCACATATCTGTGCAGCCGCTGTGTATATAGAAGAAGGATTTATATGCAGTGTGTAGGTTAATTATTGCTCCACAGTCAGCTCTACTCGTGTATTTCTAGTAGCGAAGAAATGGCAATTATATAAATAACTATAATTAACATAGTTTTTTCTCTCTCTCTCTCCTGGCAGCCGATATAAATGTCTGAGATATCAAACACACTTTGAGTAAGTTTCTGTCGTGGCTGCTCCGGAGTGCGTCCTCCCTCCCTCCCTCCATCCATCCATCCTCCTCCTTTAACCGGGAGAAACTTTCTCTGCAGCCTCCTGAAGCCTCCGAGCAAAAAGCTGCCAGCCCCTCAATTTGATTCACTTCCTGTAGTCAGAGTCCTTCTCCAAAAGTGGAGAGAGAGAGATAGAGAGAGAGAGAGAGAGAGAGGTTGGAGGGGGGGAAAGGAAGAAACCAGTCTGTTCTAAATAAGGCTCGGACACACTCCCTCTCCTCTGCAGAGCTTCACAGCGTGTGTACTTTCTCTCAGCGGAGGGTTTTTTGTTAAAGGAGACTTTTTTAAAAACTAAAACATCCACGGATGCGTCCTGCTGCTGCTGAACCCACGCGAGGAGTCTGAGAGAGAGAGAGAGAGAGAGAGAGAGTGAGAGAGAGAGAGAAGGTGTTCATGTACTGGAAAAATGAAGTGTTGTCCCCTCTTTCTGAGGGAAATAAGATTCTGTCCGAAGGGATTCCCACGAAGCAGGTACTCACACTTTTTTTGTTTTATTTTGGAAACGCTGCAACTGTGCGTAAAAATTTGGACACACACACACGCGCGCGCGCGGTTTGGGCCTTGGCTTTGGCTGAATGATTTAGTGATGACGCGCAGTGTGTGTGTGTGTTTTCGTGTTTTCGTCTCCCCGTGATGTCACGAGCGCATCGCCATCACGGAGCGGAGCCGCACGCGGAGCAGAGGCGCGCGCGCAGCCATGAATGAGCGTGATTTACCGTCCGCGAGCCTCTCGAGCGCTGCGCGAGAGCAGCAGCAGCAGAAGAATCGGATTTTAATTACAGCCATTAAAAATCAAATTTGCAATTCTTTGGGTGACCCGTTGCCTTCCGGTGATTGACAGGTGAAATTGACACTCTTCTGCGCGCCGTTTGTAATTACAGGTAGTTTTTCCCTCTCGTGTCCTGGATTGCGCAGAAAGGAGAGTTATTGTGAGAGCGCGCGCGTTAAGGGGAAGGAAAAATCAATCCGAGTTTAAATAGCTTCATTAAAGCGCGTCCTTTTGTCGCGGGGGCCTCTGTGTGTGTGTGTGTGTGTGTGAGGGGGACTCTTTAAATAGCAGCGGTGTGTGTGAGTCTCCGGAGGGTCCGCGTGCTGAGGATGAGGCGGCCGTAGCTCGCAGCTGATCACCGGGAGGCGCGCGCGCATGGTGAGACTTTACCGGAGCGGTCGGACCAAACAAACAAAACAAACAAAACCAAATGTAATTTATTTTCAAATCAAATGGTGCAGAATGTGTGTGTTTTATGCTGACTGAGGTGTGTGAAGCTGAGTTGTGCCCCCCCCTCCTCACCTCCTGCAGTCTCAGTCTGACGGGGAGTCGCAGCGGTCCCTCATGGAGCGGGAGGAGGACGCCCCCCGCTCGTCCCCCGGCAGCCCGGACACCCCCTCCGTCTGCTCCCCCACCTCCTCCGCCAGCTCCGTGCCCTCCACCGGGAAGAACGTGTGCGCCAGCTGCGGCCAGGAGATCCTGGACAGATACCTGCTGAAGGTGAGGGGGGGTCACTGTTTCATTATTGTAACACAGAGGGAAGAAAGCAGACCTGCTGCTCATTAAACCGGATTAAAACTAAAACTTTATTTAAAACTGCCGGAGAATAAAAAAAAAAGGGTGAAATAAAACTTTTTATCTATCTACAGATTTTAAAGTTTTATAAGAGATTTGATTTGATCCTGATTCAGATAAAGACAGTTTCTCAGTTTTACTGATTTTATCGGTGCTGTAAAAAAAAGGCAACAGAGAGAAAACAAGACGAGTCTTGTCGCGTGCGTCCTTATCAGTGTTTAGTGTGTGTGTGTGTGTGTGTGTGTGTCAGGAAGTGTGAAGATCATTTTTATCAGACTGCATTTGATCTGCAGGCTGATGATAAACACTGGCTCTTATTCTGCTCAGATATTTGAGTTCAGGCAGAATAAATTTGCAGGATAAAAAAAAACATGTTTCAGGATTAATTTAATTTTTCTTGTTGGGTTGAAGCTCAGGTCAGTTTTATGTGAAGCTTATAATAATGATAATATTTAAAACCTTTTCTGACACAGCTGACAGAAAATAAAAGTTTCTGATAAATATTTTATTTCTAAAATATGACTGAATAAAAAGAAAACCCAAAATAGATAATGTACGTTTTTATTCAATAAATTCACGTTTATTTTGTGCAGCACTTTAAAGTATCTGAAATAATTGAATTTCCTTTTCCTGTATAAAAACTCGCCGATGCTGTAAATGAATGAACGTAAATAAATAAGTGGGCGCAATAAATGATCCTTTTGGTGGGTTAAATCGTCTAAAACGTCCACAGGCGAACTTCTGAATGTTTTTTATAAGCAGCTGATGGATAAAAATGATCCACTTTTAACAAAAAACATATTATGAAGTGAGCAGAGAGTTGATGTTTCACTCAGATCGCCTGGTCTCTCACCAGAAAAAAACATAATTTCCTTTTGAAGTGATTTTTTTAAATGAGTCTCGACCTTCAGTCGCTTCATCAGTCAGCTTTCCTCTGACGCTGCTTTCGGTTTCGTTTTATTCTTAATGAAAAATATCCTGCAGAAAAATGTATTTATGTCGCGATGTGTGTTAAAATACACGAAGTTATGTCAGTTCACATTTTCTTATTAATTTAATCAGGTTTGGTGTCGATACTTCCGGAACAAAATCACAAACGAATTTAGGAATTTTAGGATAAACAAATGTAGAATTTATTTATTAGAAAACACACAATAAATATATAAATATCAATATAAATGATTATCTGAACACTCACAGTAGCTCCTTATATAGTGGGATTAAATTATGATGATTACAATAAGCATACATGACCAATAATATAGATTATTGTTATTATTGTTGAGCGTTTTATGGAAACATACATAAATGTGTTATGGTGTAAACATAATTATACATTAAGATATTACACTTTATTATTATCACATCAACATAAACTCAGAATTTAACATCGTTTTCTAAGAACAATTCATTTAAGAAATAAAATCATCACTCCGCAACACACACACACACACACACACACACACACACACACACACACACACACACACACACACACACACGCTGTATGTATAAGTGCTGCTGTGTTGTATCCCTCAGTAAGTGTGTGTGTGTGTCCGCGCAGGTGAACAACCTGATCTGGCACGTGCGCTGTCTCGAGTGCTCGGTGTGCAGGACGTCGCTGCGTCAGCACAGCAGCTGCTACATCAAGAACAAAGAGATCTTCTGTAAAATGGATTATTTCAGGTAGGGTAAGTTTGTGACCGTGTTTCCAAAATACCACGTCTCCCCTCTCTCTCACACACACACACTTACACACTTACACACACACACACACACACACACACTTTTCCTGTGAGGTGGATGCGGGTTGCCTCATGTGTTCTTGAAAGACCCCTTTTCAAAAACACTCTGTAACAAAATAAAAGTCTTTAACAGCAGTGCGGAGCTGAAAGATTGTTATGGCTGCTCCAGACTCAACATTCACAGCAGCCTCAGAAAGAAACTGAACATTTTACCTTAAAAAAAAGAAATTAAAGATTTTTTTTTGTAGGATTTGGATTTTACTTAGATTTATTTTATTTCGTTGGATTATTTCAGAGGCTCGTTTCCTCTGGGTGGCGTTTTATTATTATTATTTTTTTCTACATTTTCACATTTTTTCCCCTGAATAAAGTCACACCCTCGACCCGCGACTTCTTCAACTTATCAGCGCTCTCTTAACGCAGCACGTGCCACGACGCGCGCGGTGGATGTTTTTATCATCTCCTAGGAGAAGTGCACGTGAAACAAACGGAAATAACCGGAAATTCCCGTTTGAGTGTCTCCGAGATTAGACTGTAGATCCCCACAGGAAAACAAAGACTCAGTAGAGGTGAAGGAAAATTATATCATATTATTATGAATATTATATTTATTTCTTCTGTACATCATCAGTCATAAAATGTGAAAACAGAAGAATTTATCCTGAAATTAAAACTAAGAATAAAACATATTGAAAACATATTATTTCTGATTTAAAGAAAGAAAGAAAATTCAAACATAATATATTATTTCTTCATCTATCAATCTATCAAATCTGGTGGACAGTTTTTTATTATTTTCATGCAAGACTGGAAGACATCCATGACAGTAAATGCACAAATAGAGACAGTGATACACACACACACTCACACACACTTTGGGGAAATTTAAGTGTTCTGTTGAAAAGAGAGAAAGATGTTCATTTATCATAATTCGAGGATGAGTTTTCCATCAGTTGCATTCATTTCCTACATGCTGTATTTTTATTTGCATGCAGCAGTGGAGCAATGAGTTTCATCTGACTGATGTTTTTAGTCGTTACTACTGTTTTTTCTACTCTAATTCCATTTTTTGACCGAATGTGTGTGGATTCAATTAGTGTCAACCCTTGCTTGTAGGCTGTGAAAAGTGTGTGTGTGTGTGGTATCTGAGGTTAAATGGGGTTCACACCAGCATCGGTGTATAGTAGAAATTAGTGTCCATATATTGTATGGACACAGGCTTGTTCATGCACATCAGTGTGTGTGTGTGTGTGTGTGTGTGAGTTGTGTTTGTCTGATGGAAACCTGACACCAGGCCGCCGCTCTGAGGTTTATAATCACTAGCAATTAGTCGTCCTCCACCCCAGACCCCTCAGGCCTCCAGACCAGCAATTAGACTTCCCCGAGTGCCTGGTCAGCATGTTTCTGATCTGAATGTGACTCCTATCCAAACTGAAAAAACACACACACACTCTAAGAGATATGTGCACACTTCACACAAATATGAAAACATGGATATGAAACGTTTGCATGCACGTATTGGCGAGAATGCACTGCACACATTGCCTCCTTTTACACACACTCTGACACACCCACACACACATAAACACATACACACACACACTGAAATCTCTGTTTATTTGTGCATGTCCAGCAGCTGCCAATCATTTCGCTCATTTTCTTCCACAGAACGGAGATTTCTGTGTTTGCTCCGTCACTTCCTGATGATATTTTACCTGACCCGTCTCTGTTTAGAAAATGTCAGAGCTTCAGAAAACGCTAATGAGTGGCACAGATGTAGCTGTCCCCAGGTCACGTATTATATACTCATCAGAGAAATCCTACACTGTGATTATGTGAAATACAGTGACTATGATTGAAAATACACGCCTGATTAAAGCAGCGATAAACGTGCTCGTGCTAGCTGTTGACCCAGGATGAGGTGGAGAAGTTTCACCGCCAGTTTCCAAAAGATAAATGCACTTTAAAGACACACAACGCAAATGATCACAGTAGTGTTTTAATGTGCTGCAGCGCTGTCAACATGTGTTTTGAGGACAGCAACACGCTGCTTGTTCATTTAGAAATTACGAAAGCTTCACATTCAGGCTGCAGATGCTTGTAGTGTCCTCGCTTTTGTGAACTTCTTGTTTTCAAATGTGCAGTAACAGCATGTGTGGTTGACTGTTTGATACTGACATTACAGTGTGAACAGTATTATGACATAAAAATGCATAATTTAAATCAAATCATAATGGATAGAAAGAAGAGAAAAACACCAGATAAATGAACCCTGCTGGTTGTAACTACATTAGCTTAGCATTTTAGTGATGGCCGCAATAAGAGGCTTTGATTCCACTGACATTCAGAATTTACCTCTTACATTTTAATCACATGTATAAGAAACACATTTAGTATGTAGTCAGTGTAAATTAAGGTTGTACAATTCATATATTTGTTATACAGCTTCATAGAGTCACCTTCAAACTACAAATCCTCTATTTGTCCCAGGTTATGTAGTTATTGCTATACTATGTGCGTAGTTGCGTTTTTTACTTTTTACTGACAGTATGAGCTGCAGTTGTTTTTTTATGCATATGTCTAAACTTTCCACGTCCTTCCTGTATTAGTTTCAAAGCTCTAAAATCACTGCATTTAACTTAGCTTTGCTCCCATCAGTGGAATAACCGTACAGTGTCTGCTGTGTAGAGTCACTCTAAACAGAGAGGTGACAGACAGAGTCGTTATAAACTCATGCAAATTCATGCAAATGAATCTGCATAATAACATTTGTAGGTTTAGATTATGTTTCCTTGGAAGTCACAGTGGAAAGCGAGACATTATTTTGAAAATCTTTCAGTAACAGTGAGGCTTTGCTGCACGGCTGGGGCCCGTACAATGGTTACCTCTGTAAATATAAACTGTATTCTGGGTTTAGGCCAGATTTAAACTAGGCTAAACAGCCCTGCGAGTCCAGATCCTTTGGGCTGGTTTCAAACCTCTGGAGATATTTCCTCATCTGTGTCAGCCTCTCATCTGGCTTTGGACTGACAGCTGCTTTAATGGGGCGTAATAGCAGGAAATCAGAGTGGGTTTCCCTCCATATATGTGTGTGTGTGTGTGTGTGTGTGAGAGAGAGTGTGTGTAATGGGGGGGTGAGGAAGGTGGTGTGTGTATGTCGGTATAGGGGGCGCAGGACAGAGCCCGTGCTGTGCCTCTCAAACTCATGTCAAGCCTCGGGGGTTTGCTCACACACACATACACACACACGCAAACCATTTCTTTATCAGACCCCCCCCCCCTTACCTTTCCCTTCCTCCCTCCCTCCCTCGCCTCGCTCTGTAGAAACATCATCCTCGTCCGTGAGCTGCAGGCCACACAGGAAGTTGCATTGCTGTACTAATCAGGGGCACCCTGGGATACTGACAGAGTAACCAGAGTCAGTGTGTGCAGGGAACTGAGATCTCTACACTGTGTGTGTGTGTGTGTGTGTGTGTGTGTGTGTGTGTGTGTGTGTATTGTAATAATAATTATTCATCAACCCACCTCTGCTATGCTGATTGGGTCTCCATAGCAACAAAGACGAGTAACCGGTACGGAAAGAGTGATGTGAGTTTTATTAAGAACTGAATGAAGTGAAATTATAATAAGACATCTGTCGCACAATGCTGCACGTTTAAATGAAGGCTGCTCCGTCGAGGCGATGAAGTAGATTATTGATTTTGTAAAGCAGATTTGCTGCTGCAAAGAAAACAGCCGCGGAGAACAGAGAATACGAATGTCAAGGTTTCTTTTTGTGCAGAGTTGAGATGTTAAAGCCTGATAATATGTTAAATCTGCTATAAAAAAAGAAGTTGTCTGCAAAGGTTTTCATCCTGTCTTAGATTCCCCACGTGAAGGCCTAACACGAACCTTCGCGTCTCCAAACCGCAGCGGCGAGCAAGAAATCTCTCAGGGCAAATCTAATAGAGATTAGAGTATTCTCATAGCACATCAGGAATAATCCAAAAAACGTGTACCTCCTCAAGCCGCTCTTTCAGCAGCAGGTGAATTATTGTTAAAAAAAAAAAGGAAGAAGTAAAGATTAGACGAAAGAAGGGGAGCAAATAACAGAGAACTGGGGGGGGCTGCGGTGTAGGATTTTCCCCTCTGTGTGAGTGATATAAGGGGGCCGTGAGGATTGACATTACTCCAAAACAAACACCAGGTTTTTTGGTACAAAGACAAAACTACATACAGAAAAAACCCCAGATGGGGTAGAAGGAAGGAAGGAGGGGGTCTGAGGAGATTAAGATGGAGGAGGAAGAGGAGGGTTAAAACGAGGGATGATTTGCAGCTTTTCTGGGTTGTGTCTTAGAGCACGAAACTGACAAGCTGTCATGCCAGATTAGCCGCAGCGTTCCACAATGTTTTCCTCTTTACTGTATAAACAGGCAGGAATTCTCCACAACAGTCGTGCATGAATACGTGCATGAAACGCAAGCAAGCCCTGGAGTCCATTTGTCTCCGGAGTGGCTTTATTGGGTTGTAAGAGGTTGTTTTTTTTAAATTTTGGTTAACTTGCACATATTTGCGACAACTTAAGCCGCCTGTAAGTGCCATGCCAGCTAATTTTATTTCAAGGTCACGGCAAAGATTTTTCCCCACGGTTTCGCTGCTCCGGCGCTGAACTGAATTTGTTTGTTCTGAGGAACACCAGGCCTGGTGAGGATGTGGATGCTCCTCGTGCCAGCGAAATACAGTTTGCTCGACGGCGACAATAAACAGATGCGGAAAAGGACAGATAGAGGAGCAGATCCTCCAACAGTAGCCATTTAAAGATGACCTATAAATGTGCTACACGCAGGAAAATGAAACTGCCGGCCAACCGGCTCGTATACACAAGGAGGCGTACGAGTTTGCGAGATGTCAGGGCTATAGTATGCTTTCATCCCAGATAGAGTGGACTTGAGTGCACTGATGCGCTGCCAAACCCACTCACTTGGCAACCCTCATGCTCTCCGTCCCCCTGCTCTCCCCCACCCTAACTCTCGAGGCTGCCATCGACGCTCTTTACTTCGCCATTTCCCTCAGCCGCTCACTTCCTCCCTTCGTGCTTTTGCTTTTCATCCTGCCCTCACATAGTCCTCGCCCTCCTCCGTACCTTTCAGCTGCTCTTTTAGTTTGGCTTCGTCTTTTTTTTTTTCCTCTTGCTCTCTCTCTCCCTCGGCTCCTCCACGCTCAAATCAGATGGAGCAAAGAGGAAGAAGCTCCACATGTAAATGGTAAAGCTGTCAGAGATGTCGAGTCAGCCATCAGCTCTTCTTCCCATCAATAAGGAAATGTTTAAGATTGGAGGAAAGAGTAAAAATCAGGCTGTGCATTTGGAGGTTATTCCTCCTACCCCCAGTTTTACCCCACAGACAGCACAAATCCTGCCTCCTTCACCAGCTCCTGACCTAAATAATGGCTCATAACTGAACCAGAGCCATTTCAAGCTTAAAGTGTTTTATACCTATTAAATATAAGATGTGCTATTTAAAGAAGGAGCATAACCTCCCTTTGATTCTGGTGTAAAACAGGAAATTTGTATTGTATTTTTCACATTTCAGGTATATTTTACTGTTTTTGTATACCCCGCTGTGCCAGCTGCTCAGTGATTCAGTTAAAGAAGATATTAAATTAGTTTTATAATGGTTTTCTACAATACTCGTTAAACAACTAAAGCTGGAGCAAAAGTCTGATATAAACTATCCCTTTTTTGTTGTACTAAAACTATTAAAAACACACAAATGTGCTGCTGCTGCTGTAAATACATGAATTAATCCGCACCTGAAAATAGACCCAATCAAATATGTTGTTTACGCTTCTTTAAATAATATTTGCAAAGAAATTACAGTGCCCAGCTGTTTTATTAAACTACTCAGTGTGTTTTTAAAAGGTGAACCTAAATATTTGTGACCATTTTGAAAGATTTACATCTTCATGTGGATTAAATGTGATTGAAATTGTAATTATATCAAGAAAAGCTAACACATTATTTGTTTTGGCCTTTTGATGGGATTAGCTGACAGTAAGGGAAATACAGAATAACAGCAGTGTTACTCTTTAAGAATGAAATAACATTTTCATACACCTTGCACACTCATGAGACTCTCACACTCTGAGAGTTAGATTAATTATATCTTTTAATATCCTTTAATTATCTTAAAGCATTTTCTGACTTAACAAATGTATGCTAACTAACTGGTTCCCTGCCCAGCCTCTTTTTCTAACTTTCTGTCCATTTATCTTTCATCGTCTGAGCCCCTCAACCCCCCCCAACACACACACACATCCACACACACACCACCCACCCATTCAGAACAGTAAGTCAGGTGGTTTAAGTTTATGCGCCGCCTGACCTCACTGTTGCTATCAGTTACAAGCGGGGCGATCTCGAGTGATGTCATGCAAGTCTTTCTTCATCTTCCACTGTGTGTAAAACCACCCTGGATTTACATGTGTGTAGGTTTGTTCCCAAGTTTGTGTGTGCACGTGTGTGTGTACATGTCAGGGCCTTCACGCATCAGTCAGGAAATTGCAGGTGTTGGTTTGTTTGCATTCAAGGCTCAGCTTGCAGCCGCAGTCAGGAGTCTTTTCTGAAGGCCACATCCTCCTCCAAGGTTTCCTCCTTAAACCCTCTGAGCTTTGCCAAAACTTTAAGTCTAAAAAACATTTATTTTTCAACTTTAGCTCTCTCGAAATGTTCTCAAAGAAAACGACATCTGTGCACGTTCTAATGGGAATGGCCTCGAGATGAGCTTTAAAAGATCGTCCACCTCTGCAGTTTTCTCTACCAAATGTTGCCTTTACCCCATCTACGAATCACTAACTCCTCATTGTGTTTCCCTCTCCTGCCTCGCCTCCTCTGCTCCGCTTTTTCTCTCCCTCACAGTAGGTTTGGTACTAAGTGTGCCCGCTGTGGGCGGCAGATATACGCCAGCGACTGGGTGCGGCGCGCACGGGGAAACGCGTATCACTTGGCGTGTTTCGCGTGCTACTCGTGCAAGAGGCAGCTGTCCACGGGAGAGGAGTTCGGCCTGGTGGAGGAGAAGGTCCTGTGTCGGATCCACTATGACACCATGGTGGAGAACCTCAAACGAGCAGCCGAGAGCGGTGAGTTATCTGGACGTGTGCCTTCAATATATTTCCTATTATCTTACAAACACTTCCAAAAATAATGACTGCATTCTTTACCTTTGTGCATTTTATTTTTATATCATTGATGAGCTCTGTCTCTAATGGACATCCACATAATGAATGGGTTAGTAGGTCATGTTAAAATAAAGTCTCAAATTTGGATCCCAGAATTAAGTCCTGTTATTATATGATGTCCAAGTCCTCTGACTATCATGGTCATTTTATATTGTTATTCAACATATTTGTCTGTCACCTCACATGTCTGCTGTTGTGTTTTTCAGGCAACGGTATCACGTTAGAAGGAGCAGTTCCCACAGAACAAGACAGTCAGCCCAAACCGGCCAAAAGGGCACGGACATCCTTCACTGCAGAACAGCTACAGGTCAGACAAGCACTGGTCTCAGCCTTAAACCAGTGTGTTTTCTATAATAAATTGTTTGCAGTTTAATCCACGTTTGATTTACATTTTATACACGCAGATCATGCAGGCTCAGTTCGCCCAGGACAACAACCCAGACGCCCAGACGCTACAGAAACTAGCCGACATGACTGGCCTCAGCAGGAGAGTTATACAGGTCAGTACGCAGAAATCCAAACTACTAACTACTAGTGGTATGAATGAATCTGCTCTTACGATGGCTATATGTACTGAAACTGCATGATAGAGCAACATGAAAGAACAATGAATAAATGAGAAAAGGTCAGACTATGTTGTTTACTGTGAGCGTATCAGTGAAATGTTCAGATATGTCATTCATGATGGTATCTTGTATTTGAAGGATGTAGCTACATGACGTCTGGTTACATTGCGTCTTCATAGGTGTGGTTTCAAAACTGCAGAGCAAGACACAAAAAGCACACGCCCCAGCACAGTGGGGCCCCCCAAGGTCATCCCCAGTCCAGGATACCCTCGTCCCTGCCCGATGAGCTGCATTACTCCCCCTTTGGCAGTCCTGAGCGGGCGCGCATGGTGGCCCTTCACGGGTACATCGACAGTGAGTCCCAGTTTACTACATAAACCTTAAATGACTGTTCTATATTTACAAAAGCAGCTTTATTTTAGTATTTTAAAAATCCTCAAATATGTCTTTTGTGTGCTCTCCAGGTCACCCCTTCTCCATGCTGACCTCCCAGAGCCTCCCTCACCAGGCCATGTCGCTGCCCCAGCTCCCCCTCAGCCGCTAGCAGCGCTCTGCTACGACCCTTTCGACCCCTAAAATCTCCGGACCCCGACCCCTGACCTCCCATCGGTGACGTCTGCAGATCCCGACCCCCGGAGGTCGCGCAGGAGTCGGCTCAGAGAGAGGACACAGGAGCCCTGCCCACTCGGAAACAGAAAAAGACAAGGAAGAAAGAGGAAGAACTAAGACACCGTTCGTCTTTATGTTTTTTTTTTTATTTCTTTCTGAGGACAGGAATATTCCCGCCTGCAGCCACTCTGTCGAAAACGAGCGTGAAGCATTTATCATTAGCAGGAACTTGCTGACTGTATTTTACACCACCTAAAGGACCCATTTTTGCTTCACATGTACAGCACCCTCCACTCCACTCACACCCCCTCCCCCCTCTGACTTGAAGGTTGAGGGAGCGTTTTTAAAGGAACGAAACTGACCGAGGAAGCGGGACTGAAGCCTCTCGAGTGATGTCAGAGTACTGAAGATAAACACAAGGGGGAAATTTAAGGGGAACTGTCATTGTGGGCCGAAGGGGGCAGGCACACACAGTAAGACCACATTAGAGGTAAGACTCCTCCCTCTTTTCTCTCTCAGCAATCATGAAGGAAACCTACATGTAAATGAAATACGTTGAACTGTTTTCTTTAGGAATTACATTGTGATTTAATGACATCTACAAAACAAAACAAAACAAAAAAAAACAACCCCCTCTCCAGAAACTTCCCCTGTTGCATTTTGTTTGGTCAATTTTCCACAAAATTTTTTTGTGAAAGAATGAAAATATTGTGTGCCTTATCTTTTTCTGGAAATCAAAAAGAAAACTTCAGTTGTTTACAGCAGATTAAAATCCCAGCCTGTAGTTCATCGCTAAACCAAGACGTGTGTGGAACAAATCTCCCATTGGTCAAAAAAAAAAAAAATCACTAAATACGTCCACAGAAAGCATCTTGACTGCTTATCATGAGGGAAAAAAGCATAAAAAGCGCAACATCTGGGCTTGTGTGTTATTAAATTATGGCTGTAACATTAGAGGCCGGAGCAAAGAGATCGTAAACCGCCACAATCCTGGTACACGTCCTTTAAACTGACAGGGAAGTCTGAGATGGGCAAACTACAAACAAACTACACATTTGTACTCAATCTGACAGCTACGTATTTTCATATTTGTGAGTGATATTGTCACTAATTTATGATTTCTAAGGTTGCTCGTTCAGCCTCTGTGTGTGTGTGTGTGTGTCTTTCGCATGAGTAGGGAAATGGAGTGTCGGTGTATTGGTACAATATGGACAATATGAAACAGAGTGGGGTTGTACGTGTGTGTTTCTGTCAGTGTGTGTGTGTGTGTGAGTGTGTGTGTGTGAGTGTGTGTGTGTGTATGTACCGGCAGGGGTAGAGAGTGTGCATCTGTATTTTAGTGCCATGGCCATTGTGTGAAGAACAGGATCCAACAAGACCTCAATGTCCTTGTATTTATTGAGATGGTAAAAATATCCCTGTAAAGCACTTTTCCCCTCCCTCCCTCCGATGGTTTTGTTTTGTTAAAAAACACGAGAAATGAAACTAAAAAGTTTATTTGATAGACTGTGCATCATAAATGTTTTGTGTACTAAAATGCAATAAAATAGAATGTGATATTTTCGGTGTTTTTGGATGTTTTTTGAGGGCGAATCGATGAAGCAGGACCTCACTTTCATCATCCTAAACAGCACATGTGGCACAAAGCACAGAAAATTAGACTCAATTTGGCAAATGTAGAAATAAATAAATATGAAATAATTGTATCTTCTATGTGTTTTTTCTTATTTTTATGCATGAAGTTTTATTGTCCCTTCCTGTGCTCCTGGTTTGGTACATATTTAGTTATTAAGTTGTGGGTGCATGTATTTGCTCTTATTTTGGTGGGTAGCTGTGCATACTATTATGTCTTTGTGCTTTTGTGAAGCAGGAAGAATGCAAGATTCTCTTTAAAATGTCTCATTTGTTTTATTTATTGATACTACTTTCAACTTATTTCAGTTTATCATAGCTTTAAATACTATCTGCCGTATAGATACCTAACTGTCTGGATTGGATTTCTGTTAAATAGTACTTTGGTCTTTAATCAGCATGTGGCCCTCAGACAGCTGAACTGTGCCCTGTTAGTGTTACCTGCACATAAGTGACACATATAATTTATAAGACTTTGTTTGTAGAGATCATGCACTGCCAATGTCCTGCAAATCTCATTTCGTAAAAAAATATGATCTATATATTTATGACCCAGTGTGACATGAAGCCTAAATATATATGGTCATATTTAATGACATGTAATAGGGATAACACACTTTTATTATACACTTTTACACAATATTACTGAGCAATCAATCCAGATCTGAATGTGCATTTAATATATTGCCCTAATCTCTACCTGGCAAAACAACTAAACATCTGTGTGAGATATCAGCATTGAATTACTGTAGAACAAAAAGTCATTTTCATCTTTCAGATCATTATTTTGCCTAATAATTATGTTTCAGAATGTGAATGCATGTGTTTGGTAGAAATGTTGGTGAAATCAGAGCGAAATTATCTATGTTTCCAAAACCAACAACTGAGCTTAAAACAGCCAGTAAATATTAAATTATCACTTTTCATTAAATTAAACTGAATGAAAGACTGCATACTGCCTTGTTGAGAAATAGTTAGACTCTTTCCCTTTTAAATCCTCCCTAAAACACTAATACCCTAATACACAGCATATTTTAAATGAAGATGAATGCACTGAAAATGCAGCGGCTATAATTCCTACACAAGGAGGATAAAAAAAGGGAAGAATAATCATGTCATAAAAAGACAATATAAACATGACCTTTTGCTTTTCAAATATTTTATGTCTCACATAAAGGCGTATAATACAAGACAATAAAATCAACATTTGCGATAGTTTGAATAGGCTATTGTTCCAGATAAAGTGTTAAAAAGAGGATTTTAAGAACACGTGTTAGTCGATGTTGCTGCTCTCTTCAGGTCTGGGTGCAGCAGAATGCTCAGGATCACCTCCAACAACCTCATCCCAACCTTTCCGACAAGTCCGCACAATCCACTCGTGCTCGGAGTCATCTGGTGGAAAGATTTTACTGAAACTATCAAGAAATATGAACAAAATGTGAACAGTCTGGACTCAAAGTAAATTGTTTTTTTCTTTCTCTCTCTGAACGTTTGACCTGCGATCAAATGGGAAAAAAATAAAAGGCTGCACAGTGAGGAGCCTGCATTCATTTTTTGTCCTTTTTCTTTTTGTTGTTGAACTCATTTAAAGCGCTCAAATCAAAATGCACAATAATCATCTAGCTGCATAATCTCACCGTAGGTCAGTCTGAGTGTGAGGCTGCGGCGTTCAAGTGCCATTCAAGTCCTGGGTAAATTTGTTCAAATCAAGATAAGCCTGACAATTAGGAGAAAATAACTTCTCAGAGCCACTTCAGACACCAATAAATAATAACCCCCAACCAAAAAAAAGGAAAAAAAAGGGACTCCAATTTTTTTTAAACCCAAACGACTGCCAGAGGAGCTGATAATAAACCAGTTTTGCATTGTCAAAACTGAAATGAGTAGCTAATTGCAGGGGAAGTGAGCTTTTTCTCTCTCTCTCTCTCTCTCTGGAGCGCCCGCAGCTGCGCGCACTTGAAGTGGGCCTCGCCCCGCAGGTTGCACCGCGGCGCAGGCCTCCATTGTACCGGCTGGAGCAGGTCCGCGGCTCCCAGGGACCTGATTGTGCGTAATTGCAAGAGATGGGCGTCAACTAACAGCCACTTCAAGTACAAAACACCACCCCCTCCTCCTTCCCCTCCTCCTCTGGTCCCCCCTCCCTCCACCTTCTTCTACCTGATCTGATCGGGAGGTCAATTGAACGCATCGGGCGTGCGGGGCAGCTGCCACGCAAACACTTCCACTGGGCCTTTGTGCGCCTGTGGACGGTAATTGCCGCAGCCTATACATCGGCTGACCTCAAATGAGCCACACACACACTCTCACACACACACACACACTCTCACACACACACACAGCTCGACCTGCCTTAATGATCATTAGATTGGGACGTTTTCACATTTGCTGTAATTCCGCCCTCTTGAGATTGTATGGCAGCGTTTATCCCGGGATTTAAGTCATATGTAATTGGTACAGGTGGCTGGTATATTCAAGGCAATTTCCTGCAATCTGAGGACTGAGGAGTTTCTTTTTTTCATGTTTTATGTAAGTCAGTATAACTTAAAGACATGTCAAATGCATCTTTTAATCATTTATGGGACGAGTTAGATGGTAAAAAAAAGAAATAAATCAATTAGATGATGTTGTTAAATTTATCAAATGTGCCTGAATCTTCACTTTAATCATCAGTAAGCAGGTTTTTTTTTTTCTTCTTTTGGTTAACAGTATCTCCACAGCAGCAACCTGCACGGCCGACCTTTGTGCAGACGTGCACGGCAGAGGAGAGAGTGTGTGGAAGCGATAATGGCACCTTGTTAAAATCTGTTTGTCTTAATCCTTAAAATACACTCAGAGGGAAAAGTGTTTCCTTCCAGCTTAATGGCTGTGAATTAACACACACACACACATATAAACACACACAAAGGACAATCACAGTGGCTTAATGAGGGACGGCAACAATCAGTTTTCTTATACTGTAAGGTGATTTGCATACTGGGAGGTTGTATTCTGCTGGATTTGACGGTGAAACAGAGAGAGGAGCTCAGAAACTCAGGACCTGGTCCACCGAGAGGGACAGAGGAGCTCGACCCGGTGGACTCGTTCGGGGTCGTGTGTGCTAATATGAGCACGTTCTGTGGTTTCCAAGTGGAGGCGCCGCAGTGAGATCAAGCCTACCTAAATGTGAAAGCTCAAATAAACATCCAAATGTACGCGCACAAGTCATCTGTCTCCAATTCGCTGCGAATGGAGAAGCCTAACCCCCCCACACCCACTACCCTGGGTTGGTGTCTTTATGACATCACAGAAAAACAGCGGCGGTTTTCCGGTTTCCAGCTTTGAAAGCGAGATACCGATCTTTTAAAGTGATTAATCCGTCTGTCACAGCTCGCCGGATTAACACGTGAAGCCTGTTTTATGGTGAAATTTCTGCCTTGTGTGAGACGTATGGAAGAAAAAAAAGAAAGTTTTAAGGGAAAGGCAGCGTGAGGATATGTTTCCACTCCCCAGGGCCCCGGCTGATTTTATCTGTCTGTGAAACACCTCGGCTGGACGGGGACAAAGGGAGGGGCCCGCGGCTCGGTCACCAGAGGTGTTTTCCTTGGCAGCAGAATGTTTTTCGGCGTGGAGCTCTTTCTGCACCGACTTTCAAAGGGAAGCGGGTTATTCCAGAAACAGGAAAGTGCTACAAACAATATGGCAGCACACGGCCCCTGCTGGAGCTGCCGCCGCCTCCCGCTCCGCTGCTGAGTGTTGCTGCCTGTTGCCAAGACAGAATATACACAACTGATATGTGTGTGTGTGTTTGTAATAATAACACACGCTCAATCAGTCCGTGGTGGAGATTTGATTGTGCAGATGTGGCCTATGTGTCTTTCCCCCTCCATTCTCTGTTTAATTACGCTTTTTTATATTTTAATGCAAATGTTTTAATGTCTCACCTTCAAACAATCTTCATCAGCAGTGAGAAATTAAGTCCAATCATGAGTCTGTGAAAGGTTTTCTTTGGGGGGGGGGGGTGGATGAAAATAGTCTTTTGGAGCTGTTTGTTGATTTGTGTTTAAGCATGATCATTTCATTGTGCTGGGAGGAGGCACGAGTTTGTTGTTTTGTGTTTTAAGGTGTAGTAGAACTGAAAGGCAGGTTGTGTTAATTATTCATGTTCGCATCGTGCACAATCCTCAGCATCAGCATCAATGTGAATTTGCCAAAGCCGACCCAGTTTGTCATTGTAATCTAATTTAGATTTAACTAGATTTCAAAACACACCTGATGTCTTCAAGCTATAAAATACTTGTTTAAGAGTGTTGCCATATGAGTGAGCCACATGGCAAATGATCAATACCAGCTGCATGCCAGTTTTTACAACTTTACAAACAATCAGTAATGTCCGGGACACTGACTTGTTGTCTTCTTCTTTTCAGACTCCCTGCTTTACCCACCCATGAGAGATAAACTGCAGAGATAAAAAAACTGCAGTGATGACTAATTACTAGTCTGTGATCCACCAACAATCCACCAACAATCATCAACAAACTCATCACACACTTTACTGTCACACACACTCATTTCTTTCCATCTCATGTTTATCAAAGGAGATGAGTAAGTATCAAAATGACTTGTCTTACTCCTCGCCTGACTACTTTCCAACCGACTGTTCATAAAATCTACTAAAAACCACCAAAGTCCACCATCCAAACCGATGATTTAAATATCGGTTTGGCTCTGCCTCTCAAAGGCTGCAAACCCTAATGAGCAGCTACTTAAACTATTTGCACATTTCGAAATAAAGCACGATTCTGTGAGCGAACGTCATTTCTTTTTGTTAAATTGAATCAAGGAAACTAATTTAACAGACAATTTGGGGATAAAAGCGGTTTTCCAAGACAATTTTCTCCCAAACGAGGAGTTAAGAAGCAAACGGCCGATGTCAGCGTACACGTCGTTAAAGGAGGGCGCTTGTCATCATCTGTCGCTTAAAACAACTGCTCCCTTTTCTTGTGGAGTCATTTTTAGTGAACGCCCGGTAATGACTCCTCTAATCCATGTAAATACTTCCCAGTCTTTGCCCAAAACTAGTGAGAAAAATTAGTGACGAGTTTGTTAAAGATTTGCCAACTGGGCTGTTTAAAATCGGAATCAGTCTCAGTCTGTTGATGAATTTTTTTTATTGAGAGGCCATAAAGAAGGGTTAGTCATCCCATGAGTCTGCATTGCATAGATTTGGACACTTTTACTCAAACTGACTGTATTTGAGGATCAGTTTGGGGTCAGTGTCTTGCACGAGGATGTGTCAACATGTGGAACAAACTACCAGGCGACCTGCTATATATAACAGGATAAAGTGTGAATCACTGCGGAGAGTTTGTGCTTCAGGGACGTCCCAGATTACTTCTGGACTCGTCTGCGTCGGGAGCTTCTCACTTAATACTCCCGACTGACACTCACGCTCACCACCTTCTCTTCTTCTTCTTCTCCTCCGTCTTCCTACATTTCTATACGGCGCCGCAGTATTCTTGTCCCATATCAGCAGCTCCTTGATGACAACAAATCGGTTCAGCTCCAAAAATAATCTATAACCTCTGGGGGGATATTAGCAACAGATCCTATTGTTTTGCCTCTTGGCGACGTGCCAGCGAGGACTGTTTGTCCAAGTTAGCAACAGTAACTAAGGAGGGCAGGACTTTGCATTGGGTCAGTTTAGTAAAGTTTAGTCTGGTATTTCCTAGCAACGGCGTCCACTTCAAGGGAGTAAAGCTTAAATAATCCAGTTTTAAACCAGCTCCATATGCATCATTTTTATAACTTTTCTAGGCTTCAGCTCTTCCTTGCAGCACATCCACCAGTTGTGACGGCTGCACGGGGAGCTCCTTCCTCTTTCCTCGCTGCAGAAAATGTCCCCCGCTGGGAGGGCGTGTCTTCCCTGTGTCCCATCATCCCCGCAAGTCCTCATCCTGGGCGGAAGCCACGGGGCAATAAATTCTGTCTTCACACCCAGTCTGACAAATGTGCCTTCACCTCCCAGGGTTGAAAAATAAATCCATACAGGATACGGGAGCATTCCTCTCAAGGAGTGTATACCAAGACGAGGAGAAGAGATATAGCACAACATATACACAACGCATCCCTCCACACACGCACATAAACACTGTCATGTAAAGCATCGATTAAATAGTTCCTGTTTTACTCTGTATTTCCTTAACTCAAATCAGTGTATTGTGGGAAAGTGTTCAGTTCCTCTTCTTTTTCATCTCTCTCTTGTTCTCTTTCTCTGTCTCCGTCACTCTACTGATCAATAACAGAGCCATAATGATGATGAACAACCCGCATCAAGGAAAAGAATTGAGAAAAACATATTTTTTTCCTTCTTACACATGCTGATGACATCTGGCGAGGATGTGGATCTTCTCCTCTGTTTCCTTCTGTCTCTACACATATGTAAATGAGACGTGTGCGCTGGTGGAACTAATCTGTATTATGTTGCAAGTAACTCATCTGAATACAAATCCTGATCAAAAATACACTTCTACCTTAGGGAGCTTCTGAGTCATTCCTTTAACCTCTGCCAGGAATCATATCTTGACACATGTCTGCATTTGTAAGGTAAAAAAAACAGTCAATCGAATTCACATACAAAATTAAAAACAGGTTCAGGAATCATTCGATGAGGATCCAGGCATTGAAGCTGCACCGCGTCTGACTTCTTCAAAGATGGAAGAATACCAAAACATGTCTGATTTGAATGCTTCGTGCATCTCTGCAAGGCTGTACAACATCCCAGAGCACGTACTTGTAATCGAAGCTACGAATCAAAGGTCCAAGTCCAATAAAAATGTGAACATCAGACACCTTTGGTTCAAGGAGGGAAAAGCGGAGTAAACCTTAGCTAGCCAAAAGCTGTGTCTTTAGAAACTGCACCCATAACCCGCTGCCTGGTTCACAACATCGTCTGGTGATGTAAAATCACGGGAGACATGACGAGCGGAGGATGTCAGAAATTGGGAATTCCTATCTGGACACCTGACAGACTGCATTCACTTCAAATCAGGAGCTCCAAACCCGGGCGCTTGTTCAGTGGAAAAATGTGTCTTGGATTTTCCACTTTTGACAAATAACAAAAAAAAAAAAAAAAAAGAAAAGTTTAAAATGACTGCAATAGCTTATAGCAGCATGCTTATCAGATGACTTGTAGCAATAATCTTCCATCAGAGAATCCAGGGATAATCCATTTAACATCGCTCCATAGGTTCATTGTTATCAAATCCTTCCCATATGGTCACACTGTACGCTTTAAGAGATGCAGTTATTATACGAACGGGCATAGACAAAAGATCCTGCCTGAAACAAATCCAATACAAGAGCTGCAGTGCCTTTCAAAATATTTTCAGTCTTCTATGGCCTCTTCTCAGAAAAGTCAAGTTGTTGAAAAGTATACATAATTTTACACAGAGCTACTATCTTGTATGACAAGGCAGCAACAATGACTCCCTCAGTACTAATCTGGCTGATTGTACGGCTTTTAACTCTCGAATCTTATCGAGGTACGGGCCTCAGTGGGCATTCCTTTCCGTCAGTAATTCAGCTTTATCAACAATTTGTTCAGGAACTTGTCATTTCTCCTTATTATTCTTCACTTTGAGAGATCACCTCTGGCAGAGCATTCAAACAAACCATTATTGACTATCGGCGCAATTTCACGTTCTTTGTAAACACAATAAAGCAGGCTCAGGAAACATTAGGTTAAATCAATAGCGACACGATTACTGGAATTTTGATCAATTACGCAAACGAGCGGTGCTGCTTTATTAAGTCACTGTGTAAATACATTTAACGTACGGCAATTTATCACTGACATGCTGCCTCACTGGACATAAAACCCTGTATACTTCATTTGAAATGTAAATTTCTGTTTGCTCCTGGCCTTCATCTTTGAAATTTACCTTGGCACAAGAGGCTAAGATGCCTGGATATTACTCAACACTCAGATGGAGCCAATTTAACGTCAAATTAGTGGGAAGAAATATGCACAAACTGGAGTGAAAGGAGCAGTAGAGAAAGAGGTAAGATGTTGAGGAAAAGTCCCTGCTTCATATCTAGATTGTGAGCTGCAGAAAATAAAACCTCCTCACCTCACAGTAAGTACAGAGTTTACAACGTTGGAAGGTTGTTCCATAATTTAGAAGCCAATGATTCTTATTTTGAATCAAATGAAGGGCTTTCATGTACACATTTCTTATGAGCCTGTCATTTTTGTTGTTATGGGGCCACAAGTGTAAAAATATCATAAAAATAATAATAATAATAATAACAATACTAAGGATGTTTTCTGTCTCACCTGCATTCCTGAGGAACCTGCCAGTGTAAGAAGTGATGACTCTGGCGTTGGGGTCATAGAAACCGTCTCCACAGTCGTAACATCCGTCAGGAATGGTGCGTGGTGGATGCAGATCGGTTAGCTGAGACTCTCCTGTGTGAACAAAATAGTTGTTCCTGCATTGGATGACAAATCTGATCCTAATTACTAACACAAGTCATTATTATCAGCTGGTGGCTCAGCATCTGTACTTTTACACTCCCAGAAGGGTTTGTGTTCAAATCTCAGACCTGCTGACTTTCATCTTTTGTTTCCTAAGTTGGGTGAGCTATTCTGGTGTAATTCAGAAAGATATCAGGCCATCCTGCATTGTGAGACAGGAATTTGTACAATGATACAGAAAAGTGACTTTAACATCACACCAACCAGCGTTTTTAGTTTTTGTTTACAGGCTGTAAGTGCTTCTACTCACAGGGTTTGGATATTCCTCTTCTTACTCTCACATGCTCCCAATCTCAATTTATTTAACAGGGTTTCATTTTGGGCAAAATTCATTATATTTTCAAACTAAATGGTGAAAGTGTGTATCTGAAGTGGAATGCCAAAGAAACCATCATTATCTATCATCAATCAAATAAGTAATAAATAAATGAATTCCAACCTGCAGGTCTGAGTCCGTTGCATCTCTCGATGTAGAAACGCCGGTCGTACCCATCGCAGTAGTCCCAGTCCTTCTCCTGGTAGTGCAGACCGTCAGCAAAGGTGAATGAGCCCTGAGAGGAAGCACAATAATGAAATCATCCTCATTCTTCATTCTCATTCAATCACTAAAAATACAAGCAAGCAAAAGGCAAAATAAAACACAGTTTTCCAATTACTCTCCTGAAAGCAGTTTGAAAAATGACATTTGAAAAAACCCAACAGCAGAAACAAAAGAACTCAAAATAATCCACAACTTCACTGTTGACAGTTTTCTTTGGTGCTCTTCCTTTGGCAGAAAGTAGTTCCGGGGAGAGCGGAGTCTGGGGGTTATTCCCTGTTCCCCAGACATGGTTTCTGGAAAGATAAGTTGCTGTTAAGGTTTTCAAATGTCACTTTTCAGCACTTTAAGGGCCACAAAATGGTTTAAATTCTCTTCCATTGTCTCTGGGTTAAGGCAGAAATCACACAGATGGATATCTAAAAACCTCAGCAGATAAAAACTGAAACTGTCTGCAGAGATATATACCACCAGGGAAAGTGGAAAAATATGTCCTTATGTATTTGGGGTGAACTGACAGTGTGTGGGTGTGTGTGCATGTTTTTTTTCTGTGGAATGATACTGTCTCTTACTGGGAATGAAAAATAAACACAAAATTGCAAAATCTCAATATCACTTGCAATCATGAAAATGGGACATTAATTCAGATCTTATAACCTGTACATTTTTTGGGGGAGGGATCTAATACACATTAAAGGAGTGAATCTGTCATTTTGACTTCCAGATTTTTTTCTCTACAAATCTTTTGCATACCAAATACTGGTTGTTGCAGTAAAGTGCAGATTTAACTAATAACATTTAAAATGCTTCAGCATTAAAATGTTCAATTAAAGGTTTAGTTTGCAATTCTAATCTAAGACACTTTTTGTCAAATTTGGCGATTTTCTCCTCACTATCCACTAGCTGTCCCTTCTGCATGTGCTGAAAAAAAGCTGTGATGTAATTGCAATAAATGCATCAATACGATGCCAAAATAACTACATCTTGATGCCAGTTTGTAAAAAATCTGAATCTATGTTTTGCCAGACCTGTCCACAAAACGGACAGGAGACAACGCTTATTTTCTGAAAGACGTTTCGATCAGTCATAGCTCTCCAGATTCATAGACTCATCCTTTGAGTGGTGTCAGTGAGCCAGCATGAACAGAGTCCTGGAGCACCTGTAGGAAACAGCTTTGATAAATGTTATTAACTACACCTTCGCTTTTCCTGCCACGAGTGTCAAACTGTCTGCAGTTAAAAATGTTTGCTCTGCATCATGTATATTTAGAGGTTACTTGTCTATTTGCTGCTATTGTTCCCTTTATTTTATAAATATAGCAGCTGCAGTGACATTTATATTTCAGCCATAATATTTCCAGTAAAACATTTATATTACTATAACTTTGGAGTTTCTCATACATTAACCATCACCTGTTCAAAGGCTGATAAATTGAGGGGTGCAATCTCCAAAATGACCTGTAAGCTACCAGATATAATTTGAGTTTGAATTTGTAAGGGATGAAGGTTTTCTTGGGCTGGCATGGACGCAGGTGCAGGGTAGCCTGGGCCAGGGTTAGTCATGGTTTCGAGGCGGTATCATTTCAAATGAACTGCAGCTGAAATGATGATAATAATTGGAGTGATTGCTGTTGTGGCAAAAGCCCATGAAAGATTGCATGAGAGCAGGAGAAAAAAAAGGAGAGAAACCTAATAACTACGACAATAACGGTGAGTGATTGCTAAAAGGGACCAGATGTAATATCAACTATAACAAATGCGAAACACACAGGTCATGCATGTGGCTGCGTATATTCTGACATGCATGCAGGGACACACAATTTCCTCACCTGTTTAGCTCTGCCGTTCTCCCAGGTGGCCTCGTATTTACTTCCATTTGGAAAGTGCAGCACTCCTTTGCCGTGGAACATCCCATCCTTCGTCTCTCCAACATACTTGGTCTCTGTGGGAAAAGTGTACTCGACTTTTCCGTCCATCCTGAGGGAGAGAGAAGACAGTCACATGGCACTTTGTTGTCAAAGGTCATCAGGGTGATTTTGTTCATTTGGCTGGTACCTCAAGAGTCCTGGGCTATTTAAAACATTTTCTATATCAATGTTAGTTGTCTTTTTCTTTAACACAATATAACATGGCAGTTATTTTTTTCATATTTACATACTGTAGTGGAACAACTGAAGTAATTTCATCACGCCACAATCACCAGGGAACTTGAAAGGTTAAGCACAGTTTTGAGGCACTTTACCTTACTTGAGTAACTTCTGCTGCTTTAAAATTAAACTCTATTGTACTTTTTATTGTGACATTTATTTGATAACTCCAGTTACCTATTATCTTACGCTTTTCTTTCTTTTACTCAGATTAATATTGTATACAACATACATACATACATACAACATACAATACAGTGGAAATGTAATGATCATGGATACAGTGATCGACCATTTATATGGATCATTATGTCTAAATAATTTGCTTATGGTAATACATAAAATCCACTTTCAGTGTTCATTTTGAGTCTTTTCATACATGACAACATATGAAAACGCGATTTAAACTTCAGTAACTCAGTTACTTTTCCATTATATTTTTCCTGGTAAAGGCCTTTCTTGAAATCAAGACAGAAAAAGAAAGCAATTTTCTCTCAGTGATTAATGTTGTCTCCTCAAAGCTCACAACAATTTGCCAAAAATGAGCTAATGCAGCAGAGAAACTTGCTGTTTCTTACTTCACCTTGTGTAGTTGAATAAAACAGACAGACAACACAGAGAAAGCACCCATAGCAGTGAAGCTGCCAATTTCATTACTTTATATTCATTAATAAAAATATAAATGTGAATTATCTGCACGAGTATTAAAGAAAAGTGTTATTCAATCAGATATGATCACCATAAGAAGTTTCTGCTGTATAATCACAAATAAATGGTGATGCCATATAATTGATTAAGAGAAAAATATTTGTGGGGCAAACTGTTTAATTCCATCTTTACCACTTGCAGCATTAAGGCCTATGAATGCAACAATATTTATCATCTAATAACATAATATACATTATCCTGAAATAATGCGTAATAAGTGTGTGAGTGTTTTTTTCTTTTGGTATTTTACATATATTTTGATGCTAATAAGTAACACTGTTTACTCGCTTCTTCCGCCTCTGTTTGTTAAACCCTCATATTTACTTTACCTTCCATTTTTCGCGTCTCCTTTGAAACTGCTTCCGATTAGCTCCATTTATAATAGTCAAAACACTTAACTTTAGTCAGTGGATACTATTTTTTCTCCTAAAAATATACAAAACTGGCAGAAAAATTTAAGAAAATTTGTTGCACATGTCGACTGAGGGGAGCGGCTGTTTCCAAGGCAACGGGGCAACAGAGAGACATACCGTTTAAAAATGTTAAACATTAATGATAAATTCATCTTCTGTCACTTTTTATATTTTAAACAACCTTGTAATTTTAAACAACCTTATAATGAAATAAACAATACTAATTATACATACACTAAATAATAAATTTACAGTGCGCATGCGTCGCTTGCGTCATCAGCTTGCGCAGCAGCAAGGCTATCTTGACCTTCCGTCGCTCGTCCCGGTGGCTGCACCGCACCGGGCACCTTGAGTTTGTGTCTTTTTTTCTGCTATTTGATGTGATTTCTCGTCGTTATTTCGCCGTGCAGCCATGTCCTCAACGGTGGAAATCCCTTCAATGCAGGAGCTGAACGTGGAAGAGGTGAGGGGCCGTTTGTTGCTCAGCTTCAACACGTTGAAGCTAACAAGCTAACGTTAGCCGCTGCAATAGTTCAAAACAACTTTATTTTAGCAGCTTCTGCCACTTTTGCTATTTGTCTTTAAAGAGGCGAAAGTTGGGTACATAACTTGGAATTATACTAGATCAACCAGTTGTGAGATATTCTGCCATATCTGTAATAAATACTTAGTGTAAATACTCCATGGCAGCTAGTTAAGGACGCTTTTTTGCTGTCAAATATCATTAAAGGCCTCTTTAGTGGTGACTTTACCACAAAACACGAGCCGTGTTATCGGACTCAGTGAACTTGTCCTTGCCCCTGACAGTCAGGCGTTATCTGGCTGTATTTCAAACACTAACATGGCCGCAGGAATGATCTAATAAACAGTTTCTATGCAGGTAAAAAATTCCTTCATATAATAGCATTATTGGCCAAGTATTATGTGTACGTAGACATTTCAAATCAAATCAAATTTTATTTATTTAAAGCCCAAAATCACAAACATTGTTTGCCTCGGAGGGCTTTACAATCTGT
>JBAJHX010000035.1:17608849-17639652 GCA_037176925.1 Amniataba percoides | reverse complement strand
GTCTTTAACGACTTGTTCGGGCAGCCTGATAAGAGTGAGTTACAATAATCCAGCCTGGAAGAGACAAATGCATGGACATTTAAGTTTGTGCTATAAACTGCTCTGGACCTGTTATTAGGGCACGTTTATTAAACACTTCTTATGGACAGCAAATACTTAAGTAAATTACAAGTTCAAGAAGGGCATTCCTATGACAGACATGTGAGAGATTTTTAACGAACAGAAAAAATCCATACTAACATCACAGTGGTCGAATGTGAAAACAAAGATATACATGTTTGTATTATTGTAAGAGAAGAAGATGCACTCAGGAGGATGTCTGGCAAAGTTGAGAAATGTTGCATATGTAGGACCCGATCCTAACGACACTCTCACCATCATGGTGACCTGGAAGAGGGCAGACACAGCATTCAACACAAATAGTAACATGATAACATGCAGACTGAGTGGAGTGCACATATCAACAAGATTTCTGCAGGCTTTTAGACTACACCTTTTAAACCACTATGTGCAGATATTTATACACACAGACACAGAAGGGTGACAAAGTAAAGGAAGGAACTTGAATGGTTGACCTCCACAGTGGGTATCTGTTATGCTGTGGGGCGGCATTTTACTTGCAGGGAGGGGTCACTGAAAATCATTCCAAAGTTGTTCAGAGTGATCACCTTTTATTCAGTGATGAAACATTTCTATCCTGATGGAAGGGGTCTCTTTCACGCTTTTCAGTGTGACACTGGATAGTTTAATAAGCAGCAGACGTTTGTGTTACAGGGATCATCTCTGACACTCTGAGTGGTGTTAACTGTTCATCAGAGTGACAGCCTGAAGAAAGTTCTTGTGTCTGGTTGTTGTGGTGTATAGAACCCTGTAGCAAATTTATCTTTATATTTACCTCGCCATTATAAACATCATACTGTTAGGTTTCATTTTCAACCTATAACTGGTTATAGCATAGTATGACATTTTTTTTCAAATGTGGAGAAAGGAACATTAGAGTAAACACATGCACATTTCCATATTCCAACCCATCTGGAGTTGCATGAATTAGAATTGAATGGAGTGCTTGACAGGAGAGAAATGCTTGTCATCTAAGAAACAGTTAAGACCTCAAGACTATTTTTATAATTTAGTGATCAATATTCAAAATGTCAGCTCAGTACAACAATTAGTGTAAAGCTGTTCCCCTACACATTCTGTGATTGTGACTCTGCACTGCATGAATATTAAATTTATCTGTAATCTTTGATCAAACACAATCATTATTTTAAACAACATCATTTCTCTCATTCTTTTCCATTTGTCTCTCTGTTTCTGTGCAGGTCAGTGTGTCATCTGCAGTGCTGAAGGCTGCTGCCCACCATTATGGCTCGCAGTGTGACAAACCCAACAAAGAGTTCATGCTCTGCCGCTGGGAGGAGAAGGACCCCCGAAAGTGTCTAGAAGAAGGGAGGAAAGTCAACGAGTGTGCTCTCAACTTCTTCAGGTAAGTCACACGGAGGCTTGATCAACCGCATGATGTCTGAAACAGTTATCTTATTTGTTTCTTCTGTTGACTCAGTACAAATAAAGTTGACCAATCAGACCTGTAGGTAACAGTGACCAGACTAGAGACCCAGTAATTAGGCAGAATATATACACGTTCAGAGTTGAAGGCTGCCACAGTGGTGTCATTTGTGAAACTGAAGAGTGTGCTTGTGGTTGGCGAGTAATTGAAGATGTGGCTGAACTCTGGAGCCTGCTGGAGGGCGCACACTTGGAGAATCCATGAGAAACTCTGGTCAGAAGAGGTTTGCGGTCATGGGTTTTTGCTTCTCTTCCTCCGTGATGGACATGTGGGTGGAAAATGTGCTCTGAGGTCACAAATACTGCTGCTGGGCAGTTGTTCTTCCAGGGGTTACATTAACTTTATATGGAGAGAAGGATTCAGAGTTTGGACCTCCGGTTTCCTGTTCTGCGTCCTCGCCTCATAATAAGCTGTCTGTTCATTTTGGTTTTTGGCAGAAGTGGGATGTAGATGCCAGTCGTACCTGGCTAAGTGGTATGATTTGCAATTTAACACCAGTGATGCAAAGGTGGGAGAAAAAGAAGTTCCTACACACCATGTGAGATGGAAGTGAGCTGCCAGATTTTACAGAAAAGAAGAGTTGGGTTCATTCTAGTCCAATTTCCATGTCCTGAGCTTTAAGTGTAGAGAATTTACAGCTAAATGTGTTCTGATTTTTTTTTTTTTTAACCTTCAAAGTACCCAGAAAAAAGTGAAGTAAAATTATGTGAACGCATTTCTCACAGATAAAGACGAGAATAAACACCTGTAGACTAATGTAGGTCATGGGTAGAACCAAACCGCATGAGAGAATTAATGCTTCATCAATGACAAAACCGTCATCACTTTGATTTCATAGAAAATATTGTTTAGTTCTGTGGGTGGTTTTTGGCTGCTCAGTAAGAGTCTGTCTCTTCTCCAAATTCTCAATAAACGCTTGTTATCTTGGAAAAAAAAACATGAATTAGAAGGGGCTGAAGTGTGATGCAGATACGCCCTTTATGTTCCTTATCTGTGCTACTTTCTTTATAAAATGACCGGTAAAAAATCCCTTAGGGGCTATTTGAGGAAGTGGTCTGGGGTTTTTCAGCCTGAATCACTGTGTCTGTGTTTATTGAACGTTTCAGACTGAGCTTTGGTTATACCCTGATGCCCACACAGTAACTAAGGTGCTTTTGTGTGTTTGTGCGAGTGTCTCAAACAGATTGCGCCTCTGGTCCTCCAGAAACACATGACCTCTAATTCTAAAGCTGAAACAAACAACCCACACTCTGACCCCAAAGATAAACTGAGAGTTACTGTGAAGGAGCAACACCTGTAATTATTATAATGAGGAAAGATTTGAGAGAAGTTGTAATTGCGCCCCGGGACCTGGTTTGATTCTGAGCTGCTTCTGGAAACTGCCAGCAACCTTTTTAGCAGCACTTCATTCACACAAGCAGTTCAAGTATTTCTTATTATGGAGACCTCAGAAATCTTTTCACTAGTGGGAACTGACATTTTAATGAAAGTCCTTCAAATGGTTGGAGATTTAATTTTGAATCTGCACTGGTGATTTATTTAGAAATCTTTTCAAACCGTATATAATACTATTTTTTAGAGGAGTCAGTTTTTAGATCCTGCGTAGCAACAGTTTTCACTTCCTCTACTTGTATTTGACTCTGATTCAAATCTTGGTCTCTGTTCTTCGTAGGCAAATCAAAGGAAACTGCGCCGAGTCATTCACAGAGTACTGGACCTGTCTGGATTATTCCAACTTGGCAGAACTACGCTATTGCCGCAAGCAGCAGGAAAATTTCGACAACTGCGTCCTCGATAAACTGGGCTGGCAGAGACCTGACCTGGGAGACCTGTCTAAGGTGAGACTTGTGACTGTGCATTCACAACGCGAGCGGTTCGGTTGATGGGCTCCATTCTTGCTGATTGTGGACTGTGCAAAAGGCCTTGATTGCATCTGCGTGAAAGTCTCGTTCAGCTACAGTTTTCAGCAGGCAAATCATGCATTTTATGTTGCTTTACTTTTTCTCTTCTTGAAAATGCCCATTTTTAAAGAGCCTGTGTTCCTCTGCAGCAAGCAGTAATTAGGAAGCAGAAATCAAAACAAGACCAAAAAACAATCTTGTCAAAAGCTTTTTGGACATTTATTTCTGTAGTTTCTGAAAAACTTTCACACAAACCTGGAAACCTGTGAATGGCTGTAATCAACTTTCTGGCCATTTCGCATTTGCCAGGCAGAGCTGCTGTTAATGGAATGAAATCACAAGAGCAGGAAACAAAAGAGGAGAAATCCGACTTCAGATTACTGAGAAAAATATCCAGATTTACTGTCCACATATTACCTGAGTTTTTCTGGTTGCTCAGACACAGAACAAAGGAAAAAGGCACAGAACAGAAGCAGTGAAGAAGAGGATGCAAATCTTAAAATAAGGGAAGAGCTGCAATAGATGGAACAGAATGGAGGATATAAGATAAGATAAGATATTGCTTTATTCATCCCGTGGGACATTGTTGTGCAGCCGTTGCCACAGTAGTAGGAAAGAGTGCGAATGTACAGAGTGCATATAAACAAATATAAAGGGTAAAGATTATCAGCATGGTGCAAAAACAAGTCTACACAGTGTGAGAGACGTAACAAGTTAAGCTAAATAATAGTATTGGCTATATTACAGATAGTATTGTTATGATTAAGGTTATAGCAGTTAAAGCAGAGTTCCCATAAACCTCAGCGGATCATCGTTTAAAGAGTACACAAGAAAGAAGATGTGATTTTATTTGTGTCATTTATTGGGTTTTAATTTACTTTGGAAAAAATTTATTTTTCTTTCACATATTTTTTATATCTTGTCAGATATTGGCACAATACACATTTAACATACATGTGTTCAGTAATAATATATTTGTTGGGTTATGAGTCAGTTGTATTAATTACAATTTCAAGAAGAGTGAATCCTTGTAAACATTATATCACTAAAGCTGAGGATTCACCCAAACCTCCTCACAGGATATTGTGTTTACGCTGTGTATCGTGCCGTGCTTCTTTCGTAGGTGACCAAAGTGGCAACTTCGCGGCCCATCCCTGAGAACCCCTACCACTCTAGACCTCGTCCTGAGCCCAACCCGGTCATCGAGGGTAAACTGGAGCCTTCCAAACATGGCAGCAGGTTGTTCTTCTGGACCTGGTGAGGCAGCTGCAGAACGTCGTTCACCTCTAAAGCCATGAGCTCTGTCCAAAACCACCCAGACGTCTTTACAACATCAGCAGCACTTAAGAAAGTGTGAACTCTCCCAGGTGCAGATTAGAGCAACAAGGATGCTCATTTCGGCACCTTTTAAGGTGGGTTTTGGACAGGGCCCATGTCTCTTCATCAACTGTACCTCCAGCAATGTTGAATTTTCTTAAGGTACAACAAATCAGCAGTTTGATAAAGGAAGGAAAGCTGGATGATTGTGTCAACATGGTCCATGAATCCATACAGTCCCTACTGACCACCTCTGTAAATGAGTGAACAAATGCAGCATGTTATTATTGTTGTCATATAATAAAGAGATAAATTATAATTCCATGTTTCATCTTCTTTATTTACATTGACATTAATTTAGACTCAGTTTCGTTAAAACAGAAATTAAAGATGGGCTGTTATGTTGCCAGACAGAGTTCCTTCAAAAAGGACAATTTGTAGGCAAAGTGACTGTTTGCACATCTGTGTTTTGTGTGTTTTGTGTGTATTTGAGTGTGTATTGTCAGACTGATGGAGGCTGAGGTTGGAGGTCAAGGTTGAGGTTCACTACCTGCAGCCAGAGAGAGCTGCTTCTGCTTCCTCCTTTTCTCCCTGCGCACTTCCTGCCTCTGACCTGCACCGCAAGAACACTAGAGGCGTCATTTCTGAGATGCACAGTAAAGTGTGTTATTGCTGCCAATGCACGTGTGTACAAAGCCACTACAAAGACGTGGCGTGTGGAGCGCGGTGGACTGTGCCAACATTTATACACACATGTGCTCACGTACCACCGGGACACTGTCCAAGATCAAAGATGAGCTATAATGTGATGAGGGAGCTCAGCTGCATGCAGCTTACCATAAAAAGAGTTTTCTTGCTGCACACATCAACTGTTTAAAGCTGCACTGGTAGTAGCAGTTGTAATTTAAGTCGCTCCAGCACAAACTTCAGGCAGGTTGAGTCTTTAACCCCTGCCATGTGGTTGATTTCTTTAGGGACCAATAGTAATGCACAATTTGACAGCTTTCTCATACTCCACAGCAGAGATGTGGCCCCAGGGTGTTTGCACATGATATATAAACGTCTTGTTTCAGTGCACGAAAACACAGAGACTTGACTTATAAAGGAGGTCAACAACTATCTGCTGACAGTCGCTGTGATTTTATTCAGAATATGTAAAAATAGACTGAGCCTTTTTTTTTTATTGTTTATTTTTGCTTATTCTAGATGGAGCATTGATTAAAATTCCAATTCAATGTGTTTTCTATACTATAACATTTTTTCCCACAAGTTTCTTTTATCCTACAACTATAACATGCCAAAAACAACTATATATTTTCAGTGTGTACAGTAGCTCCATGCGTACATGCAGACATGAGCTTGCATGTCTCTTTTCTATAGGGCGTCGCTGACATTAGCTGCAGAAATCCCCTCGCAAGGTGTGGTCTGGACCTGCGGCTCACACAGGAAACGCCTGACAGACCCTCTGCTGACCTGGACAGTGGGACAAAGGGAGGAGGGAAGAAGGGATGCGAAGAGGAAAGGAGGTGTGGATAGAGGGAAACAGAGGAGAAGGGGGCGAGGACAGACGGGAGGTGGCGAATAAGAAAATATTGAAGTAGGGGAAGAAGGAGGCGGACAGATGGATGAAGGAAATGAGGGTAAATAAAAACCTGCAAGAGCTAAAGGCAGGTAAAGAGGGAGGCCACAGACAGGGTTGGAAAAAAAAAGCAAGAATGGCGAGGTGGGGCATGACTTGAAAGCAGACGGATGGACGGAGTGGGGGCTCGGAGGCTGGCGGTGAGGCCTCGGGGCTCGTGGCAGGCCCGTCTCCATGCGACTTGCAGGAAGCAGAGGGTCATCGTTTGACACGGCACCGCCACAGGAAAAGGGCTCTGGCACAGGAAAGAAATACAATACAGGGCTTTCACAAAAGCTACAGCCCGCCTGGGAGCCCGACGCGCTAAAATACTCAAACAACCCGACTTGTTCATAACACACGACTGTCAATATTCCCATTGTTCAGTGTCAGGTTCGACATAATAAAGTGGATGTTTGAAGTGGTGATGTGCACCAGTGGTCATAACTGGTAGGTGTGTTTTTTTCCATTATTTATCCTGAATTTGAGACTAAAGTCAAAGTTCAAGGAGACATAAAACTCATTTCTGATGTTCAGTCAGTTTTTATCAGCTGAAATAGAAAAAAATGTTCTGTAATCTCCTGAATTTCCATCTTTGGGGATACATTTTTCAATGCATTACTTTTGTTTCAGGAAACAGTGCACTCCTCTTCCATGAGACGCCTGCTGCATCCATGTCATTAGGAGCCCTGGAAACATGTGGGCGCACTTGATTTGATCAAAAATGTAGGTGTGTTTGGTTTGTTTATGTCGGTGCAGCCCGCTCGCTGTTTCACCCTGTGATCTTTAGACTGTACATGTTGTCGAGTGTCGCTTTCATGTCTCCTCTCATCCCCTCGTACTGCACGGGGCGGCTTTGAAGCGCCATGCAGGTTGCTCTATGTAAAAAACACACGAGGCAGACGAGCCGCAAGTACCACCACGACCGCCACTTGTTGAGATGAATATTCTGGGAGCTTCAGAAAAGTAAACTTCACTTAACCGGCAGACGTTGTTTTGAATCTTTGTGTTTTCTGAGAGGAGCTCTGCAGGCTTGTTTACACCAGACAGAACATCGTGAAGAAGCGCCACAACATCTGGGATCAAACCCTTTATTACACTGAAGTTACGAACTAAAATTTATTTCAGTAGAATAACCAAAATCATTGTGTGGATTTGCACACTGAAGCAAAATAAAATATGCACTCTGCTTTCAGTTCCACTTTGGAGGAAACAGAACCAGAGAGTCTAAAATAAAAGCCGAACAATTTTATGCTTTTTGCCTTTCGTTTTGGCAAACCAAAACAATGAGCTGAAAGATGCTATAAAACTCTGTAGAGCTGAAGAGAACTGCACATTTTTGCTCTAGTTTTTGCTCTAATAGTCTGTGTCTGTTTCATATTATAAAGTCATTAAAGCCATTATAAGAAAAATATAGATTATAGCTACATTAAATAACCACTATATTCACTTAATCAATAACCCGGCTTAAACCTAACAACATACTCACGTAGGATAATTGGGATTAGGTTGCTTAAATTCAACAGAAATAAATTTCACACACACACAGAGAGTGTGTCCTTGCAGCCTGGATCTGCATGGTGACAGAGTGATGACCGTGACTTGTGTTTTGCATTCCAGCTGGGCACGCTTCACAGACGCTCTTTCACGCTGCAGTTTTGCCAAACGCCTCTGAATGCTTCGCTTAAGACAACATTTTGCAAAATCTTAAGGTCTCACTCGAGGTGTGAGTCGGTCAAAGGCAAGACGGAGCAGGAGAGCTCTCGCTTCAGAGCACACTAATGAAGCTCAGTCACACACAAGCGGTGAGACACACTGACACGTGGGCGTGCACATAAACACACCCGAGCAAATGCATAAAAAAGACACATGCATTTACGTAAGTTGTCTTTCAGAATCTGTAAGTTCAGATATATACAGTCAGGGATGGAGGAGCATATGAAGGGACTTCACCGAGACATTAAGATGGATTTTCGGAGGGCTCGGCTAACCCTTCAGTCTGTTTATTCCACATGTTTAAAAATAAAACTCCAGCCATTTCTTTTCACTGCGTGTTTACTCTGCGGTATCTGAGCAAATGGACTAATGTGAAGTATGTGATGAAATGAGACGTCTAAATGACAGCCCGGCCTGTTGTCACACAGCTTAACGCTCAAGAAGTTTGTGGTCTGTTTACTCGTCCGCAGGTGTGTGCGTGCATGATGAATGTAAAATCCCTGCAGCTTTAAGTGTTTGTGTGTTTGTGCTTTTGAACATGTATGTGGGAGTAAAGTTCATACATGCGTGTGTGTGTATTTGTGTGTCAATGTGTGTGTGGTGCTGCAGCTCCTTCTCTAGGCTGGCTTGTGTTTATCTTGGCCTGATCCCAGACCTTCATCACTTCTCTGCTGATAGCTCCATTCCTCCATCCCTCTGTCCCTCCGGCTATTTACAAGTCTACCGCAGACAGCCTTTCCCTGCGTGCCAACATCCAATCCGTTTTCTTCCCCCGTCCTGTTCCTCTCTCCTCTCTCCTCTGTTTCTATGATGGAGCCCCATTTTCGTCCACCCTGTCGTCATCCGCTTCATCTTGCGTCGCGTTTCGGGGCTCTCCCTCGACAAAAACCTTCCCGTCTCACCCTCTCCTCTCCTCACATCCACCATTTATCCTTCCCACCCCTTTGATTTATAAGTTCATGCTGTAAAATATTTATGAAATGAACTAGTGTCATTATTTTGAGTGAACGGTGAAATATATGCTCCAACAGTTCCCATAGTTAGATGATTAAGCTCTTTTATTTAGCTTATCTTGTTACTTTCCATCAAAATAGTTCTAAAATGGTTATAAAAAAGACAGTTTTGCTCAAATATTTTCAATACTATCTATTAAATGTAGTGAATTTTCTCTGTTTAATTGTAACATGAAGAGCACAGGTGTTACTAAAAATGTTAACAATGGATCTGCTCTGTCCAAACATCCCAGTGCGCAGCCATCCTTGATTTTATTACTTACTGTGACAAGTCAACATGATTTCCATGAAAAAGGCTTGTTGGATGAGTGAAGTTTATTGGTCTTTTCATGTCATTATTTTCACATCAGATACCAACAGCTTACCACCAGTAGTACAGAGGTAACCAAAGACGGTGTTACTTCCAGTGAGTAAGCAGCAGTTATTTAGTTTGTGGTTGCTTATATAAATCAATTTCAGCTGGTTAGAAATAAAAAACTGCTTTTCTCTGAAATCAAGGACTCAAACAGGTCAGTGGTTTATATAATTAGTCATCTGTCATCTAAACTAATGCGTTTAAACTTGCTTATTTTTAAAATGGAGGTTCTGGACCCCATGATGCTCTCTGGTTCTGCCAGATGATGTTTCTTTTTTTCCGAGAGCTTCTCATCCAACAAAACCTCAAACTTGACATTTATTTGTTTGTGTCCTCAGCAAAACACACATTGAATATGAAGTTGATCAGATGAATGATTGTGGAGATAACTGAAGGAAAGTTAGACAGACAGAAGACAGGGAATCCTTGCATTTATAATAAGATAAAATCCCTCATCATCCTCTCATTAAAAAATCTTAAATATGGTAAAAACTGTTGTAAAAGTAGGGCTCACAGTGTTTTAAGTTCCAATCAAGTCTTCACAAGCAACTTGCAAGTCAAGATGTAAATGTTTTAATTGTTTTCCTGTGCTAATAGTGTTTTTACAGTCATTGTTTTAATGACATTGTCTCGTTTGCTGGGTAAGATCACATCTTTGTAGCATCTGATTTTCAAGAGTCTCACAGCAGATGAAGTGAGGAGTCCTACAGTGAGACTTGCTGCTATGTTGGTGACGTCTTTGTACTTTCTTAGATTTCTAATTTGTTGATGTTGATTGGATTATTTCTCCTTTTAACCAAAAGTAAAGACTTTCCATTCCAGTCGCGTCACGGCTGCGACTGCTAATCTAACGAGGCCCGAACCCACCTCAGAGCCACTTTAACACTGTCAGCACTTATCTCGCTGACGGCACCACAGCATCAAAGGGACTTTTACTGCAGGAAATATACATACATGCTGCATGCACAGTACACAGACCAGCTGACATGCATTCACACACACACACACACATTCACATATATATACACTGAACTCCAGCCAGCAGTTATAATCCTGCCAGTAGCCAGAGTTGACTTATTCCCATGCGCTGGGAAGCCGATGTCGCTCTAATGCTGTTGTGCTTGTGGTTTCTGCAAGGTATACTGAGGCATTCCTCGGCCGTGCGCTCATCTAAACAAAGCTAGTTAAAAAGGACGCGCGGGGGCTCGGGCTACACAGTTGTGGCGGGGCTCCTCTGGGTGGCTCCTATCTGACAGAGGGCTCCGAGGGTCTTGGGTTTCCTACACATGTCAAGGTAGGTTAGCTGTTCCCAGTGTCGGGCCGCTCTGAGGCCCTGGTGGGCTATCACTCACAACCCGGGCCCTCCCGTCTCTCCCTCTGGAAGCCTGTCCCCCCCCTCCCCTCCACGCCCTCCTCCCACCCGCCACTTCCCTGACGCTGACGCACAGGCGGCTGTCATCCTCGCTTTGCACGTCAGTTTCTGCCCTTTTCCCTTGTCTGCGTCTCTCAGACCTTACATCCCCTCAGTCGTCGCTCTTTTCTTTCCACTTGGATCGCGGCGTGTCAGAGTGCGGCCCTCACATGTCATCTCTGATTTTACTCTCAGTCCTATCGTGCATTGAAGCGAACCTTTGCTGTTCTCTAATTGTCTGCAGTCCACGAGAAGCCATAAGGAGAGCTGCATTTCATAGCTGTAGGTGTTGAGGCCACGCCAAACTGTGTTTTGTTTGTTCCTGAAACATCACTGAGGCCTCAGCCCAAACGTATCCTATAATTAATCGCAAAAGTACTTTGGAAATCTTTTTATCTGTTCAGCTGAATTCAAAGTTGGCCGAGGCAGAAAAAGCAGCTGAAAGTGAGGGAAACAGTCCTTTTCTCCCCACCTCTCATTACTCTTTGCAGCGTTGTCTTGTTTGGGTAACTGTGAGGCAGCGAGAAAGAGACGGTCCAGTCCTCCCATCTCACACGTCCGCGCCTCAACACATAAATAATCACACCACTTCCAGGTTTACCGAACCCGTTAGTGTCCGGCACAACACAAGCCGTGTTACAACACTGTTGGTTAATTGTGAATGCAGGCAGTTTGTGAGTCAAAACTAAAATAACTTTTTGCTAAAGAAAAATAAACTGACAGGGATTTTTCCTGAGAGGAAACCTTTAGTTTACTATATGACATGTTTCTTAATAGTGCTAAAGTGTTCAGTGCTCTTTAAATAAACAATGTGGAGTTTTGCATAGTGGGGCATGAAAGAATGCAGGAGTCTCGCTGCCCCTCTCACACATGTCAGCAATTTGGCTGCCTTGTGTATTTTGGAAGTTGAAAAAAAAAGGAACATTTCAAAGTAAACGAAAGAAGGAAAGTCTTATCCGCCTGGCAGCTGCGCTCCGGACCAAATTGCTTTCAGCTGATGCGCTGCAGCTCAAACTTGCTTGGGTAATGTCAAGTGATGCATTGCAATACTGAGAAAACAACACAGACAAAAAATAAATAAAAAGGAAAAGAAATGCTGGAAAGTTCCAGTGCTTATTCAGGCAAAGCCCACAAACCCCCCAATGAGCAGACACACTCATGAACATATTTTCTTATTTGTAGGTTTTCTTTTTTGAACGTGACCTTCATGTAGATGAAGTTTAGAGTCAAACATTAGGGATGTTGAATCTACATAAACAGTACATTTGTGTTTGACATGTTAAGCATTTAAGTGAGTCATAATTGCAAGGATGAATAGGAGACGTTTCAATATTTGGATCCGCAGCAAAAACAGTTGAGCAAGAGTGAGTGTTGTTTTGCTAGACCCAAGTTAAGTTTTTTAATGATAAGAGCAATTTCTGCAGATGTGCAAATAAACAAAAAGATAAAAATCACTTTGATACATCCAAAAAAAGACCTTGAAATATTCTTAATCGACCTCAAACACACACACACACACAAACATCGTTGTCCCGGACGTGATGATGATGATAATATAATTATTTCATACATTACATTGTGTAACGAGCTGGCATCTCCAGCTACCTGACAACATGCACCGAGCGCCAGCGCAAACAAACATGGAGGCAAACAAATGAAGGCGCAAATCAGGCATTAGGCGGGATTTGTTTTTCTGGCAGCGCGCAGGCCCACTTGCACAAATACACAGAAATACTAAATCATCCAGCGCATCAATAAAACCCGCAAATCCCAAACGCACTGAAAATATACAGCAGATTTAGATATTTGCCACACACACGTTTAGAATAAATAAAATGATGTTTTTTCCTCTAACAAACCAGTGAAGATAACTGAGTTTTCCATGTTCAGGGTAGTTTTTGTTGATTTTCAGCACAGCGCGTCTGTAGCTGAGATTTTACACATTCAGGACTTTATATCTACACCTTGAGGTCATGTTGCACGGCTGTCATCAAACTCATTTGTAAAATTTCATTTTCATTTTTCATGTTAAATATTAAAAAAAAGAAGCCATGACGATTTTTCTCTCCCGTATAATGGTTTCTCTGTTCACTGTTTTCTCGAAGGAAACACCTAACTGGCTCGTTTCCCCAAACTTCTCTCGCCAACAGTCCAGAGGTCCAGCATACGATTACATAAGTAGTTCAGAGCACCTTTCAAGAGCTGTTCAGGGTAATCATTTATAATAACTTTAATATGCTCTGAGAGGCTGTGTGGATTTTAGAATAAAACCTCCCTATAACAGAAATCTAAGCTTGCGTGGCACCATCAGATGTTACCCACTATTTGAAGGGGGATTACTGCAAAGACAACAAAGAAAGAGGCAGCTGATGAACATCTTTATTATCTAAACAATTACTTAACACTTAAACACATAATAAATGGTTTATAACCCATTATAATGCAGCTTCAAGCAGATATAAGCATGTATTAACATCTTTGTTAACAACTGTAACTCCTCTTTGTGGGCACCTACGATGCTGATTTATAAAGAGATAATGTGTGACAATATCGTAAAACACCCTTCACCCTTTATGTGTTGGCGGTTAAGTTAAAGACAAGGTCTTTTCGACAACTACTGCACATTATCACTTTAAAGTGTCCTTATGGCTGCATTATAGTGCATTTTAAACCATTTATTACATGTTTGTATATATTACACTGTTTGTAAGTGTGAAATAGTGCGGTTTAATTTAAAAATTAGGAAATAACAAACAGGAACTGATGGGCCATTAAAGTCCTATTCACTTGCATTATCTCAGCTCATCCTTATGAGCTGGAAAAGCTGATTTGTGTGCGTTTTTTAAATTTTACACTGACAGATACGCAGAGCGAGATTGGCTGTGACATTGGGGACACTGTAATTACATGTAACCCCCAAAATGTTGTCCTTCATTTCATATCTCTCAGCGGGAAAAACACAAACACTGTTCCTCTCGCTGTTGTTAATTTTAGACGTGAAGGAACAACTCGGCCGGCGTCTGGTTCGTCTCAGCCTTCCAGCTCTGACAAAATATTTCCCCATCCAGAGTCGCCACCTGCACACCCTCGTCTCTTTCTTGAGCAAAAACAACACCCTTCTTTTAACTCGAAAAAAACACACACACACAAGGAAAAAAAACCCAACAAAGTATTGGAAACCTTGGTCCCGGCCAACCGAACCCACCAGACCGCTCTTTGTGTGACAAGAGCACAACAGGTTCACTCGCTCGCTCCCAGCCTCGGCTCTGTTTACATTCTGCTGGCAGAGGGATCTGGAAGTGTTTGGCTCGAGCTCGGCGCTCACTGGGAACTATCAGACAATTCACATTTTAAACTATTTTGATATCGGCTCTGTGGAGAGTTGCCGTTTCCCTGAGAACATGACTTGCCTCTGGGCTCTGGGGCCTGCTGCACCGCCAGAAGAATAAACAGAGCGAGGGGAGGAGAGACAGAGAGGGGTGATGGGAAGAGAGAGAAAAAGAGAGAGAGAGAGAGAGAGTTCTTCAACTTCTGCAGTAAAAACAAATAAGTTAAAAAAAAAGTATAATAGCACTCTCTGCTGCAAAAATTTCACACGCCTGAGGATGAAACTACTGTAAACACACCAAAAAATAAATCAGGGTTTAACATGAGTGACTATAATTCCTCATTCAGTGCTGCTTCCTGGGTGGAAAAAATGCAGAATGCACTATAAAAGGGAAGTACAAAGATCGTTTTTGATTGGATGAGGATGGTTGTACTGTATTTGCTGCGGCGAGCTCCGAGGTCGAAGGTTTCCGGAGAGCAGCCGGTTCTTATGTTCAGGTTAAAGGTGCTGGGATTACCTTCAGCCTGTGTTAATTAGGTGAGTGCTTGAGTTTTACCCTGGACCATGCAATGCCTGAAGCTGTGTGTGTGTGTGTGTGTGTGTGTGTGTGTGTGTGTGTGTGTGTGTGTATGGGGTGAACAAAACAAGAGACACGCCTTTAAAATATCATCAAACGACGCTGATGTTTAAAAGAAATCCAGTTTAAGTTCATCATGTTGAGTTTTTATTCCACTAGACTTATTTCACAGCTTTAACTGGTACAATTTTACCCAAAAATCTCATACATACATACATATATTCATACACACAGTTAATAAAGTGTGATGTTTTGTTGGAGAATAAACAAGATAAAAGTATAAAAGCAGTTACAACTCTACCTCAACAAGCTAGAACACTCAATTATTCCTTTAATGTTAATGGATTGAAAATAATTAGCCAATAATGTGATCAAATTGCACTCAAAGGTCCCACTGGGCCTTGTGATTATTTTTTATTTTGATTTTATTTGAATGCAATAAGCTGATATTACTTCTTACTTTTACTTAAGAACATTTTTGATTGAGTTTTTATCCTTTGAATAAAGTGTTTTCACAGTGTGTTATAACTACTTTTAATTTTACTTATATATGTAATAGATAAGTTTTGCGTAATTCAATATTTTTACACTGTGTTACTACTACTTTTGCCCAAATAAACGATGCTTTATGACATGCACGTATGTAATTTTCGTGTGTAAAATTTCTTAGTAAGTTTCAGTTTTTCAGTAAGTTTGGTTGTGTCATAAAATGACACACTGACAAATTCTTGACAAAGGTTCAAATCTCCTCTTTTCAACATTTCAACATTTGAAGCGTTTGAAATTCAAGCTGAAATCAAATTGCCTTGTGTTTCCCTGAACGGTCTATTAAAGCTTCACACACTCACACACACACACACACCCACACACATTTCTAATTTCCAGTCTCACTCGCCATTTACAGTCGTTGTCGTAGTCGTTAAACCACCTGTGACAAACATCGTGAGCTGTCGTGTTGTAAACTCTTTGTGTCGTCTCTTCTTGTGCATGAACTTGTACATTTCTGCAGCAGCCCTCCGGCCAATCAGCAGGCCCGCCTCCTCCGCTTCAGGTTCGAATGACCTCTTAGCCAAATGTGTTTATTCAGCGTTTAGTCACTATTACCCTCAGTATGATCCCTGCACTAAAGGGCTAATGGCTGAAAATTTCTCCCCCCCTCCCTTTAGCCCGACTTCACCGTAAAATAATTGATCGCATGTGAGAGCAACTGGCACGCGTTTCCTCTTGTTTTCCTAAAGAGGTGATATCACGCCGCTCGCTCGTCGCCGAGATAGCGTGATTGCTTCCGGCGCTGCAGAAAAAAGAAAAGAAAGAAAAGAAAGAAAAGGAGAAGGCGATGTGGTTCTCAGCGAGGCACCGTGGCATTAAATCACACATTAAATTATTCGCCGTTATCGCTGAAACTGCCCCAACCACCACCAAACTCCCCCACCGGCCTCCGGAACGAAGCCTAAGAAAGAACACAATTTGTTTTACGATTTCAAACCCTTTGTCATTACATCAGCAGGAAATTGTCCTTTATCACAAACTAAACTGAGCAGCTTAATTTTTACCTCTAAGACATATCTGCTAGAGATAAAGCTGCAGCTGGAGGGAGTTTTTTTAGCTGTCGTTTTTTTCCCCGTAAAACATCAAATCAAAAAAAAAAAGAGGAGGAGGAGGTGTTTTTTCTCCCTTATTTTGCCTTCTTTTTCTGACTATCTAAAAATATTGATCTGTTTTGTAGCATTTAGACCAAATAATCAGCTAAAATAAATGCTTCCTAACTTTTATACGTCTTTAAACTCTGGTGAAAAAAAAAACAAAAACAAAAGAACAATGTTATTTCCCTTAAACTGATTTACACTCATGTTCAGCTCTTAATTATGGAATAAACAAGTTGTAATAGGATGTAAATCCACACCAGCAAGTTTATATGAGGAGGTTGTGTGTGTGTGTGTGTGTGTGTGTGTGTGTGTGTGTAGGAACCACCTGGATTTTCAGTGATATATTTTTCTCTCTTTTTTTAATGCCGTGTGTATATTTGTGAATATTGCATGTGTGCATCCCATGTAACACTAACTTGGTGTGTGTGTCCAGTGTGTAAAGGGGGGTGTGTATGCCCATGCTCTGTGTATGTGTGTGTGTGTGTTTGAGTGTGTGTCCTATATGTTACATTTACCTAAACTGCTGCTCTTTCTTTTTCCTGCTTCATTTTGACAAATTTGCGTTTCCAGGAAGCCTCTGAGGTCAGCGCAGCATCTGTTGCTACTTAGGTCCAAGATGCAGTCATGAGCACACATACACACACACACACACACACACACACACACACACACACACACACACATGCATGGTGCAGGAGCTGCTTTGTATAAGTTACTGAAGAACTGAGACCCAATCAGACATGAAGGCGTGTTTAAAGTTCTCAAAGTGACTTTAAAGAGGAGTCCAGGTCTGGACCTCCACATGTAACGGAGAGGCAAAGTGGGTGTGTGTGTGAAGGAAATGAATCATTATGTTAACTTAAAGTTATAAAATAATTTTAGCATTACAACCTTAAACTCAATAGACCACTTAAATGAAAAAATAACAATATGAAGAAACTTCAAAAAACTTCAGATGTTTTCTTGAAGCTGAATTTTTTTTAAAGTCTCTTAAATAAATGTTGTATGACTTCATGATGTCTCATCTTCTCAGACTGTCTGCGTGCATGTAACGTCTTCAGATTATCGACATGCAGACGGTTTCTCGGAGCTCAAAGCGAACAGAACACCTGGACGGTTACGTTGGCCGCGTCGGTCCGGCCAAAGCTGTCCACTGCATCAACCCCTCGCCCTCAAGTGTTTTACTCTGTCAGTTTTCATTCCCCCTCATTCACGTCTCTTCGCCCAAAAACCACATTCATGACCAAACATGGCCTGATCCCATCAGAGCGAAGCCTCCGAATACCTCAGCGAAACCCTCAGATACTTCAGGGTTACCGCACGATGGAGGCAGAGAAGAAGAAGAAGAAGAAGAAGCCCATTTTGCTCTCATGGTTTCTGGAAGGGGATCGAGGAGACACTGAGCAGAGAGATGAGAGAAGCCAGACATCATGAAAAGGTCTGCGAGGGAGCAGGGTTTCTGCTCTCGGTCTGGTCTGAAGCCACAGGAACTGAGCTTCACAGCCAAGTCCCCGAGCAGAACCGACGTAACCTCAGCGGGTTAAACAGAACCCAGAACCGCAGATCGCAGACCTCCGTCTCGGTATGCGAAGGGGTCCGGATTCCAGTGAAACCTCATGTTTGTTTTTTCACACTGATGCCACGGAGAGCAAAATATTAAAACACGCATACTCAAATGAAGTGATTTTACAGGATAATCTCTTAATCTCTTTCTGCTGTGTTAAAATAATCACCCTGCTGTGTTAAAATAATCACCCTGACTGAGCTTGGTGTTTCAACTATTGATCAGTTGTTGTTTTATTTTTTGGGTCAATATGTTTTAGGATCAATTCAATGATTGTTTGGTTTTTCCTGCTATCAAAAAAGTCGTGCACACAGAATATCAAAGTGCTATCAATCCTCAATTTTTGTCCAAAACATACTAAAAACTTATATTTTATGTAGCTCAGCATAAAGACTTTAAACAGGTGTGAAGATGTTAAGATGCTTCCCGGCGGGGGTGACGGACTCGCCGTCGCCCTGCCGTGTTAACAGGACGGACCTGTTAGAGGAGCGAAGACCACCCCAACGCCGCTCCCCTCGACAAAACTCAACCAGATGTGCAGCGAAGGCCGGTGCACGAGTGTGTGTGTGTGTGTGTGAGAGCGTAATCACTCTCACCTGCATCGCCGTGTGTGCTGATACAACCCCCCCGTGTGGAGGCTAATGGACGCCCTGTTAGCTTTGACCAAGCAGTGTCTCCTCCCTGTCACAATTCAACACATCTTACATCACCTCACGCTCCTTTTTTTGTTCCTTCATCCAACATTTTCTTTCTCTGTTTGCGGCGTGTTAGCCCCCCCACCACACACACACACACACACACACACACACACACACTTTCCTCAGGGCTTACATGCGGAATTAATTTTCATATTCCCTTTCTATAATTCCCTTTTCTCCCAAAAATCCTCACTCTACTGACAGCCTCACCTCCTGTACCTCCTCCTTCCCCTTCACCCCCCCACCTCCACCACCCCCACCACCTTACAGCTGTTGTTTTGGATTAGTCAAATAGCTCCTGTCAGATCCAGTGATCCCTCTCCTTTGCCACCCACAGAGCTGCACCACACACTCCACCTCGCTCCCCCCCCCCCCCCCTACCCACCCTGAGCACGTGCACACGAACCATGCTGACGTCTCTGACAGGTGCGTGTCAAGGTGTCTTTCTTTCAGGTCCAGGAAGGCGCGACGGTGCTGCTGGCTCACACCTCCCAGCAAAAAAAAAAAAGGTTTGTTGTTCTAAACCGGACAAGGAGCGTCCTAAATTCCCAGGAATTCACCTCAACTACCTTTCAACTGCTCCTCTCTTCTTCTCGTGTCTCGAGGAGTCTTTATTATTTTTCCTTTTTTTTGTGGGATTTTGACAGCTGCAGGTCTGGTCATCCACGCTGACGCTGAAAAGGGTTTTTTTTGACACGATGATGGCAAGAGTAATAGTGTTATTTCAGTCATTTGGAGAAAGGGAGTTACCGCGTGCGTGTGTGTGACAGGAAGAGAAAGAAAGAGAGAGAGACATGCACCGACGCAGAGTTTGGACACAATGATTTGACCAAGACGTGTCTAATCAATGATTTTGTTTCAGTGGCTGCAGAAATAGGTTGCCTTCAGCTTTGAGTTTCAGTGATAGAGAGTAAGGGCGCAGTGCAAAGATAATAAACTAGTTATGAGTGGCAGAAATCTGTCTCCTCGTGACCGCCTAACACCTAAATGTTTTACATCGCACTGTGCGGTGATTTCGCTGTGTTTGTCTGAGATTTGTGTTTGAAAGTTTGGGTTGAGATCAAGCATTCAGTTGCCAGGTTCGTCTCCTGTGGGCATAAACAGGAAAAAGATTTATATTAATGAATGAAACACAAAGTTCAACCTTAAAAGTGACTATCTGACAGTTAAAAACACCATTATACGTGCATGTTAACTCGTCATTGTACAAACAGGTTTAATTGTTAAGGTCTAAGTGAAAATATAAATAACCTGGTTTATATGCAAACTATAATGGTAACTATGGTAATATGGTCAGTCTGGACCAAAATGGTGTTTAACGATAAGTTAAACTAGAAACATATCCCCTGTAAAAATCATTCAGTATATTTACACGTCCTTCACACATCACACAGTCATGGTTTGACGACTGACGAGCAGTTTCCTGTTGTTCAACCTCGCATCAACCTTTTCATGTTCAAACATGTTTCTTTTACATATTTACACTTAAACACATTGTGCTGAAATCAAAAGTTAGAACAGGCGGTTTAGTCCTCTTCTTACTTCACACACTGGCGTCAAATCTGAGGGTAACGAGACAAATTGTGCTTTGGGGGACGAACACAGTCTTTTTTTTTTCTCCCCCAAAAGGCTAAATCTAATATCCTTTTAATTAGACTACTGTCCGCTTTGATCCGGCCCTCACGTATCGAGCGTGGTAGCTGTCAGCTCTTTATGACCATATAAATGCAGTATCAATCACACACACGCTTGCACACACACAGATTGATGTGGTGGCTTTAATCAGTTAAATAGCTCCGTGCCAATGAAAAGTGTTTGTATCCAGTTAGCAGGCACTATTATAAAACCATCAGAGGCTAACACGCACGATGAGTGTGTGTGTGTGTGTGTGTGTGTTAGGGGGACATTGCTGAGCTATGTAAAATATAGACTGACTTGCAAGGTTGTTAAAGTGTTTTCTTTCTAATGACCTTCAAATAAATGTGCGTTAGACCACAAGACACAATTGCTCAGGGTTTATCCCGCAAAAAGTCATTTTGCTTGATATAGCTTTTCAAAATCAATTAAAAGTGAAATGTTTCTTATTTAAGCGGAGACCTCCCGGGACCCTCTGCAGGACCTCGTGTGGCTTTTGACCCCCAGTTTAAGTTTATATGCAGTCCGAATCCCAGCTCCTCAAATCCCCTCTGATTCAACAAAGCTCTCTGTCCGTAAAAATCACTTTTTTTTGGAAATATCTCTCCTCCTCTTTTTCCTCTTCCTCTTTCTCCTCCTCGCCTTTTCTGTCCTGGTGTTTTCTCTCCTCTGCTCTCCTTCAGCTGAGGACAAGATCCGACCTCCTCCACTCGCTTCAGTAGGCTTCCTCTGCAAGACAATAGCAGGGCAAAGGAGGTGTGTGCGTGTGTGTGCCTGTTTTTGTTTATTGGAGAGTGTATTCGGTGTGTGTGGTTGTATTATTCATCATTAGCAGCATCTGTTCATGTCTCATTCCTGTATTTTAACTCATGTGCATGTTTGTGCATGATTCAGTTGCTTATATGTCATCTTGTGTGTGTGTGTGTGTGTGTGTGTGTGTGTGTGTGTGTGTGTGTGTGTGTCTGTGTGTGTGTGAGTGGATTTATGATGCAGGAAACAGCGACTATGTCACCGTAAAACAATAGAAGATTCACAGTGCTTCTGCAAACACATGCGTATCAGCACACGTGTGCTCTTTTGGCACTCGCTCGTCCTGAGACCCCTCCGCTCCCTCCACGAGAAACTCCCTTCCTGCTGCAGTGCTGGCACACACACACACACACACACACACACACACACACACACACCCCGGGCCCACAAGTCATCAGGATGAAGCCACCAACAGTCGTGCATCCTCTTGTCAAAAGTAGAGGTGAAAAAATAAGACATAAAGCGCGAGGGAAACAGCAGAGACAGGATACGGGAAATAAAAGTGAGAAGTCTTGCGTGGCCGCGTACGAACTGTCACCTTTATTTACGAGAGAGGAGTGTGTGTGTGCGTGCGTGTGTGTGTCGCCCTCATATATCTTGCTTTGATTAACTGTGTCATATGCATCCATACGCTGCCATCAGAGTGGAAATCACCACATTATTGTTGCAAAGAAAATGATAGATTTGCAGTGTTAGCCTATAGCCTGCCCGCTGTGTGTAACCTTCATGAGACAATAGTACCCTGAGTACCAGTGTTCACTTATAGAGGTATAATAAGCTTTTCTGTCTTTAACCCTTCCCCCCCTCTGTTTCGATGGAAGCGCTGAAGGCCCACTTCAGACCGCCGTCCTCTCCCCTCCGTGAATGCAGACAGTCACCCCGAGATAAAGGTGATATAAAATACATGAGATTATGCTTGTTTCATTGAGCTTTCCCTCTATTCTCTTTCACAATGCAGTAACAGTCAATCACCTGCATAAAACAGCCTAAATATAGGGTTTAAGACTTGTTACACCACTACCCGCAGGCTTGTAATTGAAACTTTTCCATTCTGTTTTTTTCAAATGCTTTGGCTGCCGAGGGGAGATTGGCAGCTCTGAGTGGCCAGCAGATGAAGCGGCTGGCGCGTTAATGAATAGAACGCTGATTGCAGGATCCCCAAGATGCAAATTACGGTGCCTGCCACCCCTGACGACCGGCAATTACCGGGCCGCCGCGGCGGACGCCTCGTGCATATTCATCGCACCCGCTGGGCATATTGATCAACAACTTACTTCAAGCAAGAAGCACTGAAATGCATCACGTCGCTCAGTCGAGGCTAAAAAATACTTGCTCTGTTCCTGTTGTCTGAATCGACGCGGTAACGTGCAGTTGGACAAGCCCTTTAACTATGTAAGGATCATTTATTTTAATCAGGCTCAGGTACAGGCTAATTGCTAATATGTCACGTTGAAGAAGAAGTGACAAAACATGTCATTCATTAGAAAATAGTCTTAATTCAAATAGTAATTTTTGCTCGTGCTTTTCCTAATTAACTGTACTTAAAGTTCACTGCCCCTCTTGGTAATGTGACGCAGCTTTAGGTTTCGTCTTTATCTTGAGAAATACTCCAGTTTTAAAGATGAATTGTGGGTATCAGACTTTCAGTGGACAGTCATAAATCGATGTTTTTTCACAAAATGTACACCACATACACTCATCACAGATCAGTTTCATTTACTTTAACATGTCGCTGCTCATTGTGAGGCAGAATTATGTCATTATGCTAATAGCGATTAATTGGGGACTGTGTTAAAATGAAAAGTGTTTTTTTCTGTTTTCATGCTGCTAATAAGCACCTACACACACCCGATCAGTATGAAACCTTCAGCAGAGTGACAAGTGCAGTTTTTCCTCTTTTAGCTCACATTTTGTGTGTTTAACTCGTATTTTGGAGTTTTTATGGTGCCATTCCTGAAAACACACACTCACACGCTCAAACTCACACACACACACACTTACACACACTCAGTGCAGACTTCAGGACATGGAATATGAATATGAAAGGGTTTCTTTCAACAACAACGGAAAAACAAGAGTGCTGCCAGCGGTTAATGGGACCGAAATGAAGGAAAGCTGAGCAACATCAGATTTTGAGCTCTCTCCCTCAAAACAAACATCCAATGATCACATTAGTGATGGATCACAGAGCTGTGTCATTATTGTCTTGTGTGTCTCGTCTGGTTTAGAGCCTCAGTCCTTTTTTGCATCTGAAAAAAAAGAAGAAGATTTGAGAAGAAAAAAAAACAACATTACTGAAGAGTTTTCACATTTCTGCAATGATTTTTATTTCATGTCCCAGTTTCATTTTTTCATTTACTGGGCAGAAAATAGTGATCCAAAAGGTCGCTGATGCTCACAGTGTGACATTTAGCTTAAAACAACCCAAACTTACCACAAAGGACAATACATACATAACTTTAGTTTTTACCTTTCATTTCTCTGCTTTTGTCCCTTTTTATTCTTGCACATAACAACCCTGTTAAATACAGTGAACAGCAGTAACTCTGGTACAATATGTCAATATGACATTAATGCTTAAACTTAAAATAATACTGGAATAATACTTTTATATCTACATTAATCTATTAATGTGCCCACTGACTTTATTTTGAAATGTATAACATGATCTCAAGGTAAACTGGAATAATGAGGGGCAAAAAACTTCATGTGAAATCTGCTGCTGAGGTGCTACTGAGCAAGGCATCAGACTCACATAACCTCTGCAGCAGCTCAGCTGTCAACAGGACGGCGGTTTCACCACTAAGCAGCTCCCTCGGGTGCTGCCCTCCCTTTTTCTGCTGCTGCTGCTTCCCCGGGCCAGCAACAGGATGAGAGTGTGTTTCTCTTAGCAAAGTTTCCTTCTCTTATAAGGGTTAACAGACACACACACACACACACACACACACACACACACACGCTCTTTCCCTTTCAACTCTTCATACACTCACCAGCTATGCATATAGATCCGTATCTTAAATATTACCAACCCGTCTGATAATAATCACACATACTGAGCGGTCTGACGTGTTTCCGTCACACAAAAGCAACCTGCACTCAGGCGGGGGGGGGGTGCTGGTGGTGATGGGGGGGGTTCCCAAATAGAGGAGGGTAAAAAAAAAAAAGTAAAAGAAAAGTGCAGGTGCTGACCTCCTGAGTTGTTCACATATGTTGTTATCTGTGTGTGATTACTCCGCTGCTGATTCTTATCTTCTTATCAGAGGACGGCTGGTGCACTGAAGTCCTCCCATCAAACGGGGACTCGGGGGCCCAAATTGCACCAGTCGGGGTCTGGAGAGGAGCGGCGCTTTGAGTGCCTGAAATTGGTGGAATAACAGATCTACTTCCATTCGTTACCTAAGATTTAAACTTCTGATGGGGAAACTGCGAGAAATGAAGCAACGAAGCGAGACAAAAGGAAAAAAAAGAAAAGAAAGAAACAGCCTGAAATTGAGCTCACAGCCTGTTAGCATGGGAAACTTGTTGCTGCCTCGAAGGATTTACAGTAAGATTTTCTCAATGTTATACTTGAGTGTTGTGAAATTAGATCTGATCATGTTACTTGTTTGAAAAAAAACTGAGTGATTGCAAACAACTGATGTTTTTATGAATAAATCTCCCTCCCACATTTCAGTAAAGTCTGACCTCCCTCTCATTTAAAGGCTCAGCCTGAAGGAGTCACATGACTGAACCGATGTGAACCGCGAGGTTAGCCAATGGACACGCTTCTTATAGTATCAAACTTCTATAAGCTGATTTTCTGAGTAAAATGTAAACGATTGCATACATGCATCTGTCACTGTGGAGAATATACAGATTATACAGATTAATACAAATGTCAGCAGAGGTGTAATGTGGGAAGTAATTCTGTAAATAAGATTTAAAGCTGCAGAAAAGTAAATGGCTGCACTACAGTTTATGCATATTACATATACCTGCATGAACATATATAAACGTAGAGATTTTTCTGCATGTTCCAGTGGGAGTCCTGGATGTAGAAAAGACAACAACATAATCTGTGTGGTATAATGTAATCTGCAGATTTAAAATGGACCAGTTGATGTTCAGTATCTCCTAAAAGTTGTTAATGTTTTTCTTTATTAAAGCTTCTTTATCAAAGTATTAAAAGCTGGTTTTGAATTTTTGAGAAAAAAGGACTTTTAAAAAACTCAAGTTAAAAAAATACATTTTGATTACCTGAAGATTTTTCTGTCACACAGCTGAAGACACAGCTGGTTTTTGAGCTCATGAAAAGTCGACATTTCAAAGATCGTTCACTTCGTTTCTGCGTCTCGCTTACATCACCTGGATCATCTCCAAAGACGTGATTGGACTTTGTGCTCGAAGGTGATTTATTGGTAGCTTTTTATAAAGATTTTGATTTTTTTTTTCTTCGATTAACTCCAAACATAACTCCAGTGTTTCCTTTCATAACGCCGCTGATGGAGACCAGATTCTCGTTGGAAAGTCGTAATGTCCGCTTGCTCATCCTCATCTGTCAGTCTGTCTGTTCGCTGCATGTTTGTCTGTCAGCCAACTCGACCAAAAATGAATCCACCAGCGGTGGTAGAACTGTAACAGTAAGCAGTCATGTGTAACAGCAACGTAACCATCGAGAAGCGTCAGTCAGGTCCACAATCACCTTTCAGGATTTAACCTGATCCAACTAACAAACAGAGTCTTAATGTCACAATTTCCACAGGAGCTCTGGTGTTTTAAAAGCTTTAATACGTGCTGTGATTTGTGTTTGTGCATCATCAAGTGTCACATTCAAGTTTCTCTCCAGACCGACTTGCTTATTTAAAAAATGAAAATGACAAATGTGTTCTGTGTTTACTCTGTGGTCAAGTCCTGAACCGTGGCGCTGATTTCAGTGTTAATCTCCACCTTTTCATCGTCCAAATGAGCCATGAAATGTTCAATCGGAGTGGTTTAATACCTCTTATAACTAATGAAGGTGATGACCTGCCCGGGTGTCGTCGGTGTCTCGGTGTCAGCACTCCTCTCTGCTGGTCTGTGCACTTTGCCCGTGTGGTCACATGATCGCTTGTGACAGGGGTCGCGAGGGGTCAAGTGGGGTCACGAGTAGTATCCTGACATCCTGCCAGTCTAATCACCTGTTTATTTTTTTAACAACCAAACTGTGGTGCACGCTGACTGGAGGAAAGAGAGCAAGGAGAAAGAGAGAGTGAGAAAGTGAAAGTGAGAGGAGAGGTTGATTAAGGTTCAGATGATCTCATGTTGAAACTTCATATTTGGTGACATTTCTGGGTACAAAGTGGAAGCGCACCTTGTTTATTGTTAAGTTTATGTCTTTTTTTTTTTATCCCTCAATATGCAGCATGTCAGTTGATAAGCTAAGTCGACAGAATTTTGTTTCTAAGTCTGGAGCTGATCCCAAAGTTTCCAAAGATACCAGAGATGTCAGGAACTGAATATTGATTTGAAGGGAAATGTGTATAAAATGATGCACGAGACATCTGTAATATTTCCTTTTGATGAAATTTTGCAGCGATTAAGAAACATGGAGTCTTGGCTTGGATGTTTCAGTCGGTGTAAACATAATTCACCTTCAATGAAGAGCTAAAACAAACAGACACATAACATACTGAATATATTTGACAGTGTCGATTAAGATGTTTTTTCAAATCTTAAGGCTACTCAAAGTGGAAATGAAAAGATAATACTATTTAATAAAGACTTACAAGCATCTTTTTTTTCTTCTTTTAAAACTCAGACCTGTTTGAAATTACATGCTAATTAACCGAGCACTTCAGAAACATGGAAAAATCTATTCAACCTCTGTCTGTGTTAGTGCAGCTCGTTGCTGCCCTCTTTTGGGAAGCTGTGGTACTTGTTTCGTTTCCACTTCTCTTGTATTTCCCAGCCGTCACCACTTAGTGGAGGCAGATGACAGCTGGAGATCGCTGCCTGCTGAATGATGGGTGGTCTGATGGGAATATGAACCAAGAGCACTGGCAGCATTTTTAACCCATGAAGAGCAGCAGTCAGGTTTCCAGTCTGTCTTGTACTTTTCTCTGTGGTCCATTTCCATCACTGGTTAGGAAAAACTTAGTATTAAAATAGATATATTTCTTCTTTCACAGTAATTGAATTCAAATCAAGAAAAGTAAAAGTCAGAAGCATAAAATCATACAGCCATATATAACTTTTTCTTACAGGAACTAAATGCAAATAGAGACATTTGCAGTGCTCAGACACAAAAGGAATATTTTCATCTCTCTGTAATTTGCATATGATAATATGTGGGAAACACAAGCTTTCACCTGCACATTTCCAATATCACACGTCCCTCTTTGTTTCTGTGAGACTTTGCATGGACAAAGTTCACGAGGGCTGGACTGCAAATGAGACGGCCTGCAGGATCAATGCAGCTCTGTGTGAGTGTGTGTGGCTCTTTAGATCAACTTTATGAACAACGACGCGTGTTGTTTGTGTTTCAGGGTGTACATTAAAGTAAACTACAGGCAGCAGTGATACTCAGGCCTTCCTGACCAGTTAAACATTTTCACCCAACAGCACGTTGTTCTTTTAAAGTGCTTCGGTCGGCAGGTTTTCTTTTTTTTCTTGAGTGACTTGTTGAATATTTTATCTCCTGCAGGTCGAGGTGGACTCCGGTTACAGCGAGATGATTGACTGCAGGTCAGGAGGGCTCCTCCCCCTCAGTAGAAACAGCAAAGGGATGGTAATGATGATGAGACATTTAATAGCACAGATACATGAGAGGTCACGCTTTACTGTCATCAGTGCTGCTGGATGGTGGAAGATTAGTGTTGTTATTGACACAATATCTATTGAGAGAGTTCATTGCAAATGATTAATTTTATTTTAGCATTTAAAGCTGCATTATTATAAATAATTCCTTATTAACAATAGATTAATGTGAGAGGATGAACAATAAAAAATGTCAGCTAACTCTGAAGTTCCTTATGGAGCATTTTAGCATTTTTCAGCTGATTGTTTTGGTTCTAATACGCCAGTTTTACTCGCATGGTTCGGTTCACTCTCGCTGCTCTCGTCAACCCTGTTTTCAACCAAAGCAGCCTGTTTTCAGTGGAAAAGCTAAAACTGTTAGTTTTACATGCGTTAGTTGGTAGAGACCAAAGATGGAGCTAAAAGAGAGTGAATATTTAACTTCAACAAGCAGACATAACTCCATGATTGATGATGTTGTTTGGACGTTGATCATGGTCCAATAATTTTACTAAAATTGTAATGTAACACACTAACATACTAAAACTGGACTTTTCAGTGAAGAAGCTGATGTCTTGTTTAGGTGTGATCCTATTTTATTCAATTAATTTTACCTGGAAAGTGAAGAGAAACATTATTTTCTATATATTTTATAATATTAGGTCATCATTTTTATATTTTGTATGTTCATGTTTTATATTTTGTGTATTATACGTAATATACAGGGACGAAAGATAGAAAAAAGGAAGAGTTCAAGACAAGCTCAACTGAATTAGATTTTTTTTCTCATTTTGATGCAGACCTGCATTGAGATAAAAATAAAAAAAAGCTGCAAAGTGAGTATGTAGATTCATTAAGTAGTAAGCTGATTATGTTACGTGAGTTTCACCTCCACCCGTACCTGTCTCACTTCCTGCAGGTGCAGTGACCACACCTCATGCTCAGACTTCGCTCCTCCCACTTCCTGCACACCTGCATATAAACACACCTGCAGCATCAGCAGCTCAGAGCCTCCTGTCGTCCTCTTGATCCGTCTGTGCCGCTATCTGAAGAAAAACCTGGTGAGTAGGAGGGAAATATTCATTTTTCAAGCTATTTGATTTATTTAATTACGTTGTTGAATTAAACAGATAAATTATTGTTAATGATTCTACTTTGTTCTTTTATTAAGTGTAATAGTTGACTTTATGAAAAAATAACTCACTGATCTAAAATTATAATTGGAGGTAAAAGCTTCAACCACTTTCCTCATTCGTTATTTCCTCCTTCATTTTCATTCAAAGTCGTCAGCTCAGCTATTTGTCAGCAAGGCGGCGAGATGATAAAGAAAGAAATGATGAGTCCATTTCCTGCTGAACAAAGTGCCTCCTTGTGTCACCGGAATTCACTCTGAATATTTTCCCGATCATTTTCCCAAGCTCTATCTTTCATCTGAACAAGGGCCGTCTGTCTCCTGCTGGGTCCTTTGTAGTGTTGTGGGAACGGTGTTGCAGAGATCAAGTGACAGAGAGAGACAGAGAGGTTCCCTTTGGCCGCTAATCTACCACTGAAACCTGCTGAAAACTTTCACACACACACGGACAAAGATACACTGTCCTGTGACATCCAAATACCAACCGCGTAATCCAGGAAGTAATGTGCACATCTGCTAAACTTATTAACAAAAGAGGTAAAAAAAAAAAGTAAGAATAAATGGGAGAATTTAGACAAAATAACATCACTGATAAATGTTCACAAACAGAAATATTATTTAAATCATCTAATTACAGATAACCTAACAACACCTTAGGAAGGCTTTTATTTTTTAGAGCCACTTTTCATCTCCCGTTCTGTCCTTGAATATAAAACACATCTTATTATCATGGTAATAGACTATACGAGAGTGTTCTCAGCCCCGGTGAGAGGCTCTTCTTCGACCCGGGGTTGAGCTGTTCTCATTTGCATTTTGATTTTTACGCTGACTTGAGTTGAAGTTGTATTTGAGAAGAGCAGAGATAGACAGACTGAAGTGGCTCCGACCGTAAAGTCAGCCATCTCTTCGATGCGGGCGAACGAGCCTGCTGTGTGTGCACTCGTTTAAAGACTCCTCTCATCATTTGCAGTGCGCGTCCAGTGGTCTCGAATATAAGGCCCCACTTGTGTTTAAGTCTGGCCAAATGCGAGAATAAAACACATTTGCTTAAGGGCCACAAAAGAGCTTTTCTACAGACAGATCTCATGTAACACTAGCTGTAAACGACTGCAATAGGTCTCTAACAGTCCACCATCTAAAGTCGCGTATTTTCCTCATGACATCTGTAATTTGAACATCCATCCACTCGCTCTTCAGAGAGATGAACCCTCGGGGAGACAGATGTAACACGTGTGATTGTTCTGTTTCTCTCTTCGTCTCTTTCGCCTCTTCAAGTTCAAACCAACACGTCTAATTTCCTGCTCTTTGTGTCCTCCGCCCTCGCAGCCGCCCATCATGACCTCCAGCATGTCGATGAGGAGTTTCTCCATGAGCCGCCAGCCCTCCTTCTCCAGCCGCTCTCTGATGGACACCAGCCGCGCCCGCTCGCGCGCCTCGGTGTCGTTCGCCGCCGCCAGCCCGCTGAGCCGCTCGGCCTCCATCAGCCAGGACCTCAACGGGCCGATGAACCTGCAGCTGAACGGGCTGCACGGCAACAGCACCAACGACAAGGAAGCCATGCAGAGCCTCAACACCCGCCTGGCCAACTACCTGGACAAGGTCCGCTAGCGAAACACTGCTGCTCTGTTCAGCTATTACTCAGCGGGGGGGGGGGGGGGGGGTAAACCCTGAGGAAACCCTTTGGTCCCAAACCGGAAAAGCACACATCTGAACTCCAATCCCCCCGTCTAATCTAGGGGGGTGAGTTTTGGTTCGGGGGGGA